>CM077348.1:32289686-33011686 GCA_039655645.1 Ammopiptanthus mongolicus | reverse complement strand
CCCCTAAACTATCACTCATTTGCAAATAGACATTCTCAACTATTGATTCTTCCTATTTAATCCTTAAACTCAAAATTTAGTGAAATTGGTTCTTACGTTAACTCAAAATCAAAATTAAATCACTAATGATACTTGAATCTGACCTTACATTTTTCTTAAACTCAACCGTTGATTGCTTTTTTATTTTTATTTTTATCATTTTTCTAGAGAAAAAACGGGAAAAAGAAAACAGAGAAATCCATTTTTATCGAAAGAATTCAGCTTCACATGTTTCTTCATATTGTGCTTCTTTTGCCTAACATTTCGCGAGGCGTGCGAGGGAGATACCCATTTGTTTGAAGAATACAGCACCTAACACATATATGTAAGAAAAATCACACAATTTAATACCTTGAACAAAAAGGGAGATCACTACCCCACTTATGCAGAACCTTGTAACCAAGCACATTAGGGTTCTCATAAAAAGACATCATTCTCCTAAAGGTAGTGAAATAGGTCATGTCATTCTTTTCGCACTAGAAGTGAGACATATGGTATCCATAAAGCTATACCTACATTGTAAGACGAGTACCACAAGCACACTTTGATCAAAGTCATCACACATTCATAATAGAAAACTTATCCTAGCCTAGTCTATTTCCACTCTTATGTTTCATGCTCTCAGGTAGTAGTAGTTTAGTTTTTTATAATTTATAGTTTATCAAGCATAAATTTTATTCTTGTAAGCCTATTAATCCTTTAACTTATTTAGACATAAGTCAGATGATAGGCATTTAAACAGGCTAACAGGCCAGTTCAGGCTTTCAAACAGGCCAAGTCAGGTTTTAAAGGAAAAGCCTATAATAGGTAACAGACCAGGCTTAGGTCTTCAATTTCTAGAACAGGCCAGGCTTAGGCCTTGAATTTCTGGAATAGGCCAGACCTATTTAGGGTGCATGTGGAGATGTAGAGCAGCATTGGTGAAGAAGAACCAGATTTGGGAGATCCGAAAACTTGGGGCGGATCACACATGTGCATCAGCAACTCTTTCACAAGATCATCGCAAGCTTGATAATAACCTAATTTGTGAAAGTATCAGGGTTATGGTTCAAAAAGATCCATCAGTAACCGTGCCAGTGTTGATTGCACACATACGAGCAACATATTCGTACACCACCACGTACAGGAAGGCATGGTTAGCCAAACAAAAGGCTATTGAACTTATCTACGGGAACTGGGAAGAGTCATACAATCAACTACCAAGATGGCTTCTCATAATGCAACAGTTTGTTCCAGGAACGATCGTAGAGCTAGAGACACTATCGGCTTACAACGGAGTGCAATTAATTCGTGGTAAGCGAATGATCCATCGAGTGTTTTGGACTTTCAAACCGTGCATTACTGGCTTTGCGTTTTGTAAGCCCGTTGTGTCAATCGATGGCACCTAGTTGTATGGAAAATACAAGGGGATCCGTTTGATGGCAATTGCTCAAGATGGGAACAACCACATATTTCCTGTAGCATTCACCATAGTCGAGGGTGAGACAGCGAACGCCTGGTATTTCTTTCTCCGAAACTTGAGATGGCACGTCACACCCCAACCTGACATTTGCTTGATTTCGGATAGGCACAAATCAATAAAAAGTGCCTATCGGCGAGTAAATAGTGGATGGTCACATGTGTATTACATTCGACACATAGCCCAAAATTTCATGAGGCAATTCAAGAATGTGGATATGCGAAAGCAAGTTGTTAATATGGGTTGGTAGTGCATTCATTTATATTATAATTAATTTTTGTTTCTTTTCTCTTCATATCAATTTGGAATTTAGTTTATTCTGACTCTTCAGGATACGTCATGTCATATCCGACATTCAATTATTACTACAAAGCTGTCAAAGAAGAAAACGTAGAGGCCGTGAGGTGGCTAGACAGTATTCCGAAGGAAAAATGGACTCAAGCATGGGATCGGGGGAAGCGTTGGGGACACATGACAACCAATCTTGCTGAGTCTATCAACGGCGTACTCAAGGGGACGCGAAATCTACCAATCACTGCGATAGTCCAAACAACCTATTATAGGTTGGTTAGCCACTTCGCCAAGAAGGGAGAGCAACTGCAGGCAATGATTAGATCCCGCCATGTTTATACCGAGATTCTCACTAAGGCCATTGACGAAGAACAAGCAGCATCCAACTCTCACGAAGTCATTACTTTTCATCGGAACAACCGAGTTTTCTCGGTTCAGGAAATAGTACAACCATGCGAAGGCCGACCTGCGGGGAGATTTAGGGTGAAACTACTTGAAAAGTGGTGTGACTGTGGAAAATTCCAGGCATTACACCTCACATGCTCACATGTCATCGCTGCTTGTTCGTATGTTTCTCATGACTACATGACGTATGTGGCTGATGTAACGCCCCGATTTTTCAAGCTTTTGAGCTTTCCGTTTTATTTAAACAGTATTTATCTGTTTATATTTTATTGGAGGGTTTAGAAAGTGAAATAAAATAATCCGAGACCATAGTCATGCTCTACGCTATCGTAGGAAGCTATGGTTAAATTTTGGTCGAAAACTCAGACGGAGCCCGGTCTGCGTTTTACACTGACAGTATGATTTTACTGCCCAGACGACCTAATTTTGACTCATGAACGAAACCGTTAGGTTTTATATTTTATGTCCAACAATATTGGTTCTTTTGAAAATTTTCAAAAACAAATAAGTCGTTATACATTATTTGGACGTAAAACCTAAATCGGGTGGACAACAGAGCTGAATACAGGATTTTCTTGGACCTGCTAATGGATAAGATGACATCATCATGACATCATCACCATGCCACGTGTCAAACCCCTATGGAGGACACGTGTCAATTTATTGTGGTCCCGAATAAAATATAATATACCGAAAAATATCTGGACGCGAAATTACCAAAATACCCTTGCACTTAACTACAAGTTTGCCATTGAAGTGAGATTTTTTTTTCTATTTCACCCCCACCCAAGGCCTCACACGGCCAGCTCTCTCTTTCTCCCCTAACCCACCCATTTCTCACCATTTTTGATTTCTTCAAGCTTTTCTTCAAGCTTTCTTCATAGATCTTCAAGCTTTGAGTGGATTTTGTTGATTCATTCACTAGTTTCATCATCTAGGAGGTATTATACTCAACTTTCATCTCTTAATCTCTCTTTAATCTCCATGATTCATGAAGGTTTAGTTTTGAACTTAGAACTTCAAAAATCCATAAGAAATTGTAGAAAAATCTTTTTTACACCAAATCAATTTCTTTGATCCTAGTTCATGATTGTCTACCATGATCCAAGAGTTGGAAACCAAAAGAGCTCTCTAGCTCAATTGGAAAAATGGGGCCGAAACCCCTATATGTGAGTGAGTAGGATTTTGGTTCAAGTTTTCGTATAATAGACTTTGATCTAGTCTTACCACACCAAATAAGGATGGAATCCAAGAGATGACAATTTTTGGAACTCCCTAGCCATATTTTCTTACCCATGGCCGAAGCTAGGAGGGGCAATTAGGAGAGAATTTTTGTGTTTTGCAGTTGTTGTATTGATTGATTGATTGTGTGTAGTTGCCGACGAGTAATCGGATATGGAATCGGGAGAGTTCGTGGACCGATCGGACAACTTTGTGCTTATCGGGAACTTCAAGAGGTAAGGGGGAAATGCCTGAGGGATTCTCCCGATGACTACATGTCATCATATTTGATCTGTATATATGTAATTAAGTTGTGTGGTGATTGATTTATTTACTTTCGGCAATTATTTGAATTGTTGATAATTGTTTGTTAATATATGTTATAGTAGTTGAATATGTGTTTTAATTGTATTATCTGCTATAAACATATTATGATGTTGATTGTTGATTGTTGATTGGGAAGCCTGACAGTGGTCAGTGCTCAATTAAGTAATGTGGATAAAAGCTTTAAAAAGCTTTGTATTAATGATATAGATATATTTGTGGAAAACGTGGGTATTTTCAACAACGCTGTTTTCCGAAAGAAAAGGTGGATCCAAAAGTGATTTATGAAGTTAGTAGGAAAAATTAGTTTTTAAGAATAAATTAATCTTTATGTGGAAAAAGTAAAATTAACAGGAAAAATTCAAGTTTTTGGAACTTAGGACGTTTTGACGCTAAAAACGATGTTTTAATTCCGAAAAGATTTATGGAAAACAGAAATACTGTTCTGGGATGACATTTTGGTCCCAGCTGTTTCCTTTCAAAAGTTGGTTTTTGGGAAAGGACTTTCAACCAAAATTAAGTTTTTATCAGAGTTCGTTGGTTTTCAAATCATTTTCAAACAGAAAAGTTTTTTCTGTAAAACGAGTTTTCCCAATGGTGTAAAATCCGACAACTTGGATGAGTTGCGGAGTTTTCGTTTTGGATTTGTGTTTCACAGAACGAAAAACGATGTATAAACGATGAAAACGTGAACCTAGCATACGAGACGTCGGGATGATAGTGTTCTGTAAAAGTAGCACGAGAAGCCGTCCAACGGTGTTATGGACTGTGTGTCCTATGGACTGATTGTCCTCCTCTTATTATGAGGAAACGTGATTAAAGGTGAATGATGTTTTCTATTACCACGGACCTTGGGCTGGTGCATCGGTCTAGGGATCCGCGATTGAGCACTCGGACATTTCGTCCTGTGTTAAACGGTGAAAGGTTTTAAAACGGTGTAAACGATGAATAATCGAGAGCCTTGAGCTACGACAACAAAAGAACGAACACAAAGAAAAGTGACAAAACTTGAAACGTTTTTCCTTGCATTAAAATTCGACAGACGTGCCAACGGTGTTATTCTGGATATCTTGGTGGTCAGGATATTCAAACGGTGTATATATCATTGTGCCTTGCTGGACAATGAAAAACCATAAACGGTGACCCCCTGTGCCTTGTGTTGGACAGTGCGCCATGGTTTTAACAACGGTGTGCCTTTTTGGCAATCAAGCTTGATCAACTCAATATCTATAAAACGGTGTTGGTATTTCCGGAGATTAGGTAAGGAATTAGATGATGAATATCGAAGTGTCATGCATTTCTTTTGGAAAATGACGATGACTGCCGAGCATGAGACCCTATGATATACTACTTGTTTATCTAGTAGAACTTTATACAAGGTAATTATACATGCTTATGTTCTGTTGATGTGTAATATATGTGGTTATCGTGTGTGAATTCATATATTGGTATCTCACCCTTACATCTTTAGATGAGTTCCAAGATGCCATCGGAACATTTGAGGATCCTTTCCCGGATGCTTGAGGGCCCGAAGGAGTGTGATGTATGAGAAGTCACCATGTTGTAGCAGTACGACCAGCTATAGGATATGTCCTATTTTATTTTGAATAACAGCTAGTTAATTGCTCTGGCTACTGAAAGCCATGACTGTTTTGAATGGCCGTATGTTTAAGGCCTATGCAGTGTATTAAGATACCTTACTATGTATACTTTGTTTGATGGTTATTTACATGCATGCTTACATAACGTTAAGGTATGGTGAGCTAAGTTAGAAGAAAAATTTTATCACGGATTTTCATAAGAAGTTAAATACTTAAAAACTCTTATTTTCCGAAAGTAAACCAGTACAATTAATTAAAGTTTATTTTCCGCAGCGGGTAACCATGTGGTGCCCCCGAAGGGGGTGTCACATTAGTGGTATCAGAGCTGGTCGAGTCTTTCGGGAATCTTTGGGAAATAGGTCTATTGTGTTGCTATTGTGTGTTTTCTGATTGAGAATTGTTTGAATTACTTCTTAGAAGTAATGTGGGTTAACTAGTGATCGCACATTCCGTGTTTCTGGTTGCCATTTAACTGAGTTTGCCTTGGAGGTTAGTTATGGAACCAGAAGGTGAACGTGGACGTGGACGAGGACGTGGACGCGGACGTGGTCGTGGTAGGGGTCGTCAAGATGGTCCTGTCGAAGGCCCTGACCATGCCGAGGAGTATTATGAGGGTGCAGCGGACCATACTGCACAAGCAATGGAGAATGTTGCTGCTGCTATTGTTTTATAGACAACTGCTATGGTTGCTCAGAACCAGCAAGCTACTGAAGGTAGAGGTCTGACTGCATTTCGACGTCAGAATCCTCCACAGTTTCGCGGTGATGCTGAACCTGAGAAAGCTGACATATGGATACAGGAACTGGAGAAGATTTTTGAGCTTATCCTGAGTCCAGAAGGTTTTAAAGTTCAATATGCTGCTTTCCTACTGATGGGAGATGCAGAGTATTGGTGGAAAGGCACCAAGCAACTGTTAGAAGCTGACAACCACGAGGTTACTTGGGAGATGTTCCGGAGTACATTCTTGGACAAGTACTTTCCTGAGAGTGCTATAGTCAAGAAGGAACGAGAATTTCTCTGTCTGATGCAAAGGGATCTTTCTTTCGGGAAGTATGCAGCGAAGTTTGAATCGCTCGCCAAATACTTCCGTTTCTTTCAGACTCAACTAAACGAAAGCTGGAAATGTGAGAGATTCGAAGCAGGATTAAGGTTTGAGATCAAAGAATCTGTGTTGCCCTTGCAGATTAGGAATTTTCAAGCTCTGGTTGAGATGTGCCGCAAGGTGGAGCATATGAGGAAAGGAAGAGATAACAGAGGGAATGCTGGAGGACCCTCTCGGTTTAAGAGCCCATTTTAAGCTCAGGGTCAAAGAGGGAAGCAACAACAGAGGAAACCATATTTCCGACCTCCGGGGGGTAATCCAAGTCAACAACAACCATACCGTCCAAATGCTGCTGCATCAGGAAGTGGAGGCCAACAGGGCCAAGGCCAAGTTAGGAGATGCTTTAAATGTGGGAACCAAAACCATATGGCTGATACCTGTCCACTAAAAACAGCTAAATGTTTCAACTGTAATCAAACGGGACACTTCCCAAAGGACTGTAATGCTCCAAAGCGTGGAACTGTTATCAATCACGCAAAGACCAATAAACCAATGACGATGGGGAGAGTTTACACTATGAGCGGTGCTGAAGCTTCAAACTCTGACAATGTCGTACAAGGTGGTTGCGACATAGCGGGTAACCTCTTGACTGTACTTTTCGATTCGGGTGCGACCCATTCCTTTATTTCGATGGATTGTGCGAAACTGCTGAAATTACCTGTCTCTTCGTTATCTTATAATCTGATTGTTTCAACCCCAACTGCTAAGCCAGTTATTGCCAATTCTATATGCTTGAGCTGTCCTATACTTATTCAGGATAGACATTTCCTTGTTGATCTGATCTATTTGCCTTTAATACAATTAGATGTAATTTTAGGCATGGATTGGTTATCTTCCAACCATATTCTCATTAGATTG
Source organism: Ammopiptanthus mongolicus (assembly GCA_039655645.1). Lineage (NCBI taxonomy): Eukaryota > Viridiplantae > Streptophyta > Magnoliopsida > Fabales > Fabaceae > Ammopiptanthus > Ammopiptanthus mongolicus. Next base: position 33,004,386 of record CM077348.1, on the reverse strand, counting down.
TGCTCGTAAAACTTTAGTTTTTCCTAAGGATGAGATTTCTGGATTTTTATCTGCTAACCAAGTAAGAGCTTCTTTTAAAGAAAGAGCACAAGGATACATGTTACTGTTTTCCTTAGACGTAGAGAGTGAGTTAGATCTACAGTCCATACCAGTCGTCAATGAGTTTTCGGAGGTGTTTCCTGAAGATGTACCAGGGTTACTGCCTATTCGGGACATTGAGTTCGCAATTGATCTGGTACCGGGCACTGGACCAATATCCATGGCACCATATCGTATGTCGCCATCAGAGCTGGAGGACTTGAAAAAGCAATTGGTGGAACTGATGGAAAAGGAACTTATTAGACCGAGTATATCACCGTGGGGAGCTCCAGTTCTATTGGTGAAGAAGAAAGACGGAAGTTCTCGCTTATGTGTAAATTTCCGTCAGTTGAACAAAGTAACGATCAAGAACAAGTATCCTCTTCCAAGGATCGACGATTTGATGGACCAGTTACGTGGAGCGGCCGTTTTCTCGAAGATAGATTTACGGTCGGGCTATCATCAGATTCGTGTGAAGGCGGAGGATGTTCCGAAAACAGCGTTTTGAACACGCTACGGGCATTATGAATATCTTGTGATGCCGTTCGAAGTGACGAATGCTCCTGCTATATTCATGGATTACATGAATAGGATTTTTCGTCCCTATATAGATAAGTTTGTCGTTGTCTTCATAGACGACATTCTAATCTATTCTCCCAATGAAGAAAAACATGCTGAACATTTCATTATGGTTCTTCAAATCTTAAAGGAGAAACAGTTATATGCGAAACCTGAAAAGTGTGAATTTTGGTTAGACCAAGTTCAATTTTTGGGACACGTTATCTCGAGCGAAGGAATCTCAGTGGATCCGGTCGAAGGTTGAAGCTGTTGTGCAACGGGAGAGACCCAAGACGGTAACTGAGATCCGTAGTTTCGTGGGTTTAGCTGGATACTATAGGAGATTCATTGAGGGATTCTCCAAGATAGTAGGACCTCTTACCCAACTAACTCGGAAGGATCAAGCGTTTATCTGGACCGAAATGTGCGAAGAAAGTTTCCAGGAATTGAAACGGAGGCTGACTACTTCACCTGTGTTGGTGCTACCTGATCCCAAGGAACCTTTTGAGGTATACTGTGATGCTTTGCATCAAGGGTTAGGTTGCGTGTTGATGCAGAACCGGAGCGTAGTAGCTTATGCTTCCAGGCAATTGAAGACTCATGAGAGGAATTATCCTACGCATGACCTGGAACTAGCGGCAATGGTTTTTGCACTAAAGATTTGGAGACATTATTTGTATGGAGCAACGTTCAATGTTTTCAGCGACCACAAAAGCCTGAAATACTTGTTTGACCAGAAAGAACTCAACATGCGACAAAGACGCTGGTTGGAATTTCTGAAGGATTATGATTTCCAATTACAGTATCACCCTGGAAAGGCAAACGTGGTAGAGGATGCCTTGAGTAGAAAGTCAATACATGCATCTGCCATGATGGTCAAAGAGCAAGAATTGATAGAACAATTCCGAGATATGCGGTTGACAATCAAGACGTTGCCGGGAAAACTTTGCTTAGGTATGATTACTGTTTCCAATGGATAGATGGAACAAATAAAGGAAAAACAAGAAAGAGATCAATACCTGCAGGGAGAAAGAGAATTAGTGCGACGAGGAGCAGTATCGGAATTCAGAGAAGGAACAGATGGAATTTTAAGATTTGGTGAGAGGATTTGTGTACCGGACGAGTCAGAGCTTAAGAAATTAATTTTGGAAGAAGCTCACAAGAGTAAACTGAGTTTACACCCAGGAGCCACAAAGATGTACCAAGATTTAAAGAAGTTATACTGGTGGTATGGGATGAAGAAAGACGTGATGGAATACGTCACCTCATGTATAGTTTGTCAAAAGGCCAAGATTGAACATCAAAGACCGGCAGGAATGTTACATTCTTTAGATATCCCATAATGGAAATGGGATGATATCGCGATGGATTTCGTGACGAGTTTACCAAAAACTCGTAAGGGACATGATGCCATATGGGTAATAATTGATCAACTGACCAAGTCGGCTCACTTTTTGCCCATCAACATAAAGTACTCAATGGGAAGATTGACTCAGTTATACATCGGAGAAATTGTCAGATTACATGGAGTACCTACGAGTATTACTTCGGATCGTGATCCGAGGTTTACATCGAGATTCTGGCAGAGTTTACATGAGTCACTAGGAACGAAACTCAGATTGAGTTCAGCATATCATCCACAAACAGATGGACAGTCCGAAAGGACGATTCAATCTCTTGAAGACTTGCTGAGAGCTTGTGTGCTAGAACACCTCGGTGGTTGGGATGAATTTCTACCGTTGATAGAATTCACCTACAACAACAGTTTTCACTCGAGCATAGGAATGGCACCCTATGAAGCCTTGTATGGTCGACGGTGCAGAACGCCTCTATGTTGGTACCAGGATGGTGGGAGCCTGCTGTTGGGACCAGATATCATACAACAGACAACCGAAAAGGTGAAGATGATTCAAGAAAAGATGCGGACGACTTAAAGTCGATAGAAGAGTTATGCGGACAAGAGAAGACGACCTCTCGAGTTTGAGGAAGGCGATCATGTGTTTTTGAGAGTCACGCCTATGACTGGGGTTGGTCGGGTAATTAAATCCAGAAAACTCACTCCGAAATTCATTGGACCTTACCAAATTCTTCGTCGGGTAGGTCCAGTAGCCTATCAAATTGCTTTACCACCCTTTCTTTCCAATATTCATGACGTTTTCCATGTTTCACAACTAAGGAAGTATATTCCTGATCTATCTCATGTAATCGAACCCGATGTAGTACAGTTGAAAGAGAACTTGTCTTATGAGACTTCGCCCGTGCGAATCTCGGATAAGACGACTAAGCAACTCAGGGGTAAACAGATTTCCTTAGTCAAGGTTATTTGGGATGATACAACGGGAGAAGCAACTTGGGAAGCTGAGGACAAAATGAGGGTGCAATACCCCTATCTTTTCACAGGTACTTAATTTCAAGGACGAAATTATTTTTTTTAGTGGGGTAGTAATGTAACGCCCCGATTTTTCAAGCTTTTGAGCTTTTCGTTTTATTTAAACAGTATTTATCTGTTTGTATTTTATTGGAGGGTTTAGAAAGTGAAATAAAATAATCCGAGACCATAGTCATGCTCTGCGCTATCGTAGGAAGTTATGGTTAAATTTTGGTCGAAAACTCAGACGGAGCCCGGTCTGCGTTTTACACTGACAGTATAATTTTACTGCCCAGATGACCTAATTTTGACTCGTGAACGAAACCGTTAGGTTTTATATTTTATTTCCAACAATATTGGTTCTTTTGAAAATTTTCAAAAATAAATAAGTCGTTATAAGTTATTTGGACGTAAAACCTAAATCGGGTGGACAACGGAGCTGAATACAGGATTTTCTTGGACCTGCTAACAGATAAGATGACATCATCACCATCCCACGTGTCAAATCCCTATGGAGGACACGTGTCAATTTCTTGTGGTCCCGAATAAAATATAATATACCAGAAAATATATGGACGCGAAATTACCAAAATACCCTTGCACTTAACTACAAGTTTGCCATTGAAGTGAGATTTTTTTTCTATTTCACCCCCACCCAAGGCCTCACACGGCGAGCTCTCTCTTTCTCCCCTAACCCACCCATTTCTCACCATTTTTGATCTCTTCAAGCTTTTCTTCAAGCTTTCTTCATAGATCTTCAAGCTTTGAGTGGATTTTGTTGATTCAGTCACTGGTTTCATCATCTAGGAGGTATTATACTCAACTTTCATCTCTTAATCTCTCTTTAATCTCCATGATTCATGAAGGTTTAGTTATGAACTTAGAACTTCAAAAATCCATAAGAAATTGTAGAAATATCTTTTTTACACCAAATCAATTTCTTTGATCCTAGTTCATGATTGTCTACCATGATCCAAGAGTTGGAAACCAAAAGAGTTCTCTAGCTCAATTGGAAAAATGGGGCCGAAACCCCTATATGTGAGTGAGTAGGATTTTGGTTCAAGTTTTCGTATAATAGACTTTGATCTAGTCTTACCACACCAAATAAGGATGGAATCCAAGAGATGACAATTTTTGGAACTCCCTAGCCATATTTTCTTACCCATGGCCGAAGCTAGGAGGGGGAATTAGGAGAGAATTTTTGTGTTTTGCAGTTGTTGTATTGATTGATTGATTGTGTGTAGTTGCCGACGAGTAATCGGACAAGGAATCGGGAGAGTTCGCGGACCGATCAGACAACTTTGTGCTTATCGGGAACTTCAAGAGGTAAGGGGAAATGCCTGAGGGATTCTCCCAGTGACTACATGTCATCATATTTGATCTGTATATATGTAATTAAGTTGTGTGGTGATTGATTTATTTACTTTCAGCAATTATTTGAATTGTTGATAATTGTTTGTTAATATATGTTATAGTAGTTGAATATGTGTTTTAACTGTATTATCTGCTATAAACATATTATGATGTTGATTGTTGATTGTTGATTGGGAAGCCTGACAGTGGTCAGTGCTCAATTAAGTAATGGGGATAAAAGCTTTAAAAAGCTTTGTATTAATGATACAGATATATTTGTGGAAAACGTGGGTATTTTCAACAACGCTGTTTTCCGAAAGAAAAGGTGGATCCAAAAGTGATTTATGAAGTTAGTAGGAAAAATTAGTTTTTAAGAATAAATTAATCTTTATATGGAAAAAGTAAAATTAACAGGAAAAATTCAAGTTTTTGGAACTTAGGACGTTTTGACGCTAAAAACGATGTTTTAATTTCGAAAAGATTTACGGAAAATAGAAATGCTGTTCTAGGACGACATTTTGGTCTCAGCTGTTTCCTTTCAAAAGTTGGTTTTTGGGAAAGGACTTTCAACCAAAATTAAGTTTTTATCAGAGTTCGTTGGTTTTCAAACCATTTTCAAACAGAAAAGTTTTTTTGTAAAACGAGTTTTCCCAACGGTGTAAAATCCGACAACTTGGATAAGTTTGCGGAGTTTTCGTTTTGGATTTGTGTTTCACAGAACGAAAAACGATGTATAAACGATGAAAACGTGAACCTAGCATACGAGACGTCGGGATGCTAGTGTTCTGTAAAAGTAGCACGAGAAGCCATGCAACGGTATTATGGACTGCGTGTCCTATTGACTGATTGTCCTCCTCTTATTATGAGGAAACGTGATTAAAGGTGAATGATGTTTTCTATTACCACAGACCTTGGGCTGGTGCATCGGTCTAGGGATCCGCGATTGAGCACTCGGACATTTCGTCCTGTGTTAAACGGTGAAAGGTTTTAAAACGGTGTAAACGATGAATAGTCGAGAGCCTTGAGCTACGACAACGAAAGAACGAACACAAAGAAAAGTGACAAAACTTGAAACGTTTTTCCATGCATTAAAATTCGGCAGACGTGCCAACGGTGTTATTCTGGATATCTTGGTGGTCAGGATATTCAAACGGTGTATATATCATTGTGCCCTGATGGACAATGAAAAACCATAAACGGTGACCGCCTGTGCCTTGTGTTGGACAGTGCGCAATGGTTTTAACAACGGTGTGCCTTTTTGGCAATCGAGCTTGATCAACTCAATTTCTATAAAACGGTGTTGGTATCTCCGGAGATTAGGTAAGGAATTAGATGATGAATATCGAAGTGTCATGCATTTCTTTTGGAAAATGATGATGACTGCCGGGCATGAGACCCTATGATATACTACTTGTTTATCTAGTAGAACTTTATACATGGTAATTATACATGCTTATGTTCTGTTGATGTGTAATATATGTGGTTATCGTGTGTGAATCCATATATTGGTATCTCACCCTTATATCTTTAGATGAGTTCCAAGATGCCGTCGGAACATTTGATGATCCTTTCCCTGATGCTTGAGGGCCCGGAAGGAGTGTGATGTACGAGAAGTCACCATGTTGTAGTAGTACGACCAGCTATAGGATATGTCCTATTTTATTTTGAATAACAGCTAGTTAGTTGCTCTGGCTACTGAAAGCCATGACTGTTTTGAATGGCCGTATGTTTAAGGCCTATGCGGTGTATTAAGATACCTTATTATGTATACTTTGTTTGATGGTTATTTACATGCATGCTTACGTAACGCTAAGGTATGGTGAGCTAAGTTAGAAGAAAAATTTTATCACGGATTTTCATAAAAAGTTAAATACTTAGAAACTCTTATTTTCCGAAAGTAACCTAGCACAATTAATTAAAGTTTATTTTCCGCAACGGGTAACCATGTGATGCCCCCGAAGGGGGTGTCACAGCTGATAAATACAAATTGCAGTCCGCATTCAACGTTTACAATGAACAATTCGGCGTGATACCCAACGAAGCTTATTGGCCACATTATGATGGAGTTGAGGTGTGCCACAATCCTGCCATGCGAAGAGATCCACGTAGTCGTCTACAGTCTACTCGCATTTGTACTCAGATGGACCTCAGGGAAAGGGGTCACCCAAAATGTTGCGGACTTTGTCGACAACCAGGGTATACAAGGAAGAACTGTCCTCACCGTGTTGGAACTTCTACACAACCATAGCGTAGAAATCAGGCACTATCAATTTCAGTGTACGAGTTTTTGTAACAGTTTCTTGTTATAAATTTTAATTAATGTTTACTATCGCATTATTGATTACTGTTATCATATAATTAATAACCAACATAATTACTTAATTATAAAAAAAATTAATCACACATTTTTAAACCCTAAAAACCATTAAATTTTATTAAAATTTCATAAAATTAAATATTGAAATCATAAAACGATTATTGTTATCATATAATTAACAAATAACACAATTAGTTAATTAAAAAATTAAGCACACATTTTTAAATCCTAAAACCCATTAAATTTAAATAAAAATCCAAAAAAATTAATAAAAAACAAAAAAATCATTATTTTTTTTAAAAAATTAGGGAAAAAAACATCCTAAGGAAAGTCGGGTTTCACTACCATTTAAAAAAAAAAAAAAAATGAAACCCCATTGAGAAGTCGGGTTTCCCAAACCTGACTTCTAAACACCCAAAAAAGAAGAAGAAGAAGGTGGAAAGTCGGGAATAGAGGGAGGGGAAAGTGAGAGGGAAGAAAAAAGGGGGTATTTATGTATATAATGAGAGAAAGGGGGTATTTGGGAGAATAATTTTCATTTTTGGGTTATTCCAAAAATTTCCCCCCTTTGGCTCTCCATGGGTCTACGGAGTATCCCACAAGCTTAGATCCCTTAGATTCGCTATGAGACTAATATCTGTTCGGGTGCTGTTAAGGTTCTTCACGCCCTTCCCAAGGATGTGTTTTATCTATATTATATATTATTAAATTATAGGCAAAATTACATTTTTGGTCCCTTAAGTTAATTGTTTTGTTCAATTTGGTCCCTTAACTTTTTTTTGTAACAAACTAGTCCCTCATATTTACCAACGTTAACAATATTGACCTAAATGTTACTTTCCATTCAACTTTGTTAACTGTGTCCGTTAACTCCACAGTTGGATGTATTAAGTGGTTGGTGACATAATTGTTGTTATTGAAGGTATATGGGTTATCTTCCTCCCCCTTAAATAGTGACTTAGAGTTCATAGTTCTCAATCTTTTTTCCTACAATCATGGCTACAAAGCTTGATTTATATCTACCTTACTCAAACATCGATCTGAAGTCGTCAAAACGATATCGTTTTGGTCAAATCACTAAGCCAACACCATACCGGTGCCATGTTGGATACTTAACGCACACGTAGGATCATTTGAGGCGGTGTTTACTAATGTGTAGGCCAACATTATTATTGTTTGTAAACGTAAGAGAGTTATTTGTCACAAAAAAAAATTGTTGGACCAAAATAAAAAAAATAATTAAAATAAAGGATGAGATGAGTAATTTTACCTAAATTATAAATTATAAATTATAAAAGGACAAGACACATAAAAATCGTGTCTCGCCCTGTTATTATCCTGCAATATTTCATCCAAAATCCACAACTTGGCGCGCAAGAACACGCTGAAACCCCAGTCAGTCCGAGTAAGTGTTATTCTACTTCCTTTTGAGCCCTCACCCAAAACCCCACTCACTCCAACACTTTACAATGGCCGCAACCCTATGAATCCCTCTTCCATCCAAAACGCCAACCTTCTCCAAACCTCTTCCTCAATGGCATTCCCTTCTGCGCTCAGAATCTCCTCAATCCTCAGAATCTCCCCTTTCTCTCCGACGCGTCTCTCCTGGCTCCGACAAAGCTCTCGGGAGCTCCGATTCCTCTCCGCCTCCGCCCGACGCCCGTCCCGGCGGGCTGTCAAGACGGCGGTGCAAGCCAGACGCCGGGATGAGTCGGCAGCGGCGCAACAAGACGGGAATGGGAGCGTGATGGTGAAGGATAGTAATAGGAATGATGGAAGGGTTGTGACGACAGAGCTTCATAGAGAGGCAACGGAAGCTTATATGGCTTATGCTATGTCTGTTTTGCTCGGTCGCGCCTTGCCTGATGTTCGTGACGGGTTGAAACCCGTGCACAGAAGGATACTGTTAGTATTTTTGTCTCGGGATTTTTTTTTCTGTTTAGAAATTAGTGAAGTAAAATGTTTTTTATTATTGGAGATTTTCTTTATTCTTTGATTTTTTCCTTAATCATTAGAGATAGAGGGAGACTGATAAAAACTATAGGCAAAACTTTTAAGAAGGAATCAATGTGGTTTGGGGTGTGGGACAAATAAGTGGGAGACATATGGTGCTGGGGATTCGATTCCCACCCCCACTAACATAACAAACTAACAACTAACATTTGCATATATAAAAAAGAAGGAATTAGATGTTAATCGTTTATCTATAAACATTATTTATTATTTATAAAAGAACGTTATGATGTCATTTGATTCATGTAGCCGACCTCGCTTAGTGGGCTTGTTTGATTTTTTCCTTAATCCAAAATGTGGTAAATTTCAAAATTTGATTTTTCTCTCTCCCTCAAACCAACCATAGGTGAAATTTGCTATCAACCGTTTTATTTTAGTAACAATTGGGGAAAAGAAGATAGTAATTTTAGTTTGGCATAATGAAGAACTCTGTCTCGAAGTGTCTTTCTGCTTATACCTATGTGATCGTGTTGGAGCTTGGTATCAAATTGATCTCTTGCATTCATGTATCATTTGTTATGTTAGAAGTTGGTTCTGATATTTTTTTTGCTTTATGATGAGTGATTATACATTTGAATTATCGGTTGTTGTCATTTTGCTGGTTGTGATGCTTTTAGCATAATGCAATTCAAGATTTTCATTGCAGCAAGCTTTGACTATGCATGTGATGATATTTCTCAATCAAAAGTATTTTTGCTTGCATTGGTTCATGAACTGCAATAATGTTTGCATTACTACATGTTTAGTTTATACCACCAATTCCTTATTTCATTTATCATGTGAAGTTTCTGTTATGGTCACTTATAGTTTGTAGTGTAGCAATAACAAAATCTAGGGTAATGCTATTGACAATCCTAATTGTCCGTTCACCTCTCCACTAATTACTTTTATAATTGTAGTTTTCTAAGTTACCCTCAATTAAGTGTAAACAGGCATAAAAATATTAATTATTGCTTATTGGATAAAGATTTATTTAATTGGGAGAAATTTAGGATATTATAATTAGTTGTTAGTGTGCATTAGATGATTGGGAGAGCTAATATAAAACAATTTACTGTCTGAAGACTTCAACTTTTTGAGTTGCTAAAATTTGTCAATTTTTATTGAGATGTGATTGCTAAGCAAGCTAATATTCTGAACGCAGATTTGCAATGCACGAGCTTGGCCTCTCATCAAAAAAACCATTCAAGAAATGCGCAAGAGTTGTTGGAGAGGTTAATATCTAGCCGTAGATTTTAAATTCTTACTATAAATGACGCACCCATTACATTCAACTAGAAGTATGTTTGGCTGATGTAGTATGCATCATCATTTTATCGTTTGATATGCTACTATATGATGCTGTTATTTTAGGTATTGGGAAAATTCCACCCTCATGGAGACTCTGCTGTGTATGATTCCTTGGTGCGAATGGCCCAGGTAATATATTGGTTTTTGGCTTTCTGTGTTATTTTATTTCGACTTAATACATATATTGGGCCAATGATTGTTTATCTGTGGTATCATATAGCATAGATAACTGCCTTTCTTCTTTAAATTACTATCATACTTTGTAGTTTGTAGTTGATTATGCATCTTATTCCCTAAATTACAATAATACTATTTATTTCTTTATCTATCTTTTCCCCTTAATTACTATTTTACTATGTATATTAGTATCCATCTCTCTATCTATACTTGGAAAGTATGGTTCTGGTATTTTTTTGTCTAAGTTCATTGAATTTGGATAATAGTAAGGAGAGTGAAGTTTTGGCAGTGTGCCCTCTTTGCTATGCCTTGGTGTGAATTTTTTTGGGGAGGAATGCCCTGTATTTTTAGGTGAAACCCCTTGTCTTTAGACTTGCTTTGTGATAAACTTGTTTTTTGGTGTCTCTCGGTGCTCATACATCGTCTCTTTCAAGGAATCTCTTTGTTAGATATGCAAAGTTATTCGAGAGCTGTCTCATATGTCTTAGGCTTTTTGCTGCACACACACACGCCAATCAACTCATCCATGAAGGGGGCAGGAGATTATATATGCCTATATTGCAAAGGGTAAGGGTATCCTTTGATAGGGAAGAAATGAAGTGAACACCCACCCACCCATCCCAATTAACTCATCAACGAAGGAGGCAGGAGATTATGTATGCCTATATTGTGAAGGGTAAGTAAGTTATCCTTTGACAGGGAAGAAATGAAGTGAAGAGAAGACAAATCGTTAAGGAAATAGGGCTTTCAGTTACATTAACAGGAATGCCCCAAAATTTTTATTCTGAAAAGAACTACTCTGTTGCATAGTAATTGTGGAGGAAAATATATATTTTTTGAGAAGTCCACCATTCTTTTATAGGAAATTGTACCAAATTACTTTAAATATTACACTTTGCCACATGATTTTGCCCTCCTTTCTATCAAACCCTTAAATTTAATGAAGTTCCCTAAATTTAGTGGCCAGACTCACATCTCAACATTGCTTTCAATCAACTCCAGATACTTCAAGTAATTAAGCAACGCTGACAAAAGACTCACAGATTTCTTGACTATCAAAATGTTACACAAATCCCAAAGTCTCAGTTGACTTTTTCACTTGCATCTAATTATTGGTACTAATTTTATTGTGTACCATGGGCTAAAACTCTTGCCTTAGTGAATGAGTGCACATGCTGATAATTCTATCTTCTATGTATTCTATTTATTTATTCACCTAAAATGTTGGGTGGATTAGATTTAGACCCAATGGTCAAAATTTTTCATTACATGACCTTGGCTTTTTGTAGATCGTAATCAATTTATTTGATGGTTGGAGATCTTGCCGTAGTTTTGTGGCATTTAATCCCCGTTCTTTCTGATGTATTAGCTGCCAAATGAAAGGCTTCATGAAGACGAGTCTAATCTATGTACGAAAAGCACGCCTATGCATATCTGTAATTGTTTAAAATGTGCAATAATAATCAACGATTTATCCTAAGATTCTGTGGCAATGTTCGGTCTTTGCGGTTCTACAATGTTTATGGCCGGAGAGAAATGCTAGAGTTTTTAAGGGCACTTGCTTGTCTTTAAGTCTTCATTTGGGTTAGGCTTATTTTCTTAGCCACCTTCGGTGTTCTGCTTATGGTCTTTCTAGAGGTGTTCGAATGTTAAACATGCAGAGAGAATGAGAGATTGACATACTGTGTTACTTTACATGATTCAATCTCCTAGGTTCTAGTTCTGTATTTTCTTTGTTGTTTTCTTGAGAGGATGTCTTATCCTCTTTCTTCATTCTTTTCTCTTCTTCTTTAATAATTTTCTTTTTCTATCAAAAAAATATTTCTTTTTTCTAAGCATGTTGAGTTGAGATGTAACTATGCGGGATACTTGCTTGTGGTATTTTACCATTATTACTTTCTTGACCAGGCTACCTTTTTATGTATTCTAGTGGATGGGAAGAGGTAAATGTCCTTTTACTGGGAGTGCTATTTTCTGTTATCATTTTGGTCCTTGTGAAGGAATAGTTTTTTGTTACGTGATATTTTTCGGTATCTAATATGCATTTACTGTTTTGAAGTGATATTTTCTGTGGATTCTCTCTTACACTCTCATCTTCCTTTCTTATTTGCCATTATGATTTATACGATTTCTCCAATTTCCTTCAGGATTTCTCCTTACGTTGTCCATTGATCCAAGGTCATGGGAATTTTGGGTCAATTGATGCAGACCCTCCTGCTGCCATGCGTTACACAGAGTGCAGACTGGAAGTATGTGTTTAACAATTGATTCACTCTTAGAATCTAAATTCTACTTGTCTAATTGCATCACCTTAGTTTTATAACGAGTGTGATACAATGGATTCTTCGATTTTTAATCGTTTGTCCTTGTTAATTACAGATAGGTAAAGAAGTTACAAACTAATTATTAGTCATGCTAGGGTAAACAGATGTTTATTTTGCCACGTTTGTTGTTCATTTCTACTACTTTTAACCATATCGAACACTTCAAACACCGGACTTGAAAATTTATACTCATGAGTTCAGTTTTGTTGTCAAAAGTGTGAGAAAGAAAAAGTGATTCAAAGATAATGTGAAATTTAAATATCCATGATGGATATATCAATCCACCATTGTTGAAATGTTTGGGATTTTTAAATATCAATTCTTGCTTGTTTTACCTAAAGATCTGAAGTCTGAAGGATCTGTTCTCAAGAAACTACTGCTGGATATATTTTGGCAGCCAAAAAGTGGTTAAAGGGTCTTGCAGAATTAAACTAGCAAGGAACTTCTTGAACATGTGAAGTTTTTGGCTTAAAAAACATGAAAGGTGCTTGCTATCTCCAACATTGTCAAAAATAATGTATATAATTTGGTTCAGTTCTTTGCTTTTAGTTGATTGTTACTTGGTAAATTTGTATTGAAGACTCGATATGGCTATAGGGTGTCTTATCTGAAGCTCATTTGTTATTAACAAATGATTATGATTGAAATTTTCTTGTTTAAAGAGTCTTATTCCTTTTTATAATTTTTCTTTTTTGAGAGGATGTTGCAAAAAACATGACTTAGCAACCTTGTTGATGTTGGAAGAGCACTTCCAATATTAACTTAGCAGCATGAAGTTTTACTAAGTCTGAAGTAGTTGTCCAGTGTTGTATTTGTTTTTGTGTTCTTCCATGTATATTGAACTTCTTTGACTTATCTGTGGACATTTTGAAAGATGCTATTTGGTCTTGGTCTGAGTTTGCAGGAATTGACTGAAGCAATGTTGTTGGTAGATCTAGAGCAAGATACGGTCAGTTGCTGCTATTTTTTGCCCCGTGATATATGTTTTTTCTGATTGAAAACAACATCAAGTCATCAATAACTGAAGTTCATTTTACTTCTACTTTTTCCTGGCTGCAGGTTGATTTTGTTCCGAATTTTGATAATTCACAGAAAGAACCATCACTTCTACCTGCCCGTCTTCCAACCTTATTGTTGAATGGTTCTTCAGGGATTGCGGTGATTTTGGGTTCCTTTTTGCATATTTGAAAAAAAATGCTGATGTTTATTCATGACAAATCAATGAAATCATGCATCTTCTCATGTAGAGCTGTCAATTTTTATCTTCATCAGGTTGGCATGGCGACTAATATCCCTCCTCATAATCTCGGGGAATTAGTAGATGCCCTCTGTGTGTTGATACATAATCCAGAAGCTACTGTAAGTGCCATGTCTCGAGTTTCTTTATTTTATCGGAAATAACAGAATCTAGTTATCTATTGGATGTTAGGTGTTCTGTGACCTATGACCAGCTTATGAAATTCTGGTTGCTTCAATGGTTGAGGCCTGCTTACATTAGATCTATTAATAAGCACTTAAATTTAATAAATTTGTGTATATTCCCTTTTATGCATATTTTCTTTGGGCATATCTGATATGAACCTAGGGGAACCATACCACAAAAGCTAGCCATTGTGGTTAGAGGGCTCAAGGCCATATAAACCCCTACACTGGAATCCCATACTTCCATTGTGGGACTCAAGTCCTATACCTTGCAATTGGATCCTAACATCCCACCATTGTGGGACTCAAGTCCCGTACTTCCATTTTCACTCACTATTTTGTGTTTTGTAATCTTAATTTTTTTTCTCTTTTTCCCTCTTTATTTAAATTTTATTATTAAATTTGGTGTCTGGTAGATGCAAGAATTGCTTGAATACATGCCTGGACCCGACTTTCCAACAGGAGGGCTGATTATGGGTAATCTTGGGTGAGTCTATGCATATTATCTTAACTGCAAAGGTGTTTGGGAGTATCCCTTTCTATGTGTATTTGATAATCACTTTATATGTTTTGTGGTGGCTAACCTTTTCTATTATCTGTATCATAGTACAATTTGAAAATGTTGCTCATAATGTTCCTTTTTAATTGGCTGTGGCAATTTAATTATAATTACTTTGTCAGTGGCAACATCAATAGACGTGGAGTATATTTTAGTGATGGTATATAGGGTTGTAAATATGATTAATAATATGTTCTCATAAAAAAAGATTTATAATAAGTTATTTGCACACTAATCTGTTGCACTCTTTAAATTGAGCATTGTTGATCACTTACTATGAAGCACCGACACGGACACGCAGACACTGACAATGTCCAAAATATAGGACACCGTGACACGACAATATATATATATATATTGTAGTTGTGTCAAATCAAATAAAATTAAATATGATCATCATTATAAAAGATCTAAATTGAGAATCAAGATTCATATATTCATCATCTCAAAACAACTTGTTAAGCGATACATTGTCCCTATGATAATGAGTCTCAAAAAAAAATAAGAGACATCATTACACATTTCTATGAAGCAATTAGTTCGTCTATACCATCGGTAGAGTTTGTAAGACTACGACTGATCCAGAAAGGAATGAATGGAAAAAGCAGCATGTCGTATCAATACAATGGCAATAAAAAAAAAAAATTCATTCTTATTGGATCATTGGGTCCGGCCAAAATTTTTATACAATTTGAGCACTTTGTTTCTTTATAAAAAGATTCTTACATAAGAAGATGAACTATATCTTTCACCTTTAATCTATCCATGTATAACCAAAAAATTAAGAAATGGTCTAATCTATTTAAGGCCTTTCACCCCTTCTTGATCATCATCATTGAAAAGGACAACCTTAAGCTCTAGTTCATCTAGAGATGCTCCTGTCTCTTTTTCAGTTACTTTTTTTTTTATTTTTAAAGTTTTTTTTTTTAAATTTAGCTGTCCTTTATGTGTCCAGACACATAGAAGTGTTAGCTAAGGGTCTGAGCAGTGTTCGATCCGTTTTGAGCCAACAAAAAATAATTTTTAAATCAGACACCTGACAAGGAGTGTTGGGCATGTGTTGCACACGTGTCGGTGTCGGACGCATGCCCAACACATGGACACCCCTAAAGCCAGTAGTGTCGATGCTTCATAGATCACTTAGTATCAATTGAAAAATTAATGTAGCTAAAATAGAATATGCCTTGAAGTAAAGCTGGCTACTTCTGTCATTATTTTTGATGTTAAACCTTCATGTGCAAAATTTTTGTTATCACTTCGTAATTGTGGTATTCATTTGCTAGTTGCATCGAATATTTTTTATTCTTTTTTCTTTTCCTTTTTCTTTGTGCCTTTTCAAAAAGGTTGTATTATGTGATGTGTGGTTTAATATATGTTCATTTTTCTTAAGGATTTTAGAGGCATACCGTACTGGCCGAGGGCGTGTTATTGTTAGAGGGAGAACTGATATTGAGTTGCTTGATTCTAAGACAAAACGAACTGCAATAATCATTAAAGAGGTGGCACTCTAGATTCTCTTATATTCTGACATTAGAATTACGTGCTTTATTTTCTTTGGAAAGTTGATGAGCAATTTTGTTTTATGATTGGAATAGATTCCTTACCAGACGAACAAAGCAGCTTTAGTTGAGAAGATTGCCGAACATGTAGAAAACAAGGTATCAGTATTACTGGGTTTCAATAAGATTTTTTTTTTAAAATCTTGTCACCACTCACTTATGTGTAAGAGAAATAAGATATTTTATCGAGGGATAGAGTTGACTATGTTACAGATTACAGAAAATCTTAATTGTGGTTTTTTTCCCGAGTTTACATAGTTGGGCAACTACGCTGTCTTTTCATGGGCAAGACACAAGTGATTTCCTATTATATAATTTTCAGTTATTCTCTTGTCCTAGTAAGGAGTAACTGGCTCGAATCTTTTGACTTTGCCTATGTCTTTAGTCTCATTTCTTTTGTGTAACATAGAGTTCCACTTTGTACACTTCTAATATTGTTGGGTTCTCCACCTTTTGGCTTTAAAAGTTGGTCAATCTATGTACTTTCTTCGACGTTAACTTGTTCAAAGATTCACATGGTTTATCTTTTATTTGTGAGATCAAAATTTTTCCATTAATCCATTTCCCCACTGCATTCCTTTTGTTCTTTCTTTCTATTTTGGTTTATGTTGAAAGCTCTAATTTTTAGCTGCTGTTAGTTTCTTCAATTTCTGATGCTAAACTGTCACTATATCCATTTGGCCAAGTTATGCTATTAGTGGTTGTCCAGTATGTTATTATTATTACTTTTGTTTTTTTATAAAATAAGTTTACTAGTGTAAATAGAAAGAGAATACAAATGGTAAGCAGGCTAAGAAATCCTCCTAAAAGTAGAAGAAAAGAAAAAGCAAACATCAAAGAACAAAAGGCATCAGTGTAGCAAAGCTTCTCAATCCCTTGGGCCTCAACATATTTGTATGTGATACCACTTTAAAAAGACCGTGTGCTCTGATTATAAGAAAAAAAGCAAACATCAAAGAACAAAAGACGTCAATGTAGCAAAGTGATAGAAACTGATTATGATATACAAGAAAATACAATGGATAGTACAATAATTAGCCAAGTATTCGAGAGACTTTGGATTCTCCCTCTAACCTCCCTTCCCAATACCAGAAAATACAACAAAATGAATGTCTTTTTTCCTTCTCTACTTCTATTTATAGATTCCTAATCCCGTAACTAACTCTAACTGTCACTAACTAACTGTAATTGAATTACTTAATGGTTACAAATATTCTCAGTGAATCGATTCACAATCAATAGTGAATAGATTCATAGGGCTTCCTCCTAAACACAGGCCCAGTAGGGCCTGTATCTTACACAAAGCTACTCAGTCCCTCAGGACTCAACATATTTGTTAGTGATACCACTTCAAAAAGACCGTTTGCTTTTACACTATATGGAAGCCAAACGCCTAATATTATCCCACAGCATCTGCTTATCTGAAAAGATATCCTAAAAAATAATATATTTTCCACCCAATTGCACCAAATTGTAACAAATGTTGCAGATTGATATGAAATTTGGCCTCTTTATTTATACCAAAACCATTAAAACTGGTCATCAGAAACTAGTCCAATGACTTAGGGCACATGTATCACTCTCCAGAAGGCGAAACAGAATTCCATAATGCATTAGCAGTAGAACAATGTAAGTAAAGATGCACAACAGATTCTGTACTTGCACCACACATCAAGAGAACTTGCTTTATGTAGCCTATGCACTTGTAGCATGTCATCTGTATTAATTCTATTAAGCGCAACTGTCCAAATAAAAAGACTTAACCTTAGAGGGTGCTTTAGATTTCTGAAGGGGTTTTATTGAGGTTGAAAGTTTCCCTATTTGCAAGAAAACACCCTAGAAGGATCAAGGGGCAAAATTCTATTATCAGGATTAGAGGGCGAATGAACAGTGTCAATGAGACCCAAATGAACCTCCCAATAAAAAATTCCCTATTATTTAAGTTATGAAAAAAGTTGAAATCCCAAGAAACAATGGAATCTTGAAAACTATAAAAATCTTAGATAGGAGAGTTGTGCAAGAAGATAAATGGTAAAGTCGAGTAAAAGCCAAACTGAAAGAGGAATATCCTACCCAAACGTCCTTTCAAAACTTAACACGAACCATTACCTACTTTAATGGTGGAGTAATTATGTGAAATATATTTCCAAGGAGTGGAATGAGAAGCTTGGGTTGTTGAATTAGCATCCCACCCATCTTGGTTTATGGCCATACTTATTCTGGATAGCTTGATGCTAAAGGGGATGAGGTTCCAAAGGAAAACACCATAACCATTTAGCTGCTAGAGCAATGTTCTTCGACACCAAGTTTCCAAGACCCCAACACTCTTCTTTCTTTCTTTCTTAGGAGAACAGTAGAAAAACTCCCAGCTCATCAAATTACCCAACCATAGAAAATCTGTCATATTCTTTTCGATTGAATTTGCAGCCCCCGTTGGAACACGGAACAAAGATAAGTAGTAGAGAGGAATGCTAGACAACAAGCCTGGATAAGAATAATCCGACCTCATAGAGCAAAATAAGCCATTTTCCAATCGTCAAGACATTTAGCGATCTTCTTACAACTGGATCCCAAAAGAAGCAGCTCTTAGGTTACCGCCCACCCAAAGGATAAGTAAACAAGAGGCCACTCCAAAATTTGACAACCTGCTGCTATAGAGGCAGCGGGGGAGAGTTTAGAGATCTACATCAATACTAGCCATGAATCCACTTTTGAACATATTAATCTTCAAATCCGAGGAAAGCTCAAAACACTGAAAGAGAGTGCACTCAGAAAACTGTCCCTTTCTTTTTTCTAAAAACACTTTAGTATCATTAGTAAACTGCAAATGAGAGACTATAATCTTTTAAGAGGATCCTGTTGGTGATAATGACTCAAATGTGGGAACACAATTTGGTTGCTTATGTATTTTTTTATTGGAGTATTCATATATATATATATATATATATATATATATATATATATATAGATATAGTGTGTTTGTTTGTTTTTTTTATTTGGGGTACGTTTTTTAAAATAATTAGAACAAAAAAAATTATGTTTCTGATTATTTTGAGAAGGTACAATGAGTAGCTTCTGAAAATAGAGAATCTGTATGGGGGCGAGAAAACTCATTTAAGGAGGTGGAGAAGTTTTCTTAGGACCAAAATATCAAAAGAACTTATTAAGAGAGAAGAGAATAGTACAAATGCAAGATGATAAGAAATTCTCAAGAACTAAAAAAAGACAACCGAAGACACAAGGAGAAACAAAAACTAAGAACAAGAAACATGCAACAAAGAATGCCAATCTCTCTGTAGATCTGTCAGAGACACCTCCTTTTTTAGGTCTACAGAAAATCTCCCAACTAACCAGATGATCAGTAATCCTATTAACCCCAGACCAAAGAAAATTCCGAATAATTTTCTCCATGATTTCAAAATAAAAAATATGATCCTTCATATCTCTCACAAAGTGATTTTTGTAATTGTGTATTTTACAAAAATTTCTTCAAAAAAATTACTTTTTTATGCTATCATATATTCAAAGCTTATCCAAATGAACCTGTACTTGGACAAGCAGAAAACTTCTAGGTTTTGTTCGGGTACGCATATCATGTGAACACTTACGCAAATATAACACACTCTGATCTCAAGTTTTGTTTATTAATTTCATCTTAATCTACACATTGCGCTTTTTTTTTTGGCAGGGGTTGTTTTTTTAAACCTTCTTTGTTGAATATGCTGCTATCATGTATTTTTCGTAACCTAATTTTGTTATATTTTTATTGCAGAGTTTAGATGGTATAAGTGATATTCGGGATGAGAGTGATCGTTCTGGAATGCGTATAGTCATTGAGGTAAATACTTAGATTTGGCTCTGCTGCTATATTTTCTTATTAAAAGGTCATATACAAAATAGAAAGAAAAATAAGAAATGGAAAAAAGAGACTATTGAGCACTAGATGGTGACTAATTTCATCCACTTTGCAGCTGAAGCGGGGATCAGACCCATTGATTGTCTTGAATAATCTTTATCGCTTAACATCTCTTCAATCTACATTTAGCTGCAACATGGTAGGGTAAGCAGGTTCTAGTTTACACATCTCTTTTGAAGTAGTCAATCTAAAATACTCTGATAACTGACGCTACCTTCTGATGTCAACTCGAATGGTTGGTTAATATTTCTTACTCCATATGTAGGATTGTATTTTGATAGAAAAATATCTTTTGAAATGATTCTGCACTTATTAGACCTCTTGGGGGTCTACACGATTCTTTGACTGGCATAGAACTTGTATTTGTGAATATTTGAAAAATAATGTGTTGGCCAAAACTTCTGGGTTATGAATTCGGGAATTACCTAGGCCAAAGCTCCAGGTTATTCCATCAGACAGATGCTTCTTTGTTTAACCCCGGTGGAAAGGGAACGCT
The DNA here is from genome assembly GCA_039655645.1 of Ammopiptanthus mongolicus. NCBI lineage: Eukaryota > Viridiplantae > Streptophyta > Magnoliopsida > Fabales > Fabaceae > Ammopiptanthus > Ammopiptanthus mongolicus. The sequence goes on along the minus strand of CM077348.1, from coordinate 32,983,956 downwards.
TCATTAATGTTCTTTCCATTCTTTGGTTTTGTGAGCATGACTGTCTTTTTGTCAAAGAGAAGCTCCTTCAGAATATTACATATCATTTCAGAAAATCAACTTGCAGATTTGTTCATAATACTACCATTTTGTCTGGTACTCAGATTTGATTCATTTAAAGCAGGCTTGGAGCATATGATATGCGTGGTCAGTGGTCTAGATTGAGGGGGAGTCTTGAGAGTGTTTAGAATAAGTTAAGTACGTGGGTTTAGTCTTTTTATCTCGTTCTATCTGTTTGAGCAATATAAATATATAATAAGGCTATTTTCATATCCTATTCTATCTATTATCCAACGTTAAGAGTATAGTAATATTTAGAAAAGTAATAGAATCTCTTTCTATACTATTTGTGTTTTTTAAAGCCCCTTTAATTTGAAGCAATTGAGGGAAAGGATATGAAGTCAAATAAATGATGTGGTCAGGGTGATTTTAAAATTTTGGGCTGGATCTAAGGATTGCAAAGTTATGGCTTTTGGGTTTGTGGACACAAAATAATAGTTGTAGAATATTATTCTCATGTCGGTGGTCGAAATCTTATGCAATGGGAAATTGCTGGGAAACTCCATGTTACTGTTGACATTATCATCTTTAAATGATTGGGTGTGGTTGAAGGTTCTTAATTATTGGGTATTCATCCTTGATATTCTTATTTGGAAATTCAAAGCTCCTTCTAAGGTGATGGCTTTTGTCTGGAATGTGGTACTAAATAGGATTAACACTAATGAAGAGTTCAGAACTGTTGCACATTTGTTCTAACATCGTCAGTCCGCTAGGTTCTTATGGAATAGGCTGTTTGGCTTTTGTGATGAACTTTGGATTTGTCCTAATACTTTGGATACTTTTTTTGACAATAAGGCGTAAAGGATTTAGAAGAAGAAAAGAGGTCAAGATTTTGTGGAATTGTGCTGTCTTTGCTATTTTATGGTGTATCTGGTTCGAAATGAATGCCTGGATTTTTCAGAGCTTTTCAATGTTTTTAGATATGTTGTGAGAAAAAAAAAAAAGATTTTTGGCTTCTCTTTGGTTGTAACGTCCCAGCCACTTTTCGAATTGATGACTGTCCCCGCAAACCAACACGAGTGTCTTCAGCATGTTTTGTCCTCACACACACTTCCTAGGAAAACTTTCCAGGTGGTCACCCATCCCAGAATTGCTCCAAGTCAAACATGCTTAACTTTGGAGTTCTTAAGTGATGGACTCTCGAAAAGAAGATGCATTTTGTTAGTATAGATAGTACCTATCAATTCTTTTAAACCTTCCTCAATTGTACAATCCCATACCTGTATAGTCTAGGAATCCCTCAACTATATAGTCCCATACCTACACAGTCTCAGGATCCTTCTCTTTCGGGTGTAAAATTGGTTTGTTTATGTATCCCTCCGCCTAGAAGCCTGCCAGGAGCTGCTCCTTGTACGTGCCTTCATCTTTTGCACTGGCGATCACTCCCCGCCCTCGTCAGCCCCGGGTGTTACATTGGTGCTCAGCTAATGGTCTCTTTAAGGAGGTTGCTATTTCAGATTTTGCATAGAGATTGGACTGCCATTGTGCTTTGTTGTTTCTTTGTTGTCTTTGTAATTTTGTTCTTTTGTTCTGTTGTAGTGGATATCTTATCCACCTTTCTTTGTTACTCTCTTCTTAATAAATTTATTTTTCTATCAAAAAAGTTCCAGTTTTGCTTATTGTTGAAGATTCAGTTGTTCAATTCTTATATCATATTCAATAGAATGTGTGAGGTTTTAGCAACTAATGAAATGTAAGTAATGTTTTCTTATAATTTCTTGTTAGCTGTCCTCCTATAACTAAGGTGTGTTCTTGGAAAAAGACTCGCAAAAGCAGAGAATTAGAACCAATGTAGTCAATAGGCAGGTGGCCGTTATCCTGGAGTCGTCGCATCGCGTTTCAGCATCGCAGCGGTCACGGTTGCTATAGCGGCGGAAATCATGGTGTTTTGCGTGCTCCTTGGCCATAACTTGGAAATGCCCAATTGTTTCCTTCACAGAGCCCTCGGACAAGCCTTTTTCGACCACACCCAACCATCGCTGCCGCTGCCGTTCGACTCCTCTCATGCTGTGCCGACTCTTCCTCTCCTGCTGCGGCTCTGTGTTTCTTCTCCATCTTCTGAAACAAAGGGGCCTAACCCTAAGCCCAAAGAAAGAAAAATAGATGTCTTTAAAAAGCCTTGATAGTAAAAGTTTAGATAATAAACATAATTGGATACCTGAAAAAGCATAATAAATATTTTTAGAGCATTAAATAATTATTCACTAATAAAAACTATCATTTTCATTAATAATTAATGAAAAGAATGGAATGCAGGCATAACTGCCAGCCTACATGACAAAGGGCATAGGAGGGAGAAGAGGGGCAACAGTTAGATACCGTGAAGAGCATAAGGGAAAGGAAAGGAATGAGTGAGGGAGGAAAATACTAAGTGGGAGAATTTGGAGGGAGAGACCAGGCCTCTGCAAAGCCCTGGACTATCTGTACTTTCTGTTTCATTTCATACTTTCTGTCGCAATTTTCATCTTACTGATACTGGTATTTCATTGATATCAATAATAGAAGAGAGATATATTATATATACACCCAATACACAGTTTCTTGTTCTCTGATCCAGTTTCTATCAATTTTTGTCAGCATGTTGGTTCTTCCTTCATGATTATGTTATATCCGAATTATTATACTTTGTATTTAACCTCTTAATTTGAAAATACCCTTTTGTTTGATTTCCGTGTAGCATTCTTAACGGACAACCTAAACAAATGGGGTTGAAGGAATTGCTGCAGGTGAGTACTGGCTGGCCTTACAACTCTAATTTGTTTGCCCCATCTGTTCTATTGTTATTTTGAATGAATAGTTCTTTCAATTGCTTTCAGCATAGCTTGAAATTGATTTAATTGTCACGAGTCTCACGAATAGTTGATCTTCTTGAATAACTTTCATTTCCATATGGAAATACATAGATATATTCATGTACAAAGTCAGATATATGTGTTAGATTTAGATTTATGCTTTTCATTTTTTTTTAAAATTGATGTTATTTTTGATAGAGTTCAATGGTGTCAATTGGTCTATGTTGCCAACCCCACCCAGTGGGATAAGACTTTCTTAATTTTTTGTTGTTACAATCATTGTAGTAAACATAGGCATCCATCATCAGTAATTTAACTTAGCTGACTGCTAACTTTCTTTTCTTGTATGTACAATTGGACATCATGTACCATTGGCAAAATATTTATCTTTATATGTTGTTCTAAATGCTTCTTTACATTTACAACTGATGGAACAACATAGTGTAAGGGAATGAATGTTTAAATACCTCCCAAGCCCGTTCCAATAGTTGTTATCTGATATGTGATGTTGAGTAGAAGTAAGGATAAAAATTGTCACGACCTGATCTTAGGCCGTGTCCGGCATAGAAACTAATGCTAACTCAACACTCATTTAGCCTGACAAGCCTAAGAATAGAGTTTTTGTAACAACACATTACTAACGTACTCATGGGGCTACCAAAAATTTGGCAGTCTCCCCTAAAACTTAAGCAACCCACATTTCAATTTAACGTGATTCAAAACATATATATACATATGCAGAACCCTCAACCAGAATTAATATCTCCAATACATCAGTAATAAGTACCAAAAGATTAACTATACAATGGGCATATCATGACCTTGCAATTGTATACATATAAAAAAACACAAGAAGCAAACCCTATCCCTCATAGCTGCAAAGTACTGGAGTCAAACATAAAAGTAGCCATCACTAGAAATGGAAGCCTACCAAAAGAATGGCAACTCTTGGGTAGATCAGCAAATCCCAGGAACTTGCTACCTAGCAACCTGCGGATCGAAGCAAAGGAATGAGGGTCAAATAGACTCATAGAGGGCATAAAAAACAAATGAACAAGACGGAGAAACAAATGATCGCATGAGTATTTAAACCATGATGTATCATGAATATTAACTATGTAAAAAAAATAGTCCATATGTGTTTCTCATGAAGAACTATGTAGGTACAAACTAGGGAGTAATCTCTACTCGTCAAGTCAGATCATCTCAAGCCTAGGGCCTCGCCTCACCTCACCTGGAAATATCTCATAGCTAGGGTCTGCTCACCGTACTATCATCTTAAACCAGTGGCCTCGCCTCACCTGGTATTAGCTTGTGGCTAAGGTCCGCTCACCCTATAACCATATAATCTTATCTGAATATACTATGTGCATATAAAAACAGAGAGTAAGAGAGAGTGCTGTCTTCGGACAAGACAAGGGAGACTAAAAAACAGAGAAGAACAGAGGAGAAAGGAGGGTGCAAACCACTGTGTAGGCAAGAAGAATAAAAAATCGCATTTTAGGAGGGAGTGCGAACCAAAAACACAGCGTGCTAGGTTGTTTGTTTATGAATCTGACTTGGGTTATTTGGAAAGTTTGATTTTGGCTGATTATGTCCCATTTAAGTGAAAATTGCAAAAAAAAAAAAAAAAAAAAAAAAAAAAAAAAAAACAACTTGAGCAGACCTTGTAGAAACCGGGTCACGTAACTTGGCCCGTTTCTGGGCTACACCCATGACAGAATTCGTATCGTGGGATTCAACGAGATTCACGATTCATGAGATTCAACAGAGTGAATTGGGATTCATGTTGAGATTCAGGTCCAAAAAAGATTCACATTCCGATACATATCGATTGTGTTTGATTTCGTTTTGAATCGAGATGCAAATCACATGAATCGTAAGATACTGATAACACTGATAGGCCGTTATATATCTTCACTAACGACAAACAAAGTTCTAACATAGAATCCATCATGGATATTTAAAACATAGAAGGCGAAGGCTAGGGTGGGAGACTTAGACATGTCTCCCACCATGAGCTGGGGTAGTTGTGCAAAAAAATTATTGTTTTCAGTCATTTTATTTTTTAATTTATAAAAATGACCCCACCACCAAATCACTTGTCAACTACATCTCCGACGAGGCCAAGGACGGCAAGAACCGTCGCACCGCCAACCTCAACATCTCCGGCGGGGCCTTCTTGCATAGCCACGACGTTGCAGTTCTGCCTCCTTGCACAACCTCCTAACCATCAACATAGAACCAGTAGCCTATTGTCACACCATCAGTCGTTCTTTAAGATTCAAAATGGATCGTCACACGCTATTCAGGATCTCCTCCGCACGTCGCGTCGCCGTCAAACCCAGCCACTATCGTGCTCTATCTTGTTGCAGGCCCAGTTCCTCCCCACCGTCGCCACCATCACAAAATGGCTTCGTCGTGATCCGCCACCCAGATCCCGCGAGCTTCTCTGCCACCATTTGTCATCTGTAGATCCAAGCCACCATAGCAGCGCCGTCTTGCTCAGAAACCAGATCAAGCTCCTTACCCGCGCGTCCCAGAACCCACCACCGCAAGTCAGCAGTCTCGGCCGAGCATCCCACTCCTAGCCAAGCCTTCCTCCTCCTCTGCGCTCAACACCCCTTGGTGGCTTGGTTGATGCTTCGTGTCTCTGCTTCTAAATTTCCTCTCCATCTCGCATTTTGATTTTCTGGTTTGCTAGTTCCTCTGCCATTTGGGTTGTGCTGGTATCAAAGAGATTGGAGGAAGGTGATGGTGGTGAAGGAGAAGGGTGGGGGTCAATGGTGGTGGGGTCGGTGGTGGACTGAGAGAGGGGAGTGAGGGAGAGATGGGGTAATTTTTTAAATTTGAAAAAATTTAGGGATTTTAAAATAATAATAAACTTACATAAAAGGACTTGCTTATGGTGGGTGACATATCTAAGTCTTCCACCCTAGCCTTTGCCAAACATAGAATTAGAGTGGACACAATTAAATTCAATCCATGAACGTCAAGAATATTCATTTCTCAATTTTCAAAATGCAATTCAAAATTATCACAAGGTAATTCTCATGAATAATAGCTTACATAAATCATATAATATATAAAGCCAGTAATTTAGATGTGTAATCCATGTCATAGTAAGGAAATTTAGTCAAAATAAATAGAATCTGTGGAATTTAGGTTCATAAAAAATCTCTGTTGTTAATAGCGGCCAAAAGCGGTGGTATCGCGCCGGCGCAGAGCGGACCTAGGGCACTACAAGATGGCGGGTCGCGGTCCGTTTTTGCGTAGTGGCCGTCGCGTCTGCGAATACGTAGCCATTGCATCCGCGACATTGAAGATTGGGTGAAAACACGGTCCTTCCTTGCCCCTATCTTCACGCGAATGTAGAGAAGCTTCTTTTGGCGGCTGCTGCTAACTAAGAATTAGGTTTTTTTTTAGGCTTTTGTTTTCTCTGGCGGCTGTTAATTTAGAATTAGTTTTTTTAGGTTTATGTTTCCTTCTCTTTTTCCTTCCCATTTTACCCTCTCTTTAACTCATCAAATATCTATTTTGCCCTCTCTTTATCTTTTCAAATGTCTTACTTACCCTCACTTAAACACAGCAAATTTCCATTTTACCCTTATTTATACTGCCCTCTTCCAACCGGACCTTCTTCTCTTGTCCATCTTCTTCCTGGCACCAACTCGTTACCCACCTTCTCCCCTTCTTTTCCTTCTTCCCCCCATCTTTTCCTTCTTTCGTCTTCTTTTCAATAGCGGCTATCCCGCTATAGCGTTTTTGGGATCAGCGGCTCCGCACCGCTATCCGGGATTGACTATATAGCTCAATACTCAAACCCCAATCCCAATATAGTAAACATGAATCCTCATTGTTACTGAGATTGGCAACACGCTACAACCTTATTACTGATCATAGTTATCAATCTCGGATAGCAGCGCATAGCGGCTGACCCCCCGAAACCGCTATAGCGGGATATCAGGAGTGGGATGGCTGCTATTGCAATGTATGTAAGTACAAGGTAAAAAATTTAATATACACATGTAAGTTCTAAAACATAACATATTACCCAAAATTGCAAACAAACTCATATTTAATAATCATAAGTTATAATGTTCAGCTAGACTATCAAATTCAAATACAAGTTTGGATTTAGTAAGAATCAATATCTTGCAAATCTTCTAGATATGTGTAGCAGGAGCTTAGTCGCAAAACTGGACGAAGGAAGGAAGAGCCGAGAATGGTGCAGAAGTGATATGAAGGAAGAAAGATGTGAAAATTATAAACCTATGTCCTAAAATACGAAAATACCCCCAGATATGACTGTTAGATGCACATATGGGAGGGGTAACATTGAGTTTTACCCTCGTTTCACTGGAGCGGCCACTATTTCCGCTAAACCCGCTAAATCCCGCTATTACGACTGATATAGCGGCTGCTATTTCCGCTGTTTGAAAATGCTCCGTTATCTGAATTCCATATCGGCCAGGTGCTGCTCTGCACTGCACCACCACTATAGCGCGCTATTAACTACCTAGGTATTGAGTAGCTACTCATTGTAACCTACAGTGCTCCTAATGAATTTTATATCTTTTTGCTTGAGGGTCTAGGCCTATAGCTTGTAGGTTGAACCACGTTGAATTCCATGTTTTTTTTTTTTGTCATCCTTATTTCTGTTTGCGCACTTGGTTACAACATACTAGTATTGAAGCGCTCCTCTTTGGGGTGCAATGTAGATTTTACAGAAGTCTTTATCAAGAAAGTATGATGAGAATTTAATGGCAAAACGACTTTTAGGTTGGGGGGAATAGTCCTAGTCTTACATGTTATGTGGAAGGTGGTTGAGGATCAATTTCCAAGAGATGACCGAGTGTAAAAGGAATGATTCAAAGCAGAAAGCTGAGTGTGATTTTCATACACATCATTGGTAGTGTATTGCTGGAGATGGCCAATAGGCAATAAGATAATGGCTTGCTAAATGCATCTTGCCATTGCAATAAAGCTCAGCTAAAACTTCCCATGATCATCCTTAATAAAGTCCCAAAAGTTTTTAAAGAAAGCAATCATGTAACCATCAGGCCCTGCAGTTTTATCCTTGTCTTGACACCAAGTAGCTCCTTGAACTTCCTCTTCTTCAAAAGGGCTCTCCAGCCAACAAACCTTCTTTTGAGTGTTAGATCTTCTATGAATGGCCTGTAAGTCTTCCTGTACAAGCTGTAGAAACTAGTAATTTCACCTGCAATCAAACCAAGATTATAAATTTGGCTACTATATTCAATCTCCACACTTTTCTTCTTTTTCCAGGAGCCGCTATAGTGTTTCCTGTAATTTCTTTTATTATATTATTGGATGTTAGCTAACTGCATGAGGTCATGTAGTGGTTTTGTTTTTTTAAGTTGGATTGTGCTAATTCTTTTTTTTCTGGCTTGATATTTCACTTTACTTCAGGCATTCATAGACTTCAGATGCTCTGTTGTTGAGAGACGTGCAAGATTTAAACTTTCACAGGCACAAGCGAGAAGACATATTGTTGAGGTATGTCACAAATACTGTAAGATCTATTTGTGTATGCATGTTTGTGTTGTCATGTGCATAAAGAGTATAAAACTTCCAGATATATTTCATTGGTGGAGGGGTTATGATTATAAATACGTTTTTGTGTGTTTGTTTCTGTGAGTTACAGTTGCTATGAAAGCGATAGTTGAAGAAACTAGTGTAACACCAAACATGTATTTTTTGCACTATTCCTTCTGTTGTTTCATATCTATCTCATTTAAGTTGATAGTAATTATCATGTTATAGTTAATGAGTGATCAGCTCCTTGGTGTCCTTTAACTTACAATTGTAATGTATCATGACATCTTCAGAGTATTTGAGCTTGAGATTATTGAAATAATTGTTGCGAATCTTACATCTTACAATTATACAATACTTAGATGTTTTCGTGTGTGTTATTTGTAGTTGAATGTGTTAGTTTCTTCTCATAATGTCTCGTTCTTTCACTGTTTGTGCACATGTGCAAAGCAACCAACAATGCTGTAGTGCTGAGAAAACCTATTATTCACATTTTAATTGCATTGAAATCATTCTATTGATTTCATAAGCAGTGCTGCAATTAAATGAGATACATCATTTGTTGGGGTTGAAAATAATTGTCTCACATGTAAAGAAGTTAGGGTGGACATCTCTTTGATACTCAAATTAGGAAAACGGATGTAAAATGAGCTTCAGAGTTTAGGCACTACTTTGAATTCTTGGAACATCAAGGAAATTGTGTTAGAAATAGTGATTTATACATGTGGAGATATTTCTTGCTATGTTTGTTTTAGGACATATCATTTTTCTTTTCACTGGACTTGGAATAAAGAAGGAAAAGAAAATTGGGTTGATAATTATGCACAGCACATTTCTTGCTATGTTGATTGGAGATCTGTGATGCTCGCTACTATTAAGTTAGGATTATTAGCTTGGTGAGTGGTGACACAGTTGTTCATTTGGCTTATCCATTGTGCTCTGCTCATGTTCGTTTCTTATATGATTTCTCTTGTGGATTTGTGAAGGAGATTAGAGTATGGCGTTATATTTGTTTCTTTTCTTTATGTTCTTTTGTTTTTCTCATTTCTCTTTTGGAGAATATCTTGTTGTCAATTCTCTTGTGGTCTCTTCCATCCTCTTTGCTAAAATATTTAAATTTTCTTTTATAAGAAAGAAAAAGGAAATAAATGGTTATTGAAAATCTAATGCTTGAAGATGGAATCAGACTAATTATTAAATTTCCTTTTTTTCCCTTGAGCATCTTGTATATAAGCATATATTCTGTACGAACTCAGGGTATTCTTATTGGGTTTGATAATATGGATGGGGTGATTCGCATAATACGTGAATCTTCAAGTAACTCAATCGCATCTGCTGGTCTACGAAATGGTAAACTCCTTAATTTTAGCTTATTTATTGATTTTGATTGGTACTAATTTTCTCATGTAAATGCATTATTTCATATTCTTTATCTTTTAAGTTCTACTTATTATTGAAATCGAATCAATGCAATCATGGGTTGGCATTCTTGATCTTTTAGCTATCTAATGTGGATGAATATTATCTGTTGGAAATAACATTATTAGTTAATGGCTTCTCTTCCCTAAGAGTTAGATTCATTGTATAGAAGTGGAATAGATGCACCGTCCACATTAATAGTTTTACATTGTAAATTGTATTTAGAATGTTAGTTCCTATGTAAATCACATGTATAAATAAATCTTCTGCTGAGTGCTTTACTCAAGAAAATACATTCAGAAATATTGTGTCCCTTTGTCTACTTGACTTCTCCTTTTTTTTTTCACATGGTATCAGAGCTCCCGATCTTGGGAGTCTCTGTTTCTTTTTGTTCCGCTACCTCAGCCTTCATTGCTGATTTTTCTTAGGTACCTTGCCTTCATTGCAGGGCTTGCCCCTTCATTACTCTGATTTTATTCTCAGTCAGAGCCTTCATTGCTCTGTATTTCTGAATGCTGTTCCAACCACCAAAAAGGACGTTGACCGCCGACATCCGCCGTTGACTGCCACATCTCAGACCAGCAACCATACCAGAAGAACCGCAGCTCTGAGATCGGCCAGAACCCGGAAGATCGCGACAAAAAACCACCGCACGCGCCCTCACGCGCCGCCACACGAGCCTCCGCATTCTAGCACGTGAAGCACACGCGCCTCCTTCCAATCACCGCCCGCTTGCTTCGTTCTGACCGGAGGCATCTTCTGAACCTGTTTTGGGGGTCGGTTTTCTTAGCGGACCTCTCCTTTTGGGTCCCTGTACAGTTCTACTTGGTGGGTGTCTCGGTTCTTTTTTACCAGTAAAGAAATTGTGAACCCCTTCAGGTTTTTGTCTCAACAGTATGGAGAAATCATCAGGTAATTGTAGTGTGTTGTGTTTAGGTATGTTTTCACCTTCATTTGGATCCAATGTCTCAAATATACATTCTCCCATCTTCTGGATTTTAGACTCTGGAGCCACTGACCATATGACACCCACACCTAACCATTTTTCCACATATTCTCCATGTTCCAGTAATAAGAAAATTGCCACTGCTGATGGCACTCTTATAACTGTTGCTGGCATAGGGAGCATTGACATTAATTCATCCATCACCTTAAAAAATGTCCTTCATGTTCCAAAACTGTCCACCAACCTTGTTTCTATACAGAAACTTACTAAAGACTTATCCTGTAAAGTGATTTTTCACAGTGATTGTTGTCTTCTTCAAGACAAGGAATCGGGGAGGACAATTGGACGTGCTAGAGAAGGAAATGGCCTTTATTACCTTGAAGACCACTTGTCTCAATCATTCATGTCAGAGTCTGTTCTTTCAAAAAGGGAAAAGATTTTGCTTTTCCACTATCGGTTAGGACATCCCTCTTTTGAAACCATCAAATTTATGTTTCCATCTTTGTTTTTTGGATTAAGTATCGAGAGTTTTCACTGTGATGTGTGTGAGATTGCAAAACACAAGCGTATACCTTTTCCATTAAGTAACAAAAAAAGCTCATTTCCTTTTTATCTTGTTCATTCTGATGTTTGGGGTCCATCTTCTGTTCCAAATATTTCTGGAACTAGATGGTTTGTGACTTTTATTGATGATTGTACTCGGGTTACTTGGATTTTCCTTCTTAAACACAAGTCTGAAGTGAGCAATGTTTTTCAAACCTTCTTCTCAATGATTAAAAATCAGTTTGGTGTGACCTTAAAAAGACTTAGGTCTGATAATGGCAAGGAGTATTTTAATCATGACATTACTCTATTCTGCCAAAAAGAGGGAATAATCCATGAGTCTTCTTGTGTCAAAACACCACAACAAAATGGGATTGCAGAAAGGAAAAATAGGCATCTTTTAGATCAAACTCGGGCACTGTTGTTTCACAAAAATGTTCCAAAATTTTTTTGGGGGGAAGCAGTTCTTACAGCAACATATCTCATCAATCGGTTACCCTCTAAAGTCTTGGGGTTTAAAAGTCCTATGGATGTTCTTTCCTCCTTTTTTCCCAATGTGCCCAATTCTAATAATCTTACACCAAGAGTCTTTGGGTGTGTCTCATTTGTCCATGTTCATAGTCAAGATAGGGGAAAACTTGATCCTAGAGCTCTAAAATGTGTTTTTGTTGGGTATTCCCCTACTCAAAAAGGATATAAGTGTTACCATCCACCCTCCAAAAAACTCTGTGTCTCGAGATGTAACCTTTCAGGAAAAACAAGCTTATTTCACTCAACCTTATCTTCAGGAGGAGGATCTAAGAGAAGATAAAGAAATTCATCTTGAAACTCTTGTTTTGCCTAGCCTTGAGTTAAATATCCCATCCTCATCAGCTGAAACGGAAACTGCAGCTGAAACTGAACCTACAGTTGAAGCTGAAGCTGTATCTGAACCTGAACCTGAAGTTGATGTATGATGGGGAAAAAATCGGGTGTTCCTAAGGAAGCAAAAGGTCATTCCTGAATCGACACATGTTCAAGAGTCCGACCCAACTCCTCAGGTAACAAATTCTGATTCCATCACTTTACAAGATAATGAAATAGTTGAAAATGATCTTAACCTTCCAATTGCTCACAGAAAAGGAACCAGAAAATGTACCGAAAAACCATTATACCCTCTGGCAAACTACCTTTCCTTTCAAAAATTCTCACCTACCCACAAGACTTTTCTTGTAAACCTAAACAATACCTTCATTCCCACCAGTGTTTTTGAGGCATTATCTAATAAAAGGTGGAAACAGGCCATGGATACAGAATTGGAGGCATTGGAGAAAAATAAAACATGGGAATTGGTTACTTTACCGGAAGGAAAGAAACCAGTTGGTTGCAAGTGGGTGTATACTGTAAAGTATAATGCCGATGGTTCAATTGAGAGGTACAAAGCAAGGTTGGTAGCCAAAGGTTTCACACAAACCTATGGAATTGATTATTCAGAGACATTTGCCCCTGTTGCAAAGATGAATACAGTTCGAGTAATATTATCTCTTGCAGCCAATTATGGCTGGGAATTGCAGCAGTTTGATGTGAAAAATGCTTTCTTGCATGGGGAGCTTGAGGAGGAGATTTATATGGAGGTACCACCAGGATATGGGAAAAATATTAGTGGCAATACTGTTTGCAGCCTAAAAAAGGCGTTATACGGGTTGAAACAATCACCTCGAGCATGGTTTGGAAGATTCACTAAGGTTATGACAACCTTAGGATACAAACAAAGTCAAGGAGATCATACATTGTTCATCAAACACTCAACTTCAGGGGGAGTAACCGTGTTGCTAGTCTATGTGGATGATATCATTGTCACTGGAGATGATTGGAAAGAACAAGTCTTGAGTCAACATCTAGCGAAGGAATTTGAGATAAAAACTCTTGGGAGACTAAAATACTTTCTGGGAATTGAGGTGGCTCACTCCAAGATCGGCATTTTCATATCTCAACAAAAATATATCACAGATTTGCTCAAAGAGACAGGAAAGATAGCTTGTAAACCTGTAAGTACTCCCATAGAACCGAACCTTAAATTGGGTAATGAAGAAGATAGTGCAGTGGTGGATAAAGAGATGTACCAGCGTTTGGTTGGTAAATTAATTTATTTGTCTCACACAAGGCCAGATATTGCATTTGCTGTAAGTTTGGTTAGTCAATTTATGCATTGCCCAAGAGAAGTTCATTTGCAGGCAGCTCATAGAATCCTGCAGTACCTTAAAGGAACTCCAGGGAGAGGAATTCTATATAGAAGGAATGGGAATGCAATTCTTGAAGCCTACACTGATGCCGATTATGCAGGATCAGTAACCGATAGAAGGTCCACTACTGGATATTGTACTTTTCTTGGAGGAAATTTAGTGACATGGAGGAGCAAAAAACAGAATGTTGTGGCCCGTTCTAGTGCTGAAGCTGAGTTCCGAGCTATGGCTCAAGGTATTTGTGAGCTACTTTGGCTCAAAATAATTTTAGAAGACTTAAAGATCAAATGGGAAGGTTCTATGAAACTATACTGTGATAACAAGTCAGCAATCAGCATTGCTCATAATCCTGTTCAACATGATCGAACAAAACACATTGAGGTGGATAGGCATTTTATCAAAGAGAAGCTTGATTCTGGTCTAATTTGTACCCCATTTGTACCTTCACAAGGCCAACTTGCAGACATTCTTACCAAAGGACTGTGCAATGCAGATTTTGAGAGAATTGTTTGCAAGCTGGGAATAGAAAACACCTATTCTCCAGCTTGAGGGGGAGTGTTGGAAATAACATTATTAGTTAATGGCTTCTCTTCCCTAAGAGTTAGATTCATTGTATAGAAGTGGAATAGAATTAGATGCACCGTCCACATTAATAGTTTTACATTGTAAATTGTATTTAGAATGTTAGTTCCTATGTAAATCACATGTATAAATAAATCTTCTGCTGAGTGCTTTACTCAAGAAAATACATTCAGAAATATTGTGTCCCTTTGTCTACTTGACTTCTCCTGTTTTTTTTTCACATTATCTATTTGCAGAGTTCAGTCTCTCTGAGAAACAAGCTGAAGCTCTTTTGGACATTAGCCTAAGAAGACTGACCCGTCGTGAGGTGCATTGAAATCATGCCAATAACTAGACTAGAATAATTTGATGTTTTTTTTATTGTTGAGATTTTTATAAATATACTCGTGATAAGAGCAGAGGTAGAATTATTAACTTTGCGCTATGCAGAGTGGAAACTTTGTTGCTGAAAGTAAATCTCTAACAGAGCAAATTTCAAAGTTGGAGGAACTGTTGTCCAGCAAGAAAAATATACTCGAGGTAGTTTAACTTCGAATCTGTATTTCCCTCATTCATAACTTATTGAGTTAACTTTCTTAAAATTCTGATTGGTTAGAGTTAGAGGCTAACCTGTTGAGGTAGCTCATTAAGTCTATTTGTTCAATGTGATACTGGTATTACCTGGTTTCTGGTATGGCAAGAACTTGTATTATATTTATTTTCCTCCAAATTGTTTATGCTGTTCCTATCTGATGTAGATTAAAAGTCTCTAGGTTTAAATCTCTAGCACTCGAGGGAACTAGGGAGGAAAAAGTTGTTGAGAGTAATGAGAGAAAAGAGGGACATATGATAAAATCTGTTTGTTTCAACTACACAGCTTAATAAAGATCTGACAACATATTTCAAGGATAATAAACATAATTAAAATATTTTCTATCTTATAAACTTACTAAAAGTACCAAAAATCATGTAAAGCAAGCAGATAAAAATCTGGGTATTGTAACGTATACAGAGACTGGACACACTGGATGGTTGGAATAATGGTTGGGTGGGTGTGTGTCACAAATTATTTGAAAAAAAAACACACAACAAACACATACACATGGAAGAAAGACGTGAAAACAGAGTTATTGCGCTCTTATGGTGAAATGAAAACAGAGCATGTTGGTTCTATTGCGGTGAAACAAAAATGGAGGAGCATGTGCATTATGGCCATGGTTTGGTTAATAGGTGGGTGGGTTTATGGTCATGGTTTGTAGAAAGGAAGATGATTAGGTTTGGGTTGCAAGTAAAAGAGGGAGTGGCATGCTTTGTTGCGTAGGTTTTAGTGGTTCCTTTTTATTTTTGTTTGAGGATTCCTTATCCTCCCTCTTTGTGCTCTTCTGTTCTCTTCTGATAATATTTCTTTTTTTATAAAAAAATAATTGTGTATTACAAATTTCTGAACTTTTTAAGTTGCATCCGTTATTCTTTGGTGGAGTGCCACTTTATGATCTGCTGTGCCGCTGTAGCGGTTTTGGGGGTGTCAGCTTCGCGTCATATTATGCCATTAACTACTTTGAAATGAATATTAAATAACACTGCTAGAGTAGCACAAACAATAGTAACCAATAATGGTGCGAACTCTGTTGTTGGCTTACCTACAGTGTATGTCACTAGCATTGTGATTAGTTTGCTGCCTATGTTGATTGATGTGTGCCAATACTCAGATCCATGACCATGAAGTCAGAATGTCAGATAGGTGTTTCAAATGAATTCGTTTTTTTGGTTTAATATTCCATGTGAAATATGAACTTAGATTTCTCCTCACTACAGAAATTTGAGATGTTTATCCCTGGATTGCTTTATGAACTTTTGTATCTGGTCAATTGTCATTGCCTCAAACTCCGAATTTTATCTTGAATAGCTTTTAATTTAATATTTACATGTTTAAAACAATTGAATCAAAAACTTACTGTAGACCTTGAATGTACCATATTCTCTCTCTCTCTGTTCTCTACTGTGACTCATGACACATCAATGACTATTAGCATTGCTAAAAAGTGTCATTAATTATTCATAACAACCTGCAAGTGCAAGTTTTTAGATTTGACTACAATTCCTTGTCGCTAAACTTTACTGGGGGACTTCTAACTAGCCACATTCTCTCTCTCTCTAAATTATTTCTACTGTGACTCAAGGAGCTATTAACATTGCTAAAAAAATTTATTAAATATCTTGGATGACCATTTTGACCTCTTTCTCATATATTTAGCTTATAGAACAAGAAGCGATTGAGCTGAAAACTAAATTTGCCAGTCCAAGGCGTTCAATGTTGGAGGACACAGATAATGGTCAACTTGAAGACATTGATGTTATTCCGAATGAAGATATGCTATTGGTATGTGGCAGCCAGAGTATAAAGCTTAATTTGGATGTTCCTTCTTCCATTTTTAGGTCACTGAGTGATTCATATGTTCATGTCGTTGTCTTTTACTTTCAGGCACTTAGTGAAAAAGGTTATGTGAAGCGGATGAAGCCAATCACTTTTAACTTACAAAATCGTGGAACAATTGGCAAATCAGTAGGGAAATTGAGAGTGAATGATTCAATGTCTGACTTTCTCGTTTGTCGCGCACATGATCATGTCCTTTATTTCAGGTTCACTTATGTTTTGTTGCCAAATGTAATATAATTTCTGCCTAATGAACTTTTCACAGAATTATGTTGATATTGAACAAAGAGGAAAGGGACACTTGAAAAACACTCATTTATGTATTGTTTAATTTACATCAAGAGACTCATATCTCTAGAAGCTTACTAAGCCATTTATAGAAAACCCAAATCTTTAAACAAATAGCCTGAGCATAAGACTCTTGATTAACTAGTAATTGGTATTCCAGAACCCTAATAAACTAGATTATTAATTCCGTATCTTTATACAGTAAATTCGAACTACATCATCATCCGTAATATAATTTGTAGTAATGTTGAGAAATTGGACAGATTTGCTTTCTTGATGTTTTCTATTCACTTTGTCCTCCTACATCATCATCTGTATTCTTCTTTTTGTCGTGAATTTCTTATTTTATAAAAAAATACAAATGTATACACACAATTTTTCATCATGATGTGCGTAGAACCTGGACTTAGCTTTTGGGAAAAAGCCTATGTTGTCAATCGCGCCGCTATCGTGCGCGATCGCGGAAAGGCGGAGCAGAGTGGACCTCTGCTGCGACGCGAACCCCTGGTGCGTTGCGCTTCACGGGTGCGGCCGTCGCCGCTTGAATCGCGTCGGAATCGCGCCGTTTCACGCGCTCCTTGGCCGCGATTCTGTGCTGATGGCGGCTCTAAGCTTCTTCTCCCTCATGTTCTGACGGCGGCTACTGGTTTTTGAGAAACCAGAAGCTAACCCTAAGTCTCCCTCTTCTAAAGCAAAAGGGCCTAACCTAAAGCCCAAAGAAAAGAAAAATAATCTTATGAAACAATGGGGCCTAACTCTAAGCCCAAAGAAAAAATTAAACCTATCCTTAAAAAGCCTTATTTATCTTCACTTAAACACAGTAAATCCCCATTTTTACTTTTACTTCTAGGGTTTCTTATGTTTTCTTTTTAAACACCACAATAAATCCTTATTTTTCTGATAGGTTTCATTTTTTCTTCTGCCTCCTCCCCTTCTTCTCCCCCTCTCTTCCTTCTTCCCCCTCTTCGCAATAACAGCCGTCCCGCTACCGCTATAGAGTATTTGGGCTCGGCCGCTCTGCGTCGCTCTTTGGGATTGACAACATAGGAAAAAGCTCCTCTAAACTACAGTGAACTTGTTTGTAAAGTGAACAAGTAAGGATGTATTCACTTATGATTTTTCTAAAGTGCATTGTTATCTTAACCCATTGACAAATTTGAGGGTGAATATACCATTACTTGTTCACTTTACTAACAAATTCACTTCAGGCTAGCATTCTCCTTAGTTTTGTGTCAGTATGTGCCTTGTTTCTTGAAAAGCTCTCTAGAAGATACCTAGCTTGTAAGTTGGCTTGTTCTTTGGCTTTGCTTTGCATATTGAGTTATTTACAACCATCCTTTATCTAGCAAATGGCATTGCAATGGCTTCATTGATTCTTTGGTTTTCAATTTCCTTCGTACTTGTGCTTTTGATTTTAGTATTTTACTGCTACATATTTGAAATCATTGCATTGAAACTGATGTAGTTGCATTTGAATATTTCATGGCTTGTGGAATTTAATTCAGTGATAAGGGAACAGTATACTCAGCTCGTGCCTACAAAATTCCGGAATGTAGCAGGACTGCTGCTGGCACACCACTTGTTCATGTATTTGTCTTTTATTCTATTTCTATCTTTCTCCTCCATTTGGGTGGGTGGGTGTGCAGGCACAAATACACATGCCCGAAAAATGGGCATAGGCATAAAATACTTACAGGCATGCAATGAAAAGGGTTGTGAATGTTATTCTAATATTCATGCATACCAAATTTGAGGTCAATCATATATATATATATATACTGATGAAATACTTCTTATTATTCTTGAATAAATTAACACTAGTACAATGCTATTTATAATAGCAAAGTAATGATAACAAACTGATAGATTTATCTTAACAAACTAACTGATAAAGTAAACTAATCCTAACAAACTAACAGATCCTAACAAACTTATCAGATAAAGCAATCATAAGTCTAACTGATAGAGCAGCACTCTAATAAACTAACTGCGTAGAGATATACACTAACACAACCTCTTAGAAAGTAAAGGAGGATGATTAACAAAAATGCAGAAACTGAACAAGACATCTAATATACCCCCTTAGAAAGCTAAGGTGGGTTTACAAGTGAAAATTTATCAAAAATCCCAAGATGGCTTCTGAGTTCTTCAAACCGAGATTGAGATAGAGGCTTTGTAAGCAAATCATCCACTTGATCATGCCCAGGAAGATGAAAAACAGATAGAGATTTATTTAGAACTTTCTCTCTCACAAAGAAGATATATCCAGCTCCATATGCTTAGTCTGAGAGTGAAGAATAGGATTATGAGAAAGAGCCATTGTACTAAGATTGTCACAATAAATAGTAGGCTTCAAAGTTGAAACTCCCAGCTCTTTAAGTAAAGATTGTATCCATAACCTCTGTTTTAGTTGCTGCTAGACTTCTGTATTTAGCCTTTGTGCTAGATGGAGCCACTAATTGTTGTTTTCGGGACCACCAAGAAACCAAATTAGGTCCAAAGTAGATACAGGACCCTGAAGTTGACCGTCGATCATCCATATCAGCAGCCCAATCTGCATCACTAAAGGCTTGAATAGAGAAAGGTTACCCTTTGATGGCTGGTTTGAGGACAAGTCCATGATTAATTGTCCCTTGAAGATACCTGGGAATTCGTTTTACAGCCTTCCAATGCTCTTCCGATGGCTGAGAAAGAAACTGAGCAACCTTGCTGACACTAAAACATATTTCAGGTCTAGTTAGTGTAGCATATTGCAATGCCCCTACTATAGACCGATACTGTGAGGGTTCTGGCATATAGTTGGCACCAAATTTAGTAAGCTTGCTGTTGCTAATCATAGGAGTGGGCAAGCTCTTAGCACCTGGCATATGGGCTTTAGCAAGCAAATCCCTGATATACTTTGATTGAGAAAGAAGAAGACCTTTTCCATTAGCAAGTATTGTCACCTCTAAACCTAGAAAATAATCTGAATCTCCCAACTGTTTTAAAGCAAAAGCTGAATGCAGTTTGTTGATGAGAGCAGTAATCCTATCTCCTGATGAACCAGAAATTATTATATCATCCACATAGATAAGTACATAAGTACTATGACCAGAAGCAGAATGGATAAACAAAGATGGATCACACTTACTGTTGGTGAAACCAAAATTCAGTATTGTCTTGGTGAGTTTCTCAAACCAGGCTCTCAAGCCATCAATTGCCTTGTTTAGTTTGCAAACCTGAGACGGATTCTCAGATTTGAAGCCAACAGGCTGTTCCATAAACACCTCTTCCTCAAGAATTCCATTTAAGAATGCATTGTTCACATCCAATTGTTGCACAACCCAGTTATTAGTAACAGCAAGAGTAAGAATAAGCCTTACAGTTACTGGTTTAACAACAGGACTGAAAGTTTCCTTGTAATCAAAACCTTGTTTGTGATGAAATCCCTTGGCAACAAGTCGAGCCTTGTATTTATTGATGCTGCCATCAGGGTTTTCCTTAATTCTGAAAACCTATTTACATCCAATGGCTTCCCTATCAGGTGGCAAGTCAACTAATGTCCATGTTTTATTAGCAGGAAGAGCATCAAACTCAGATTGCATGGCCAGTTTCCAATGAGGAACAACCAAGGTATCTTTAGGATTAGTTGGTTCAATAGATGTTAAAAGAACATTGGACTGTGAAGTTGATTTAGACCGAGTTTTCATAGGATGAACATTTGTAGGAGGAGGAGGGTTTGGAGTGGGTACGATAGACTTATCTTGAGAGTAATTAGTAGACTGATCAGGAGAAGGATTTGGAGAAACAGTTTGATTTGGTGAACCAGTGTGAGACATTAGTGGTGTTAGACCACAATGTAGTGAGGAAAGAGACAGAGAATCAGAATTGGGGACAGTTGTTGGAATAGAGGGACTGACAAAATTATGAAGAGGAGGACCCTGATTGACAAAGGGAGGTACAACGGTCAAGGGAATAGGACTAGATTGATGCAGATTCATATCTGGCTTTGATTTTTGTGTGCTTTGTGTAGTAGCAGCAAAAGGAAATTTAAACTCATTAAATTGCACATCCTTTGAAAAATAGATTCTTCCTTCTTTGGAAAGACACTTATATCCTTTATGAGTTGAAGAGTATCCTATAAAAATACACTCACTGGATCTGAAGTTTAATTTGTTTGAGTTATAAGGTCTTAGGCAAGGGTAGCAAGCACATCCAAACACTTTTAGAAAATCATAATCTGGCTCAGTTTTGTAGAGAATATAAAAAGGTGATTGATTTTGAAGATTAGGTGTTGGAAGGCGATTAATAAGATAAGTAGCAGTTTATGGGATCAATCTATCTCATTTATAGACAGTTATTTGACAGTGTTAGTATGTCAAGACTTGCTCTAGGATTAAGTTGATCCCTATATATATATATATATATATATATATATATATATATATATATATATATGATAAATGGACATGTAAAATGGACATGTACCTACAGGCATGCGATAAAAAAAGTTCAGAGAGAAAGTGGGATAATGGAGTTATGTATGGGGGAAGTGGTGAAAAAATTAGGATTTGACTATTTACAAAAACTTGTATATTTACACTTATAACCATGCAATTTTTTTTAGCAAATACTTGAATAAATGAGGACCTGAAACACAAGCTGTTTAAAATGACTATCTATTTTCTTTGTTGTTTTGAGCCAGATCTTATCTTTATCTGACGGTGAAAGGATAACATCCATTATTCCTGTTAGTGAGTTTGCTGAAGATCAGTTTTTGGTGATGCTCACAATGCAAGGCTATATCAAGAGAGTACCCTTGAATTCTTTTTCATCAATCAGGTCGACTGGAATCATTGCAATTCAGTTGGTTTGTTCTCTTATTTGAGTTCTCTACGTCTACATTGCTTTTTCTTCATTGTATTGTGCTACTTCTAGATTAATGGTCAAAATCCTTATCTATAAGTATTATTCATCCAAACCATTTAAACTGGAAAGGTTCCTGGTGATGAGCTGAAATGGGTCCGTCTTTGCACAAATAATGACTTTGTGGCCATGGCTTCACACAATGGAATGGTCATACTGAGCCTATGCAGTAAGGCAAGTTGCTGTTTGTTCTTATTTCAATTTCTTTTTTAAAATTTAAATTTTGAATTCTGTAAACATTGTAAAATGAGCAACTTAAATTGACATATCTGTGAAGAAATTCATTGAAAATAAAAGATTGAATTGATATGATCTAATTTTTTTGGATATAGCATGGCCTGAATAACTCGGTGTTGAAAATGGTGTCAACTCTTCGGAATATATTGGTCTTAAAAATTTAGGTGGTGTTTGGTTTGTTTTCTATTTTAGTTTTTAGTTATTATATACTTTTTAATAATTACAAAAACAACATGTTTTCATCATTTTCCTGTTCTCAAGGTTTGTGAAGGAAATTGTAGACCTGAGTCTTTTATAATCTTTCTACAATTATAATACTTCTTAGAATTGTATAAATTTATATCTATGGATTTTCCTTGTGTCTAACTTAATTTCGGATAATAAACATCACTTTTACTCACTAGCATGCTAACTACCACAGGATAAATTTCTATTCAATATTAGTTCATTTTGGTCTTAATTAAGAATTCTTGATTTTGTTGGCTTGTTTGTGGTGTTCAGCCCATGGTTTCTTTAGAGGTGTTCCCTTGATAGATATGCAAAGAGATTGGCTCGTCTTATTAGATGACACAATATCTAGCTTCTAAGTGTTTCTTGTTTTCTTAGGAGGATACACAGAGAGGTTGGGCTCCATTGGGCATTGTCTTTTTTGGAGCTTTTTGCTGTTTTTAGTAATTATATCTCTCTGTAGTCTTTTTGGTGGAGGATATCTTATCCTCATTAATCTTAACTTATAAAAATCCAGTGTTAATTAGATCTACTTGCTGGACAATGGCTTTACCAAATTGTAGGCTAAGTTTTAGCTTACACTTGCATCATAAGACTCGAGGGCCCTATCTTGGTTAGAGGTTTAACTTGTGCTTACTTACTAGTCATAGTAAATATTGATTTCCATAAAATCAGTTACCACAATTCGATATAACCTTAGATTATTGTATACACAATGAGAAAATTGTATATATTTACATGAATTATTGACCTAATACCATGATCATGTCATTGTAATTAATTTACAAACTTATAAATCTCTGTATATCAAACTCTTAAGGCTGTCATTTTCTTGATATATATCCAGCTCCATACTTTCAGAGTAAAATACATCATTACAATCCCTTTGCTATCTAGAGCGTAATGAGAGCATTAGGTCCCCAGCTTCATCCATGAGTTCTTTTACACAAATGGTACTTGTTGACCTCCTAGCCAAATACATAACATGCTACATAAGACACAACTTGAGCACATCAAAATAAACATCATTCCATTCGTTTCTGTCAGCACTATGGTGACTAAACACCTGAACCCTGGAAATTATTGAAAGAGGAACAATGAATGATAATTTAATTCCCAGTAGATGGTCAACAGATTCGACACATAAAACAATTTTAACAATTGAGTACTTGCAGCTGAAAATAGAACAGCAATCTAAGTTCACAATTCTTATTCTAAAACTCAAGTTTATGCAAGCTAAGACTAAAAAGAATTCAATTTTCACATTCAGAGTAAGATCTACTACTACTCAAACCCACATAAAACACATGCCTTTGCTGCTCTAAGCAATTCCAAAACAGAACATGTAGCAAATAATATAATAAAACAGCTTCAAATCTCCTTGAGAAATTCTTCCTTGCATCCAACAGCCCCTTGACACCCAGCAAGCCTCTTTCCCATCCAAGGACAATACCACAATCAAAGTTGTCAAAATCGGGATCCTACCTAGGATCGGTTGGGGGAAGGAAAATGGTAAAAGATACGGATCGTAAGATCCTTCCAAAGAGACAAAATTATATTTAAACATTTATATATGCATATAAAATAACATAAATAAGAAAAATAACATTAAAAATTTAACTTAAACATTGCATAAGAATGTCACATACCACTCATAAAAGAGTCCAACTCTAATTTAACAAATCATTCTAGTCATGATGATCATAATCATCATCTTCCATATGATCTTCATCTCCACAATGATCCACGGCATTTTCCTCTCCCTCTCCATCAATTCTCCATCCATCACGGTTTTTTTATTGGGGTTGGGTTTTTCAACCAATGTCCGTTTTTCTGCAGAAACAGGAAAATCTCGTTGATTTCACGATCTTCCCCAGCAATCCCTTACGTTCCTACCAAAATGCACTCAGTTCCTAGATCGAGATCGGAAAGCACCACAAAACTCGTAGGATCGTGGAGTTAAAGCGCAATTTTAACAACATTGACCACAGTAGTTAACTTCGCATATTTTGTTGGTTAGTGCACCAGCAACAATTCTCTCTTCACTCAAAGCTAACACAATCTTCTAACTAGGAAACATGCAAAGCACCTAAATTCTTGGTTTCTCTCGTGAACTTTCTCTTACAAGAGTTGCAGAAGTTAGAAAGGAGAAGATGAAGATAATGGGAGGAGGATGAGTGTCTCAGTTAGTGGGGGTGGGTATGATAGACAATGCTCTGTCTCTCTCTCCCATCGATGTTGTGTGCTAAATTTTATCATGGTCTTATTTCCTAATCACACTTATTGAGATGTTTCAAGGCTTAAGTTGGTTTATGGTAAGTTAAGGAACTAACCATCTTACATAGACATGGGAAAGCTTATGTCATCATCCCACAAACTTTCTATAATTAATTTTTTTCCTTTTTACTAGTTCCCATTTAATTTAATTCCTATACTAGTTTACCTTCCTAAAAACCTCCAGTTTGACTATTATTAAGTTTAATCTTACTTGTTTCCAAATCTTTATATTAATTCCATTTTATTTTAACATACCACTACCTCATATTTGGTCTTGTTATTGACTTTAAATAGTTTGGTGCAACTTAAGGAATCAATAATTCCTAATTAGCTTAGGAAAAACCCAAGTCACCATTTCACTTACTCTACTTCCTAATCTTTAATATAGTTAGGATTGAAGGTTATTCTTGCCCTTGTTTCCATAAATCTAAATTCAGATGTATGTGAAGCATGAAAACATAATACTTGAATATAGTTTTCTCAGATTATTTCTATGTAATAATTTAGAGTATCATTATTGGGATGTTACAGAAATGGTGACAAGAATATTTCTTGTTTTCAGCATTTCATTTGCAAAAGTTTGAAAATAGGAAACAAAATGAAATAAAAACAATGTGTGATTTTTGTAATTGTTAATTATTAATGAAATTAAGTGCAAATGATAAGAGAAAACAAACCAAACGCCCCCTTAGGAATTAGATGGAAAAAGGGAGGAAGGACACAGTGGGAACACAAAAAACATGTAACTCAGTAAAAATGTTTAAATGGTCGTGATATAAAGTACTGACCTTTTACCTTTATTTCTGCCAAAAATATAACTACCAAGACAATTATACCCTTACTTTTGGTACATTACAAGTTTATTTAACTAATATGAATTGCCTAATTACATGATAATGCTTTACATATGACAAAACTCCGTATTAACTATACCCTTTCTTTCTAGTAAGTAATCAGGTTATTTCAAAACCTCTCAAACAGGCTACTCCAATGTACTGAGTTCATGAAGAGTGCCAAAATAAACTGCTGAAAATACTAGTAATTCATTGCTTAAACTGTTTTGCAGTTTGTTACCAGTGTGTCGTTGTAAAATTTTGTTTTTGACACTACTATGTCTTGGTTTAAGCTCAGATTCGCACACTAGGAAGAAATACAAGGGGAGCAGTGGCGATGAGACTCAAAGAAGGAGATAGAATGGCAAGTGCGGACATTATACCTGCAGCCATGTGGAACAACTTGGAAACTGCTTCAAAATTTCCTGAGAGCGGGTAATAAAGCCAAGATTCTTCATGCTTTTGTTGGTATTGAATTGATAACTATTAGAGTTATGTCTGATTTCCTTTATTTTTTCCCACGTCAGACTTGAAGTATAATTTGGTTGACTTACATCCACTTAATCATTTGAAATTGTATTCTTACCTGCTTATAATTTATAATTACTTTGTTTCCATGATGGGAACATTTTAAGCTCAACAATCGAAACTATATATTTAGTTTCTACCTGTGTTTTAGAGTCTAGATTTTGTATTTATTCTTATTTGAAATTTGTTTTCAGTAATAGTGGTATATTTGTTCAAATGATTCATGAACACGAATTGTAATTTTGCACCGAGCAACTATATTATAGTATTAATATTTAATATTACCAACCGAAGCCCTAAAATTTGAATTTCCTCAGAAGGTTTGAACATATTTAAATTATAATAGAAAGAAAAATGCTAGCATCACACTAACACTCACTTTTCAACACACACATTCTTATTGGTTGAAATTCATGTGGGTCCTACAAAATTCAAGTGGGACCCACATAATTTAGTGGGACCCACATGAATTTCAACCAATAGGAGTGTGTGTCGGAAAGAAAGTGTTAGAGAGTGTGTTGTTGGCATTCCTCTAATAGAAATTCTGAGTTTTGAAATGATGTTTGTGTTTTAAGGATTGTTAGTGTACAGTGCAGTACTCTAAGACTGCACATAGGCTATTAGAACTCTGCTGAGTCAGCAGGTTGGTTAGGTGGTTATCAGTCTGTCTAGCCTTGCTGTTAGTGGTGGCTTACTGATTACACCCCTCATGCTATTATAAATAGCACAATTGTATTGAATCCATTCAGATAAGCAATACACGATTATTTCCTCAGCTTCAATTCTCTCTCTCTCTCCTCCATGGTATCCAGAGCTTAAAGCTCAACCATGGCTTCCGTCACCAATGATGGCAATGATCAACCACCTCCACCGCTGGCGGTTCTGCCGGTGGCTCCGATGCCGAATCTCTCCTCCATTGTTACGACGAAACTCACCGACAAGAACTTCCTCCATTGGAAGCAAATCGTAGAAGCGTGATCCGAGGCAATCGACTAGATCGCTTCGTCGTTTGCCATCGTATTGCATCGCGGTTTCTCACCGATGACGATCGCATCAAAGATCGTGTTAACCCTGAGTTTTTAGCGTGGGAAGCTCAAGACCGATATTGGCTTATTATACTATACTAAAAAGGTTGAGACCCATTTGTTAAGTTATATAATTTTTTCCTTCGTTTTGGCCTTCTAAAATATGTAAGGTTATACAAAATGATATTGCATAAACTTTTATTTTGCCTTTAGCTGTTGAATTATTCCAAATGGACAGACAGGAAGTGTTCAGACTTTATGCTGACTATTTGTCTTGAGAAAGCAATGTGGAAGGAATTTATCACCTGTGTCCTTATCATATTTTTTTACTATATGCGTACAGAGCAAAGGGCCAAAATGGCCCATGGTTGTTGTTTGTTTCGGAAAGCGGTTTCGGAAAGCGGGTTCCTTTAAGCAGTTTCCGCATATCACCTTTGAATCGGGTTGGTTTGATAGGATACAAGGTATTTTTAAAGTCACTGAAATGCAACCTTTTCACAGTAATGAACTCTTCTGTTCTTTTAAAGCGTCTTCTGTCTTTTCTCAATTCAGTTTGCTGCCGAGGATCGCTTGGCTGCCGTTTTTGTGGTAGGATTCTCATTAGCAGGTATTTTATCAATCTTACATTTAGTACAACATTGATATCTTTGGTTACTGTTCTGATAATTGCAAGTACTAATTTTGCTGCTGTTATTATTATTATTATGCTATAAATTTGTCTGTTACTGTAAACTGGCATTGTCTCTACCAGAGGATGGTGAAAGTGATGAACAAGTGGTTCTTGTAAGCCAAAGTGGTACAGTCAACAGAATTAAGGTTCGCGATATTTCAATACAATCTCGATTTGCGAGGTAAGATTAAATTGTGTCCTATTAGCATATTTGCAGCTTATTTGATTTCTGAATCATTAAAAGCTTATAACTTGTGTGTTAGAGAAAAATCAAGAGAGGGAGGGAAAGAATTTACTAACACAAGTTAGCCTCCCTGCATGTCAATGTGTAATTGTATGAAGGAATTAGGTATATACAAGTGTAGTACATATCCAAGTCTAGCCTCTACTGAGATAAGCAAAGCATACAAACTCTTACATATTCTAACACCCCGTCAAGCTGGATCACAGATATTAGTCATACCCGGCTTGTTACAAATATAATCAGTCATACTGTGGCCTCTTTTGTGATGATTATACCTTACTTAAATCCACAAACTAAATGGCAATCCACCTTATTATGCTTCCGTGCATGAAAGCCGGATTAGAGGAATATTAAGAGCTGATTGGTTGTCACACCACATCTAGATATGCGTTGCATTGCTGAAAAAGCCAATTTCATCAAGTAATTAGTGCAACCACACCAACTTACTTCTAGGACAAGCTTTAGCTCTGCACCTCGTCTCTGCATTTGATCTATCCACTACAATTTGTTTTTTGCTGTTCCAAGAAACTAAGTTGACCCCAAGAAAAGTATAATCACCTGAAGTCGACCTTTTAGGGGATCTCCTACCCAATCAGCATCAGAAATATCATATAAAAATATATATCATCTAATATCTAACTTCAACTTTGAAACAGGAGAGATAATGAAATTAAAAATTTTAATTAGAGGTTCTTATTTTTTTTGCATTATGTAAGTCTAACTGTGTGTCCGCTTCTTCCGCTATCTCTTTTTTCACAGCCTTGAGCTGTTTTCGTGTGTGGATTCTTTATTAATTTGCGGTACATAGAAGTCTAACGGTGTGTGCGTGATGCGGTTTCTTAATTCTAAAATAATCACATTAGAGTAATGCACTGCCATATTGTCAAGCTCCTTCACACCAAAATTTCACTCATGTCTAACTCAGTTCCCTTTCACATCTCATGCCTTTGAGGGCTGAGTCTGTTCTCCCACACCTGTAGGATATTTTAACTCGATTCCTACATGAGGGCTGAGGCTGTTGTCCCACATTTCTATGGAGAACATTTTAAAGTTTGGGTTGTGGTTTTGGTTAAGGAATGAGTGATTAAAG
The DNA here is from genome assembly GCA_039655645.1 of Ammopiptanthus mongolicus. NCBI lineage: Eukaryota > Viridiplantae > Streptophyta > Magnoliopsida > Fabales > Fabaceae > Ammopiptanthus > Ammopiptanthus mongolicus. Next base: position 32,955,056 of record CM077348.1, on the reverse strand, counting down.
TGAATTTTGGGTTTACGCTTTAGCTTTGCTTTGGATTCCTGAGCTGGGAACGGCCACGATTAGCAACCAGCTGCAGCTCAGGGTTGTTAACTTGCATTCTTGGGGCCATTTGAACTGTGAATGGCTTGCATGGCCTACCTGGTTCAGTTCTGGTTAACTGGTTTTCTTGTTGAATGGTTTATATACATGGATAGGATTGGTGTGGTGTCTGGTTACTTGGTCAACCATCAAACTGGCTCCTCCAGTCCAGTTTTTACTTCTGTCTCATATGTTGGTTGGTTGAACAATCATTTGGTACATTCCATTATATTCTGTGAGTGAGAAATCATTTGGCAACTTGATACTTTTTGAGGACACTTGGTGAGCTTCCTTATGTTTATGCATAAATTGCTATTTGTTGGACTTACTTGTAGATGCTAAGCTGTGATGACAATGTCATAAATTTATTGTTTTAGTTTCTGTCGACATCTTCCCTGGACCCGTGCACAGTGGGAGTTTTATAGCTTGACATATTGGTTGAAAAATTTAAAATGTACATTTCATTAATTTGATACGTACCAGTAGGTTGTTGCTTCTTTACTGACTACTGTATTTGGCGAATTTTGTCAGGGGAGTTATTTTGATGCGCCTTGATCATACTGGGAAGATTCAGTCTGCTTCCTTAATCTCAGCAACAGATTGTGAGCCTGAGGAAGTTCTAGCTATCGCTCAAGGCTAGTTGTGGATGAACCTCCATGCCTAGTTGAAATTACATGCCCAAATGTTACAGACTGACTCTCGTTTTGCCCTTCATGAAATGCTGCCGCTTGACCCTTGAAACTGTTCTAGGTTTCTTCATGCCCCATAATGTTGTTGTCATTGAAAGGAGGTCAGGAGAAGGGATGTAGTTTGTTGGTCACGTCTTGTAAATTATAATGATGTACTGAAAACAAGTGGAAACATGCACCTGAGGCAATATAGTCATTGGTGTAAAGTTCTAATTAACTCTTCGTGTTGTAACTGTACCCGTACTTGAATATGAAACTGAATATTTCACTTGTGTTAACAATGAATACAATATACATATACACTGAGTGAGATCTGATTCCTAGAACATTAAATGTCTATGCTAAGACTTAGGAGAGTAGATACAAAGAATATAAGAATACAATGGATAGGACCCCACCGTCCACATTTATTGATTAGTGTTAACACTCCTCCTCAAGTTAGCATATATGTTTGATGCAATCAGTTTGTTACATATGTATGCTATTCTAGGATCTTGTAAGGATTTAGTCATCATGTCTGCAATTTGATCTTTAGTACCCACAAAGTAAGTCTTAATGATGCTTGAGAGAATCTTTTCTCGGATGAATTGACAATCAACTTCTATATGTTAAGTTCTTTTATGAAAGATAGGATTTGAATAAAGATACAAGGCTGATTGGTTATCACAAGCCAGTTCTATAGGACCTATCTCACAATACTTCAACTCTTGGAGTAAATAATTTAGCGATTGGAGTTCGCAAGTAGTATTAACCATAGCACGGTACTCCATTTTTGTGATTGATCTTGCAACAACAGTCTGCTTCTTGCTTTTCCATGAAATCAAGTTACCACCAGTAAGCACACAATAGCCTGAAGTGAACATCCTATCACTAGCATCACTTGCCCAGTCCACATTTGTATATCCAATGATATTACTATGACCCTTGTCCATGTAAACAAGCCCTTTACTAGGTGATCCCTTGATGTATCTTAGGATCCCGACAATTGCGTTCCAATGACTGTAACATGGTGAGTTGAGAAACTGACTAACAACATTGACCGAAAAAGCAAGGTCAGATCTAGTCATAGTGAGATAATTTAACTTTCCAACTAATTTTCTATATCTGCCTGGATCAGGATAGGGCTCCCCTTCATTAGGTAGAAGCTTTACATTTGGGTCCATAGGAGTATCAACAGGTTTACAATCTAGCATGCCTGTTTTTGTTCCAGAACATCAGTTGAATATTTATTTTGAGAAATAGCAACGCCTGTTCTTGATGGCTACTTCAATCTCAAGAAAGTATCGCAATCGTCTAAGATCTTTGGTTTGAAAATGTTTGAACAAGTGTTGCTTCAATTCCTTAATACCTTCTTCATCATCACATGTTTAGTGAATATAGAATGGTCTGCCTCGTAGCGGATCATGCCAAATCGCTGGATGATTTTACTAAACTTTCCAAACCAAGCGCGAGGTGATTGTTTTAGATCATACAAGAACTTTTGTAGCCTGCAAACAAGATGTGATTCCCCCTGAGCAACAAACCTACTGGGTTGCTCCATATAAATCTCCTCCTCCAGATCACCATGTAAGAATGCATTTTTAATATCTAGCTGGTACAAGGGCCAACGACTTATGGCAGCTTTTGACAAGAATAGACGAATAGATGCCATCTTTGCAACAGGAGAAAGTATCACCATAATCCAAACCATAGATCTGAGTGTACCCCTTTGTGACCAGTTGGGCTTTCAAGGATAAAAAACGTGTAAGGAAGGGAAACAAGGGTCCATGTATGATTAGATTCTAAAGCCGTCATCTCATCAATCATTGCCTGTCGCCATCCTGGATGAGATAGTGCTTCCTGAACATTCTTAGGAATGGTAACAGTGCTGGTGTAAGCCCTAATGGCCAATCTATTTTGAATAGATAATCATTTGTATCATGACTTTGATCATATATTTGATATATGTATAGGACATTTATTTATTTATTATGTTGTATTTGATGATCATATTTATTGCATAATAAAGTCCTTAGAATAGGTAGTTCATTTAATGGAACGTCAAGTATGACTTGACCGTGAGATGCCATTAAATTATAGAACACTATTCTTAAATATTCATAGTCAAGTATTATTATTAATAAGGACAATAATAATACATTGAGACTATTATTTGAGTGTACTGATGACCACACCTCACAGGTCATAGATATAAAATAACAAGTCTTCACATGGGTATAAATATTAGTGAAATCTTTATACTGGAGTGACCCGCTATGAGAACGCTGCATGATAGTTATGTAAGTGTCATAAGCGATTCTCATGGTGACCATAGTGAAGTAGTCCTTCGACTTGAAGTCACTACGATTCCTAACATATGTGGTTGTAGGCTTTGATATTATTAAACATTGTCTGTAACATGACAAGTATAAAGATAGTTATTGGGCCTGCACTGAAACATGTTGAGGAATGTGAGTGATGTAGATAGGATTCGTCTCTCCTACATAACAATGGGTAATGTCTATAGGCCTCTTGATGGTATACGACGTAGAAATGCATGACCATGCTAAGGTAGGACAATATGAGATATTGGGCCCACATGATCGTGCGTCAATTACTAGATCAAGAAATAAATAATTGGACTTAACAAGGATGACACATTTATGTCTTGTGTTTAATTAAGATAGTGAGATGAAAGGACGTTGACTTCACATTATATATGATAACAATATGGTTTTAATTGTATCACCAATATTCTAATTAATTGGGTAGCAATGATGTATTGCTGAATTCGGCTCATTGTTTATAATATTAATTAATTATTAATATGATTAATAATAATTAATATTATTACCATTTAATTGAGAACCTATAGGTCAAACGCATACAGCAAATGTTCAGAGAATTAATTTAATTGATTAATTAAATATGATTTAATTAATAATTAAACATTGGGCCAGAAGCGTACAGTAGCCCAATTGGGTTAGGTTAAGTGAGTGACAACTATTAGTAAGTTTTGCACATCACTTAAGTGACACACAGCACAGAACACTTATAACGGTCGATGTACACTGTAGATAGTAGCACCTCCTTTTCTCTCTGTGTGTCGCGCCACTCTCAATCCTAATATCTAGCACTACGCTATCTCTGACATTGGTTTGCTAGCGTGGACTGAGTAGAGATATTGCTACCTTGCAATACTGGTGATAGAAGAACCTCTTCCTTTGTGGTGATAGCAGTAGTGTTCCTCGGGTCTGCTGCACTATAGCTGTGTAGATCAAGTTGCCATTCACACCGTAGCAGTGCTCGTGATTTACTAGTGCTGCTAACGTGCTCACAGTGTTCGTGGTAAAGGTACACTTCAAGAGATAAACACGATATCCTTGTGATTCATGTGCAATACGTGGTCATTAGTTAAGGGGTTTTTCCGCTCAAGAGGTTTTTGAAAATTGTTTTTAAAAATTATCCCTCTTGAAACCCCAACAGTAGTATCAGAGAGTTGGTCGTAGTTTGCCATGTATCCTAGGATTGTTTGCCATTGTATGATAACATGTTTATTGCTTTTAAATGTGTTTGTATGTTTAAAAGCATGTTTGTATGATTTGTATGTGATATAAATCTCTTTGAACATGTTTTATGTGCTTGGTTGTGCTCCTGACATAAACAAGGATTTGCTTCTGGAATCCTGCTACGGCACAGAGCACGGTCGTGCTCTCTTAACCCAGCCATGCCCGTTTGAATCTGCGTTAGTGAACGTGAAGCACGGTCGTGCGCCGTTTGGCACGACCGTGCCACTTTCAAACAACGTCAACGAACTTTGTGCACGACCGTGCTCTTTACAGCATGGTCGTGCACATATTGAACAATGTCAAGGAGTTTTCAGCACGGCCGTGCGCCGTTTGGCACGACTATGCTGATGGACAAAATGTGATTTTGTCCCCTTTTGCATATTTATAAATTGTTTATTAAATGTGAGGTATATGGTTATGGCCCTAGTTTTGGTGTCTAATTTTATTTGGTAAATACAGTCTGCATGTCGTGATTTATTGTATTTATTTTATAAATACGGCCTGCATGTCGTGATATTTACTTTATTTTATTTTAAATTTTGTAAATTGCTCGGGATGAGGAAACACCAGATCATGACGCCAGTGAGAGGAACTTTTGAAGTTTGCTCGAGGGTGAAAGATTGTAATAATTAGTTTTAATTATTGCAAGGCCATAATCATAATACATTTTATATGTCTTGTATGTTTATGTATGTGATGCATGAAATATATAAGATGTATGATTTAAATTTTGATTCAAATTTTGATTTAAGTTGTATGATAGTATGAATGTCATTGTATGCTTAATATATTTTGAATGTATGTAAGCTAGTAAGTCATGTATGCTATGAGATGCGTTTATATGATAAACAAGCCGGTTAGATCGTTTAATAATTAAAATTCCTAAATAAATTAAGTTATTAAATGCCTTCTGATGCGTGACACTCGTCAAGGCCAAAATCATTTAAGTGTGGGTCATGCCACAACTGAGTACCTTAATATATTCTCGTGACACGCGAAAGGTGAAATAACCTACTGTCAACCATTAGGTTGAACTTAACTATGCGTATTCAATAGGATTGAAATGACTTAGAGGCATGGGGTTGGGCATTAATCCATATGGATTAGAATAAGGAATTATTCACCCAAATGATCCAAGAATTACATTGGATGTAATTGGAAAGGAGTTTCCTACCTAAATAGCTAAGTTCTGGGCGATCAGTCATAGCTGACTCAGAACGAGGTGAAATATGGATCTTGGACCCATTAAAAAAGCATCAAGTCGATGCTAATGGTATACGACGTCTCATGCTTGCAATCATTGAGACTTGTGATATGATCATGACATCATGATACTCTAACAAGAGCTAGCTAGGCATAGGTGGTAACAAGAAAGGAAGTATGACTTCCTGTTCAGGCATATTTGCTATAATAGTCAACATATCTACTCCAACTTATGGGTACTGGATACCGCATATGGATCACTCATTAATGTGAATGATCAAAGGGAGTACGACATTGACTAAAGGTAAAGGTCTACCCTATGAGTGGAAATATAGCAAATGTTGCTACATTGGCTATAGGAGTTTGAATTTACCATTAGGTAAATGTCTACCCTATGAGTGGAAATGCAGCAAAAGTTGCTACATTGACTATAGGAGTTTGAATTTACCATTAGGTAAAGGACTACTCAATGAGTGGAATGGAGCAAAAATTGCTACATTAGCTATAAGAGTTTGAATATACCTTATAGGTATTAATGGAAGTAAATAATTGTTATTTTATTCCAGTTAACAATAGAAACATCATTTCTATATCTTGTATAGACAAGAAATGATTTTAAGTTGCAATAAATGGACAATTGTTGTTCCATTTATTCAACTGATGTCTTCTATGCTAGTATTCATATGAGATATGGACTTTGTGTCGTTGATCTCGATATGCCCATCTATAACATAAATGTGAATATGGTTAAACCAAGTGATTTGGACTATCTATGTCTTTAGCAATATCTTTTAGACCATATAAGTAAGAAACATATTTCCAAGCTCCACTAATATGGACTCTTGGACTCATCCAATTATAAATTGTTTGAGGTCTGCGAATCATACTTATTTGGAAAGATGGTTAAGCTCCTTTCACCTGAAAGGGCTGGGGATCTTTTGACATATTACATTGTGATGTATGAGGGCCTCCAAACAAGTTTGTTAAAAGACAAATTTACGTACTTTGTATCATTTACTGATGACTTCAATAAAGATGGATTTGTGTATGACACAAGTCAGAAATCTTTGAAAGGGTCAAAGAATTCAAGAACAAAGTGGAGAACTAATTTTGGAAAAAATATTAAGGTCATACGATAAGATCGTGCTGGTAAGTACTTAAGCCAACTGTTTGATGACTATTTGAAGGAGTGTGAGATTATATCTCAACTCACTCCTCTTGGAACACCATAATGGAATGGTGTGTCCGAGAGCAGAAATCGCACCTTGTTGGACATTGTACGATCTATGATGAGTCAATCAGACTTCTCTGACTCTTTCAGGGGATATGCTTTACATACAATAGCTTTCACACCTAACCGTGTTCCATTTAAAACGGTTGAAAGACACCATATGAGATATGGACTGGTATGCAACCAAGTATGTCTTTTATTCAGATTTGGGGTGTCAAGTTTATTGAAACGTTTGGTTTCAAATAAGCTTACACCCAAGTGTGACAGATGTATCTTTGAGGGGTGTCCTAAGAAAACAAATAGACATTATTTCTACAACACCTTCGAGGACAAAATGTTTGTCGCTAGAACCGGAGTGTTCCTTGAGAAGGAACACATCTCCAAGGGAGATAGTGGGAGGAATGTAGAACTTGAATAAATCCAAGCACCACAGAGTACTGACCCGCCTGCAATGGAACAAGAACCGGTTCCACAAGATGTTGTGGTCCAACCACCAGTTCAAGTAATTCAAAACTCGCGTAGGTCAAATAGGACATGTCATCAACCTGAGAGATATGGAATACTCCTAACTCATGAAGGTGATGAACCGCTCATGGATCATGATGAGCCTGTGACTTACCAAGAGACCGTCATTGGCCTAGATTCTGAGAAGTGGTTAGGAGCCATCGGATCAGAAGTAGAATCCATGTGCACCAACCGTGTATGGACCTTGGTTGAGTCACCTGAAAGGGGTAAAACCTATGAGGTGAAAGTGGGTCTTCAACAAGAAGACTAACATGGATGGGAAGGTGAATGCCTTCAAGGCATGACTGATTGCGAAAGCTTTCAAGCAAATTCATAGTATGACTATCATGAGACCTTCTGTCCAGTTGCATTGTTTCGGATCCCACTTGCTATTGCTTCATAGTATGACTATGAGATCTGGCAAATGAATGTCGAAACAACATTCCTTGATAGGAATCTTCTCAAGGATGTGTACATGACACAACCTAAGAGTTTTGTCTATTCAGATAATGCTGGAAAGGTTTACAAGTGGCAAACATTCATTTATGGATTAAAGCAAACTTCCAAAAGTTGGAATCTTCATTTTGATGTAAACTATAAGATAGTTCGTATTCATCAAGAACTAGGATGAAACTTGTGTGCACAAGAAGGTTAGTGGGAGCATAATTATTTTCCTTGTATTGTATGTGGATGACATACTACTCATCGGAAACGACATTCCTACACTACAAAATGAAAAGACATGGTTAAGGAATTATTTTTCGATGAAGGACTTAGGCGAAACGTCCTATGTATCAGGAATCAGGATATATGGAGATAGATCCCTGAAATTGTTAGGTCTTAGTCAAAGGTTCATAAATTGACAAAGTGCTTGGGCGCTTTAAATATGCATGATTTCAAAAAGGGTATCTTGCCTATGTCATGTGGCGTATACTTGTCCAATGGACAGTCCCTATTACATCAGATTTAGAGGGAACACATGAATAAGATTCCATATGCTTCGGCAATTGAATTTGTTATGCATGCCATGATATGTACTCGAACAGATATCTCGTATGCTTCGAGCATGATGAGAGGGTATTAATCCAATCCTAGTGAAGGTCACTGGACCGACATCAAGAATATCCTTAAGTACTTGAGAAAAACTAATGATTCATTCTTGATCTGAAATAGTGAGGAAGAGCTCATTGTAATGGGTTACACTGATGCTAGCTTCCAAACTGATAAGGATAACTTTATATCGCAGTCTGCTTTTGTGTTTTGCCTTATTGGTGGCACTGTGAGCTTGAAAAGGTTCCAAGTGTGAGGCACTTGCTGATTTTATAACAGAGGCCGAGTATATAGTTGCCTTAAATACAGATTTAGAGGCCGTTTGGATCAGAAAGTTCATTTATGAAATAACCGCAGTTCCTAACTTTGCGAACTCCATCGATCTTGTTGCGATGATGATGGAGCAATCGCCTAAGCTAAGGAAACTTGATCTCCTCAGTGATCCGAGCATATACTTAATTAGGTGCTTCCATCTCATTCGATAGATGATCGATAGAGAAGATGTGAAGATGTGCATAACGACAACACTAAACAATCCACTATTGGAGTCTCTTGCTCAGTGGTAGCATGACACTCACACTAGACCGATGGGTGTTATATTAATGTCCGATTGGCTCTAGTGCTAGTGGGAGATTGCTGATGTAAGCCCTAATGACCATCTATTTTGAATAGATAATCATTTGTATCATGACTTTGATCATATATTTGATATATGTATAAGGCATTTATTTTTTATGTTGTATTTGATGATCATATTTATAGGATAATAAAGTCCTTAGAAATGGTAGTTCATTTAATGGAACGTCAAGTATGACTTGACCGTGAGATGCCATTAAATTATAGAACACCATTCTTAAATATTCATAGTCAAGTATTATTATTAATAAGGACAATAATAATACATTGAGACTATTATGTGAGTGTACTGATGATCACACCTCACGGGTCATAGATATAAAATAACAAGTCTTCAAATGGGTATAAATATTAGTGGAATATTTATACTGTAGTGACCCGCTATGAGAACGCTGCATAATAGTTATGTAAGTGTCATAAGCGATTCTAATGGTAACCATAGTGAAGAAGTCCTTCGACTTGAAGTCACTACAATTCCTAACATATGTGGTCGTAGACTTTGATACTATTAAACATTGTCTGTAACAGGACAACTATAAAGATAGTTATTGGGCCTGCACTGAAACATGTTGAGGAATGTGAGTGATGTAGATAGGATTCGTCTCTCCTACATAACAGGGGTAATGTCTATAGGCCTTTTGATGGTATACGACGTAGAGTTGGGCCTATTGTCTGTTGACTTGTTGGGCCTTTTGTCTGTTGACGTGCTCACAGTGTTCGTGGTAAAGCTACGCTTCAAGAGGTTAATGTAACATCCCAAAAATTAAATAAAAGTATAAGAGACTTAAACCTTAGCAAATAAAAATTAATAAAGTGTTAGGGAGGCATAGAATAGTTAACTTTGAACTTTAAGGGTAGTGAGTTGACCAAAAAAAGAAAAAAAAAAGAAAAGAGAGAAGTTTTATGTTGAAATCTATCACAGTAGCGTTGGCATGCCCATACTCACATTCGGCATGCCCGTGATGAATAGAGCACTGTCTGAGCCACACCGTGCTACCTGTTAGCACGGTCATGTCGGAAAATGGACAAATTTGTCGCTGTTTGGCACGCCCGTGCCAAAAAGGAGCACCGTCTGAGCCGTACTGTGCTACTTGTTAGCATGTCCGTGTAGGAAACCTCGTAAACTTTGACGCTAATTGGCACGGCCGTGCCAATCGAGAGCACGCCCGTTCTCTTTGTCAAATGCGCTAAAAAATAGGATTTTTAAACAGAAAACAGAGCAACACTATATATATATATATATATATATATATATATATATATATATATATATATATATATATATATATACACACATACACACACACACACACACACACACACACACACTATTATAACATCCTAATGCGGCTAGAAACCCTATTTGCAACCTAAAACACAGTTTTGCTTGCCCTTGAGGGTTGAAGAGCGTGGAGAAGACGGTTCTAGAGTAGAAGGAGCCTACAGGAGGAAGAAAGGAGGAGATTCTTGAGGAGCTTCTTTGCGCGTTCGTGACCAAACGCTTGGAGTTTCTTGGAGGTCTTCAAGAGGTGAGTAGAAATACTCTTTCTCACCCTTTCCATGGTGCAAATTGTTTTGGGGTTTGGGTTATGCTTTCAAAATACGTTTTTGGAAAATAATCTTGTGTTTTGTCAAATCCGGATTTTACAAATTTGGCGGTTTTCCTTCTAAGGTGTTTCTGCTGTCAATTAAATGTTTATTATTTTGATTGATGCTATGATATGAATGATTAGTACATGATTTATTGGTTGATTGACATGCTGTATTTGACGATATGATGATATTGGGGTTTACAGCATAATTCAATAACTGTAAATGTGATGATTGCTATTTGCTGCAATACTGCCTATGATAGGGGTATCGAAAGTAACACTGCCAATGAATTTTTGGTGTCGAAATACGAAATACCGCCATAATGGGGTATCGAAAGCAACATCGCCACACGCTGGGATGTCGAAATGAGTAATACCACCTGTGCACAATGGTTGGTATCAAAATGAGTAATGTCACTGAAGAGAATGTGACATCGAAATACCTTTATGAGTAAGGTAGGCAATGGGATGCCATTGTTATGTGCTGTTTGGAAGTCATATGACATATGAGAATATTGAGATTATGTGATTTATTTGGAGTTATTTGGCCTATGATATGTGATGATTTTATGATGATTGATTGGTGTTCATGCTACTTTATAAGTATTATTATTTTTATATCATAAATTATGTATTTTGAAAATAGCGGATACTATGGTTAGTTTTTTCGGTTATTGCGCCGGCTGAGAACAACGTTTTTGTGAAAACATTTTACAACTATATTTCTATTCACTGGGATTATAAATCTCATTAGCAGTGTTGTTTTCAGAGCCTGAGGACAACCCTGTTGAGCAGCCAGACGCTTGAGGATTAGTTGCATGACATATGCCAGGAGGACTCTTATTATCGTTTATTTATTTATATATGTGAGTTGTAATAGAGGCCCAGTTTTGTGGTTTAAAACTTATTATGTACTTTGTTTATTGAATTTGTATAAACAATTATTTTGGATTAATATTATATTATGAATTTATTCAGTATTTATTAAGAAAATTTTTAATTACCTTGCTTTATTTAAATTATTGTCTTGGGTTACTAATGTAACGAGGGACGTTACATTTTTGGTAACAGAGCAGTTTAATCCTAAATTGGACTGTGGTATTGGTTTGTTTTTCAAAAATCAAATATGAGTGCATAGTACTGCTTGCTAGAGTTATATATGCTGCATGTTATTCTTTGAGATATTGGATCTGATCAACCCAATGTTTGATTGGTGGTGTGCAGATTTATTACTACTAACAGGTGTGAGGCTAACGTTAATGATGCACTTGCGGCAACTTTGGCTGAAATGACCAGAGACATGTAAGAGCAGACGGAGACTCTCCGTCAGATGAGGGACAACAAGAACGTGCATAACGTTGGAGCAGTTGCAGCTCAGGATCCGCAATACACGGGACTGTCAGAGTTTAGAAAGAATGATCCGCCAACGTTTCGAGGTACTACTGATCCGATTGAGGTAGAAGAGTGGTTACTGAAACTAGAGAAGATTTTTTGGGTTATGAGGTCCGCTGATGCACAGAAGGTGGATTTCACCACCTATATGCTGGAGTCTGATGCAAAGCATTGGTGGAATTGTGCTAGGGGTGGTTTGCTAGCTTTGGACGCTCAAATCACGTGGGACAGATTCACAGAAGTTTTCTTGGAGAAGTAGTTTCCGCATAGTGTTTGCATTCAGAAGGAAACAAAGTTCCTGCAGCCCCGTCAGGGAGACATGTTTATTGCTGAATATGTTGCTAAGTTTGAAAGCTTGGCATGGTTTTCTCGATACTTGAGGGACAATCCTTTGGACGACTGGAAGGCGATCAAATTTGAGCAAGGTTTGAAGCCAGGGATGCAACACTTTATTGGGATCTTGGAGATTCGGGACAACCCCACCTTGGTAAACAAGTGTAGGGTAGATGAGCAAAAGATGCAAGCTTTAGAGATGGAGAAGCCAAAAGAGAAGAGTTATTTTGAAGGCAAGAAATTCCATAGCAAAGGGGGTAATTTTCTGAAGAGCCTGCGACCAGTGTCTACCATCTCAAAGGGTAAGCATGTCCAAGGAGCTCAAGCAGATAAGGGACCTGGATGTTTCAGATGTGGATGGCACCACGGGGATCGCGCATGCTCCGCGGCACAAGTCTCCTGCAACAAATGTGGAAATATGGGACACTTTGCTAGAGTCTGCAAGGGAGGAGGACAATCTCATACCGGATCGCTGAGCCAAGGAAAAGTTTTCACCATCCAAGGAGAGGAAGTGAAGGAGCCTGACAGTTTGATGCAAGGTATGGGTTTAATTAAAGATAGAAAAGTTATAATATTGTTTGATTCAGGAGCAACTCATTCTTTCATATCTTTTAGTTGTGTTAAAAATTTAGAGTTGTCTGCTTCTAGACTACTTTTTGATTTCTGTGTTACTACTCCTGCCAAAGATAAATTGGTGACTTCTATTGCATGTTTGAAATGTCCTTTGATATACCAAATTTTGTCGTATGAAGTTGATTTGATATGTTTACCTATGTCGGGTCTAGATGTCATACATGGCACGGATTGGTTGTCACAAAATAATGTTGTTATCAACTGTTCTTCTTGAACCATTTCTTTTCTTTCACAACCAATGTCTATTGACCCTTCAGTGTCGGATTGCTTTTTGTCTGCTGTATCTTGTCACAAGAACTTAATTGAGGGGGCTCAGGGATACATACGTCTCTTTTCTGCTAAGATAGAGGCTGAGAGTGATATAGCAGCAATGCCTGTAATGTGTGAATTCCAGGATGTTTTTCCTAAGGAAGTTTCTAGTTTACCGCCAACTAGGGAGGTTGAGTTTAATATAGATCTAGTACCTGGGAGTGGACCTGTTTCAGTAGCACCCTATAGAATGGCACCTCTAGAGTTGAGTGAGCTTAAGAAATAGTTAGAGGAGTTGTTAGATAATGGTTTCATTAGACCGAGTGTGTCACCTTGGGGAGCGCCAGTTCTTTTGGTGAAAAAGAAAGATGGGAGTATGAGGCTGTGAGTTGACTATAGGCAGCTAAACAAAGTGACCATAAAGAATAAGTACCCTTTACCTAGGATAGATGACCTGAAAGATCAGCAGAGGGGAGCGGCAGTGTTTTCCAAAATAGATTTAAGATCGAGGTACCATCAGATTAGAGTTAGGAGTGAGGACATCCCTAAGACAGCCTTTAGGACAAGGTATGGGCATTATGAGTATGTAGTGATGCCTTTCGGAGTGACGAACACTCCAGCCGTTTTCATGGACTACATGAATCGTATCTTTAGACCCTTCTTAGATAAGTTTGTGGCGGTGTTCATAGATGATATCCTGATATACTCTAGAACACCTACGGAGCATCTGAGGGTAGTGTTACAAATCTTAAGGGATGAGTGTTTGTACGCTAAGCCCGAGAAGTGTGAGTTTTGGTTAGATGAGGTGAAATTTCTGGGGCACACCATTTCTAAGAGTGGTGTAGCAGTTGATTCTTCTAAAGTGGATGCAGTGCTAGCGTGGAAATCACCTAAGATGGTAACTGAGGTGAAGAGTCTCCTAGGATTGGCTGGTTACTATAGGAAGTTCATAGAAGGATTTTCTGAGCCAGCTTTACCTTTGACCTAGTTGACTAGGAAAGGAAAATCTTTTGTGTGAGACCAGGAGTGTGATGATAACTTCCAAGAGCTTAAGAAGAGATTAGTGATAGCGCCTGTCTTGACCATACCGGACCCTTTAGTGAGTTTTGTGGTTTATTATGACGCGTCTAAGAATGGTCTAGGATGTGTGCTGATGCAAGAAGGGAAGGTAGTGGCTTATGCATCTAGGCAGCTTAGAACCCATGAGGTGAATTATCCTACACATGATCTAGAGTTGGCAGCAGTAGAGTTCGCTCTTAAGATTTGGAGGCATTATCTCTATGGAGCAAAGTTTGAGGTTTTTACTAACCATAAGAGCCTTAAGTACCCGTTTGATCAGAAAGAGCTGAATATGAGGCAGAGAAGGTGAACGGAGTTCCTTAAAGACTATGACTTTGAGTTGAAGTACCATCCAGGGAAGGCCAATGTAGTGGCTGATGCTCTTAGTAGAAAGTCTCTACACATGTCTAGTTTAATGGTGCAAGAGATGAATCTGTTGGAGGAGTTTAGAGACTTGAATCTTGATGTGTCTTCGAATGCTTTGAGTTTTCAGTTGAATAGGTTGGAAATCTATAGTGACCTTAGGGAAGTGATTAAGCGTGAACAACTTTTAGATCAGGAGTTGCAATCTTTGTTGGGACAAGAAAAGTATGTGTTGTGTACTGACGGGTTAGTGATGTTTAAAAATAGGATCGTTGTTCCTAAGGAGGGGAGTCTTGGAGAGAAAATGTTAGATGAAGCTCGTAAGGGTAAGTTCACCATACATCCAGGGATAACCAAGATGTACCAAGATCTTAAGAAAATGTATTGGTGGCCAGGGATGAAAAAGGATGTGGCCTGTTTTGTGTCTAAGTGTTTAGTATGCCCAAAGGTTAAGATAGAGCACCAAAAACCTCCAGGTCTATTGCAACCTTTAGAAATTCCTGAGTGGAAGTGGGAGAGAATATCCATGGATTTTATGATGGGGTTACCTAGGACTCGTTTGAGTTTAGATGCCATATTGGTAATAGTGGATAGGTTGACCAAGTCTGCTCACTTCTTGCCAATTAAGGCAACATATAGCTTGGATAAGTTGGCAGACTTATACATCAGGGTGATAGTCAAGCTTTGCGGTATACCCACCTCTATAGTGTCAGACAGAGACCCGAGGTTTACCTCTAGATTTTGGAGAGCTTTTCAGCAAGCCTTTGGTTCCAAGTTGAGTTTTAGCACAACTTATCACCCCTAGACGGACTGCACTTTCGTCCATACAGTGCCTCGTATGGCGCCATGCCAATACTCGAGTGGAAACTATTGTTGTACGTGAACTCAATTAGTGGAAGGAATTCGTCCCAACTTCCTGTGTTTTCCAAAAAACTTGCTCTTAAAAGATCCTCCAAAGATTGAATCGTACTTTTAGACTGACCATCCGTCTGTGGATGATAGGCTGAACTCATCCTTAGCTTGGTTCCCAAAGCACTATTTAAACTCTGCCAAAACCTGGAAGTAAATCTCGGATCCCGGTCCGAAATTATACTCGAAGGTACTCTATGCAATCTTACCACTTCCTTAACGTAAATCTAGGTTAATTTTTCCAAAGAATACCTCCGGTTGATCGGCAAGAAATGAGTACATTTCATAAGCCTGCCAACGATTACCCAAATTGCATCGCACCTCCTTTGCGTCCTTGGTAGTTCGAAAACAAAATCCATTGCAATGCTATCCCATTTCCATTTCAGGGACGTCCAGTGATTGGAATAACCCTGCTGGTTTCTGGTTTTCAATCTTTGCCTTTTGACACACCAGACCGGATTGGACATACTTTGCTACTTCCCTCTTCATCCCCGGCCACCAAAAGATTCCATTTAGATCTTGGTACATCTTTGTAGATCCGGGATAAAAAATTAGCTTACTTTTGTGTGCTTCTCCCAAGATCATGTTCCTAACTGCGCTATCCTTAGGCACACATATCCTGTCTCCAAACTTCAGGATTCCATCAGTACCTCTCTTAAACTTTGAAGTCCTTCCTTCTTCTACCATCTGGTTCTTTTCCTATAGGTACTGATCTCCTCCTTGCTTCTTCCAGATCAAGTTCAGAAAATCGCTAGTGATAGCAACCATTTCTAAACTTATCTTATCCTTACACCACTCCTCGTCCAAGTTCAGATCCCTGAACTGCTCTAACAACTCCGGCTCTTTCACCATCAGAGCCAACATATGTAGAGCTTTCCGACTCAATGCATATGCTACCACGTTGGCATTTCCTGGGTGGTATTGTAGATCAAATTCATAATCCTTTATGAATTCCATCCATCGCCTCTGCCGCATGTTCAACTCCTTTTGGTCGAATAGATACTTTAAACTTTTATGATCGCTAAACACACTGAATTTAGCGCCATAGAGATAGTGTCTCCATATCTTCAATGCAAACACTATTGCGGCCAACTCTAGATCATGGGTTGGGTAATTTTGTTCATGCACTTTTAGTTGCCTCGAAGCGTAGGCTACCATTTTCCTTTCTTGCACGAGTACACAACCCAAACCTTGATATGATGCGTCACAGTACACATCGAACAACGTTGACGGGTCTAGCAAGGCTAGTATCGGAGATGTAGTTAGCCTCCTTTTTAGCTCTTGGAAACTAGCCTCACACTCTTTTGTCCATTCATATGCTTTTCCTTTCCTCGTTAATTGCATCAGAGGTAACGCAATCTTCGAGAACCCCTCGATAATCCTCCTGTAGTATCCTGCTAGCCCGAGAAAACTTCTGACCTCACTTACCGTCTTATGGCTTTCCCACTTAACCACAGCTTTAACTTTTTCTGGATCTACTGCTATACCATCCTTGTCAATCACATGTCCAAGGAGTTGTACCTCCTTCAGTCAGAACTCGCACTTCGACAACTTGGCATAGATTTGTTTGTCCTTAAGAACTTGAAGTACAACCCTCAAATGCTCTTGATGCTCTTCCTTGGGTAAGGAGTAGATAAGGATGTCATCGATAAAAACAGCGACGAACTTATCGAGGTACGGTCTGAAGATTCTATTCGTATAGTCCATGAACACTGCAGGAGCATTACTCACACCAAAAGGCATAACTAGATACTTGTAGTGTTCGTATCGACTCGTGAAAGCTGTCTTCGGTGTATCATCTTCCTTCACTCTTATCTGATAATATCCGGATCTTAGGTCGATCTTCGAGAATACCGTTGCTCCCCTCAACTGATCCATAAGATCGTCAATCTTTGGCAACGGGTATCTATTCTTGATCGTTACTTTGTTGAGTCGTCGGTAGTCCACACACAACCTTGCACTACCGTTCTTCTTCTTGACAAACAACACAGGTGCTCCCCACGGGGAAACACTTGGTCTTATAAAGTGCTTCTTCAGCATGTCGTTCAGTTGCTTTTTTAGCTCTGCCAACTCCGTTGGAGACATTCGATAGGGCACTATCGAAATCGATCCGGTTCCAGGTGCAAGATCGATCGCAAACTCTATCTCCCTCTTGAGTGGTAATCCTGACACATCATCTTGGAAAACATCTGCAAACTCGCGCACTACTGGTAAAGCATCTAGACTCGGTGTCTCCTCGGCTT
The DNA here is from genome assembly GCA_039655645.1 of Ammopiptanthus mongolicus. NCBI lineage: Eukaryota > Viridiplantae > Streptophyta > Magnoliopsida > Fabales > Fabaceae > Ammopiptanthus > Ammopiptanthus mongolicus. Next base: position 32,937,344 of record CM077348.1, on the reverse strand, counting down.
CCAAAGAAAATAGCACCATGCACTCTCCTGATTGTACACCTCCCGACACACCATCACTGGCAGGCAATGATCCAAATTGCTTGAAAAAACAGAGGGTTTTATTTGAACAGTCTAGTACTACATGGTTAGCCGAAAGCCAGTCCATGCCTAGGATAACATCAATCTGCTGCATAGGCAGACAGACTAGGTCTACGAGAAAAGATTGGTTCTCTATAACAACCAGGCATTGTAAACAGACAAATAGGGTTGTCAGGGAATCACCCATAGGTGTAGAAACAGTCAATTCATATGATAAGGATGAAACAAGCAAATTCAAATGATCCATACACGCTAATGATATAAAAGAGTGTGTAGCCCCTGAATCAAATGAAACAGATAAGAGTCCCCCCGCAACTAGGAACTTACCTTGTATCAGATCGGGACATTGAGAAGCTTCAGATCGTCTCATGGCGAACACTATTCTCGTCGTCTGTGGCCTATCCTGCTGGCCCACCACGGGTTGCCTTGTCCCCGCATCTTGAATTCTTTTGCCAGTATCTCCTAGTCGGCACTTGTTGGCATAGTGGCCCCACTTGCCACAACCGAAACAATTGACATTCGGTGCCTGAGGACAATCCTTCACTAAATGTGGTCCGCCGCATCGAAAACATTTGGGAAATCCTGGTTGTCCTTGACTGGTATTCTCCCTTCCAACAGCTGTCGTTTGTTGACCTGGACGACTGTAAGGCTTCGCCCTTGGTTGGAACTTTCCTCCACAACCTTTCTGACCAAAACTTCTGACTGGCCCACCACTTCTCAGTTGAGCTTGTGTAACTCCCTCTTGGTTGTTCCCTTCTAGAACCGTACATTTCTCTATCAGCTCTGGGAATGATCGAATGCTCAATGGTAGCATAGCCCTCTTCAGCTCGGGCCTCAAGCCGTCTTCAAACCTTTGCTCACCCAGTCTTCATCCGGGTACACTTAGAAATGGGAGAATTTCAGCTGCGCCTTGAACCTCATGGCGTATTCTCCCACTGACCTCTGTTCCTGCTTTAGGTTCAGGAACTCTTTCTCTCTTGACGGACACTCCTTGGGAAATATTTTTCCAAGAAGCTCTCACGGAACACTTTCCAGGTCAGTAATCTCCCTTCGGTCTCTAGCAGTCTCTGCTTGTTCTTCCACCATGCTTCTGCTGCTCCGACTAGCATGAAAGCAGCGTAAGTGACTTTCCTTTCCTCTCTACATTTGATAGCGACAAAGACCTTATCGATCTCTTGCAGCCATAGCTCAGCAGCTTCCGGATTGTATTCCCTATGGAATTAGGGATGATTCCCCTTCATAAATGCATTGAGTCCGGTATTTACCATTTCACCTCCTCTTGTCGGATGCGGTTGTTGTCTAGCGTCCCTCTCTTCCTATCACTGCATAAACTGGGCATTCTGCTACGTTTGTTGCAGAATTGTAGCGACTAAATCCCTCATGACCCTCATCGCTTCGTTCTGATCTCCGCCACCTCTGGTTCCCGAGGTATCATCATTACGGTTGAAGTCCCCGGTTCCAACTAGTGTTTCCCTTCCTCTGCCATGTCCTCTAGCCATTCCTTCCTGGCAAAGGAAACATTAGCGTCGATTCATAAGATGCACAATATCAATCAACAGATATACATATCATATGCCTTACGAATAAAACAGTTATCACACTTGATAACTTGCGCATCGGACACTCTACCCCTTTTTCTAACACAGTTGGTGTCCAATGGGGATCCAGCTCGTCAAACCAATACACTTCCTAAACCACACAGTCCGACATTAGAATCTAACTGCTCTGATACCACTAAATGACACGACCTGCCGTCCCATCAAATAACTTAAGATATTAACTAACCTTAATCGTATTATAATCGTTAGCGCGCCTTATTAATACGAAGCGAAGCGGAAGATTAACTGCGAAAACGAAAGTAATTTAAGGCACGCAACATATCAGAGTACACAGCTATAAAAATATAAGATATATAGGTAGCGGTTGCCCCATGAGTAAAGCTACAGTAGTAATACATACATACTGAGTACGTCGGTACCGACGAAAAACAAAATACATCCAAAGATAAGAAGCTCTGATGCCAGCCACACTTCTAGTACAAAGGTCAAATGCCCTCGAGATTAGGGTTCGTGGCTCGTTTACCGGTATGAGGCTTGTAAAGAGTGCCATCCAACTCCTCAACAACTGGTTCCTCCACAGGGTCTTCCCATAAAATAAAATAAACATAAAGAGAAAATACAGGGAGATAAGAAACATGTATTATCAAATATGGGAGAGGGGCAATAGTAAAACATATAGACATGCAGCACACAACAAATAGAAAACATATAACACGCTAACAACCATCTCTTGGGTCATACAACACAATCATCTTAAAAGTCACTCTCTCAGATCAAACCTCTACGAAGGATACTAATCCCTATATGCATGTCATCATTCCTATATGCATGTGGGCCGATATCGTCACTTCCCCAATTGGGCATCCCCGTTGGGATTAATAACATCACGTCCCCAATTGGAACTCCTCGTAAGGATTAAAAACATCACGTCTCCAATTGGACACCCCGCCTCGGGATCAAAAACATCATGTCCCCAATTGGTCATCCCCTTTGGGACCAAATATGCTATGGTATGAAATGCTATGATATGTAACAAACATCCATCACAGATTGATACCGGAACCTCACACCTAAGCATCCGGCCATAGCCACGATGCATTGCAACCACATCAACATCAACATCACGACGCCATGCGTCCACGAGCCACAACTCTATGGTCAGGACCATGACGGTATCAATCCTAACAGCATCACACTCTCACTATACTCTCATCGACAATCATCCAGCCAATCACGATAATAAAATATCACAACAACAAATATACCAATACAGATATCATCACATTGACTGATAAACATATAATCACATAGGCAGTTCAACATAATAGAAAAGCAGATAATCACATAGGCAGTTCAACAAATCAACCTCAACAATCACATCATCTAGAATATCATCTTAGTGGTGATAGCCCAAAAGTACCAACACCTAGGATCCAGGTACTTTGTTCAGGGCTCAACCTCTAGTAGGGTGTAAGGTTCCCCTACACATGTATACATTCTATACTAAGCTTGCCTTCCCGACGATAAATTCTTTCTCCCCACCTACAAATGTTATGCATGCTCGCCTTCCCGTCCAAGCTCCCAAACACAGCTCCGCAACCGGCACTTTAGCACGCTTTACGGTGATCAAGCACAATCTAATCCTTCACAACAAATCAAAGTCTAATATTAACAAAAGTACATTTCTTTGTCTCCTAGGACCTAGATTCGACCATCAAGGTTCAAAATAGCTAGAGATGTCTAAAAATTTCTAACTCTTGGATGAATGATCCTCAAGTATACACAACATTAGAGCAAGTTTTATTACACAAAAACTTGAAGTAAAACTCATAGTTCTCACACAAGCTAGGTTCGGCCATCTTTGAGAAAAATATGTTAGAGATGTCTAAAAGTTCCAAACTCTTGGATCAATGATCCTTAAGCATACATAACACTAGATCAAGTCTCATTATTCAAAACTTGAATAAAAAACTCAAACTTTTCCAATATATATGGTTCAGCCCTCCTATACCCATATGGGTTAGAGAACTCTTTTGGTTACATGATCTTGGATAGTGATAGAAAAGGATAAAACTAGATCATAGAAATTGATTTCACATTAAAAGGATTTTTCTATGATTTTCTAGAGATTTTAGAAGTTTGAATCTAGAAGTTGAAGTATGGATTATCATGGATTGAAAACAAGATTTGAGTGAAGAATATGAAGATTGAAGGATCAAGTGAAAAGTTTATACCTCTTAGAAGACGAAGATGATCCAGAGTATCAACTTTGTTTCACAAAAATCACTTGAAGTTTCTTAAGAAAAAGAGAGAAAGTGATGAAGAAATGAAGTAGAAGAAGAATGAAAATGATGGAGGATTTGATGAAGGAGGGGGCGTGGGAGAGGTGAAGGAGGGATAAGGAAGTCCAAAAAATTTCACTTATGGGCAAAAGGGTCTTTTCACACAAGGGTAAAATGCTAATTGTGGTCAGGGGCATTTTGCTCTTTCCGCGTCCAGATATTTCACTTAAAGTCATCATGACATTGGCACGCTTTCCTGAGTGATGTGACCTTATGTGACTTCATGTCTATCCGTTAGCGGGTCCCGGTAAATCCTTACCCAGCTCCGTTCTTCACCTAATTCAAGATTTTTCCGGAATAACATATTATTTCGCTTTTTAGTGCGAAAAACCAATTTTATCAAAAATGTACGAAATTCGATTCTAAGCCTAACTGTTTCGTTCACAAGTCAAAATTAGGTCTTCTGAACAATCAAATCATACTGTTGGTGAAAACACAGATTGGGCTCCGTCTGAGTTTTCGACCCAAAATTTAACCGTAACTCCCTACGATAGAGTAGAGCATGAATGTGGTCTTAGTTTATTTAATTTCATTTTCTAAACCTCAGATAAAAATATAAACTCATTTATATAGTTTATCGTTCTTAGAAAGCGTGACAATCGGGGTGTTACATTACTACCCCCTTAAAAAGAATTCCGTCCTCTAAATTCGACGTACCGTAGAATAAATATGGATATCGCTGTTGCACATCTTCTTCACGTTCCCAGGTGGCATCTCCTTTTGTAGCATCCCATATGACCTTGACTAAGGGAATCTGCTTCCTGCGGAGTTCTTTCACTCTTTTGTCCTCGATTCGTACAGGCATGGCTTCATATTCCAAGTTCTCCCTTATCTGAGTTGGGAAACATGGAATACATTATGAATATTAGATTGGTTGGTAGGTAAAGCAATTTGGTAGGCAACTTGACCAATTCGGCGAAGAATTTGAAATGGTCCAATGAATCTAGGTGTAATCTTTCTGGATTTGATTGCCCTGCCAATTCCAGTTCTTGGAGTGACTCTCATAAAGACATCATCGCCTTCCTGGAACTCCAAAGGCCTCCTCCTCTTGTCGCTGTAGCTCTTCTGCCGATCCCGTGCGACTTTAATCCTTTCCCGAATTTTCTTAACTTGCTCCGTCGTTCGCTTCCTATCAACTGATTCTCCCCGGTTTCATACCAACAGAGCGATGTTCTGCACTTTCGTCCATACAGTGCCTTGTATGGCGCCATGCCAACACTCGAGTGGAAACTATTGTTTTACGTGAACTCAATCGGTGGAAGGAATTCGTCCAAAGCTCCCGTGTTTTCCAAAACACTTGCTCTTAAAAGATCCTCCAAAGATTGAATCGTACTTTCAGACTGACCATCCGTCTGTGGATGATAGGTTGAGCTCATCCTTAGCTTGGTTCCCAAATCACTATTTAAACTTTGCCAAAACCTGGAAGTAAATCTCGGATCCCGGTCCGAAATTATACTCAAAGGTACTCCATGCAATCTTACCACTTCCTTGATGTAAATCTGGGTTAATCTTTCCAAAGAATACCTCCGGTTGATCGGCAAGAAATGAGTACATTTCGTAAGCCTGTCAACGATTACCCAAATTGCATTGCACCTTCTTTGCGTCCTTGGTAGTCCGGAAACAAAATCCATTGCAATGCTATCCCATTTCCATTCAGGGACGTCCAGTGATTGGAATAACCCTGCTGGTTTTTGGTTTTCAATTTTTGCCTTTTGACACACCAGACAGGATTGGACATACTTTGCTACTTCCCTCATCATCCCTGGCCACCAAAAGATTCCCTTTAGATCTTGGTACATCTTTGTAGATCCGGGATGAAAACTTAGCTTGCTCTAGTGTGCTTCTCCCAAGATCATGTTCCTAACTGCGCTATCCTTAGACATACATATCCTGTCTCCAAACTTCAGGATTCCATCAGCACCTCTCTTAAACTCTGAAGTCCTTCCTTCTTCTACCATCTGGTTCTTTTCCTGTAGGTACTGATCTTCTCCTTGCTTCTTCAAGATCAAGTTCAGAAAATCGCTAGTGATAGTGACCAAACTTATCTTATCCTTACACCACTCCTCGTCCAATTTCAGATCCCTGAACTGCTTTAACAACTCCAGCTCTTTCAGCATCAGAGCCGACATATGCAGAGCTTTCCGACTCATTGCATCTTCTACCACGTTGGCCTTTCCTGGGTGGTATTGTAGATCAAATTCATAATCCTTTATGAATTCCATCCATCGCCTCTGCAGCATGTTCAACTCCTTTTGGTCGAACAGATACTTTAAACTTTTATGGTCGCTAAACACACTGAATTTAGCACCATAGAGATATTGTCTCCATATCTTCAACGCAAACACTATTGCGGCCAACTCTAGATCATGGGTTGGGTAATTTGGTTCATTAACTTTTAGTTGCCTAGAAGCGTAAGCTACCACTTTCCTTTCTTGCATGAGTACGCAACCCAAACCTTGATACGATGCGTCACAGTACACATCGAACGACGTTGATGGGTCTAGCAAGACTAGTACCGGAGATGTAGTTAGCCTCCTTTTCAGCTCTTGGAAACTAGCCTCACACTCTTTTGTCCATTCATACGCTTTTCCTTTTCTCGTTAATTGCATCAGAGGTAACGCAATCTTTGAGAACCCCTCGATAAACCTCCTGTAGTATCCTGCTAGCCCGAGAAAACTTCTGACCTCACTTACCGTCTTAAGGCTTTCCTACTTAACCATAGCTTCAACTTTTTCTGGATCTACTTCTATACCATCCTTGTCGATCACATGTCCAAGGAATTGTACCTCCTCCATTCAGAACTCGCACTTCGACAACTTGGCATAGAGTTGTCTGTCCTTAAAAACTTGAAGTACAACCTTCAAATGCTCTTGATGCTCTTCCTTGTGTAAGGAGTAGATAAGGATGTCATCGATAAAAAAAACGACGAACTTATCGAGGTACGGTCTGAAGATTCTATTCATATAGTCCATGAACACTGCAGGAGCATTAGTCACACCAATAGGCATAACTAGATACTCGTAGTGTCCGTACCGACTCGTGAAAGCTGTCTTCGGTGTATCATCTTCCTTCACTCTTATATGATAATATCCGGATCTCAGGTCGATCTTCGAGAATACCGTTGCTCCCCTCAACTGGTCCATAAGATCGTCAATCTTTGGCAACGAGTATCTATTCTTGATCGTTACTTTGTTGAGCCGTTGGTAGTACACACACAACCTTGCACTACCGTCCTTCTTCTTGACGAACAACACAGGTGCTCCCCACGGGTTGAAGTATGGATTATCATGGATTGAAAACAAGATTTGAGTGAAGAATATGAAGATTGTAGGATCAAGTGAAGACTTCATACCTCTAAGAAGATGAAGATGATCAAGGGTATCAACTTTGTTTCACAAAAAACACTTGAAGTTTCTTAAGAAAAAAAAGAGAAAGTGATGAAGAAATGAAGTTGAAGAAGAATGAAAATGATGGAGGATTTGATGAAGGGGGCGTGGGAGAGGTGAAGGAGGGATAAGGAAGTCCAAAATATTTCACTTAAGGGCAAAAGGGTCTTTTCATACAAGGGTAAAATGGTAATTGCGAAAAAGGTCAGGGGCATTTTGGTCTTTTCGCGTCCAGATATTTGCTAAAGTCATCATAACACTGGCACACTTTTCTGGGTATGTGATCTGATGTGACTTCATGTTTATCCGTTACAGGGTTCCGGTAAATCCCTATTCAGCTCCGTTCTTCACCTGATTCAAGATTTCGCCCGAATAACTTATGTTATTTCGCTTTTTAGTGCGAAAAACCAATTTTATAAAAAAATGTAGGACATTCAATTCTAAGCGTAGCTGTTTCGTTCACGAGTCAAAATTAGTCATCTGAAAACGCAGACCGGGTTCCGTCTGAGTTTTCGATCCAAAATTTAACCGTAACTCCCTACGATAGGGTAATGCGTGAATGTGGTATTAGTTTATTTAGTTTCATTTTCTAAACCTCAGATAAAAATATAAACTCATTTATATAATTTATTGGTCTTAGAAAGCATGAAAATCAGGGGGTTACACCAAGTGTGATGAAGTGATGTAAGTAAGTGATAAAAGACGTGACAGTTTGTGTTTGGTGAATAAAGTGGTAAGTAAATTTGAAATGAAAAAAGAGTATGTGGTAAAATTTGAAACCAAGTATCAGGCGGTGAAAAAAAAAAGGAAAAAAAGAAAAGAAAAGAAAGATATTGCTTAGGAGAACCTTATCTTAAAATGCCTAAAAATTCCCTTACAAGTACAACCTAAACCAAAACAAGTTCAGTTCACTACAGTCTCTCTCTTTCCATTCCCTTTCTTTTTAGGGTAGATTACTCCTGTTGAAACACAAGTACAGACTAGAGAGAATATTGAGAGGAAGGAGAAAATACTCTAAATTTTATTGATCATAGTTTCACTATATCATAGTGATTCACATACACATCTATTTATATTGCTCTACACACTTAATTCCCGCATGAACTATTGATCATTTATTAGTTACAACTAACTAACACAAACACTCACAAACTGAATTATTTCCTACACTCCCCCATAATTCAGTTTTCCCAATGACTCAACTTTCTTTTCCTGGATCCCATATTTTGAAGCATAATGATCCATCTAAAATTGTTACTTCAAAAGATGTCTTTGTTTTCTCAAAGCTACCATCTTCCATCACATGACCATGTACGGGAACATACCTTTTCTGTTGAGTCTTCAAAATGTCTGATGTGCATTTATCATAGTTATGATGAGATTAAAACAATTATTCAATGATTTAATTGAACCCATCTGTGGTGGTTAACTTGTCTACTCAGTGTGCATATTAAAACATTAAGTGTCTATATGAACTGAGCTTTAGCGTTTTATCACCCGTCTGGAACTAAGGAAAGTTCATGCGGTTATAATTGTGTTTATCAAACTATTTTCATCTTGTGTGATTGTGTATTTTCTGTGAAAACCTTCAGACGAGTTATTAGTCTGATTGACTTGTCTTAGTATACTCGTCTGTTCCTTACACCCGTTTGTGCTTGCGAAAAAGTTTCTTAATTCCGCTTAAATTTGTCAAACACCATTTAACTCCCTTCTAGTGTTTGCATCTATATATTTCAGTTGGCATCAGAGCTCAGCCTCTGGGTTGAGCACCTTACAGTGTAGAGAAAAGATCCTGAACAATAGACAATGACTTCTGGAGGAGGCTCAAGTGAAACCCCCAACCTGAAGAAGGCTCAATGAGCAGATCTCCCTTCTTCAATGGTGTAAATTACAACTATTGGAAAGAAAGATTTCACTAGTTCATTTTGTCAACAAACTCTGATATTTGGGATGCCATCACTGATGGTCCTTACACTCCTCTAAATGGTGATGGCTCAGACAAGCCAAAAACTCAGTGGACACCTGCAGAAAAGACAAGATTAGATCTAAACTGTAAAGCCTGATATGCTATAATATGTGCTTTCAGTTCAGAAGAATTTGAAAAGGTATCTGCTTGTGATTCTGCTAAAGAAATGTGGGACTCTTTATCTGTCACACATGAAGGAACTGCTAAGGTAAAAGAATCTAAAATTTCTATTCTTGTTAGAAAATATGAATTATTCACCAGGGATGAAGGTGAATCTGTTGCTCAAATGATTGGTAGATGCCAAATTATTTCAAATAGTTTGAAATATCTTGGTAAAATATATACTAATGTTGAGAAAGTTGCTAAGATTCTCAGAAGTCTTCCAAGGCAGTGGAGACCTCTTGTCACTGCTATATCTCAAGCCAAGGATCTCACTTCCTTGACTATGGATGAACTTCTTAGCACACTCACTGTTCATGTGCAAGAGCTCAATGAAGATGTGTCAATCAAAAAGAGCAAAGCCATTGCTCTAAAGGTTAATCTAAAGGCATCTAAAGCCTTAAAAGCTTCAAAGGCAGTCGAGTCTGACTGTGACACAGACGAGTCTGATGATGAGGGTTCTGATAGTGATGAAGAGGTTTCTCTCATGACCAGAAAGATGAAATTAAAAGCTATGGAAAAAGAAAAACTTCAGAAAGGAGAAGCCTTTCAAAAAATTCAACAAGGAATCCACATCAGTATACAAGAGCCTTATTATCTGCTATGAGTACAAGAAGCCTGGTCACATCAAACCTGAATGCCCTCTTTTAAAGAAAGCTCTCAAAAAGAAATTCTTCAGAAAGAAGAAGAAAGGAATGATGGCTACATGGGAAGATCTTGAATGTTCATCTTCTGAAGGAGAAGAGACAGAGGAGGAAGCTAATCTTTCTCCGATGGCCAACACAGATTCAGAACTTGAAACTGAGGTCCATTCTGAACTTGAGGAATTGCATGATGCTTCTGAAGAGCTGGTAGAGGAATCCAAAGGCTTATCTAAGGCCTTCAAATCCCTCAAGAGAGAGTATGTTAAGCTCCTTAGTGAGCATAAACAAAAATCTCAAGAGTGTGAGATGCTAGCCAAAGAGAATAGCCAGCTGAGGATTGAAAAGTCTAATGAAGCTTCGATCTCAAGTGAAACATCACATTCTGAAGAAGTTGTCAAACTTCAACAGAAAGTGAAGGAGCTCACTTCTGATCTTGCTAGATTTGTTAATGGCAGAGATAATCTGACAAAACTGCTTGGATGTCAGAGACACTTTCTTAATAAAGAAGGCATTGGATATGATCATCAAGCTGATCATAAAGTATCAACAAAAACCTCATCTGTCTATGTTAAACCCACTCCAGTTAGAATTAGACGTGTTTGTAACTTCTGTGGAAAAGCTGGACATGTTATGTCTAAGTGCCTTCACAAGAAGAAGAGGAAGTCTTCATAGACTCCTAGAACTAACAGAAAAAGACCCATAAAAATATGGGTACCTAAAGATAAAATAATTTCTGTTGCAAATATCCTTAATAGGACAAAGCAGACACTTCTGCTAGTACCTGGACGGTGGCTGCTCGCGACATATGATAGGAGAAAGGTCTATGTTCCAAGACCTCCAGTCTAAAAATGGTGCATATGTTGCCTTTGGAGGCAACCAAAAAGGAAGAGTAATTGGTGTTGGTACAATTGGTGGTAAACCTCCTTTTCCCTCAATCTCTAATGTGCTTATGGTTGAAGGACTAAGACGCAATTTACTTAGCATAAGTTAATTATGTGATAGTGGATTTGATGTCTCCTTCACTAAAAATGAACGCGTAGTCAAAGACAAGAGTGGCAAGACCCTATTTTCAGCTAATAGACAGCAAAATCTTTATAAGATTGAGCTAATTGAACTTTCAGATCAAAGTGTAACCTATCTGATGTCTAAAGAGGATGAAAGATGGTTATGGCATAAGAAACTAGGACATGCTAGTATGAAACTTATTTTGAATTTGAAAAAGGATAACCTTGTGAGAGGATTGCCTGATATTAGTTTTAAGAAAGATGTTTTATGTGATGCATGTCAGAGAGGTAAACAAGTAAAATCAAGTTTCAAATCAAAAAACCTTGTATCAACCTCTAGACCTCTTCAGTTGTTACACATGGATCTGTTTGGACCCGTTAGTGTTGCTAGTTTAGCTGGAAGGAAATATGGATTTGTCATTGTTGATGACTATTCTAGATTTACATGGATACTTTTCTTAACCCACAAGGATGAGTATTTTAAGGCCTTCTTTGTATTCTGTAAGAAAATACAAAATGAGCAAGGTTTCTGTATTTCTACCCTTAGAAGTGATCATGGGGGAGAATTTGAAAATGAGCAATTCTGACTGTTCTATGAAGAGAATGGAATCTCTCACAACTTCTCTGCAACAAGAACTCCACAGCAAAATGGAGTGATTGAGAGAAAGAACAGATCTCCGCAAGAGATGGCTAGGTCAATGCTCAATGAAAATAATCTCCCTAAGTACTTTTGGGCTGAAGCAGTAAACACTGCATGTTATGTGCAAAATAGAATAATTATAAGGTCTATCTTAAAGAAGACTCCTTATGAATTGTGGAAAGGTAGAAAACCCAACATATCTTACTGCCATGCATTTGGATGTGAATGCTTCATCTTAAATACTAAGGATCAACTTGGAAAGTTTGATTCTAAGGTAGACTAAGGTATCTTCATTGGATATTTTGAAATGTCTAAGTCATATAGAGTTTTTAACTCTAGAACCTCTGTTGTTGAGAAATCCATTCATGTAAAATTCAATGATAACTTAAAGACTGATAGGGAACTATTAGATCTAGAAGATGATCTTGCAGGACTCGACCTTACCAAGCAGACGAGTCAACAGCCAGACGTATCTAAAATTGAGTCTGCTGAGGAATATGTCAGACAAGTGGAGCAGACGAGTCATCAATCAAGTCAACATCAGCATGATGATCTTAAAAGAGACTGGAAATTCAAAGTTCATCATCTTGAAAATCTTATCATTAGAAGTCCTTCTGAAGGTGTTAGAACTAGATCTGTCTTAAGAGAGTCAAGCAATATGGCTTTTTTATCTGATATTGAACCAAAGCATATTGAGGAAGTTCTTGAAGATGAAAGCTGGATTCTTGCCATGCAAGAGGAACTTAATCAGTTCAAAAGGAATGATGTCTGGAAACTTGTCTCCAAACCAAGAAACAAGTCTGTTATTGGAACAAGATGGGTTTTCAGAAACAAGCTGGATGAAGATGGCAAAGTCGCCAGAAACCGAGCAAGGTTAGTAGCTCAGGGTTACAACCAACAAGAAGGTATTGACTATACTGAGACTTTTGCACCTGTAGCTAGAATAGGAGCTATTCACATACTCATATCATATGCTGCACAACATCAAATCACTTTATTTCAAATGGATGTAAAAAATGCTTTTTTTAAATGGAATAATTGAAGAAGAAGTTTATGTCAAACAACCTCTTGGTTTTGAAGATAATGAAAAACCAAATCATGTTTTCAAACTTAAAAAAGCTTTATATGGTTTAAAACAAGTACCTAGAGCATGGTATGATAGACTTAGTTCTTTTCTTATGAATAATGGTTTTATAAGAGGAAAAGTTGATACAACTTTATTTAAGAAATGCTCAAAAGATAACTTCATAGTAGTTCAAATATATGTTGATGATATTATTTTTGGAGCTACTAATGAAAAATTGTGCAAGGAATTCTCTATGCCGGTGCAAGCAGAATTTGAAATGAGCATGACGGGAGAATTGAAGTTCTTCCTTGGCCTGCAAATCAAGCAGACGAGTGATGGTATTTACATCCATCAACAAAAGTACATCAAGGAAATTCTAAAGAAGTACAAAATGGATAGCTCAAAGGTAATGAAAACTCCTATGCAACCTAATGCTAATCTAAGCAAAGATGAGGAAGGTAAAAAGGTAGACCCGACTGTCTATAGAGGTATGATTGGATCTCTTCTTTATTTAACATCTATCAGACCTGATATTCATTTTAGTGTCTTTATGTGTGCTAGATTCCAATCTGATCGCAAAGAATCTCATCTTAAAGCTGTTAAAAGAATCTTTAGATATTTGCTGGGAACCACTAATCTTGGTTTAATGTATTGAAGAACACAAGAATGCTGGCTAGTTGGTTTTTGTGATGCTGACTTTGCTGGAGATAGAATTGAAAGTAAAAGCACCAGTGGAGGATGTCACTTCATTGGAGCAAACTTAATCTCTTGATCTAGCAAAGGCAGACAACTATTGCACTTTCAACTGTAGAAGCAGAATATGTCTCAGCTGCAAGTTGCTGCTCACAGCTCTTATGGGTAAAACATCAACTCGAAGACTACTCTATATTTGAGCATAACATATCTGTCTGGTGTGATAATTCAAGTGTTATTTGCTTAACTAAGAATCCCATACAACATTCTAAGGCTAAGCACATAGAAATCAAACATCACTTCATAAGCGATTATGTTCAAAAAGGTGTATTTGATGTTAAGTTTGTAAAGACTGAAAATCAATGGGCTGATATGTTTACAAAACCATTAGCTGAGGATAGGTTTAAGTATATATGAGATAACTTGAATATACACTGCATTGTTGAATAACCTGTCAAATGAGTTTTGCGTTACCCTTCTATGTTTAATCGTCTGACCCTATGAGTCATACTCATATTTGAAATAATCTTTTTAAATGGTTATTATCCTTTAATTCCGGTTTGTTATCAGAGGCAAAATGTATACATGGTTATTTTGTTTTATTTTAAAGCTAAACCTTCTCTTTTAAAACCTCCATCTTTAACTGAGACTGTCACTAGTCAAGAGGATGCATCTGCTCAGGGAGAGCAGTTGAAGAAGTCTTTAGGAAAAACCAAGGTCAACAGTTACAGCTACTGCTAGAGGCTCTCTTTCTGTTCTTTTTAGTACTCTTTTTTAAATAAAAATTACCTTGTACACAGCCAATGATGGTTAAATAAAATTATCTTCTCTGTTTCTCTATTTTTATCTTTTTGCTGATGTCAAAAGGGGGAGAAAGCTAAATGAAAAATGTTTTAATGTTATAAGTTGATATGAATAAATGTTTATCCGTCTGATATGGAAATATGATAAATAATATTATCTTTTCTTTTCTCTCTGTCTCTTTTTATTGTTTTTGATAATCTCAAAAGGGGGAGAAAATATTGAGATAAGGCTAAGATAAAAATATCAATGCTTATCTGTCTTAGTATGTTAAATAATGGAACAATGTTTAACCTGTCTTATCATGTTACAATTGTCTGATATACATACATGTCTACTTTACGTGAATTTTCTTAAGTTCATTATATCATTTAACATGTTTTGTCATCATCAAAAAGGGGGAGATTGTTGAGTCTCCAAAATGTCTGATGTGCATTTATAATAGTTTTGATAAGATTAAAACAGTTATTCAGTGATTTAATTGAACCCATCTGTGGTGGTTAACTCGTCTACTCAGTCTGCAGATTAAAACATTAAGTGTCTATATGAACTAAGTTTTAGCGTGTTATCACCCATCTGAAACTAAGGAAAGTCCACTCGTCTGAACTATTAAAAGTTCTCCCGTCTAATGAAGTCTTCACCAGTCTGTTGACCAACGTTGAAAAAATCCCTTCAACTTGTCTAATGAAGTAATCAACTGTCTGATCAAAGAAAGACTCACCTGTCTGAAAGATTATGCAGCTGATGTCATCTCTTTATTAAGAGTCAACCCGTCTAATGAATTTACTCACCCGTCTGGTGACTAACGTTGAAGAATATATTGGATGAAAGTTGTCTCGTCTCTTGAAAAGGAAATCACAACAAAGTACTTTACCTGAGTACAACTGCAAGTTACACAAAAAGGGAAAGATTTCCCTCTGAGGAAAAAAAGCATGTATAAAGACCTGCTAAGACCAAAGGTGTATCAGAAGACACTGTCATTCTGATGATAGAGAACAAGTGAAGTTCTCAAAGCTTTAATGGCTGACCAGAATGACTCTTTTGCTTTTAATGAAGATCTGCAAAAGGCCAAGTCTTCAAATATTGGGTCTAATGGCTTTAAAACCTTGAAGCCTATTTAATGAAGAAGACTTTGAAGATCCAAGCAGAGAACGAACACAGCATTCAAAGAGCAATTACTCTGTGCTTTTATATCTTCATTATTTCATTATTTATTCTTCAATCATTTGAAGTTATTACGCAATTTTTTAGAACTTCACATTTAATACACTCGTCTGAGTGCTTGTGACAGACTTGCAAAGTGTAATTTATTTACAAACTTCTCTCAAATAATACTCGTCTGAGCCTGGAGAGGCTAGGTGTGCAAACAATACTCGTCTGAGCCTGGAGAGGCTAGGTGTGAAAATAATACTTGTCTATCCTGTAACCTGATTCAGTTATAGTGAGAAAACTTGGTGCTGTCAAGGACTGGACGTAGCCACATTTGTTAAGGGGTGAACCAGGATAAAACCTGCTGTGTGATCTCTCTCTTTCTCTTTACTCTTTAGTTTGATTATTTATCTTAACTATCATTTAACAAAAGGGGTTATAATTGTGTTTATCAAACTATTTTCATCTTGCATGATTGTGTGTTTTCTGTGAAAACCTTCAGACGAGTTATTAGTCTGATTGACCTGTCTTAGTATGCTCGTCTGTTCCTTACACCCGTCTGTGCTTGCGAAAAAGTTTCTTAATTCTGCTTAAATTTGTCAAACACCATTCAACCCCCTTCTAGTCTTTGCAACTGTCTGTTTCACTTTCCAATTCCTTGAACAACTTCCTTGGCTGAACCAATGCAATAACCATATCTTCGTTCTTCACATCAATCACTTCTGAGGGAATCTCATGCCTACCTCTCTTCCCAGGAAACTTCATAGCCTTATCACTAACCCCAGATACCTCTAGCAACCCATCAACCCAGCTCATGTGACCTCCAAAAACAACATTTGGGTGCTTCTTGAGAAGGTCCATTGCCTCATTGGCCTGCTCTACTCGTTCCTTGCTGTACATCTGATCCCATTTTGGACGGGCAGGACAAGGAATCTCATGATGGCCAGTGGCTACAACCAATGACCTGCCACCTACAGCTTCAACCTCAGCAATGCATAGTTCTCTTCCCATTATAGAATTGCTAAAGGGTTTATTGCTAAAAGATTTCACAGGCACTTTGCTTAACTTCTGTGGCAAACTCCCTCCAGCTTCTTCTCCAACTACACTTGATGGCACACCACCCACCTTTGATTCCTCGGTTTTGGCACCAAGAAGCTTGGGTCCTTCGAGCAGAATCTCTTCGATGGAGACCACAGTGAGTCTGGTACCAACATCCTCATGAACAGTGTCACCAAACTTGGGCCACAAACGCCTCTCCACAGCACGTTTACCGAGTCAAGCTTTAGCGAGCTTGCGGGTTCGAGTGATGGTGATAATCTTCACCTTGTTACCATCATTGTTGAACTTGTACTCTATCACCTTCTTTATGCCATTCTGGCCAGGAACGATTACCTACCTAGCCGAAAACAGAAAATCATGTTACCCCCGTCGTCGTCTTCTTCAAGTTCAACCTATAGAACCTTCTCCATTGTCGCCTTCATCAAAGATTTCGATGACTTCTTCTCACCATCATATCTCTTAGCATAGGCTTTGTTCAAGACCTCCCAAGCTTCTTTAGCATTCTTCGCCGAAGCAATCTTCTCAAAATTCACGTCATCCACACATTGATGAAGAATAGAGAGAGCCATGTAATCTCTTTTCTTGGATTCTTTGTAGGAGGCATTATCCTTCGAATCTTGAATGCCTTCTTGCATAATTTCCAACACATCATGAAAATCGAAGATCACTCTCGTCTTCACCACCCATTGCTCAAAGTTCTTGCCATCAAGAACTGGCAAAGAAACTGGAAGATCCTCATCCACAATCGCCTCACAGAGCTCTCTTTTCCCCAGAGCCGTAATAGCTCTATATACAATGTTGAAACACAAGCACACACTAGAGAGAATATTGAGAGGAAGAAGAAAATACTCTAAACATCTTTAATTTTCATTTTTTTTTCGATTTCCTCTTTCTCTCTTTTGCTCATTCTCTTCTTTCATTTTCTTTGTACTTCTCATGGCTATTCAAAGGAAAAGAGCAACTCTTGGCCTTTTCTCTGCACTCCAAGAACATGATTATAAGGGTAAGGGGAGGAGAAGCTTTATCATGGAGGGAGAATGATAGATGCAATCTTTGTCTTGTTAGGAATTTCCCTTATCCCAAATGTTTTTTCTTTTATTCTATTTTCACCCTTAATTAGATTCTCATTCTGTTCACAAATTCTGCTACTATCTCTGATTTTTTTTTTTTACAAGCCCAGTTGTTGTTCCTGTTATTAAAATTTGGTTATTGCTCCTATTGGTTCTTAACTCAATTATGGTTATGTTTTGATAATATGATTTTATTTCTGGTTTAGTTTTATTTTTATTTTTATTTTTTTTGGTTTCTCAAGTTATCCTCCGCGCGTAACTGCAAAGACTAATCTCCCGAAGTACGGGACGACATTTAAGGCTTGACCTCTCCCAACCAGATTTTCTCCATACACAAGAATCAGGGATCGAACCCTTGACCACTTGTTTAAGGGGCCCAAGCTCGTTATCACTCGGACCAACCACAAGTTGGTATCTAATTTATTTATTTGTTTTGTCCATTGCTCCATTCTAGTTTAGTTTTATTTAATCTGCTTTGTTTTTTATTCTTGATTTATGGTATATAATTTATTTATTTATTTTGTTCTTGCTTTATGATATTATTTTCTCAAATTAAAAATCACTACAAAAAAGGTCATTTAGCGACCGAAGTATAGCGACCGAACAAAGATGGTATTACATAATTCGACCAAAATAGCGACAAATGAAATATTTTAATAAAACATTGCTATTTGGCATTAACGGCCGATTTTGCAACCGAAAATGGTGGTCACAAAAGGTATCGGTCGCTAAATAGTGAAGTTTGAAATTCAACCTCGGTGACCATATAGCGACGGAACATAGCAACTGATTTTCTTTGTAACGATTATATTTAGCGACCGAAGTAGATTTCGTTCGCTAACGCACGTAAATGAATAGGGCGATGGAGCCACATAGTGACCCAATTAATTTCGGTCGATAATGCGCGTTAATGAAAATTCAAGGGAGCCATATAGCGACTGAAATAGCTACGGATTTTAGATTTTAGTAATTTCAACAGAAAACTGCGACCGATCAGTTTGATCGCTAAATAATAAATCCCTAATACGCGCCAGCCCCCTTGCTTTTTCATTTGTTCCCTTTCACGCTTCTCTCTCTGCTCTACTGTGTTCACCACCGCACACCACCACACACCTTTCTCCTCACTCCCTCGTATATTTCTCCTCGCTCGCTCGCACGGCCACCACGACAACAACAAAGAACCTCTTCCTCTTTCGTTGATCGCACGGTCACCGCGAAGCACCGCCCTCTACACAGGTAACCTTTTCCATTCTCCTCCATTCTCCTTCATCCCCCTCTTCCCTCTTCAAACCCTAACCTCTGTTCTTTTCAATTTCCGTGGAACTGAGGACCACCACCACCACAACCACTGAGCAAGTTAGCTGCTTCTCACCACTTCCCCATCTCTGTCTGCCGCGAGCTCTAATAGGTATATTTTCCCATTTTTAGGTTTGCAGCTTGATTGAATTTTAGGTTTTAGGTTTATCTGACTTTTAGATTTCTCTTGATTATAGACACTGCTTGTAAAACCTTCTCACACGACTCCATTAGAGAAGGCTTGTTCTCAGGTGAGCTTTTGTAAAACCTATCTGATTTTTGGATTTGTCGAAAATGCCGAGCTCGTTGTACAGACTGTCGCACAGGCCACACAACTTCGATACATCTTTGAGCACTTCGGGCTTCAGCCTCTTGCTGTTGCGCCCGTTGCGCCACCACCTCCTCCACCACCGCCTGTTGCAGATGACGACGGGACTGACGGCAGGGACGACACCGAGACCTAGCAGGACCATATCCCACCTCCATGATTTTTATTTTCTTTGTATTTTGGATATATTGTTTGTATTGTATTAATACACTGCTTGTTTTGTTTCTCTTTCTTTTGTAATGCAATTTTATATATATGCAATATTGATTATTGGTGTTATTAATATAATTAATCAAATAAAAAAAAGCATTTATAATAATAATATTAATACTAAAATAGAATTTTAAATATAATAAAAACTAAATTTAATATTTAAAAAATTATTTTTAATATTTAATATATAACAAATTGATTTTTAAAAAAATAATTGAAACTAAATAGCGACCGAATTAGCGATCGAGGAATCGGTCGCTAAATGTCCTTTGATAGTGACCGAATTAGCAACCGGTATATCGATAGCAACATTGGTCCACAAGAACAGAACGACTCCTTAAATAACGACCACGGTGTTTTACATTTGCGACTGGCATAAGGGATCACAAGATAGCGACCAGTACCACAATGTGGTCGCAATTTAGTTAGCGACTAAGCTTTTTGGGACGACTTTGAGATGGTGGAAATTTCGGTCGCAATTGGGTATAGCGACCAACTTTGTATGGATAGAGATCGATATTGTCCGTCACTTTTGGCCTCTTTTTTTGTAGTGAATGTGGTTGATGTATGTATATTGCTATATCAACTAAATGTTGTTTATGCTTTTTTCTTGGACTGTCAAGTACCATGGTTTTTATTTCTCACGTTGAGGAGGTTTTCTAGGTTTAAATCTTGGTGTCTTGTGGCTGTTTAGGCATTGTTATTTTGTTGCCATTGTTTTTGTATTGTTGCTCCTCCATTCTTACTTGCAGTGAGTTGTTTGTTCTTTATCCCTAACATTTGGATCGGAGCTCCATTTTTGGGTGGTATTGGATATAGCTTGTTGAATGATGGGAGCCAGGGCCGTCGATAAGGGCGTGCAAGGAGTGCAACAGCACAGGGCCTCAAATTTGGCCCAAAATTTGGGGCCCCCAAAATTTATTTTGACCAAAAAAAATGTGTTAGAAAGAAGGCTCTTTTTAAGTAGTTAGAAGATTGATATTAGCTTGAAGTTGTATTGATAGAATTTTAATAATCTTCTTTGTATTTATTGTCCTGAAGTGGGTGTTTAAGATTAGAACAATTGTCCTTTTTGAAATAATATTTAAGATTGTCTTTTTTTTTGAAATAATATTTAATTATTAAATTTGTCCTTTTTTTATTAAGGGCCCAATTTTTAAGATTAGAACAGGGTCCCAAAATGTTTAAGACGGCCCTGATGGGAGCAAATACAAGTAGAATGGTATGCTTAATGGTACAAACTATCACATACGAAAAAGCAAGATGGAGAACTTCTTGTTTATACAAAATATGCTTCTACCCATGTTTTCTACATAGAAAGCAGGTTCAAAGTTCGATGAATAATGGGAGAACATCATCTGGTTTATGGTTTTATTTGGAAATGGGTAGAAGATAAATTTTACAATCACATTGCTAATGAGACTCTACTTGTGTTTGTAAATTATCTTCTACCGCTGGAAAATATAACTCGTCTAAATCCGCACATGATCATTCTGTGGCTAGAAGCAAGAGAACCAATTAAGATAATCATAATCTAGCATTCAGGCTTGATATTTCGTGTTAAGTCAATCATACGAGTCAACCAAGGATTTAAATACAGTTAAGGTTACATTGTATTTATTGTTATTATGGAATGGAGCCGCAAAGCGATATCAAAACTACAATGTTGCAGTCTCAATTACGATTAGGGACTTCATTTTAAAACCCTCGAAGTCAACTAAGATGTCCCAATACTAAACCAAAGAAAACATTTCTACCAACCCAAAGTAAACCATGCTCTGCTACGGTAGAATCTGTTCATGCACTGCCACTGGAGCTAAATTTCCTTATCCACGACAAAATCAGCAAATTTATTCAAATAAAAACAAAAACCGTCTCTTATTGCTGTCTTCCCATATTCAGTTCACCAACCAACCACAACCACTGAATAAATAATACTTCAAAAGATTATATTTAAATCATTACTTGGTTGGTGCAAGCAAATATCTTATATCCACACGTTTCACACTATTATATAAAATTAGATAACAGGGTCAAAGTAAAACGCATAATACTAATTTTATGGCTCAAGAATTGAGTTCCCAAACCATGAAGCGAACCATACTACATTCAATGCATTCAACTCAACAAATTTCAGAAGTAAAAAAAGAAACGCGTATGAAGGAGGCTTCAAGCGAAAGAAATGAAAAAAAACCATGCCTATGAAGAAGGTTCTAATTTGATCCCTGAAATTAGAAGGTCGTATTAATTTGATCCCTGTATTAATTTAACCCCTGAAATTATAAGATTCGTATCAACTTAGTTTCTGACAGAGAGACTGAATTGATTGACGTTTGACAATTTCAAAGATATTTTTGGAATTTCGAAAATATCAGAGATCAAGTTGATATAACCTTATAATTTCAGGGATCAAATTGAAAATTTACTTAAATTAAAATATGTATCTTGAAATGCATGAATAATACTCTATTCTCGCAAGATTCAAGACATGTTTCTGGCTAAACTTACAGAGACAACAAAAATAGATCCTTACATTCACCAAAACACAAATTCACTAAATATATAGATCAATTCTTAAAAGTGTTTGAAAAAATCTAACATTAATTCATAGTACACACTTAATAAATATATGAGTATGTACGTACTTTATTGAATGTAGGAGATCCGGGTTCCGGAAAACAAATATCCTAGAACATAAAAGTAAATTTAACAAGAAATAAATAAACAAGGGACTGTAATTTGATTGATTAATGGGAAGAAATCTTCAGGTTGAGGGACTTATTGAACCAAGCCTTCCAACTACCACTCCCCCTTCGCGAAAGTGCTGTAGTCCCACTTCCATCATTAGCGGCCTCATTCGTAGGCTTCTTGCATAGCATGAACTTCCGACCGCCATGCCATCCAATTGTATCCGATGGAATCAAAGCTGCAACACCAACGAATCACAAAATTTAAAAAAATTTCATCTCAATTACAAAAGTATCCATATTGAGAGCGAGAAGCTATTGGTAAAACTTATGATTAGTTCGATTTTACAAATTTGATTTTGATTAAGGGTTTTGTTAACAGATATTTTAAAGACATTAATTAAAAAATCAATAAAAGAAATTAGTTTTTATGTATAGGATTCATTAAAGTTTATTTTTATGTTTTCTCTCTCCTAACATCTAAACAAAAGGAGATGATCAACAAAAGAGATTTTTTATTTAGAATAAAGATCCAAATTGGTCATCGTCAAAAAATTATGGTGACGTTTTGATCCCTAAGAAATGAAAAATATCAATTTGATTCTCAAGAATATAAAATACGGATTAAAATAATCTCTGTCTGGGACTAAAATGTCCCTTAAAATTACCCTAAAAAGGATCAATTTAACCCACATTTTATATTTTTAGGACCAAATTGATATTTTCATTTCTCATGGACCAAAATATCATAATATTTTTTTGTCAAAGACTAATTTGGACCTTTACTCTTTTTTTCTTTCTAGAAACTAATAAATCCCTTTTCAAATATACTCTCATAACACTTTTAAATTGCTTAACCCATGGCATTGATTAAAAGGGAGTTAATAATACTAATTTATATTTAGATACTTTATTATTAAATGTGATCCTGTTAAAATAGATATTGATTAGATAATGTTAATTAAATTGACTTTTAAATGTATACTTAAAATGGATTTGACTCCGCTAAAGTGAAAAAATATTCATAATGAGAAAGTAAGGGTTCATCCACCTTTAATTTGATAAATGTATAGAAATCTTAACCCATAAAAAATGATCCAAAAGTAGATACATCCTTACTTTCTCACATTAGAGACTTTTTCACTTTAAATAAATCAAATTCATTTAAAATGGATTATTATTGTGAATTGTGAACATAGAAAATAATTAGGTTTCTAATGGTTGTATAATAGGCATAATAGTTAAAAATCCAAATTAGATGAATAAGTGAAAATTTCGAAATGCAATAAGTAATAACTAGGGATGGTAATTTTATTCGTATCCGTGGATATCTACGGATAAAATCCGCAATGGACACGGGATGAGTAGTTAAACGAGTGCCCTCGGATAAAATAAACGGGTAATTTCAATACCCGCTTATAAACTGGGCAGAGGCGAGTATCACACTACCCGTGTCCGCAAATACCCACACATGTTACTTAAATTAAAATAATACCCTTTATTATAGCTTTGGTATTAGGAGAAAACATAATCCAAGAGTGTTCCAAGTGATCCTAACTTTTTTAACTTTTATTTTTGGTGAAAACAAATATATTTGATTACTCTTGTTAATAAATTTTGTCATTGGATAATGCTTTCATAGTTTCGTAATATCTATTTGTATGAACATGGTTATTTTAATTGAAATTATGTATATTTCAAGCAAAAAAAAAGCATTTTTTCTGAAAAAAATAATCCGTGAATATTCGCAAACCCGCGAATATCCACAAAACCCGATGGATATCCGTCCGTAGGTTACCCGCACGGGTAACAGGACGGGGACGAATTCCACCCCAAGGGTGCGAGAGGAGTGCTATCCGTGTCCGTCCCGCCACGTCCAGTTGCCCTCCGTAGTAATAAGGATGCAAAATTGGGCTGGAAACTAATTGCAATATAAAAAAAAATGGGGTTTTAAAAAAGTTGAATGAAAACCAGTCAAAAAAAAAAAAAAAAGTTGAATGAAAAGTACCATCAGATCCAACAGGAGGACAATAGAGAGAAAAAGCGTTGCTATCAGTCCCAAGCACCGGAAGCCGACCTTCACGTACATAAGACTTAAGGGCAGTGTCAATCACCGCCGCAACAAGCTCCTCCTCATTCACAACAAATCTAATTGGTCCCGAACTCCCCAACACATTTATGCTTATCAAGAGCCTCTTCTTCTCATTCTTCTTCTGCTTGTTCAGCAACATTGTGTCACAAATCCAAAAAACAACCCCGACCCAATTAAATCCCAAGATCTATAATCAGAGGAATTAATAGAATTGGTATAAAGAAAAGATGAATGATTAAATGAGCAAAAATCTTTTTTTACTATTTTTGCTTTAGGGGTCGAGGCCGATGCAGCGGTGGTACCAGCCTTGCATGCAAGAAGCAAAAGGGAAGAGAGATGAAGGAGAAGAAGGAAGAAGAAGAAGAGCACTCGCCCTTGACAGCAAAAGGGAGCGCATCAAATTGAAGGTACTGAAGGTTTCTACCATTCACAACGAACTTGAAGAAGATATGAGGGAAATTGGAATGGGCAAGAATGGAAGAAGAGAAGGTTTGCGATCGGCTTAGGGAGAGAGTAAAGGGATATTTATTAAAGTGTAGGAGAAGTGTGTTGTTGGTTTATGTAATGTAATATACGGGATCAAATATCTTACAATATGTGATTTATAATTTTATATGTATCAAAAAAGGTAAACTGATACTCCAAGAGTAATTTTATTCTGCTTAGGTGATCCAATCAGGTTGTAAGAATCATATGACTTGACCCACCAATATGACTCATTTACTTGAGGTGACGTTAGACAGGGTAACTTTTATCCCAAAATAATTGAAGATACCGGAGAATGCATCATCAAAAAAAAACTTTGTTGGTTTCTAAAAAAAAAAAGGTTAAAGTAATAATTTGTTCCCTATACGTGACACAGATTCTTCATTTAGTCCCTATACGTAAAAAAATTGAAAATGAGTCCCTATATGTATAAACGTTAGCAAATTTGGTCCCTACATGTGCAAACGTTTGCAAATTCGTCCCTGCCATCAGCAAATTAGTCCTTATACGTGACACAAATTTTTGATTTGGTCCCTAAACTTGAAAAAAAAAATTAAATTGGTCCCTGTATGTGTAATCGATAATAATTTTGTCCCTATCGTCTGCCAAGGAGCTCAGACCTAATTAAAAATTCTTTTCGTATTGATTATTTTTCATATATTATATCAATCTATTTCTTCTATTAAGAGTCAACTTGGATAATTTCAAAATATAAAACCATTTACGGACCAAATTATACAACTCTTACTATCAATAGAAGAAATAAATTGATATAATATATAGAAAATATTCAATACGAAAAGAATCTTTAGTTGAGTCCGAGCTCCTGGATAGACGGTAGGGACAAAATTATTATCGATTGCATATATAAAGACCGATTTAATGTTTTTTTTCTGATTTAGGGACCAAATTAAAAATTTGTGTCACGTATAAGGACCAATTTGCTGATGGCAGGGATAAATTTGCTAACATTTGCACATATAGGGACCAAATTTACTAATGTTTACATATGTAGCGACTCATTTTCAAATTTTTTATGTATAGGGACTAAATGAAGAATTCATGTCACGTATAGAGACCAAATTATTACTTTAATTAAAAAAAAAAAAGGTTGTTGGTAGGGTGGCGCTGACAGTAGGAGAGACGAAGGATTAGTCTCTCAAGGTTTGGATTATTGAATTAAAGATCGGTACATGTGTCATAAATCATAATCTAGTTTGTCTTTACTTTATTTTTTTTTCTTGCTAAACTATATTTTTATCCCTTATTTTTATTTTAGGTTTTGATTTGGTCTCTTACATTTTTTGTTCCGAAATTATATCTTATCTTGCAAACGTTATGCTATTTGGTTCTTTACGTCGAATTAACCCTAATGATGTTAAATTTCTCGTCGGAATCTGGGTTCTCTCACTGAAATCTGACTTTTAGAAAGAGAAACACAAGTTTAGAGAGAGAAACACATATGTACATTGATTTCTCAAGTTTATAATCCCTTCACTATCAAAATTAATTTGGGGTTAGGGTTTTATTTGAGGATTTGTTTTCTCGAATGTGGTGAAGGTAGATTTGGAGGGAAAGAAGGAAGAAGGAAAGAGGAAGGAGGAAAAGAAAGTAGAAGAGAGAGAATGAGAAAAGGAGACAGACTCTTTACGGCGGGTATACCCAGTTTTCGGTGGGTATGCCCAGATTTTGGTGAGTTAACATCGTGATCTAACACCGTTATAATGGTGTTAACGGAAATGACAAACTTGGATCGATTTTAAAACTTAAAGGACCAAATCGAATATAAAATTAAAAAAGCGACCGAATGAAAACCTAAAATAAAGATAAAGGAACAAAAATATAATTTAACCTAATTATTTTTGGGGGTATGGTAGCTTTTCCATTTGAGAGGAAATAAAACAAGATAAAATTTGGAAGAAAATTTTAAAATTTGAAATAAAAAATATTAAAATAAAAAATAGAATTCTTTTTTTTTGGTACAAAAAAATTTAGGTGAGTTAAGTCCCGGGAGCTCACCAGGGCTAGGGCAGGTCTCACGGCTTAAAAAACGCTTACAGAGGTACTTACAGATTAACCACCAATGAAGTCCTCACATCGACAGCGAGATTCGAACTCACATCCTTGTGAGATATGAGCCGTATCCTTTCCAACTAAACCAACCTTCGTGGGCAAAAAAATAGAATTTTTTTATTTGTTAGTTTTATCTTTATCTTATATCTTATATTATCCATTTGAAAAATCTTTTCATATTTTTTCCTGATTTAATTGTAAGGTTAATGTTTGATCTCTAGTAACCACATGAAATATATTATAATTACCGTATTCACTAAAAATATTTACTTGTTAAATTATATTTTTATCTTTTATCAAAATAAATAATAATAAAGATATTTAAAATAAACTATAATTATACAGCAAAAAACTGTGGTTAGTAGTATTGAGAAAATATAAATAAGAGAAATTGAATAAATAAGAATTTTTGTGTGGATATGTTTTGCATTTACACTACAAGAATTTGCTAGTTTATCGATGGACTCATGATCGTCGGTAAATCAGTGGTTACAGGCGGGTTTAGTCGTCGGTATGTTGGCGGTTGATATTCCGGCTAATTACCTACGACTTTGACCCTCGAAAATGTACGTTTGCAAGCTTATCGAGACGCATACCTTCGGTACATCGATCCCTTGGTAAGTTCTACGCGCATTTGCACAAATTTTTTTGACATGAAGTTATCGACGACTATGCTGTCGATAAATATGTAAATCCATTTCCGACAGGTAGCCCCTTGGTAATCACTGTTTCGTATTACATTATGTAACATCACTTTTTTTGTTACCAACGGCATGACCCCTCGGTACGTAAGTTACTAACTTACCGATGGCTATGGCCGTCGGTAATGAAGTAAAGGCCGCCAGTAATATGTTAATATGTGGCCACGCTCGTACCTTCCCCCCTTCACTTTTCACTTTCACCTCTATTTCATTTTCTCTCAATCCTCTCCTCCCTCTCTTCTCAGCTCTGTCTCTCTCCGCCAACCCCTCCTCTTTGTCTTCCCCTCTTCATCTCCCCTTCCCACTGAGTGTGAAGCGTCACCCTCTCACCCATGCTTCAGCACTGCCACCGTCTCCTCCGTATCTCTAGCCACAGTAGGTTGGTTTCTCCCTCTTTTTTCTGTCATTTCCCTCTGGCACTCTCAGTTCCTGCCTCCCTCTTTGTGAATTTGGATTGCCACTTATTGCAAAAGCTCCCCCCTACACATGTGGTTTTATTCTAAAATTGCAGTAGTTGCTCCCCCTCACAGGTATAAACCTCTCCCCCTGCTTGTTTTCCCCCCAATTTTTCCCTATTTGTTGTTAATGTCATTTTTTTTCCCTGGAGCAACTCCCCTCGTCTCTCCTCTCTGCTCCGACAACCACCACAATCACGACATTGTTCCTCTCCATCTCTGTCCCGGCGACCACCAGCTTCGAGGAACGTTCGTTTTTTTGTTGCTATTTTTGCTATTTGTTGTTTTTTTGTGGCCGAGATTTGCTATTTGGATTGTTATTCTGTGACTGATGTTGTGGTTTGTGACTGATATTGGATTTGCTACTGTTTTGTGTTAATGGTCTGATGGTTGGTAATGGTTTGTTGTTGTTGTTTGATGGTCTGTTATTTTTTCCTCTGATGTAGCATTTTTTTTTCCCTTTATTGAAAGTTTGTTATCTTGTGACTGGTGGTAATGGTAATGGTACTATTTTTTCTTTTAACTTTTTTCCTCTGCCGTGTTATGATTTGTATAAAATAGTATTTCAATGCAGTAGAGATTTGCAATAGAGAAAGGGCATTAAAGAAATAACAGTTCCCTAGGAGAAAGGGCATTAAAGAAACTTAAACTTTTGCAATAGAGATTTTATATTGAAAACAAATATATGAATGAAAATGAAAGATGCATGAATATTAAGAAGTTCCCAGAGAACAACCATTACATATATTTAATTCTATTAAATCATGCATGATAACAATTTAGGGTGAGTTGGAATTATAATTGTAACACTCATTCCTGAGTTTCACATTCCCGAACAATATAATGCCGAAAATAATACTTACGCGGAAAATACGGGTTTTCTTTCTTTTTTTCTTTTCCTTTCACAAATGGTAAATGTAAAAGCTTGTAAATATATACATAAGAGATGAACCGAAGATACTTCATAAAATAAACAATGTTCCATACACACGAAATGAAGACAGGAAAATAAAATAACTGCGAATACAACATTGGTCCAAGCCAAAACAAAAGATGCATAACTATAATAAGATAGGTAGAGACGCATCTCCTCAAAAGATACAACTAGAGATTGGAAACATCACTAGCCGAAACACAGACTAGCTGGAGGGTTCCTCCTCCATGTCAGATACAGAGGCAGGGGCGGTAACACAGAGAGGGCGTATTGGGATAGGTACCCTTTTTCGGACAGTCATTCGAAAGATGCACCTATTGGGATAACGCACAATAGCGGGAGCTACAACGAGAACCACAACAAGTACAATAGGTGGAGCCACAGAAGGCCCACCCACGAGAGCTGTGACACCCTTAACCCCAACATATATTTATTATATAAATAATAAATTATCAAAGGTTCATTTGAGGAATAAAGATACGGTTTAATTAAAAACCTTTTCGCAAAGTGTTAAGAGCACCACCATACATAAACTTCAGTCCCAAATAAGATTTAATATAAAATCCATAAAACGTTTACAAGGTTTTCGCATAAGAGTCAACACAAGTTAATAAAATATAATCCCCTAGCACGATGTCACATGGATCTGAGCTAACAATATCCCATACTTAATAAAATGATAAAACTCAAAGTCTGGAAACAAGGACGATAAAACAATGCCTAAAGATCCATGTAAGCTCCAAGGAGTTACTGCCCTTCCTTAGCTTGAGGCTCACCTGTACAATTAATACGTTGTACACAAGAAGAGACACAAATACAATGGGGTGAGAAGACATACTCATATATATATATATATATATATATATATATATATATATATATATATATATATATATATATATATATATATGTTATGGAAGTAAAATGGAAGTTAAGGCGAGTGCATACACACACATATAAACATACACGTATATAGTACTACACACCCACATACATGATATAATCATTATCGCAACCAGGTCAAATTATCTCATAACGGTTTAACATACATTACATCATCTCATTATATACATCTCACATCACCATCACAGGTAACAATGTCTCCACGGACTCATTCAACATGCATATATGGGTACCCACAACAGGCTCTCTAGGGGCTGGGTCTCATTAACGGGCTCTTAGCGGCTGGATCCCATCTTGGGCCATTCCATGGCTGGGTCCATAAACGGGCCATTCAGAGCTGAGTCCCATCTCGGGCCTTGCAGAGCTGGGCGTCACGCAAATAATCACAAATGAGTACCCATCACAGGCTCCTTAGAGCTGGGTCTTATGCACAACATCCACAAATGCACCCATAAACGATCTCCTTAGAGCTGGGTCTCACCCACAAACATCACATCCCAATATGGTCACAATCACAGTTCACATATATTTATCCTTCTAAACCTTTTACCATGCACTCCCACTTAGATTATTGCATTCTACAATAATTCATTCTAATTAAATCTACAGAGTTACATCCTCGTATTAATTAAGGTCAAACATCACTATTCTTAAGTGTCTAAGGGTAGCCTAAGGTACTTAGATCATATCAAGCCAACATAACACTATCCATCAAGCAAAAAGGGTCAAAACTGCTTCTGAACATGTGAGAATCGATTTCCTAAAATCATGAATCGATTCCCAAAAGCCAAAATCGATTTCAACACTATGGAAATCAATTTCCACATGTCCAAATCGATTTCCACACTATGGAAATCAATTCTGGAATGTTCAAATCGATTTCCATTTACTGGAAATCAATTCTTGGGGGTCTTATCATGCAAAAACGGGTTTTCTGCATTCCAGGTCCATTCTAAGTTCTTTAATTGATATACCATTCAAGCCTAAGCTATTTTCCACCAAGTTGATTAGCCTAACACTCATAAATCATAACCTAAGTGTTCTTGAACTAATCCTTGGTCATCGATCTCATCTCGCATATTTATTTTCACCCTATAACTACGTTCTTATAGCATAAGGTTAACAAAACAACGAATCCATGGCATAAATCACAAGTTCATCATAATCAATTCATCGATAGTCACACATACATATTTATAACATGATAGCAACACATACACGCTTTGTGATATTACTCTCACACAATAAATTCAGTACATAAATCATAACATACAATCATTCAAGTCATTGCTCCAACAATGGTAACAACAATAACTTAAGGCACAAGGGGATTATGGGAATCCCCAATCACCACAATCCCATTCTAACATTCCCATATGATACAATATCTTCCCACCCCCTATACCTGGTATGACGATTCACAACCTAAGGGAAAGAGAAAAGAGCCAAGGTCCGCTACGGTTCCTCCTTACGGGTTCAACAGTTGATCACGATCGCAGCACTGGAAAGCAGAGTTGATCTTTAAGTTAAGGATTGAAAGGAAAAACAACTCTAGGATTAGATAACTCACCTTGGTTGCTAACTTAGGAAGATTAACTCTAGTAGCAGGGATAGACTTGCCAAGCAAAGGCGTGTTCTTGACGAAGAGCACCAAAACAGGATTCGTCTTTTGGGTTTTCTAGAGCAAGAGATCAGTGAGAGCTCTTAGGGAAGAGAAGAGGCAACTTGTGAGTCTAATAGAGTGTAAAGGCTAGGTTTAGGTCATACACTATGTATATATAACCGTTAGGGACGTTTTAGGACGAATGGGCCGTACACAGCATAGCCCGATAACACAAACATGTTTAAAACGCGTACAAAAGCTCTGACAGACACGGAAATCGATTTCATGAGACAACCCCTTCCTCGGAAGTCCCATTAGTAACCCGAACTTAATTTCTTAATATCGCAGCGCAACGTGGTAATATAAAAAATGGGGAAATATTTAAAGCATTCAACAGACTGATACTATAAACGACTTATACATAAGTAAGAGTACTGGCTCCATCAATAGAGCCTACAACAACTGATACCAATTATAAAAGATTTCAGAGTACGCACCAAATAAAACTGAAAGCATAGCAGCGGAAATAAAAGTACATACGACTTCCTCTCCTGGCCCCAAAAATACATGTCACTCAACCCATATACTGGCCATAACAACTACAACTACTAACCCTAATGTTTAACATCTTCCAGCATCGGGATCCAGGGCTCTCCTGCTAGCATTTGGTTCTACGGGTATACCATCAATCTCCTCCGGCAAATCCTCAACAGGATCTTCTCGTACGGTCGAGAATAATAAAATACGACATAGAAATATAGGGGATAAGAAACAACAATTCATCATATATGGGAAAACGGCTATATAAAATAATCTATACAGATAGCAACACTCATAGCACAATAGTAATAGCCAAACAACTCCCAGATAATTCTCTCTTAACTACTGTCTCTTACACTCGTGCAACTAACAACTATATGGACGCGATCACGACGCGACATCTCCAACAGATCAAGATATCTCGTTCATCTCTGTGCCACCCCCCGTAATACAGGGTTCGGTCAAAAGCCCTCAGGCTCAACTCGCAGCTACAATATTCCCCCGCCAGCAGGCTAGGTCGGAACAATCGCCCGCCCACAACATAACTTACGGCAACGACATATTTCCCCGCCCGCAGACAAGGTCGGAACATTCACCCGTCCGTTAACAACTCGATTTATGGCAACGACATATCCCCCCGCCCGCAGGCCAGGTCAGGACATTCGCCCGTCAGTCTACAATTCGACTAATGGGTACGATCATCTCCCCGCAGGCAAGATCAGAATCACCCCTATGCCAAACTAATCGGTACGATCATCTCCTCGCAGGTAAGATCGGAATCGCCCGTATGCCAACACAGTGATGAACAACAACTATGCAACATGAATCTCACTGACTCATCTCAGGATCAACACTTAGTGTCTCAACCACGACTCATAAACTATCACAACCAACTTTCATCCGGCTTAACCGGGTATCAACTCATATCATAACATCAATAGATTAACTGTATCTTTAGGTTGAGCACTACGACATATATATAACCTCGACTTTCTCACCACACATTCATCACCCGATTTATCAGAAATCACTGCCTAGTTCTACTCAGGCATCAGCAGTCACAACAGTACATCAACAACAGGCAGAATATATATTCAACAGTAAAATCAACTTACAAATAAATAACATTTAATCAATTATAGCATATAATAGACATCATACACATATCACATATAATATACCAAATATCCAATCACAGCACAGACAACCTCAATATGCAGTAAAATCAACCTAACGGTCAAACGACCTCTAGTAGGGTTTGGGTCGCCCTTCGCATTTCAATATATATTATTTAAAGCTTGCCTCCCCGACGATATTGTGGTTCTTTCCCCCACCTGATAGCAAACGCAACAACGATCACGAACTCACGAGCACTTCTTGCTCCTCTGCACAGCCTCACAGCCGCAGCCTTGCTCCTCTTGAAGCTTGAAGAAAAGTGAAGAAGAAAGCTTGCACTCGAAGAAAATGATGAAGGAGAGATGTGAAGAAAACAAGGGAGGGGAGGGGTATTTATAGGAGGAGTAGCCGCCCCCTTGGTGGGCTTTTTGGCCCATGGCCCATTTGTTTAGATATTTTATGGCAAAAGAGTAATTTCTCTTAGGGACAAAATTGTCATTTCAACAAAAGATCTCATAAATATCTAGATATTTTCAGAAACGTAATGATGACAGTGATGAGTCACAGGAACGCCTTCCCAGGCGATGTGATGTCATGTTCATCCGTTTTTAGCCCCGTTTACTTTCACGATTTAGTATTTTGCCCCAAGAAAGTCGTGAAAACTTATTTATTTTAAAAATTTTCAAAATCGCCGATAACGTTCGCAATTTTATTTAAAGCGTAATGGTTTCGTTCATGAGTCAAAATTAGGTCATCTGAGCAGTAAAATAATACTGTCAAT
Organism: Ammopiptanthus mongolicus; assembly: GCA_039655645.1. Lineage (NCBI taxonomy): Eukaryota > Viridiplantae > Streptophyta > Magnoliopsida > Fabales > Fabaceae > Ammopiptanthus > Ammopiptanthus mongolicus. Next base: position 32,903,520 of record CM077348.1, on the reverse strand, counting down.
GTAAAATGCAGACCGGGCTCCGTCTGAGTTTTCAACCAAAATTTAACCATAGCTTCCTACGATAGCGTAGAGCGTGACTATGGTCTCGGAATAATTTATTTCATGCTCTAGACCCTCCAATAAAATACAATTACCTAAATATTGATTAATTAAAAGAATAAGAAAATCGGGGTGTTACATTTCACATCCATGGAAATCGATTTTCCATTCATCAAATCGATTTCCTTATTAAAGAAATCGATTATGGCTTTCAGAAATCGATTTCCACTTGCTGGAATCGATTTCTTCAGATGGAAATCGATTTCCCAAAATCCATTTCCCCTTTAAAAAACGTGTTTTTGGCCCTGACACCTCAAATAAGACTCGTCGATAGCTCTCTAATCTTGCCAACGCATCCAAGATCATCTCAATCGGACATCTAGAACTCAAGATACGGCAAAAATCGTGAAACAGGTTATTTGACCCTTTCTAAAGGCTAAACTACTCAAAACATGAACCCATACATCAAGAGCAAATATAACATGCATTTATGAATATATATAAGCAAGGATTAACATATTATAATCTAAGGATGAAAATTGGGGTGTTATAATTCCTCCCTCCTTATAAAAATTTCGTCCTCGAAATTTCTAAGGGTTTTCTATCAAACATATACAAGCCAGCAAGTAAGTTAACAAACAGGTTTCAAATAACACAAAGCATTGCAACAAGGTCAAACAATTCACACCACTTAATAGAGTTCATACAGAGTAACACAATAGACACACAATGCACGACTTGAAGGTCAGACCGAGCATCTAATAAATCAACCTCACAGTCCGGTTAGGACCGAACTGCTCTGATACCACTAAATGTGACACCCTTAACCCCAACACACATTTATTATATAAATAATAAATTATCAAAGGTTCTTTTGGGGAATAAAGATACGGTTTAATTAAAAACCTTTTCGCAAAGTGTTAAGAGCATCACCATACATAAACTTCAGTCTCAAATAAGATTTAATATAAAATCCAAAGAACGTTTACAAGGTTTTCGCATAAGAGTCAACACAACTTAATAAAATATAATCCCCTAGCCCGATGTCACATGGATCAGAGCTAACAATATCCCATACTTAATAAAATGATAAAACTCAAAGTCTGAAAACAAGGACGATAAAACAATGCCTAAAGATCCATGTAAGCTCCAAGGAGTTACTGCCCTTCCTCAGCTTGAGGCTCACCTGTACAATTAATACGTTGTACACAAGAAGAGACACAAATACAAAGGGGTGAGAAGACATACTCATATACATATGTTATGGAAGTAAAATGGAAGTTAAGGCGAGTGCATACACACACATATAAACATACACGTATATAGTACTACACACCCACATACATGATATAATCATCATCGCAGCCAAGTCAAATTATCTCATAACGGTTTAACATACATTACATCATCTCATCATATACATCTCACATCACCATCACAAGTAACAATGTCTCCATGGACTCATTCAACATGCATATATGGGTACCCACAACAGGCTCTCTAGGGGCTGGGTCTAATACACGAGTCCATAGCGACTAGATCCCATCTCGGGCCATTCCATGGCTAGGTCCATAAACGGGCCATTCAGAGCTGAGTCCCATCTCAGGCCTTGCAGAGCTGGGCGTCACGCAAATAATCACAAATGAGTACCCATCACGAGCTCCTTCAAGCTGGGTCTTATGCACAATATCCACAAATGAGCACCCATAAACGAGCTCCCTAAAGCTGGGTCTCACCCACAAATATCACATCCCAATATGGTCACAATCACAGTTCACATACATTTATCCTTCTAAACCCTTTACCACACACTCCCACTTAGATTATCGCATTCTACAATAATTCATTCTAATTAAATCTATAGAGTTACATCCTCATATTAATTAAGGTCAAACATCACTATTATGAAGTGTCGAAGGGTAGCCTAAGGTACTTAGATCATATCAAGCCTACATAACACTATCCATTGAGCAAAAAGGGTCAAAACTGCTTCTGAACACGTGAGAATCGATTTCTTAAAATCATGAATCGATTCGCAAAAGCCAAAATCGATTTCCACACTATGGAAATCGATTCCTGGGGGTCTTATCATGCAAAAACTGGTTTTCTGCATTTAGGGTCCATTCTAAGTTCTTTAGTTGACATACCATTCAAGCCTAAGCTATTTTCCACCATGTTGATTAGCCTAACGCTCATAAATCATATCCTAAGTGTTCTTGAACTAATCCTTGGTCATCGATCTCATCTCACATTTATTTTCACCCTATAACTATGTTCTTATAGCATAAGGTTAACAAAACATCGAATCTGTGACACCCACTACCCTGCATAAAATAAAATATAATAATGAAAATAAAAACATTTTCTCAAGGGTAATGTGCATCACATCATCTATAACTCAAACGTAGGAATTTGAAATAATCAAAATCCCTTAAAAACAAACTGCGGAAAACATAAATAGTAAACATATCCCAAATCCCGATGTCACATATCAGAGTTGGTATACATATACCGATAATACATCGGAATAAACTAAACAACTGAACGTAAATCCTAACTACTATTACTAAGAGAGATCTCCACGGGATCACTCCTCGTCAGCATGCTCACCCTCGTCTGCACATGCAACATCATATGCACAAGAACAACAAAAGGTAGGGGTGAGAAATACGATCATAAATATATGTAAACGGAATGGAATAGTAATTAAGATGACATACAACATACATCAACCAACACATGTATAATCAATACATACATATATATATATATACCAAAGATGCATGTCAATGCGAATGCAACATCACTACTCCGTATGCATGTGGCCAAGAACTCTAACTCTAGAAAGACGATTAGGAGTACATGTCCGGTTATCAAAGTGGATGATATGCCAGACCATGGGCCATCCCCGAACACTCTCACTAATCCTGATAACGTATAGTGGCTAGTCAGGGTACTCAAGCTTATCCTTTAGGTCACTCCGACAATAGGTAGCTAGCCCATGTCACCTGGAATTTCCCTACCCAATGTACCCGCAAGACCGGGATAACACCCATCGTGGCCTCCACTATCGCGATTCATCGTTTGCTTTCCACCCAACATATCAACGTCAACGTATGATGCATGCTATGCTCAACAACATGCAAACACATGTCCAACCATTCACCATCATACCATTACATGGCTATCAACTTTGACCAACAAGCATCAAAGATGATCTATCAACATCAAACTTGACCAATAAGCATCAAGAATGATTTAATCAACAACATCGGTAACAGTGCGTCGTTACCAATAACATCATCGTCTTAATCTTATTATCTAAACCCTCAATCCATATTTTATTAAGATTATAACTTAACCTTAATATTTATACCTCAAGTCATATATTTATTAAGATTATAACTTAATCTTAATATCTAAACCACAATTCATATCCTATTAAAATCATAACTTAATCTTAATATCTAAACCACAATTCATATCTTATTAAGATTATAACAAGCCTACATAACACTATCAATCAAGCATAAGGGTCAAAACTGCTTCTGGCAACGTGAGAATCGATTTCCAATTCTCTGGAATCGATTTCTCAAGTCTTCAAATCGATTTCCAATCTTTGGAAATCGATTTCAACATGTTCAAATCGATTTCCCCAATCGATTTTGAACAAGGAAAATCGATTCTAGAAATCGATTTCTATAAGGCCAAATCGATTTCCACACCTTGGAAATCGATTCTTGGTCGATTCAAATCGATTTCCATGTGCTAGAAATCGATTTCTAGGTGTCAGATCACACAGCAGCGGGTTTTCTCCGCTATCGGGCCAGTCTACGTTCTCTAATTAACATATCATTCCAGCCTAAGCTATTTATCACCAAATTGATTAGTCCAACACTCATAAATCATATCCTAAGGGTTCTCAAACTAATCCTTGGTCATCAATCTCACATTGTCTAATTATTTTCTCCCTATAACTATGTTCTTATAGCATAAGGTTAACAAAACACGATATCATGGCATAAACAGCATGTTCATCATCATCAATTCATCAACAATCATATAAATCAGGAAATCATAGTTATAAACATGTTATAACATCAAATTATTCATCAATCAATACTCATATAGCTAGAAAACAACATAGCAACATTCATAGGCATACGCAGGGCATACATAGGGGTCATGGGTTAACCCCTTCGTCTTAACCTATCCCAAAACCCACATATTCATGACCAATTTTATCCCCCCATACCTGGTATGACGATTCACAGCCTAAGGGAAAGAGAACAGAGCCAAGATCTGCTACGGTTCCTTCTTACGGGTTCAGCACTTGATCACGATCGCAACACTGGAAAGCAGAGTCGATCTTTAAGTCAAGGATTGAAAGGGAAAAAAAATCTAGGATTAGAAACTCACCTTGGTTTCTAACTTAGGAGATTAACTCTAGCAGCAGGGATAGACTAGCCAAACAACGGCGTGTTCTTGACGAAGAACACCAAAGCAGGATTCGTCCTTTTGGGTTTTCTATAGCGAGAGATCAGTTAGAGCTCTTAGGGATGAGAAGAGGCAAATAGTGAGTACAATAGGGTATGGATACTAGGTTTAGGTCATACGCTATGTATATATAACTGTTAGGAACGTTTTAGGACGAATGGGCCGTACACAGCATAGCCCGGTAACCCAAACGCGTACACAAGCTCTGACACGCATGGGAATCGATTCCACGACCATGGAAATCGAGTTTCCATTGGCCAAATCGATTTTCTTATCAAAGAAATCGATTTTTCCCTTCAAACAATTGATTTCCCACTTCTGAAAATCGATTTCTTCACCTGGAAATCGATTTCCCAAATCGGTTTCCCAAATCGATTTCTTAATTGATTTTTGGCATCGACACCTAAATAAAACTTGTAGGTAATTCTCTAAGATTTCCAACGCATCCAAGATCACCTCGATCGGATGTCTAGAACTCAAGATATGGCCAAAACCGTGAAACAGGTTATTTAGACTCGGATGGATCGATTATTCTAAAGGCTGAACTATTACAATTATGAACTTATGCACCAAAAACAAGCAAAAACAACATATGCAAGCATCTATAAGCAAGTATTAACACATATGTACATAGAAGCGAAAAAGCAGGGTGTTACAGAATCCATGGCATAAATCACATGTTCATCATAATCAATTCGTCTATAGTCACACATATATATTTATACCATGATAGCAACACATACACGCTTTGTGATATTACTCTCACACAATAAATTCAGTACATAAATCATAACATACAATCATTCCAGCCATTGCTCCAACAATGGTAACAATAATAACTTAAGGCACAAGGGGATTATGGGAATCCCCAATCACCTCAATCCCATTCTAACATTCCTATATGATATGATATCTGACCCCCCATACCTGGTATGATGATTCACAGCCTAAGGGAAAGAGAAAAGAGCCAAGGTCCGCTACGGTTCCTTCTTACGGGTTTAACACTTGATCACGATCGCAGCACTGGAAAGCAGAGTCGATCTTTAAGTTAAGGATTGAAAGGAAAAGCAACTCTAGGATTAGATAACTCACCTTGGTTGCTAACTTAGGAAGATTAACTCTAGCAGCAGGTATAGATTTGCCAAGCAAAGGCGTGTTCTTGACGAAGAACACCAAAACAGGATTCGTCTTTTGGGTTTTCTAGAGCAAGAGATCAGTGGGAGCTCTTAGGGAAGAGAATAGGCAACTTGTGAGTCTAATAGAGTGTAAAGGCTAGGTTGAGGTCATACACTATATATATATAACTGTTTGGGACGTTTTAGGACGAATGGGCCGTACGCAGCATAGCCCGGTAACACAAACATGTTTAAAACGCCTACATAAGCTCTGACAGACATGGAAATCGATTTCACATCCATGGAAATCGATTTTCCATTCATCAAATCGATTTCCTTATTATGGAAATCGATTTCCCAAATCGATTTCTCCCTTATAAAACGTGTTTTCGGCCCTGACACCTCAAATAAGACTTGCAGATAATTTTTTAATCTTTCCAACATATCCAAGATCATCTCAATTGGACATCTAGAACTCAAGATACGGCCAAAACCGTGAAACAGGTTACTTGACCCTTTCTAAAGGCTAAACTACTCAAAACATGAACCCATACATCAAGAGCAAACATAACAAGCATAAATGAATATATATAAGCAAGGATTAACATATTATAATCTAAGGATGAAAATTGAGGTGTTACAAGAGCTACTACAATTGTAGCCCCATTGCCTCCAAGACAATAAGCTCTGAAGGGTGAAGAATCATTGCTCTTCTCCAACGGACACTAACTTGAGGTCCAACTCCCATTGTCCTTCTAGGACTCAGCGTGGACCTACAGGGTCTTCGTATAGAAGATCCTCCGTCAAGACGACATCCCTAAGTACTCTTTGCGTTGGCCGTCACAATGATGCCCCAAGCCTCTAGGTCTCCGGGCAACTCAATGTAGACGTAGAACGTCGTCGACGACATCCTCGTCTTTTCAAGCAGAAAACAACACCCAAGCAGAAGACCATACGGAAATGAGGCGAGATCCCCATTCATCAACATAACATATGGAATAAGTATAACCAGTACGACACATATAATATACATATCAAGAGTTCATATATGTCATGTTATTCAATGCCGGAAACATAATGATATCATCAAGTACAGAATAATATTCTAATATGCATATACATACGAGCATCAAGAGTCATAAAATGTACTGGACACAACACATGCTATATGCAGAAAGGGTAAGACTCAGACCCTACTCCATGGAGCTCAACAATTGTCGGAGAGAGTGAATGGGAGGACATGTTCTGTGTACGCTAACCATGAGCTAATGCTACAACATTCGTAATGCGCGCGTAGATCTGGATTTTACGGAAACACTCTACACCATTCATGAATAACACGACATCTACTCAAGGATATCAGTGCATTGCTTGGATCATCACGACACAGAAGAGCTACCAACTGGCCACATGTAACCATTTCCAACCCCATTATCTTCAAGATCAAACCGATCACCACTGTAAGATTCGCAAGATCCTCTTCCAAAACTAGATCCTGCTGCTAGGGAATCCATTCGCGTCTCACACCAGCTCCATCGTGGAATTCCAATAGCTAAAAGGAACCAACGCGTAGATCCGTACAATCATCTCGATCTTCGTGATACACAACAGACAAAGAGAAAACAAAAGTAGAAACGCAATAATGAATTGAGATTCCCAATATCAACACAAACATATGATAAATGTAAAACTAGTATGACACATAACATACATCACCATAATACTCATTTTATCAGTCATTATCAGATAAACATATATATATATATATATATTAATATAGTTGACACTATACATTCAATTCTTAAGAGAACTCAGACCCTTACTCCATGTAAAGGTGAGCTTTTTTTCTTTTTTTAAACCATTGAATCTAAGTGGTTCAAATACGCATTTAAATGTATAAAACATTAAGTTGACACTCAAGGAGTAATCTTAGTCAAAAATCCTAACAATGGCATAATGCCCTCAAATTTTCTCAAAGAGATTTTGTTCTTGAAAATCCTTATTCCATTAACTTTAAAAACATCATTTAATTACATAAAACATAAGTTAAAGTTCAAAACATTTCTTAGCCTATTTTTTCTTGTCTTGGCCGAAACAACACATTTTAATGTAGCTGAAAATTTGTTCTTTGTTTTCTTTGTTTCACTGTTTATTAAAACACCTAAATGTCACTTAATTACTTAAGTTCTAAAAGTTGAAGTTGAATTTCCTTTTCTTACTTGTTTGGCCGAATCTCCACTAAGGTTGAAGTGAAAATTTTGCTTCACTAAACCAATCCACAATAGCATATATCATCACATATATCATAATAATCAAGTATATCATGTCATTTCTAACATCTAAGTACAAAATCCATACTTTGATCACCACATCTAAGTAATGATTTTTCAACAAACAAAACTATTTTCAACCACACAATAAAGCTAATAAACATAAATCAAACTTCAAATAAATATTACAACAACATTCTCATAGATAATCAAATAGATAAAGTGGAGAACCTTTTGGTTTAAGGTTTCCAAACCAAACAATAAACTACTTTCACAACTACCATAAGGTGTGATGTGGTGCTTCTCCTCCATTACCTTAATGAAGCTCCCTTTGAGTAATCCAAAGATATTCCGCCAATTGAAAAGATCAAAGAATGAAGGATCCTAACAAAGAAACAAGAAAACTCAAAACTAGAAACTTAAGCACCATGGACCATGAAATTACTTCATGTTTATGGTTAGCAGTAAAGAAGAATGAGTAGTGAATAACTTACCCCTGATGTTTGAAGCTTGAGAAGAAATAAAAGTTGGTTAGTGTACTTGATGTTCTTGAATGATGAAGAACAAAGTAGCTTGAATGAAGAAACTTTGTGAATGAGAAGTGTTTAGATGATGAAGGTAAGAAATGCTACGGTGTTAGAAAATCAAAACAAAACTTGGATCATCGTTAAATGATCTTTGGCCGAATTTGAAGGGTGAGGAGAGAGAAGAGAGAAAATGTTCAAAGTTCATGAAAAACTTGAGCTTGATTCATGAAATGAGAAAACTAAAATGTTTTTAAAACACTATGGCCGGATTTTTCATGTAAATTAGGCTTAGAATTTAATTCCAAATGCTAAGTAAATAGGTAGTTGGTGTGTAAGTGAAATCAAGGGTTGAGATTGAATAGTACCAGAGTGTTGTTGCTTGATTAAGGCACCACCAAAAATAAGTTGATTGCCTTTTTCCATAAATTGTAAGGTTGATTGGTTAATGGCCAATGGATAAAGAATTGATTGGTTATCACCCAATGGGTAATGAAGTTTAGAAAAAGATGATATGTAGTCAAAAATTGCTCCCAGATCCATGCCAAATGATTTCCCTGGCCCCAAACCCGAACTCGAAACTTAACGGATCCGATTAAAATAATAGTATTTTTTCCGGCTCCACTCCAAAACAACATAGATAGGCTCAAACAATAAAATTATGATTTATGAGTTCTTAATTCGAATTCAAATGAATTCCTAATTATAGGCAGTTAATATTAATTATAATTAGTCAAATTGTATTTTCAATCAATTTAATCATAGAAATTTATTATTAAAATATATAGAATTTTCAGGATGTTACAATGTTAGTATAAAAATTTTTACACTAATAATGCATACTATGAGACAGCCCCTTCCTCGGAGGTCCCATTGATAACCCAAACTCGAATTCTTAGCATTGCAGCGCAGCGTGGTAATATAAGATGCGAAAATTATTAAAACAATCAACACACTGATACCATAATAACTTATGCAGACATAAGAATATTGGCTCCCTCAGTAGAGTCTACAACAACTGATATTAAATATACAACCTCAGAGTATGCAACACATAAATAATATGAAAGCATGGTAGCAAAATAAAAATACATAGACTTCCTCTTTTGGCCCCAAAATTACATTTCGCTCAACACATGTACTGGCCATAACAAATTAACACTACTAACCCCAACACGACCATCATGAGGGTAATGAAAACCCAAAGCTCTAAAGTCCTCTAGCGCTAGGATCCGGGGCTCTCCCGCCGGCATCCGGTTCAACAGGGATACCGTCGATCCCCTCTGGCAAATTCTGAACAGGATCTTCTCGTACGATCGAGAATAAATAAAATACGACATAGAGAAAATATAGGGGATAAGAAACATGAATTCATCATAAATGGGAAAACAACTATAAAATATGTTATATAGATAGCAACACTCAACAACACAACAGTGTCAATCAATCAGCTCCCAAATCATTCTCTTTTAACTATTGTCTCTTACACTCATGCAACTAACGACTATATGGACGCGATCACGACGCGACACCCCCAACAGATCAAGATGTCTCGTTCAACTCTGTGCCACCCCCCGTAATGCAAGGTTCGGCCAACAGTGAAACAACCCCTTCCTCGGAGGTCCCATTAGTAACCCTAACTCGTAATCTTATTGTTACAGCATAGCGTAGTGGTATAAATAGCGGAAATATTAAAACAAACAACACACTGATACTATAATAACTTATACAGACATAATAGTACTGGCTCCATCAATAGAGCCTACAACAACTGATGTCAATTATGAAAGTTTCAGCGTACGCAACTAGAAAAATAAAATGAAAGCATAGCAATAAAATAAAATACATCGGACTTCCTCTCTTGGCCCCAAAAATACATTTCACTCAAACCCATGTACTGGCCATAACAAAACTAGGACTGTCTACCCAACCACGACTCTAACGTATACGGCAGTCGGGCCGTATACACTACTCTTCGCTGAGAGTAGTCAGTCTTTCGGAGACAGTCGTCCTCTGCATAGAGCAGCTCAAGGTCCCCCAGTATTGGGATCCGAGGTTCTCCCGCCAGCATCAGGCTCAACAGGTATGCCATCAATCTCCTCTGGCAATTCCTCAACAGGATCTCCTCGTGCGATCGATAATAAATAAAATACGACATAGAAAATAGAGGGGATAAGAAACAACAATTTATCATATATGTGAAAACAACTATATAAAATAATTTATATAGATAGCAACAATCAACAGCACATCAGTGATAACCAAACAACTCCCGGATAATTTTCTCTTAACTATTGTCTCTCACACTCATGCAACTGACGACTATATGGGCGCGATCACGACGCGACATCCCCAATAGATCAAGATATCTCGTTCATCTCTGTGCCACCCCCGTAATGCAAGGTTCGGCCAACAGCCCGCAGGCTCAACTCGTCTCATCGATGCGACATATTCCCCCGCCCGCAAGCAAGGTCAGAATTTCTGTCCGTCAACAACGCAACTTACGGTAATGACATATCCCCCCGCCGAAGGCCAGGTCGGGACATTCGCCCGTCCGTAACAACTAATAGGTACGATCATCTCCCCGCAGGCAAGATCGGAATCGACCATACGCCAACACAGTGATGAACAACTATGCAACATGAATCTCACCGACTCATCTCAGATTAACACTTAGTGTCTCAACAACGACTTATAACAACCATGACCAACTTTCCTTCGGCTTAACCGGGTATCAACTTTAATTCACAACATCAACATATCAACATAATCCCTAGGTTGAGCACTATAACATATATATATCCTCGGCTTTCTCACCACATATTCATCTCCTAACTTATCAGAATTTACTGCCTATCTCTATTCAGGCATCAGCAGTCACAACATCACATCATAAAGCAACCAGAAACAAATTCAATGATAATATCAACTCATAGATAAATTCAAGTAATTATAAACATATAATAAGCATAACATACATATCACATATATTATAATAAACATCCAATCACAAAACAAGCAACCTCGACATATAGTAAAATCAACCTATCGGCCAATCGACCTCTAGTAAGGTTTAGGTCGCCCTACGCATATCAATATATATTATTTTAAATCTTGCCTCCCCGACGATCTTGTGGTTCTTTCCCCCACCTTAGTGATGTTCTCGTGCGACTCCGGATGCGGCTCCGTAACTGTCAATCGGGTGCACTGTCGAACGTTCGAATCCTGTCCGATCCTGTACAACAAAACACAACCAGAAATCAATACAGTTAAATAAAAAAAACCCCTAATCCTTAGGACTAGGCTTCTGCCCCTATTTAATTAAATAGGCTAGGGATGTTGAAATTCTACCAACTCTTAGATCAATAATCCTTACGCATACCTAAGACCAAATCCATGATCAATTATCAAAGATTTGAACCAAAACCCCTTAAACCAAAAACCTAGGGTTTCGGCCATCACCTCGCAAAATAGGTGAGAGTTTGAATTGGCTTCCTAATCATTTGGATTACATGATTAAAGAATGGAATAGGTGAAATCAAGAATCATTTCACAAAATTTGAACCAAAATCCATTTCCCCCAAAATGCATGGATTCGGCCCCTTCAAGTTAAATAGGATAGGAAGATTATTTGATTTCATACTCTTGGATTATGATAGTATATGATGAAACTAGATTACGGAAATTGGTTCGGCATTAAAAGGATTTTTCTATAATTTTCTAGAGATTTTCGAAGTTTAAAGAACAACCTTGAATTCATGGAAATTCGATGGAGAAAAATTAAGATTTAGAGCTCAAGAGTGAAGTCTATACCTCTTAGATGATAGAGGAGGATGAGATGATCAACTTTGCTTCACAAATTTTCTTGAAAATCCTTGTGGAAGCTTGAGAAAAATGGAGGAAATGGAGAAAGGAGAGAAAAGAAAGGAAGAAGAAGAAGATGGAGGGGAGAGAGAGAGGAAGGTGAGTTCACTTTATAGATATTTTAGGGACATAGATGTCCTTTAGGAAAAAGACCAGGGGCATTTTGGTCTTTTCGCGTCAAGATATTTTCGTTTGTCATTATGACAGTGGCGAGTCATGGCACGCTTCCCGAGGTGATGTGACCTCGTGTTTATCCGTTAGCGGGTCCCAATAAATCCCTATTCAGCTCCGTTTGGCTCCCGGTTCGAGTTTTCGCCCGAATAGTTTATATTATTTTTATTTTTGAAGGTCAAGACCCATTTCAGCAAAAATGTAGGAAACGTGAGTCTAAGACTAACTATCTCCTTCACGAGTCCAAATTAGGTCTTGATAGTAGTAAAACACTACTGTCAATGAAAAACGCAGACCAGGCATCGTTTGAGTTTTTGACCCAAAATTTAACCATAGCTTCCTATGATATCGTAGAGCTTGACTATGTTCTTAGTTTACTTCATTTCGCTTTCTAGACCCTCCAATAAAATAGAAATACATAAATACTGTTTAATTAACAAAAACTTGAAAATCGGGGTGTTACAAACAGCTCGCAGGCTCAACTTGTCTCATGGGTAAGACATATTCTCCCGCCCGCAGGCCAGGTCGGAATATTTGCCCGTCAACAACGTAACTTACGATAACGACATATCCCCCCGCCCGCAGGCCAGGTCGCGACATTCGCCCGTTCACAAATAATGGGTATGTTCATCTTCCTGCAGGCAAGATCGATTGCCTATACGCCAACACAGTGATGAACAACAACTATGTAACATGAACCTCACTGACTCATCTCAGATCAACACTTTGTGTCTCAACCACGACTTATAACAACCACGACCAACTTTCTCCGGCTTAACCGGGTATCAACTATAAATCACAACCCAAACAGATCAACTGGATCTCTAGGTTGAGTACTATAACATATATATGTCCTCGACTTTCTCACCACATATTCATCTCCCAACTTATCAAAATTTACTGCCTATCTCTACTCAGACATCAGCAGTCACAACATCACATCATAAAGCAACCAGAAACAGGTTCAATAATAAAATCAACTCATAGATATCCCAAATTGCATCATGCCTCTTCGTAGTTCTAGGTAACCCAACCACAAATTCCATGGAGATTCCATCCCACTTCCACTCTGGGATATCCAAAGATTGTAACAGTCCTGCTGGCTTTTGGTGTTCTATCTTCTCCTTCTGACACACCAAACAAGCCAACACATACTCCACTACTTCCTTCTTCATTTCAGGCCACTAAAAAACTTAGCCTACTCTTGTGCGCTTCTTCCAAGATCATCCTTCTTCACTCTATATCCATTGGCACACAAATCTTATCACCATACCTCAAGACTCCATCTTGATTCATCCTATACTCAGAAGTTCTACCTCCCGCTACTTGATCCTTTACCTTTTGAAGATATTGATCAACTTCTTGCTTTTCCTTGATCGTTTTCAAAAAGTCGCTAGAAACTGTGACCATTCCTAGGTGTATCTTATCCCTAGATAATTCTGTACCTAATTTTAAATATCTAAACTGTTCAATGAATTCCAGCTCTTTTACCATCATAGCAGACACGTGCAAGGATTTCCTACTTAACGCATCCGCTACTACATTCGCTTTTCCTGGATGGTATTATAGATCAAATTCATAATCCTTTATGAATTCCATCCACCTCCTTTGCCTTATATTTAAATATTTTTGATCAAACAGGTACCTCAAACTCTTATGCTCACTATACACCGTAAGCTTAGCTCCATATAAGTAGTGTCACCAAATCTTTAAAGCAAACACTATAGCTGCTAATTCCAAATCATGATTCGGATAATTCCTCTCATGAACTCTTAACTGCTACGAAGCATATGCTACCACTCTCATTTCTTGCATTAGGACACAGCCCAACCCTTGGTATGACACATCACCATATACGTCAAACTGTCCTAAAGAATCCTGTAACGTCAGTACTGGTGATGTAGTCAACCTCCTTTTCAACTCCTGAAAGCTCTTCTCCACTCATCCGTCCATACAAAGGACATTCCTTCCTTGTTAGCTGCGTCATCGGCAACGCGATCTTCGAGAATTCTCCGATGAACCTTCGGTAATATCCAGCTAAGCCCAGAAAGCTTCTGATCTCGCTCACCGTCTTAGGGCTTTCCCATTGTACCACAACTTCAACCTTTGCTTGATCTACCGCTATCCCATCTCGGTTGATCACATGACCTAAGAACTGTACTTCTTCCAACCAAAACTCACACTTGGACAACTTTGCATAAAGCTGTCGATCCTTTAACACTTGAAGCACAATCCTAAGATGTTCCTGAAGTTCTTCCCGATTAAGGGAATAAATAAGAATGTCGTCGAGGTTCATGTAATCCATAAACACTGCTGGAACATTAGTCACACTAAAAGGCATAACTAGATACTCGTAGTGTCCATACCGACCCCTAAACGCCGTCTTCGGTACATCCTCCCTCTTGACTCGAATCTGATGATAACCACATCTTAAGTCAATCTTCAAAAACATTACCGCTCCTTTCAAATGGTCCATCAAGTCGTCAATCCTAGGTAACGGATACCTATTCCTGATCGTCACCTTGTTCAACTGTCGATAATCCACTCACAGCCTTGAACTTTCGTTCTTTTTCTTAACGAACAGCACCGGCGCTTCCCAAGGTGAAGCACTCGGTCTTATAAACTCCTTACCTAACATGTCATCCAACGGCTTCTTCAACTCTGCTGGAGCCATTCGATAAGGTGCTATCGAAATCGGTCCAGTTCCTGGTACGAGATCTATAGCGAACTCTATCTCTCTTTTCGGTGGTAAACCCGGAACGTCATCAGGGAAAACCTCCGGAAACTCTCGCACTATAGGCAACGAATCCAACTTAGGAGGTTCCTTAGCTTCCCAAGAGAATAGTAACACGTGTTTCTGAGATTTACTACCTAGCTTACTATCATTGGCAGACATCAATCTAGATTGCTCAGGGAACGACAATGTCTTTTTAGAACAGTCTAACACTAAATGGTTAGCCGAAAGCCAATCCATGCCTAAAATTATATCGAGTTGTTGCATAGGTAAACAAACAAGGTCAACAAGAAAAGTTCGATTCTCAACGATAATAGGACAATTTAAACAAACATTTACGGTTGTCAAAGAATTATTGGTAGGAGTAGAAACAGTTAAGTCATGAGCAAGCAAAGAAACAGGGAATTTCAAATGATCCACACACTCTTGGGATACGAAGAAATGCGTAGCTCCCAAGTCAAACAATATTGATAAGAGTTTACCTGATACTAGGCACATACCTTGTATAAGATCAGGGGATTGGGAGGATTCACCTCCTCTTACGGAAAACACCCTTCTGGTGGCTTGCGGTCTCGCTCCTTGCTGTCCTGCTCCTTGGGCTCTGGTCGCTGGGCCCTGCTCGCCTGTATTGTACCTCACTCCTTGTGAACATTCTGGACCTATGTGACCTACTTGGCCACATCGGAAACACTGACCAGTCTCCCTGATCGGACAATCTCGAATTGGATGTGATCCTCCACACCTAAAGCATCCACTTGGTTGGAGTTTTCCTTCAGCTGGTCTTATTGTTTGACGGTCATAAGGCTTCTATCCTGTCTGAAACCTTCCTTTTCCTCCTCGACCTCTCTGGACAAACCTCCGAGTAGGTCCTCCAGTTCTGCCTTGTTGCAGCTCTCTCTTCTTGTCGATGTTCTCAATGACTAAACATCTCTCTAACATCTCAGGCAGTCGCGTGATATTCAGCAGTGCGATCACCCTTTGCAGATCATACTTCAGGTCGTCTTCAAAACGCCTGCACACCCACTCTTCATTGGGAAACCTTTGGTAAAATTCAAAGAATTTGAGTAGCACTTCGAACCTCGCAGCGTACTCACCAACAGACATGGTCTCTTGTTTTAGACCCATGAACTCTTTCTCTTTCTCTCTTCTCATCATTCTGGGGAAATACTTCTCTAGGAAGCATTCCCGAAACAGTCCCCAGTTAATAATTCTGTCTTCTGCTTCAAGCATCCTCTGCTTGCCTTTCCACCATAGTTCTGCACCTCCCATCAGCATGAAGGATGCATAAGTTACCTTTCTGTCCTCACGACAATGCATTGCCGCGAAGATTTTCTCAAGCTCCTGAATCCAGAGTTCAGCTTCCTCCGGATTGAAGTCACCATGAAACTGTGGCGGCTTCCCCTTCAGAAATGTATTCAGTCTAGTGTTTTCCATTACCACTTCACCCCTCTGATTCTATCTCTGTTGCTGTTGCATGATCAACTGCAACAGTTGAGCGTTCTGCTGCGTCTGATGCAGCATTGCCGTAGCCAACTCCTTAACTGTCCTTAGGGTTTCAGTTGACTCTATCCCATCACCAATGTGGGAACTTCCTTCGTGACCTTTCCCAAGTTCAACAGCACTCTCTGTGACCCTTCCGCCATATCCTCCTGGTCGTCTGCGAGCCATCTAATTTCTTGTGGAAGAAATTATCAGGTCACATTTGTAAGACATACAAGTCCATATTATCATATGCATGCATCATATGCCTCACAAATGTTCGAACAGTTACCTCTTACGGCAACTCGTGTATCGGACACTCTACCCAACTTCTAAGCATAGTCAATACCCAATGCGGGTTTAACTAGACACGGCCAGAAATAACAACTAAACCCAAGCAGTCCTTGATTAAGAATCAAACTGCTCTGATACCACTAAAATGAGACAACCACTTCCTCAGAGGTCCCATTGGTAACCCCAACTCAAATTCTTAGCGTTGCAGCGCAGCATGGTAATATAAGATGCGGAAATTATTAAAACAATCAACATACTGATACCATAATAACTTATGGAGACATAAGAATACTGGCTCCCTCAGTAGAGCCTACAACGACTGATATTAAATATACAACCTCAGAGTACGCAACCCATAAATAATATGAAAGCATGATAGTAAAATAAAAATACATAGACTTCCTCTTCTGGCCCCAAAATTACATTTCGTTCAACCCATGTACTGGCCATAACAAACTAACATTACTAACCCCAACACGACCATCACGAGGGTAATGAAAACCCAAAGCTCTAAAGTCCTCCAACGCTAGGACTCGGGGCTCTCCCGCCAGCTTCCGGTTCAACAGGGATACCATCGATCTCCTCTAGAAAATCCTCAACAGGATAAGAAATAGGGGATAAGAAACAACAATTCATCATAAACGAGAAAACAGCTGTAAAATAATTTATATAGATAGCAACACTCAACAACACAGCAGTGTCAATCAATCAACTCCCAAATCATTCTCTCTTAAATATTGTCTCTTACACTCATGCAACTAACAACTATATGGATGCGATCACGACGCGACATCCCCAACCGATAAAGATATCTCGTTCATCTCTGTGCCACCCCACGTAATGCAAGGTTCAGTCAACAGCCCGCAGGCTCAACTCGTCTCATGGGTACGACATATTACCCCGCCCGCAGGCTAGGTCGGAATATTCTCCCGTCAACAACGCAACTTACGGTAACGACATATCCCCCAACCCGCAAGCCAGGTCGGGACATTCGTCCGTTCACAACTAATAGGTACGATCATCTTCCCGCAGGCAAGATCGATCGCCCGTACGACAACCCAGTGATGAACAACAACTATGCAACAAGAACCTTACCGACTAATCTCGGATCAACACTTAGTGTCTCAACCACGACTTATAACAACCATGACTAACTTTCTCCGGCTTAACCGGGTATCAACTTTAAATCACAACCCAAACAGATCAACTGGATCTCTAGGTTGAGTACTATAACATATATATGTCCTCGACTTTCTCACCACATATTCATCTCCCAACTTATCAGAATTTACTGCCTATCTCTACTCAGACACCAGCAGTCACAACATCACATCATAAAGCAACTAGAAACAGGTTCAATAATAAAATCAACTCACAGATAAATAAGTAAGTAACCATAAACATATAATAGGCACAACATACATATCACATATACTATATTAAACATCCAATCACAGAACAAGCAACCTCGACATACAGTAATATCGACCAATCGGTCAAACGACCTCTAGTAGGGTTTAGGTCGCCCTACGCATATCAATATATATTATTTTAAATCTTGCCTCCCCGAGAATATTCGGATTCTTTCCCCCACCTTAGTAGTGTTCCCGTGCGACTCTGACTGCGGCTCTGCAACTGTC
The DNA here is from genome assembly GCA_039655645.1 of Ammopiptanthus mongolicus. Taxonomy (NCBI): domain Eukaryota; kingdom Viridiplantae; phylum Streptophyta; class Magnoliopsida; order Fabales; family Fabaceae; genus Ammopiptanthus; species Ammopiptanthus mongolicus. The sequence goes on along the minus strand of CM077348.1, from coordinate 32,884,893 downwards.
ACTCGTGCGTGCTTTCGAATGTTCGAACACCGTCGCATCCTTCACAACAAACCACAACCAGAAATCAATACAGTTCAATCAAAATTTCTCTAATCCTTATGACCAAGGTTCTGCCCCTATTTATTTAAATAGGCTAGAGATGTTGAAATTCTACCAACTCTTGGATCAATGATCCTTAAGCATGACTAAGACATAATCTATGATCAATTGTCAAAAATTTGAGCCAAAACCCTTTCAACCAACAAACTAGGGTTTCGGCCATCATGCTTATAAATAGGTGAGAGTTTGATTTGGTTTTATAACCGCTTGGATTACATGATCATAGAATGAAAGAGGTGAAATCAAGTGCCATTCAACAAAAATTGAAGCAAAAACCCATTTCCCCCAAAATGTTAGGGTTCGGCCCCTCTAAATTAAATAAGCTAGGAAGCTTATTTGATTTCATGCTCTTAGATAGTGATAGAAGAGGATTAAAATAGATCATAGAAATTGGTTTGACATTAAAAGGATTTTTCTACAATTTTTCATGAATTTATAAAGTTTATGCATCAACTTGAACAAAAGCTTGAAAGCATGAAATTTTAATGGAGAAAGATGAAGATTGAGAGCTCAAGAATGAAGTCTATACATCTTAGACGATGAAGACGGATGAGGTGATCAACTATGCTTCTCTAAAGTTCTTGAAAATTCTTAAGGAAATGGAGAGAAAAATGGAGGAGAAAAGGTGAGAAATGATGAAGAAGAAGAAGAAGAAGAAGAATTAGAAAAGAAGTGAAGGAGAGATGAGGATGATGAAGGGTGCATGGGATATGAAGGGGTTAAGGGTAAGAAAGTCCAAAAATTGTCACTTAAGGGCATTATGGTCATTTTACACTAGGACAAAGTTGTAATTGTGAAAATGGTCAAGAGCGTTTTGGTCTTTTCGCATCCAGTTATTTTGAAAATCATCATGACACTTGGCGCGCATTCCTAGGTGATTTAACTTGATGTGACTTCATGATTATCCGTTCGCGGGTCCTAGTAAATCCATATGTAACTCCGTTCGCCCTCCGGTTTGAGATTTCGCCCAAATAAAGCGTAAGAACCTATTTTTTTCAAATTTAACGAAAACGTTGGAAATTTAATTCTAAGACTAAATGTCTCGTTCACGGGTCAAAATTAGGTCTTCTGAGTAGTAAAATACTACTGTCAGTGAAAAAACACAGACCGGGCTCCGTCTGAGTTTTCGACCCAAATTTAACTGTAACTCGCTACGATAGCGTAGAACGTGACTATGGTCTTAGTTTATTTTATTTCACTCTCTATGTAACACCCCAATTTTCACGCTTAGATTATAATGTGTTAATACTTGATTATATATGTTTATATATGCTTGCTATGCTTGCTCTTGGTGCCTAAGTTCATAGTTGGGGTAGTTCAGCCTTAAGGAATGGTCAATACATTCGAGTCCAAGAAACATGTTTTACGGTTTTGTCCATATCTTGAGTTCTAGATGTCCGATTCAGACGATCTTGGATGCATTGGAAAGCTTAGAGAATTATCTACAAGTCTTGTTTCAGGTGTCAGTACCAAATTCGGCTTCTATAGTTTTGGGTAGTGAAGGAACTTCATCTAGCGAATCTGGCAGACAGATTCTTGCAGCTCTCTGGTTCGCCTAGCGAAAATTGATTCGCTTAGCGAATATGCGCGCAGAAGAATCATGTTTTTGGGCTTCTAATCAACTCATAATGACCTTAACTCATATTTGTACCATAAGACTCGACCTAAACCTATTTTCAAAGTCAAATTACTCTTAGAAACTGCCTCTTCCTCTCCAAACAAAGATTTCTAAACCCTTTCCAAGGATTCTTGAAGGAGATTGCACCATTGTTCATCGTTCTTTGCCTCCTTCGCTTGAAGAGCATCACTGCCATCACAAGCCCTCTTCCTCGTTGCTGCTCTTGAACCTTTTGGGGCGGTGATCGTGAAATCAAGTGTCGTGAGATCGAGTGTTCGTGAGACGCAACTTTTTCCGGAACTTTTCTCTTCGTTTGTTCATTGAGATCGTCATACCAGGTATTGGGGGAGAAAGATGATTATATCATATGGGAATGTTGGAATGAGATTAAGGTGACTGGGGATTCCTATAATCCCCTTATGCCTTGAGTGATTTGTTGTTACCATTGTTGGAGCAATGGCTTAAATGATTGTATGTTATGATTAATGTATTGAACTTATTGTATGATTATAATATCACAAAGCGGGTATGTATTGCTATAATGTTATAAATATGTATGTGTTATTATAAGTGCTATAGTGTTGTAATTGTTATTATAATAATGTTTTGATAGTTGTAATCATGAATTATATGACTGTTGGTTTAAGATTATAAGACGTGAATATTGATTTATATTTAAGGATGAATACATGTAGACTATGATTGTGACTATATTGGAATGTGAGGTATTGTTTGAGTGTGAGACCCAATTCTAAGGAGCCTGTTTATGGGTACTCATTTGTGAATGTTTGTGTGAGACCCAGCTCTGCAAGGCCTGTTTATGGGACTCAGCTCGGAAGGGCCTGTTTATGGACCCAGCCATGGAATGGCCTGTTTATGGGATCCAGCCTCTAAGAGCCTGTTTATGGGACCCAGCCCCTAGAGAGCCTGTTTGTGGGCACTCAATTATGTGTGTTGTATGAGTCCGAGGGGACATTGTTGCTTGTGATTGTAATGCGACATGTATACAAAATATAATGAGATGATATGTTAAACTGTTGTGAGATGATTTGACTTGATTTACGAGAATGATTATATTATGTTTGTGGGTGTGTAGTACTTATACGTGTATGTATATATATGTATATATGTATATCTATGTCTATGCACTAGCCTTAATTTCCATTTTACTTCCACAACATATGTATATGAGTATGTCTTCTCACCCCTTTGTATTTGTGTCTTTTCTTGTGCAATGTATGACTTGTTCAGATGACTCTCAAGTGACTGAAGAGTAACACGTCGGAGCTTACGTGGAGTTGTTGATGCTTAGAGTATTAGTAGTTGAATTCTTTTGATGTTGTTCTTTAGGCTTTGGATCATGTTATTTATTTCTTTATGGATTTTTGTTTAGCTCTGATCCATGTGACATCGGGCTAGAGGATTATCTTGTTTAAACTATTTATTATTTATGCGAAACTTGTAAACGTTTTATGGCACTGTGTTTAATTTAATTGGATTTGAGGTTTGAGTTTATGAATGATGATACTCTTAACTATTGCGAAAATGTTTATTAATGGTAGAACTCGTATATTATTTCGTGTGTTTTTTCGCAAAGAATATTTTCGCAAATTAATATTTATATAATAAACATATGTTGGGGTTAAGGGTGTCACACTCTAGACCTTCCAATAAAATACAAACTCATAAACACTGTGTATTAGTATTAGAAAGCTTGAAAATCGGGGTATTACATACTACTTTAATCCATATAATAACGTAGGTGGAAGGAAAACTATACAATGTGGGAAAAAAACTTTCCTCATCAAAATAAAGGAGTTCATACGAACAAGGACATGGAGATAAGTGATTGGTACTTCCATTATTAAAAGGACTAAACTTTGAACCTTAGATAAGGCAAGTGTTAAAAAGACCTGTTGGCCTAATAATCAATAATGACAGTTCCCGGGAGCTAGATTGAGCTACCATGAAGAAAGGAGAGAATCTAGAGGCACTAAAAAACTATCAATTTGTGCGGGAGGGGGGTTAACTCAATTTGCGGGGGTGTTTTGACCTCCACAAATTGATGTGTGGTGGTTTTCAAAACCGTCGTAGTTATCATTGCCACAAACAATTCGCGACGGTATTATAAACCGTCGGTATCTTCTTTATATTGGGGCAATTATTTTGCAAAAGTTTGTAACCTTCACTATAGGCGGTCGTTGTTTAATGGAGGTTTGAAAACTTTCCTGTTTGGCGGTAATTTTTTGCGGTTTTTTAACCTCATCTATGGGCGGCTAATATATTGTGGGGGTTGAAACCCCCCCTCAATCTTCATTTGTAATCTTGGGAGACAAACTATAAGACTTACTTGCTAGAGAGTATTATGGAATTTCAATATTAATTCAAAATTCAATTTTATTTTAAATTTTATAGAAATTAGAATTTGTTTAGCTTTATAAATTTATATTTGGGTGGCATAAAGAAATAGGGCATAGAATTATAATACTAAGTTCAATTCCCTGGAATGATGGTGCTAGTGGTAGTGGCAATGACGACAATAGTGATGGTTGCGGCAATGACAGTGGTGGTGGTTGTGGCAGTAGTCACTGTAATGCTTTCAAAACTTAACCTTCCTAGGTCTGATACCAGAAACATACAAATAAAACTTAATAGGAACTTAAGTAGGTAAACAATTATTACAGTCCAAGGTTACACATCAGAGCTCCGCCTGGAAGCCTTGGCATAAAAACAATGACAATTAAAACAAACGCCCCACTAGCCGTGGTACAACTCACCAAAGACTCAACAATACCTCTAAGGTCTCTCTCTCTCTACTCGAAAAGCGTTGACGCTAAACTTGTTGTTCACGATGGGAATCCCACCTCTAATCAGCTTCACCCCACTGCAGCACTTCCGACAACCAACCAGCACCTCCGCCTTCGGATCATGACCCGAACAACGACATACATGTAAAACAAGACGAAGCATGCACAGGAGGTAAGAAACGCTACAATATCATGCAAAGGGAGATCACGTAGCATATAACACATCAACATCCACAACAGCAAGCACAACCAGCAAACACAACCATCTCTCGAGTTCACCACAACAGTCAACCTCCAAGTTATCACAACTAGGGATCACCGCTTACTCTACATGCACAACTGAGTCTATATGATTGGCCAATTCTACAATGCACACTCTTACCATGGGAATACAACAGTCAACCTCCAATTGCGAGGAATGATAATCCAATCTCCAACTGTGAGGGTGGATGTTCACCAGTTAAGAATGGCTCCTCCAACTGCGAGGACATCGAGCCGGACGTTCAGGTAATCGCCTCCTGAGTTTCTAAGACAGTACTACAGTGATTCCTCCAACTGTGAGGAGCACTGCCTCCCCGAGCCCCTCCAAGTATGAGAAGACCTGAGAAGTTATCCCACTGTGAGAAAGCACTTGCATCCCTCCAACTCTGAGTTCAGCCATCTTGGTCGCCCTAGAGTGTCCACCTCGAACACCAACCTCGTGTGACAACCACTCAAACTGCTATTGCAGTTGTACACATGGCTTTTCACCAAAACAATGCAAATGCTATGATTATGCACCCAACATCTCGACAACGTCTTAACAATAACTTAATCAACGTCTCAATGTCCACATCCTCCAACTGTGAGGATATCGCTCTCCAACTATGAGAGCCACCTTCAACTTAGATCAATTGGCTTACAACATCAACTAGGAATCCAATAACACCAACCACTCTATCCTTCTAACATCACAACAACCGTCTCCACAGTCAATCAAGATCATATCAATCACAATCACAATCACATTAACAAGTCATACCATAGCAACATATCATCATTGCAGGCATATCTATAGCAATTAAGCATACCAACTAGCAATTAAGCATATTATCACAACAAGCATCTCATCTAGCATGTTATCACGCACGACATCATTTTATCATGTTATCAATTACCACAGATAGCCATACATCCTCGATCAGATCAACAGATATCACAGATCGACCTAACGGCGATAAACCCACAATGCCTAAAACTGCAGTGGTACAACAATCTAGTAGTCCCCAATGCGAGTTAGGTATTGGCGATTACTCAACCACTAGTAGGGTTTGAGGAGCCCTACACATGTTAACAATTATATACTACGCCTACGATTCCCAGATAGTTGTGGTTTCTTCCTCCTCACACTACGCCAGTTTATGCCTTTGGAAGAGCACCTTCAATAGCGTTTTCTAGAGAAACGCTATGTTTAATGATGCGGAGAATGTGTAATAGCGCTTCTCCTAGGAAGCGTTGTTAGATGAATGAGAATAGACAACGCTTGGTCAAGGAAGCGCTGTTAAAAGGTTGATAAGAGAATAGACAGCGCTTCCTCAAGGAAACGCTGTCTAAGGTCACACTAAGACAGCGCTTCCTTTAGTAAGCGCTGTCTATTCTCCTTTTCCCTTGCATTAAATTTTCATAATATATACTTCCTCCCCCTCGCGCGCTCACACAAAACACTCACGTACTATTCATTCCCTCCTCCACGACCTAATTTCAGACACCACTCATCCTCATCATTGCCACCATTCTCAAACCTTAACCTCCGTGAGAACCACCGCAAACACCATTCTCAAACCACCGCGAGAACCACCTCTCATCAAGTGCATTGTTCGTGAGGCCTGCTCTCTGCCCAACGCAAGAACCACCGTGAGAACCACCACTTCACCCAACGCGACAACCACGTTCTCTCTGAAAGCCCTCCTCTTCACTGCAAGCTTCCAGGTAACCCATCATTCCCTGCAACCCCCTCTTCACTGCAAACCCTTCTCTTCCCTGTAAACCTTTCATTCCCTATATACTGTAAAATTTGAATTTTTAAAATAGTAATATATTAGGCTGTTGAATTCTTGTATTTTACATTTTCAACTTATATATTTTAATTAAATGATGAGAATGAGGACAGCACCCCTGCCCTGATTTGGTTTTGTTAGCAAATGACATTGGTACAGAACAGAGAATTGGTAATGCAGTGAAAAAAAGTGCAATGTGTAGAAAGATTTTTTGTTATGGAGTGTCTAATCCATCATAGCTCACTCGTGACACATTTTCAATACTGTCATAGGGATAGTTCTTGAGTTTTTTTAATCCATCATCTCTTACATTTGCTAAGAAGCAGACACTATCATTTCCCTGGAGTTGATAATCATGAATTTGGCCCTTGTGGTGTTGGTTGTACTGTTGAGTAATGTGCATACACAATGACTTTTGTTTCATGTTCGAATTCAACTTTTTTTTTTCCTAACCATAATGTGTATAAAATGGTTAGTATTTTTATGCTTTACAAGAGCATTGAACCTAAGACCTATGTCTCAACTTATCTCAGGTTGGATTTATGTTTCTGATGTAGTTGTATGTTATTTCCAGTGTAGAGATTTGAAATCTTGGGCCAGTTGGGTTGCATTCCGAACTACTTGCTTGCACCTCCTAAAAAGCATCTTGTTGAAAAGGTAAGTATGGTTTGATTTGGTATATTTTGTTATACATTGCTTCTTAGTTGATAGGTTACTGATCAATTATGAGTTCTGATATGTGTATATGTGTGTGCTCGTGTTTGCTTGATTTCAGTTTTAGTTTCATTGTTGATGTTTGCTCGATTGGAGCAAACTTGTTGGTGTGCTCGGTTGCCTCCTCTCCCAGGTAGCTTACTTGACTAGCTCTTGGTACTTCCTTTAAAATTAGGTATTTGATTTCGGAAGAAATAAAGAAACTAAAAAAATATTGCTTCGCTCAGGCACCTTTGTCAATCAACTCTATGGTGTTCAAGCTGCTCGGCTTCACTACGGTATTTGCTATTCCCCTGACTTTTTTTAATCATTCAGTTGTAACATTAGACATGTTTATTTTAGCATCGGTATACACATGCATTAACCTTAGTTTCCTGTTCAAGAACGATTTGTATATTGTTTTGGGCACAATATACAAGTTGTTCTTGAATTTTCCAAAGTGGATAGTACGAGATTTTAACTTCGCATTCAATCCATATTATTGTATGCCTTATTTCCTTCTTGATCTAAGAATGTCATTGGCTTGTATTTTCTCTTTGTTCTCTGGGTACAAACCTAATTTGGGTCATAATAGCACCTGAATTAAGTTGTGTGCTTGGAGAACCAAGGGAAAATGCTGCCAAATTTTTCTTAGAATAAGAAGTATCTAAGATATACAATAATATAATGCGAAATTTACAATCTTGGATAGGATAGGAACCCCACCCTGTAGTAGCAAGTAGACATATGCACAATTCATGCATGTCGTACTCATTGAATGTAGACATCAATCTCTCTAAACTTGTGGTAGATTGTGAAAATATGGATCAGAAGTGGATGGCTGCCAATCGTTTGTCGAAGGAATATAAGGACGGAGTGCAAGATTTTATTAGGTTTGCAGTTAGGCATGCAGAAAACCCTAGTAGAATCGTATGTCCTTGTTTAAGTTGTTGTTATACAAGATGAGTTAGTGTAGCTGAGTTGGAAGGACATTTAGTGTGCTATGGAATTGATCAAAGTTATACTTGTTGGACAAAACATGGTGAGAGGAGAGGTGAATCTAGTGATATGGGTAATAGTGGGAGATATGTGTCAGATGATACGGGTACAAATATATTTGAGGGCGACCGTTTTGAGGAGATGACACACACGGTTGAAGAAGATAGCCGTGATTGTCCTCAGATGTTTGAGAAGTTGATAAGTGATGCTTAGAAACCGTTGTATAAGGGTTGTACTAACTTCACAAGATTGTCAGCGATGATAAAGTTGTATAACTTGAAATCGGGCAATGGATGGACTGACAAGAGCTTTACGGACTTACTCACACTATTGAAAGATATGTTCCTGGAGGATAATGTACTTCCTAATTGGACATATGAGGCTAAACAAATGTTACGATCTATTGGCATGAGCTATGAGAGGATAAACGCTTGTCCTAACAATTGCATTTTATTTCAGAATGACTATGCAAAGTTAAAGACATGTCCTAAGTGTAATGCCTCAAGGTATAAGAAGAAAGAATCGACTCCAAAGAAGGTCTTATGGTATTTTCCCATAATTCCCAGAGTTAGGCGCATGTATCGTAGCTCAGAAGATGCAAAAAACTTGACATGGCATAAGAATGAAAGGATTAAAGATGGCAAGCTGCGTCACCCGGCAGATTCTCCTCAATGGAAAAGAATTGATCATGATTATCTTGATTTCGGGCAAGAACCAAGACACCTACGACTTGCATTGTCTACTGACGGATTTAACCCGCATGGTGTTCAAAGTAGCTCTCACAGTACATGGCCTGTGATTTTGGTGATTTATAACCCACCTCCATGGCTATGCATGAAGCGCAAATATATTATGTTGTCTTTGTTAATTTTTGGGCCCAAACAGCCAGGAAATGATATCGACATATACTTGGCTCCTTTGATTGAAGACTTGAAGCAAATGTGGGAGACAGGTGTAGATATGTATGATGGGTATAGAGAAGAAAGTTTTACCTTGAAATCTATGATCTTCGGCACAATTAATGATATTACGGCATACGGTAATCTGTCAGGATATAGTACCAAAGGTCAGTGTGCATGCCCTATATGTGAAGATAGTACAGATTGGATGCGGTTGGAATATGGTAAGAAGAATGTCTTCCTTGAGCATCGTAGATTTTTGCATTCGAGTCATCATTATAGATTTTGGAGAAAAGCATTGAATGGGAATACAGAAGAACGTAGAGCTCCTTTGCCGTTGACGGGTGTGCAACTATTTGAAAAGGTAGAAGATTTGAATATTGAATTCGGGAAACCTTTTGCGGGAGAGCTTGTTACATGAGGGTGGAAGAAAAGGTCTATTTTCTTTGAGCTCCCTTATTGGAAGTCATTATACGTAAGACATTTCATTGATGTGATGCATGTTGGAAAAAATATATTTGACAGTGTCATTGGTACCTTACTCAATGTGCCAGGGAAGACTAAAGATGGCATCAATGCAAGGCTGAACTTGGTTAGTATGGGATTGAGACGAGAATTGGGACCAGTAAAGAAGGGGAAACGTACATATTTACCTCCGGCCGCTTATACTCTATCTAGAAAAGAGAAAATTGTTTTGTGTAATTTTCTTCATGGAGTTAAGGTTCCAGAGGGGTACTCTTCAAACATTAGGAACCTCGTATCAATGAAAGATCTCAAGTTAAAGGGTCTAAAGTCGCATGATTACCATATTATCATGGAGAATTTGCTACCCATCGGTATGCGATCCATTTTGCCCAAGAAAGTGCGGAAGACCTTAACTAAACTTTGTTTCTTCTTCAAGGCAATTTGCAGCAGAGTGATTGACCCTGGAAAGTTGCCAGCATTGCAAAAAGAAATTGTTGTTACTCTGTGTGAGCTTGAGATGTATTTCCCACCTTCATTCTTTGACATAATGGTTCATCTAACTGTTCATCTGGTTAGAGAGACACAATTGTGTGGGCCAGCTCATATGAGATGGATGTACCCGATTGAGCGTTACATGAAAATATTAAAAGGGTATGTGAAAAACCGATCTCGACCAGAGGGTTGTATTGTTGAAAGGTAAATAGACGAAGAAGCGGTTGAATTCTGTACTGAATACCTATCCAATATTGAATATTTCGTAGGGCTGCCAATGTCTCGTCACAGAGAAAGAACCATAGGGCAAGGGATTTCTAGAACTGAAATATAGACTATACCAAAGACAGAATGGGAGCAAGCACATTTATATGTTCTTCACAATGCCGATGAGGTTGAGCCATTTGTTGTAAAACACAAGGACCTACTTAAGAGTTCTTATCCAAATAAGACTCAAACTTGGTTAACAAGAGAACACAATCGTTGTTTTATAACGTGGCTTAAAGATCATATTTCTAACAAAGTTGACTCTAAATCCTACTTCAGTTTCGGAGAGATTAAGATGGTTGGCGAAGGGTCCAACTGTGCATGTTTTCTCTTACACCGGTTATCTGATGAATGGATACACATTCTAAACAAAAGAACAAGATGATCGGAGTACAATGCAAAATAGTGGGGTGACTCTTGTAGCTCAATCTATGCATTTCTCAAGTGCCAAAGACAGAAACCCTATATACGCAAACGTGTCATACTTCGAGGTCATTGAACGCATATAGGAGTTGGATTACACTATGTTTCGGGTGCCTGTGTTCCATTGTAAGTGGGTTGACAATAATAACGGTGTACAAATGGATGAATTGGGGTTCATGCGAGTCGATTTCAATAAAGTGGGGTATAAAGATGAACCTTTTATTTTAGCAATGCAAGCTCATCAAGTGTTCTATATCATCGATCAAGCTAATACAAATTGGTCCATTGTTCTATTGTCTAACAAAATGATTCTTAATGACATTAATGATCAAACACATGAAAATGCTGATATTGAGGATGATCCTTTCTCCGGGACATCACAATCACTCGAGGCTAATCCAACTAGAGAGGATGATTTGTATATTAGAAATGATCATGATGAGGGGCTTTGGGTCAATCCATTATTTCGTACCAAAAAGAGAGATGCAAATCTCAATCCAACAAGGAAAAGAAAAAGATAGACTTAAACATGTATGTAGTCATTATGTTTTTTTTAATTTCTTGATCAATTAAATTTTCATTCATCGATTTCTGTAAATAAACTTGTATGATTGTGAATTGACGTTTTTACTTGTGTGTCTAATTTTGTTACAGGTAAATGGCATCTCCCAGTCATGATAGTGGGGCCGAGCCCAAGAAAAATATGAGGTGTCGTGGACCGACTTTTAAGAAGAATATCGTCCGTCATAGGAGTAGAGGAGTGAGACTTGAGGTAATATATTACTAATTCAACAGCAGTTAATGGTTTGATTCTATAGTTTGTTATCTTTAATTTATACATTTCATCAAATATTTTTAGGTTACTTGGAATGTAAAGGGTCAGCCAATTGGTACAAATAATAAGCAGTTGGTTAATTACATTGGGGCCATAGTGCGGCAGATGGTCCCAATTACCTGCGGCAATTGGAAGTCAAGAGATTTGGACGGTCTGAAAGATGACATCTGGCGTGATATACAGGTAAATTAATTAGCATTAGTTATTTATGTAAACATATTTATATTGTGACATTTTTTTATTGTCTTTGCAGGCCTGTTTTAATGTTGATGAGATCCGGCGAGACATGATACTTAAGGAAGCCGGAAAATTATACCGTAACTTCATAAATAAGTTAACGACAAAGTGGCTGAGAGATGATGGTGGGAATGTCAAACAAGAGCCTCCACCCAAATATGCTGAGAATATACGACCGAAGGATTGGAGAGGCTTTGTCATAAAACGGATTGAAGATAAGGATTTTTTGGTATGTACTTACTTTTGTGTATACTATGCATTGCTACTTATTTAGGTCAGTGTGCATTAATACTTACTTCTGTGTCTATGTAGAAAATAAGCAGTGATGGAGAGAGCATCATCTCCTCCCTACCCTTACCATAAAGGGAATGTAGGGTATGCCGGCATTGAGGAAAAAAAAGGTATGTACAATAAGTCATTTTATTTAACGCATTTTTTGGTTTATTTCTTAGCATTGATGGATTTCAATTCGTTTGTTCAAATGTACAGTTGCGGGAGGCAGGACGAGACCCAGAAACTGAAAGCATTGAACGGCATATTTTGTGGCCAGAAGCCCGTATAAATGAGCAGGGTGTGATTGTAAATCCCAACTCTAGGCAAGTGGCTGAAAGAATTATAAGTATATGTTCTCATATTAACATTTACATTTGTAATCCTCTTTTGATATTTGTGAATAATATGAAACATCTTTGTGAATAATATTTGTTTCTCAGGATACCATATCACAATCTGTATCACAGGAGGAGATAACAGATTGTGTTGGTCGCTATGACATCCTTGCCAGAGCCATACCCGCTAAAGAGTATCCTAGTTGCTATAGGGGCGTGGGATTTGGTCCCTCACAGAAAACTATGGTAGGAGCACAACAGCGTGCCAAACAAGCAGATGTTGCTAATGTGGTGGAGTTGAGGAGGGAAGTAGCTGATCTGGTGCAACAAGTTCGAGCATTACAAAGCTGCATACAAAACAAGACAACGGTGGAGGGACGTGAGCATGAGCCTTAGCATGAGCCTGAGCCTAATTTACCTACTCCACGTAGTGTCAGAGATAGTTGCACTCGTATGCCTCCTGAGGTAATAATTGTTATGTTGTTTTCTTTACTTGCACGTATTGCATTGACAGTTCACATATTAATATTTTGTTTATCACTGGTGTAGGGCAACAACCTATGCAACCTATATTTGTCAAGCCCAACTCATCGCATTGTAGCTAGGGGATGGTCTATAACGAACCGGGTGTGACACTGCATAACCGACCATTGCCTCCTAGTCATGTAAAAGTTGCAGTTGAGTTTGGTGTTGAGGGTGGCACCATTGCCTGTACCACTTCAGGAGGCAGATGTCATGACAGTGGACCAAGCAATAGATACCTATGTAGCATGGCCAAGAAGCCTCATAGGTGTATGTGACAAGGTATATGTCAATAAATAGGATTCATTATCATATATATGTTTGTTAAATTAGGTGGTCACTAACTCATTAATGTATTGCAATGTTTTTTATATAGGCACCCCAAAAATCCAAATCTAAATCCAAGGGCAAGGGCAAGGGCAAAGGGTCGGAGAACACAGCTGGCATGAAAGTGACAAAACCTTGGCCTTCCCCTACTGTAGCTGGCAAGGAGCACACAAAGGGGTCAATTACATCCCCAGTAAAAAATGGGAACAAATCTCAACCCTCTCGGGCTCTTGTAGCACATGGTACAGATTTCATAGTCTAACTTCGAGTCCATGTGCTAACAATATTGGGGAATGATCAAGTCAATATTCATATGGAGGAAGACATTCTGGGTTATGAGCACACATTAATACTCGGTGGTGATATGGAACTCAAAGAAATCCTTAATCATGAATGGCTGGAGTTCTCTGTTATTAGTGTATATCTCAAGTATTACATCAAACTTTAAAGGTTATATCTCGTCTAAAATTTTGATATATTATTAATCTATTAATTTATATACATGTTTTAATTTTAGATACTTGTACCATATGTTCCTGGTACCTGAACAAAGGACTCAGAGGTTCAGATTTCTATGCCCTTTACGAACAGCTATGCAAGAAGGATCTGGGCATCAACAATATATAGCTGATCACTTGTCATTAGCAAATCCAGATTATGAGACCTTGTTTTTGTCACCGTGCAACGTAGGGTGAGTCATTAAATCATATAGTATATCACATAATTAGCGATATTGTTTTCTTTTGTGAAATGTGATGATTGCTAACTATAATAAACCTTTTTGTAGGCATCATTGGGGTATTGTTAGCGATCAATGCCAAAGAAGACATAGTGTACTATTTAGACCCCTTGTATACTGACTATAACATTCGCCAAAAAATGAAGGATATCTACAATCAGTAACTATATATGCATTTATTTTTATCTTCATATATATAAATAGTGATCATGATTATGTAATTTAATGAAGTTGTTTGATTTTGAAATCAGGGCTTTGCTAATTCATCATGCTTGCAGTGGAGGAGCCAAGTCGAGATATTCTAAGTCGTCCAAGACTAAATGGATATCTATAGAGGTATTTACAAAAACTCTTATGCAATTATTTAGGTTAAAAATTAACTTGAAACTTTTAATTTATTATTTTCGGTTTTATAGTGCCCCCGCCAACCGAATAGCGACGATTGTGGCTACTATGTCCTGAAGTTTATCAAGGATATCGTCGTTCAAAACGAAACGCAAATCACAACGACGGTATGTAATTTTAGCTCTAGTTTAATAATTAAATTACACACATTTTATCATTAATTGAATGTACTTCAATTCTAATTGATTTAATTTTCATTTCGCAATACTTTCCTGAGTGTAAATGTGACAGATATTATGATGACCAACTTATTGAACTCAGGGAAGAGTGGTGTCGCTATGTTGTTACGAATTTTATCCAAAAATAAAGGTATAGTACACATATACTATGATGTTATAAGTTAGAGTAGTGCCTCTCCTATTAGGTTTGTGTGCATTGTGCAAGTGATTGTGTGTGTATATGTAATTTGCTGATGTGTTGTAAATTTCAGTTGTGAGTATCTTGTGTGCAGGGGCAGCAACAAGATTGGATATATATGAAGTGCACCTACAGCTAGCTAGTATTAAGTAGTGAAGCCATAGTATGTAGTGTAAAGTGTTGTTATAGTGTACATAGTGTATAAGTGTTGTTAGTGAACCTCTGTTAGTACTGTTAGTGTAGTAGAAATTTTAAGAGCAGACTTCTTTTTGTATATGCAACTAAGTTAACCTTACTTTTGTATACTGTGTTAGTAAGGTATGGAAATTATACTTGAATGGTTATTTTGATATATATGTACTGGTTTTGATGAGAAATTGCAGCTGGTATGTATTGGTTTTGCTGAGTGCAAGGGGATAATTGAAAAAAGAATGTAAAATTTAAAAAAAAATAAGGGTTAAGGAAGCGCTATCTAAAATATACAAAACACAACCCTTCGTAAAGAAAGCGCTGTCTATACCATAATTACACAGCATTTTCTCTAGAAAGCGCTGTGTTTGTGTATGGTATATAGACAGCGCTTCCTTGAGGAAGCGCTGTCTGACTAAGACAGCGCTTTCTCAAGGAAGCGCTTTCTAATTATCTTTTGGACAGCGCTTCAGAATCGCTGCCTTTCCCTTCCAACCTACCACAACAGTTACATGAACAGTGCTTGTAAGCGCTGTTGTAGGCAAAAAATAAACGCTTTCTAATCCCTTTTCTGATGTAGTGTCACCTGGTAATTCGTTCCCGTGCACTCTCGTATCCACGAACAGCCTTGACCCTTGATCTCACGAACACAACGAACACAGCCACGACCACCATGAGCTCACCATGCAGCTCCCCAACACTGCCAAAGGCACCCCCAGCATGCACGTTGGGCAAACCATCGCCCCGAGTATACGCACGGGATCCAGAAACAACCAGAAACTCAGAAATGACAACGAACTCAACAACAAACGATCATACAACAACAAATCAAAGGAAAACCAAGTATCAAGCCACGAAATCAAGAGGGAACTTACCCAAGCAGGGGTTGTTCCTCTCAGCTGCTACCTCAAGCAGGGTCCTCGCACGGCTCCACGAATGAACACTCGGGTAAAAACACCCGTAAAACCCTAATGTGTTAGCAGGACATCATTAGGTTGAAGTAGGAGCAAGAAAAGACTAGAAACCAAGAGAAATACCAAAAAGGACTTAGGGTCGACGATGTCGGCACCTAGGCTTACCTCAAAGAAACTCAAAACCAAAGCCGCACCTTAGGTGAGTCCTTAGCTACGAACACGAACATGTAGTCGGAATAGGATTTCGATGAACGAATGGACAGGAAATGATCAAGAACTCTCAAGAAGCTGTCTGGAACTCTCCCTCAAGCAAGAACTTGAGCTGGGTTTGAGTTTTAATACTTAAGTGAAAAATGAAGGAAAACTTAGGCATTTAATTCACTTACTCAGCACGTTAAAGCGTGCACTTTCCCAATGCTTGAGCGTTCCCACGCTCTAGCGTGGGCTCTCCTCCACGCTCGAGCGTGGAACCTCGTCCACACCGCCTTCTTCAGAGCCTGACACGTGTCCCACACGCGTCAAAACTTAGAACAGATGGCAACGCACTCAGAACGCTTGAGCGTGCAAGCTCTAAACGTCCAAGCGTTGCCATGCTTGAGCGTTCTGCTCAGTTGGGCAGGGACTTCCAGCCTTCTGACCTCGTCTATTTCTCGCATTACATCTTAAGCACTCCCAACTTGATTCAAGCCTAGTACCAAACATCCAACTAGACTTATAACCAACACACAACCCAACACACGCCTAAGCGAAAACCCGATCAAGATTATGCATCTTAATTAGGGTTACCAAAAACAGGGATGTTATAGTCACGATCGGAACATCCTGCGGATGACTTGATCGACATTTGCAGCAATGGTTGTCGAGGTACACACAAAGGTAATGAATAATAATTAGTACATATTAATTTTAACTTTTATACTTGAAATTGGTAATTTTTAGTCTCTATGTAAAAAAAATGGAAATAATACAAAATATTTTTTTTCCAATTCTATGGAATTGGACTGGATCTTGGAATTTGGAATTCCAATTCTAATGTGAATACCAAACAAAATAATAGAATTGGAAGATCCAATTCCAATTCCAAACCTAATTACATGTGTCAAACAACTTTTTTTTAAAAAAAGATTGAAATCTTAACTTATCTAATATGATAAATCTCTCAATCTTTGGTATATATATTACTTTTTTAAATTGTGCAAGTAGTTGTTCATGTAATATTAGGTTAAAGCAGGGTCGCCCCAAGGGTAAGGTCAGACAAGTTCTTGCTTTAGACCCCCAGCTTACCTCACTTAATCCCCTACATAGCCCACTAATTTTATGGTCTCGCCTCCATTTTTATACCTAGCAAAAATTGCACATATGAGGGGCCCCTGTCATGATTTGTTCACTCTGAGGCCTCACCTTGCCTTGGACAGGCCCTGGTTAAAGACGATTATTATGTAAAATGTGAAGGAACCTGTTTGAAACACAAGAAGGGGGGTTGAATTGTGTTTCTTATGATTTTGAAATTTTTTTCGCAAGCAGATATATTTTCGTAAAGGTTTGGACACAAATAAGATAGCAGACACAAAGAGCGTGAATAAATTAATATTGGACGCTCGCTGAGTTTGTTTACTTTTAAAGATTGACGTTTAAGAAAACAATTCAATCTCAAGAGTTAGTTATAAAAAAAAACTAAAGATGGAGATAAGGGAAAGAAGAATAACACAGAGAATTTATCCTGGTTCACTCTTAACCCAAGAGCTACATTCAGTCCCCTCTATGTGAGAGATTTTTCCATTATAACAACTTCTTGTTACAAGTATTCAACACCTCTTCAAGCAAGTATTCTACACCTCTTCAGGCAACTCTAAGTATTCATTTACAGTCAAGTCTCTTCAAGCTCAAGTATTCTTTTTTAGACAAGTCTCTCCAGGCTCAACCAAGATTGGTTTTGAAAAGAGTGTAAGTTCAATTAACTCACTATATGTGAAGGTATGAAACTTAAGAACAGAACTCTGAAACTTTAACTCTACGCAGAGAGTGATATGAAAAATTTATACTCAGAGAAAGCTTGTAAGCTTTTGTTTGCTTTTTGATTGCTTGTATGCTCGTATGAAAATTCGTGTGTTGTAAATTTGCTTCTTCAAAGATGAAGGTATTTATAGCTGATAAACCTCAATTCTATGATTTTATAGGGGGTATTTGGGATGAATTTTGATGCATTTCATGATAAATATTATTGTATTTCACCCTTTTTACTTAAGTTTTAACCGAATTGACATTTAGAGACAGTTTGATGAATTTATGAAGAAAGATGAAGGTTTTTGAGCTAAAATGGAGAGAACACTGAAGTTATGAGGTCAAGCAAGGCTATGCCATGCTTAAGCATGCCCGTGCAAGCCCTCCAAGCAATCCATCCAAACAAAGCCTTACAAGAATGACTTAAAGCTGACCTCTGAAGATTTAGCACGATCATGCCATGTGTGAGCACGCCCGTGCCAAAGTGAAGCAAGGCCTGACTCAGAGAAGCAAGGGCTGACTAAAGCGACCACGACCTTACAACTGAAGAGCACGGCCGTGCAAGACATTGAGCACACTCGTGCTGCAGCCCGTGCACTAGAACGTTGTTTTACGAAGTTGGTATGCCCGCGCAGAATTGAGCACGACCTGACATAATAAAGAGCACAACCGTGCTGACTGAAGAACACGCCCGTGTTGGCTGTGCAGAAGACCTAATTTTGGGCCCAAATCTCATATTTTTCTATAAATAGAGGCCCTCTACACCACTATGAGGATATCTCTTATCATCTAATGCTTTGATATTATCATACTCTTATCTTTTGTAATAGCTTTCTAGTTTATAGCTTTTGTTAGTTTTGATTTCTAGAGTAGGATTTGCACCTGGGGGTTAAGTTGGAGATACTTCTTCTTCTAACTCTTCAGGATGCGTTTTCCTTTGTTGAACTTGGTTTTATCTATTACTATGGGTAGCTAAATTCACCACTAGAGTTGTGGTGGAACTTGTATTAGTAGAAACCTTTTTTTCTATGTCTTAGCTGTAATTCGAATTCTATTTGGTTTCCAAGTTACGATTTGAATAGTGTTATTCTGTTGTTCTTCATCTCATACTAGGATTGTGCACCCTTTGTATGCTCTTAATCAATTGATTGATATTTTGGTTATCAAGCCCAATTAAATTGGTAGATCTATAGGATAACCAGGGTTTAAATTATAGATTGAGAAAACGTGATTTACTCCTTTCAGTCATTCAACCTCTTTGCTCTTTATGCTTTCTTATCATTTAAACTTTTTGCCTGACAATCAATGGGTTTATCTGAGGAAAAGAATATTGATTGCCTGACAACACAATTAATAGTTTTCGTAGAGGGATTAACATTCGAAAAGCAACTGTGAAATTGAATAGAACTAGGATTTGGGGGGTATCGAAAGTACAAGTGAAACCACAACTCTACGCTTTTTTACTCTTGAATTCTCAACTCTTTTTATTTTTATTTCACTATTTTTTGCTACAGCTACATTATTATTTTATTATTATTAGTATTCGATTAGTCTGAATAGCATAAGGATTTTTCTATTCCAGTACTTGCTTTATCACTTGCATATCACAATTAATTTCTTGGGTACGATATCTGGACTTCCGTCCTATATTACTTCTGCGACAGGGTATATTTGCCCTTAAGTGTGTTTTGGAAGGAACAATGAGGCTATGGTTTTCAAACTTCTTGGAAAGGACATAGGGTATAAGATGCTAAGACAGTGGTTGGCATCGACGTGGAAACTTGCAGGTGATTTTGATTTAATGGATGTGGATAATGGCTTCTTTATGGTGAAGTTTGATATTGCAAAGGATAGAGAGAAAATTATTGGAGGAGGACCCTGGACGATATTTGACCATTATATGGTTGTTGCTAACTGGAGTCGAGACTTTGTTTCCGTAGCAACTAAGGTTGAGAAAACACTAGTCTGGATACGATTTCCTGACATGAACTTGGTTTTTTATGATGAAAGTATTTTATTAGCCATGGCTTGATTTGGTGAACTCGATTCGATTTCCTTGCTTGAGGGATTGCGACAGCAACAACTAGTTAATAGCGGTGTTCTAGGTTTTTATCCCGACAAGGGAAGAATTTGTTTGACTTCAAATGAAATTACAACCTTAATGTCCATTGTTTTAAGGGAAAAGGACTCTGGTTATTATGTACGTAGTTTTGGGTTTAATATTGGGATCAGTATGTAAGGAGAAAAATATTTTGAAAGAGATTTTTTTTTGTTACAAAAAAGTTTAGATTAAGGAAAGACACACCTCTTTGTAAGGTCAGGAAAAACCACTAACCTCAGCGAAGATTTATAGTGGAATTTACATATCGCTTACCAACAAGAAAAATTTGAGAACTAAACCCAAACTGTGGACGGAAGACTTAAGCAGATGTGTCAACTCCTATAGGTTGTTGAATGAGATCTTTCCTTAGGCTTTTGATGGTATCATACGAAATTAGCCTTTAACTTGTCAGAATGGGAGGATGTTACAGAAACCAAAATAGAAAAGAAAAGAAAAAGTACAATTACAATTAAAAATGTCATCCAAAAGGGATGGGGGATGAGATTAGGGGATGGGAGAAAAATAAAATTTTGGTTGGATAAATGGTTGGGGGAACAAACTTTAAAAGATAAATTCCCTAGATTATATTTATTCTCTTTGCAAAAGGAGGAGACTATTAACAATATGGGATATTGGAATGGAATGTACTGGCAATGGAACCTAATATGGAGAAGATCTTTGTTTCAATGGGAAGTCCCTCCTTTGGAGGGGCTACTGACTTTTCTAAAAGAGGCAGAATTATCTCTTTTAACTAGTGATAGGCCATGGAGGAAACATGAAAATAGAGGGATTTATACAGTTAAATCATTCTCGGAGGCTTGCTAGAACCGGAGCCATAATAATAGATAATGATAGCTCTATGTGGCAGGGGGTGGCCCTCCCAAGAGGAGAGTTTTTAGTATGGTGTGTGTTGCATAATAGGCTAAACAAAAAAGATAGGCTGGGGAAACTAACTTGATTCCGGTTAATGAAACTAATTGCCCTTTATAGAATAGGGAGGCTGAAACAATCCCTCACATCTTTCTTCATTGTAGATATGTATGGAGGTTGTGGATTGACTGCCTTAAGTGGTGGGGTATCCAAACCCCAATCTCTCAAAATCCTAAGCAATGGTTTAACATATGGGTAGAACTAGTCAATGGGGATTTGAAAATAAGCTTAGGAAATCCTTGTTTTTTGTGGTAACATGGTCAGTATGGAATCAGAGAAATATAATTATATTTGATAAGGTGAAAACTAATTGGGAACAGTTCAGCTACGTGGTCAAATTAAGACTAGGGTTCTGGTTTAAAGGTTGGAATGAAAGCGACCCTTTTAGCCCAAGAGAAATAGTTTATAAATTGGATTGTGTCAGGTTATGGAGGGGCGAAGGAAATCATGGGCAGTCTCTAGTTTGGTGCCCCCACCACATAATAAACTCAAATGGAATGTGGATGGTTTTGCTAGGGGCAAGCCTAGTCCTGCAGGCATTGGTGGCATCCTTAGAGATGAAATTGGCAACATTATAGCCATGTTTGTTGCTTCTGTCACTAATGGAAAATATGAAATATACGAAAGGATTTAACATCTGTTAATTTAAAATGGATGTTAAAAAAATGCAGTGGCAGTAGCGTAATTAATTTGTTCAGTGGCAGTAGCGTAATTAATTTGTTCACTAAATGCACTTTTAACATTGGTTATTCCAATAACAGACGTTAAAAGTAAAGAAAAGACTTTTAACGTTCATTATTCACATAACCGACGTTAAAAGTCATTAAAAATATGACTTTTAGCGTCTGTTATTTGAATAGCAGACGTTAAAGGTTGTTTTAACGTCTGTTGTTTGAATAACAGACGCTAAAAGTCATATTTTCTAATTACTGGTCACTATACAAACGCGTGTTTTTTTTTCACTTTTCTATAACGTATATTTTCTCTGTTAACTCTTCTCATCACTGATCTCTACCTTCTAACCTAACCCTACTGCCGTTGCCTCCGCTGCTCCCTCTTCCATCCACCATGGTCTCTGCTGCTCCCTCTTTCGATAAGCACCTCTCCTCCCACTTCCTTCCCTCTTCGCCCCTGTTTCTGAACCCTAACCTCTGCGACCTTCACTACTTTATATATACTTACCATCAATAAAAATAAGCCTAACCTCTTCTATTTCTTCAGGGTAACCTAACCTCCGCGAAGGCCGCCATTGTTCCTCAGATTCCTCACCTCCCCAAACTTAGTTTGAAGAGTAAGTAATCATCTCTGCCATTGTTTGTGCTCATAGTATTATATCATCACAATGACTTGACACACTTGCTTCTAGGTAAACCCTCTTCCATTGCTATTGTGAAACTCCTGAAATTGGGGGGTTTAGGTCTTTAGGGTTTGACTGTTATCTGTATAGATATGTTTGTGAGCCTTTATGTGTATATGTGTTATATTTTGTGAATTTTGAATTTGAGAAAATGTTGACCATATAGCTAAAGAATGTTGTTATTTTGTGAATTTGAATTTGAGAAATTGTTGAACATGGGAACCCAGCTTTGTGTGAACATGCTTCTCCATTTCTTGTCTAGTATTGGTCCACTCTTCCCAATTTGAAATGTTCTTGATGGTTGAGTTTGCATGGTTGGAAATGTTCACAGTTGGATAGGTTAGGTTATTAGGGTATTATATGTTAGGTTTGAGACAATGGCATGAAATTGTCTTGATTTATAGGGTGTATATGGTTGTTAGGAATACTAGTGCTTTTCCAATCTCCCCTATTGTGCCTATATTGGATATATGTGTGTATATCTACAGAACCTATCTAGTTATGGATCGTAGTTGGTTGGTTAGTAAACGCACAAGTGATGAGTATTGGAAGAAAGTGGAAGAGTTTATAGAATTTGCTGAAAGAAATCTTCCTGATAGTAATGTAAAGTTTTTTAATTTGTCCTTGTGTCAAATGTTTGAATTTAAGAAAATGTGTAGTTAAGGATATACATACTCATCCTATTTGTAATGGGATTTGCAAGAATTAAACAAGATGGATATGGCATGGTGATGTCTTGTTAAATAAAAAGCCAAGTTCGTGTGTCCCAAAGTGAGGAAGTTGACGTAGATATGGAGGATGATCGACTAGAGGACATGATCCGTGATATTGGACAAGAGTCTTTTCAGCGAGCACATGTGTATGATACTTTGTGCAGTGATGCGGATAAGCCTTTGTATCCGAGATGCACTACTTATACACGGTTGTCGGCGATGTTAAAATTGTTCACTGTGAAGGAGAGAAATGGGTTGAGTGATAAAAGCTTCACCGAATTGCTTGAGTTGTTGAAAGAAATGCTTCCCGAAGGCAACACATTGCCAAACCGTAACTATGAGGCGAAGAAGGTACTATGTCCGATGGGTATGGAGTATAAGAAGATACACGCATGCCCCAATGATTGTATATTATACACGGATGGTTATGAACAGATGCATGACTGCCCCACATGTGGGTTATCACGCTACAAAGTGAAGGATGGTGATGATGGTGATGATTCTAGTTGTGATGTGAAAAAAAGGGTCCTCCTACGAATGTGTTGTGGTATCTTCCAATAATTCTAAGGTTCAAGTGATTGTTCGCTAATGTAAAAGACGTAAAGAACATTAGATGGCATGGAGACAAGAGGAAATATGATGGACAACTTCGTCATCTGGCCGATTCTCTGCAATGGAAGAGAATTGATACTTTGTTTCTGGATTTCACCAATGAGCCAAGAAACCTTAGGCTTGGACTTGCTATGGATGGAATGAATCTGTATGGTAACTTAAGTAGTATTCATAGTGGAGGTTGATGATGAGGTATTCATATTCATTCCATTAATTAATTATGTATTTCTCTATTTGCAGTTGAAATGACATGACAATATTTACTAATGCTTTATGTTTCTTAATTGTTTAGGATATTGACAAAGTTGGTTCATCGAAGCCGTCGCAGCAAGGAGGGAAGTCTTATTCTTGACCTTGGGTATTCATAATTATTCAATTACTTATCTTTTCTTAATTATTTACAATTGAAATAACTTAACCGTGTTTGATGCTTTACCTTTGTTGTTTAGGACAACACAGCTCCATTGAAGCCGAAGCCGAGAAGGCGTCGATCTTTGGTAGCTCACTTGGCTGCACTTGGGGTGGATTATAAAAATGAAGACATTATTATGCCGTTGGAACACGATGGCGTTGTGAACACCCCTATTTTTGCATTCACTGGTGAAGATATGGGACGCATATGCGTTGATGGTCAATGGATAGCCAATACGATTCTAAGTATTTGGTGCACGTAAGTACATTTTGTCACCTTATATTTCATCTTAGGTATTTCAATATTATAATTTATTTCAATATATTACGTAATTAACATCAACTTATTTCATATCTTAGGTATCTGCATCACCTAATTCTTGAAAGGGGCAACGATAATGTTTATGGATTCTTAGACCCCGGCATCACTCTGGATGATTTCTGCATTAATCACCAGGCGATTAGTGGATACATGTAGAACCTACTTGACTTCAATCGGAAAGATATATATGGCACCATTCGTAAGGAATGGCCATTGACAATTGCTCCTGCTTATTCCTAGCCAGCATACTGTCGTCTTCTTATGCTCGTTGCACCGTGAGCTGGTGAAGGAGGTGAAGAACGCAATCGATACATACATAAACTTTAATTTAATATAATTTGTAACATTTGCTTTTATTTTATTGCATGAACATGTAATTGACATGAATATTTTTTTTTTATCATAGAGCTATGATTGCATGTAGCCTGGCTTGCGTGAATGGGAAAAGTAGGACTGTCAGATCAAAAATAAACCCTGATTGGATTGTCCCAAAGGTAAGTAGTTTATTAAATAGTAAATATTATTTTTACTATGTTTATACATTTACTACTTGATATTGATAAATTTCATATTTATTTGTAGTCTCGTCATCAAAAAGGCAGTTGAGAGTGTGCATATTATGTGATGAGCTATATGTTGACCATTGTCTGTACGGGTATTACTGGCGGCTAAAAGCAGGTAATTAATAAATTTTTAACAAGTTAATATTAATTATATTTTGTTTTTGTTGATGACTTAATTTAATGTTGAGTTTATTTGAACTTGTGCAGGCTTTCAACAATTAGTCTCGCCTCACTGATAAGGAATTCACAGACTTGAGGGAGCACTTTGCAACCTTTTTTTTTAAGTATGCTGTAGAGAAAAATGTAGATGTAGATTCTAAGTACTTAGAAGATATTGATTAGTTCCTGTGTATAATGAATATATATATATATATATATATATATATATATATATATATATATATATATATATATATATATATATATATGATGATGATGATGATGATGATCAGTTATGGAGTATGTTGAATTCTGGATTCTAGACTTCTTTGAGTAATGTTGAAAAGTCTGGATTTATTAGATAGTGTGTTTGAAGAATTCTGCAGGGAGCTGGGAAGGATTCACTATAAAACAGAAATTTTAAAAAAAAATTACTTTTAACGTCGGTTAAATAACTAACAAACGTGAAAAGATACTTTTAACGTCTGTTGTCTTAACATGACACGTTAAAACTCATGCTATGTTTAACCGAGGTTAAAAGACACACTTTTAACGTTGCTCTAACCGACGTTAGAATCCTTTTTTAACAGACGTTAAAAGGGTTTCTTGCACTAATGTGTGGCTGTTAGGGATTCAAATGAAGCAGAATTCTTGGCTATTGTCTTTGCTTTTGAAATGTCAATCCATCACAATTGGGTTAAAAGGATGGAGATTTTTCTTGAGTCGGACTCTAAGAATACGCTATCTTGGGTGAAGAAGAGTGGGGAATGCCCATGAAAACTTAGATTTTATTGCAATAAACTAAACAATCTTTTGTTGCCTTTAAAGGAGGTTACCTTTGTGCATACAAAAAGGGAAGCTAATGACTTCGCGGATAGCTTAGCAAAGGAAGGAGTACAGTCAGAAGGAAATTGGTCCGTGTGGATGTAAGAAGTTCTCATGGAGTGGGCACTATTAGGCAAAGGGGAGTAATGGTGGGTGTCTGATAGGATAATCACTGGACATGACTATTATAGTTGAAAGGCTAATGTCTAGTTAAAATTTAAAATATGCTTAGTACTTTATAACTGGTTAATACTGGATAATGCACATGAAGGAGTTTTGACTTTTGTATGATTAATACCTGTTGTCCTGTTCTATTGATGGTTTTTGTTGAGGTTTGTGAGCAGGGGACTGTAGGGTGAACTAACAACTGTTACAGAGCAAGAAAAGTGGAGTACAATTTTGGAAAATGTATAAAGTATGGCTAGCCCCATTCTGGCCTTCCTACTGTTCTGTTTTTGGTGCTTTTTCAGGTGCTTTTAAGCTAGCTGCAAAGCATATTCAATTCAGAATTGCTGCGCCTATACAAATTGGGTATCAAAAGGTTTTTGCATCAGGAATTGTCAAATTGCATGGTAATATTGGACTGATAGTGCCCACTTTGCTCCTTCATCAGCACTATGGTACCTTAGTTTTGCTATTGTACCTAACCCAATTAGGCAACAAAAGATGGATGCATCAGAAATTGGGCCGATGCAAGTTATTTTAGCATATTTGGTTGGTCTTTGCTGGATTGAGTCTAGTATGTAAAAGAGAAGGGGTGAATTACTTGTAAACAAGTTTTTGAGAGTACTCTATCTTGGGTTGATATTTTACTTGTACAGGGATTTTAGGGGATGAAGATCACCTGTCCCCAACTCCCTATCCCACTCCCTGTGCCACCAATAATATGTTGCCATGTCATTTAAAATGTCACATTATATTTAACATTTATGTAAATAAAACTTTTAGAGAAATTGAGAAAGACTCTTTTCTCCTTTTCACACTCCCTTTATTTCAATGTCCACACAAATCTTGGGTCCCCTTCATATCTTCTTCATTGCCAACGCCATTGGATGAAGATGTATTGTTGCAGCAGTATCAGTGAAAGCTTGATACTGCTATTGTTTTTTTGTGAATACTGGAAGAAGGATTTGGACTTACTGGAGGTTCTCTGTTCATAGGCCAGCAAAAGAAAAAAATATGCTGGTGTTCTAAAAGGTCCGTTAGTTGTGCTCTGTTAATAATCACATTACCTTGCACCAATACGTGCTAATAAGAATTGTACCATGCACGATTCCTTTCACCAAACAATATGAGTCTTGATAATACTTTTTGACTTCGTTTGCATCGTTAAGTTTTGATAATAATGACTTTCCCTTCAAATTTATCTTCGCAGAGAGCAACGGTAGCAGAGGACACCGCGGCAGCAATATGAGTCTTTTCAATTCAGGTTAAAAGAAAAGTGAAGTGTGAAAAGGAGAAAAAAGTCTTTCTCAATTTCTCTAAAAGTTTTATTTACATAAATGTTAAATATGATGTGACATTTTAATTGACATACAACATATTATTGGTGGGACGGGGCGTGTGGTAGGGAGTTTTTTTTTCTGGTGAAAAGTGGGATAGAGAGTTGGGGATAAGTGATCTTTATCCGATTTCAGGAATTAAGTTTTTTGGTTAAGCTTGTGGGGCTTTATGTATTTATTTTGAGGAAACTGATGTAAAATTTATTGTTGATGTCTAGCTTTGAGCACATGATAGAGTGATTGTTTTTCAACCAATCCTATAAGGTGGGAAGAGTTTCCTCTATGATGCTTAAGCTCGACCCTATTAATAAATTTTATACTTATCGGAAAAAGAATCAATAAAAGTTGGATAAAATGGTAAATCGGGTGCATTTTCAAAGAGAGGGTCAAAATTCGTATCATAAAGAAGATAATCTTTTGGAAGACCTCTTAGTGTGATAATGTGAGTAAATACATAATCTGATCCCTAAAATTGTAGGGTTGTATCAATTTAATCCCCTATATTATCAATATTCCAAAATGATCCTTGGAATTGAAGAAAGTTAATCAGATTCGTCCATCCGTTGGTATTTGCATGGACTATAATGACATTAAGTTGGTAATGTGAGGGATGCATTTGAAACTAAGTGAATAATGTCAGGGATGCATTTGCTAACTGATCCAAATGGAGGGACAAACCTGATTAACATTTTGTAATTCCAATGATCATTTTGGAATATTGATAATGTGGAGGACTAAGTTGAAGCGACCCTACAATTTTAGGGACCGGATTGAGTATTTACTCGTGATAATGTTTAAGGAAATATATATATATATATATATATATATATATATATATATAAAGAGAGAGAGAGATTCTAATTAAAGTTTTTAAAAAATGTAATTACAACTGATAACGCCACTTCGATTTTTGGCATTGTTCTGCAATGGATGTGAATTCCAGTACATATAAATAAAAAGTATTACTAAAGGAAAAACGACACATGTATTTCTGGCCTCTATTGCATAGCACGTGAAAATGGTTTCTCATGCCATTAATGTGTGGCTTGCGTGATGAGCATGAAGCAAAACATTCACCCTTCCCCATGGTATAAACGGAAGTACAATTAGCAAAACAATAAAGGTTAAATTAATTTTTTGATCCGTCATTTGTTTTAATTTATTTAAGTTGATCCCTCTATTTTAAAAATATTCAAGTTAGTCCCTTACTTACTAAACTTTAAGCAATTTGATCCTTTCCGTTAAGTTTCACCAATAAGTTTTGACTAAATTACTCTTTTGGTCCCTCATTTATTTTAATTTATTCAACTTTGTCCCTATATTTTATTCAACTTGGTCCCTTATTTGTTTTAATTTATTCAACTTAAATGATCAAATTGTTTAACATTAGGCAAGTAAAAATCAACCTGAATATTTTTAAGATAAAGGGACCAAATTGAATAAATTAAAACAAATGAGAGTCCAAAAGAGTAATTTAGCCAACAATAAAACAAGAAAAAGAAAATTAGAAGAGAAAGAAAAACCAAATGCTTGTATTGTTTATACTTTCCACTCCTTTCACAACCCAAGATTACAAATGTCTTCCTTCCTATACCACCTGTCTCTGATCTCGCAATGACAACAACAAAACTATTCTCTCTCCCAACGGCTCCTGTCCAATTCAAAAGATCATCTCAGGTAGGAAAGACCTGAAAATAAAAATACAAAATCAACTTATAATGTTCACATTGCAGTAACTTATCAAGAACAATTTTCCATTCACCAACCTCTTCAGTGGTGAATGCATAACTATAATCCACAATCTAGTTGGTATGTCCACCTCTTCGGACACCTTGGATACATACTCTTCCAAGTCAATTTCTACAGTGATAAACACAAACACATAAAATAAGTTGGATGCATACGTATTTCCAGATTGTATTTTTTATAAGTTTTCGAATTGTGTTCTAGAAAAGTATTGAAGCCATTTTAAACATCGAAACTTGTTTCAGGAAGGTATTTTAAATGTGTTCCGAAACTTATTTGCGGAAGCTATTTATCATCATTTACAGAAACATATTTCTGAAAGACATTATAAATGTGCTCCATAATCTTAATTCCGGAAGCCATTATAGATGTATTCCAGAATCTTATTGAAAGTCAATATAGATGTATTCCGGAATCTTATTTCCGGAAGTTGTTATAGTTGTATTACGGAAACTTATTTTCGGAATGAATAAAAACTTGCGTAAAAATTTATGAACTTGATCAACGGCGAGGGAGAAGATGAATAAATTGCATGCAGTTAATTGTTTTTTTTCTGAATGTGTGTTCCCAATGAATTGAACTCAATTATGAATTGAATTAAATCATGAATTGAATGAATAGAAATTAATTGAATTGAATGAGGGAGAAGAGGAAAATAACCACAGGGAGTGTGAAGAAAAAGGTTTTTAGGGATGGGGAGGGTGGTGTGGAATTGTGAAAAGGTTTATGAAAAAATATTAAACAAATGGGAGGGTATTTAGGGGGAAAAAAACTAGAGGATGCGGTGTATTAAAAATTTTATTGGTGCAAAAAGCAACACCCTGATAATAAATAGCCTAGCCCAATCTACCTACAAAGGGCCATACTACTAAAGACCTGAATCAACATACTATGAGAGTTACTGTTTGCACCTCTCTTTTTTCTAATACACCTCACTTTCGTTTATTTTTTTTCCAAAATACCCTTTCTAAATTTAATTCCAGGACACAATTTTTATGTGTTTCAGAAATTAAGTTTCGGAATGTAATTAATTTTGAAAAGTTCCGAAAATTAAATTTTGGTACTTCCGGAATTTAATTTCCAGAGCACAATTTTTTTAGTGTTCCGGAACTTAATTTTTGGAATGTAATTTATTTTAAAAAGTTTCAAAAATTAAATTCCGAAAATGTAAAAAATGAAGAATCTACAAGGACACGGTAACACCAATATTTATGTGTGCTTGAGAATCAACTAATAGAAGCTTTCAATAATTGAAATCTTAGAGGTCTAAAGCCTGAAAATGTGGAATTTGATATAATAACAGTATAGTCAAAATTACAAAGTTTGGGAGAACAAATAATTAAGTCTTATGTACTTTTATTTTTTTGGCAAAAATGGATTATTTGTCCTTGAATTTATTAATAAAATGGAAAAAGAATACATGATTAAGTCTCATGTAGTACATGGTCCATTACAAAGAACAAATACAAGCTTAGTTGAATTCTACCTGTACTATAGGCTTCCTTTTAAGGTCTTATAATTTGGGTTTGGGCCTAACTCAACCGCAAAAGCTAGCTCATAGGGTAAGGGTTGCCCCTCACTTATAAGCATTATTCAAGTCATATCACTATCCAATGTGGGACTCCAACACCCTCCTCACGCCCAGAACTGGACATCTGAAGCGTGAAGTTTGCAGGACTGGACATCTGTGGGTGGCCCAATGGATCTCAGATAGGCTCTGATACCATCTTAGAATTTGGGTTTCGGCCTAATTCAACCCAAAAAGCTAGCTCATAGGGTAAGGGTTGCCTCCCACTTATAAACACTATTCAGGCCATATCACTATCCAATGTGGGACTCCAACACAAGGTAATATTTTTTAAATTTCGCACACCCATGTATTACATCATTACAGGACCACCTCAAAACCTTCATAAGCAGCTAGTGTTTTTGTGAGACGATCCGCCATCCCATTGAAGAACCTAAGATATTAGCTATCCTTAATCGTATTATAAACGTTAGCATGCCTCATTAATTTGAAGCGAAGCGAAATAATTAAACGCAGAAACGCAACTAAATTAAGGCATACAGCACATCAGAGTACACAACTATAAATATATAAGATACATACATGCATTGGTTGCCCCATCAGTAGGGTTACAGCAGTAGTGTATACGTACGGAGTACATCGGTACAGAATATAAGCAAAATGAATCACGAGATAAGAAAGCTCTCATGCTGGCCACTCTCCTGGTACAACACTTGAAACCCCTCGAGATTAGGGTTCGTGGCTCGTCCACCAGCATCAGGCTCATAAGGAGTGTCATCCAGTTCCTCAGCAACTGGTTCCTCCACAGGGTCTTCCCATAAAATAAAAGAAATACACAGAGCAAAGACAGGGAGATAAGAAACACGCATCATCAAACATGGGAGAGGGGCAATAGTACAGCATATAAACATGTAGCACACAACACATTGAAAACATACAACACACCAACAACCATCTCCTGGGTCATACAACACAACCATCTCAAATGTCATTCTCTCAGATCAAACCTCTACGAAGGATACTAATCCCTATATGCATGTCATCATCCCTATATGCATGTCGGCCAATTTCATCACGTCCCTAGTTGGACATCCCCGTCGGGATTAATAACATCACGTCCCCAATTGGAAATCCTCGTAAGGATTAATAACATGACGTCCCTAATTGGACATCCTGCCTCGGGACTGGTGGTACACATCTCACCCCCATTTGGGCATCCCCCATTGGGACCAAATATGTATGATATGAAATGTTATGATATGCAGTAAACATCCATCACAGGTTGATACCGGAACCTCATACCTAAACATTCGGCCACAGTGATGCACTGCATCCACATCAACATCAACATCAACATCACGACGCCTTGCGTCCATGAGCCACAGCTCCATGTTAGGACCACGACGGTATCAATCCGAACAACATCACAATCTCACCATACTCTCATCAACAATCATCCAACCAATCACAATAATAAAATATCACGACAATAAGTATGCCAATATAGATATCATCACATTGACAAATAAACATATAATCACATAGGTAGTTTAACATAACAGATAAACAGATAATCATATAGGTAGTTTAACATAAAAGATAAACAACTAATCACATAGGCAGTTCAACATATCAACCTTAATAATCACATCGTCTAAATTATCATCTTAGTGGTGATAGCCCAAAGGTACCTACACATAGGGTCCAGGTACTTTGTCCAAGGCTCAACCTCTAGTAGGGTTTAAGGTTCCCCTACACATGTATACATTCTATACTACGGTTGTCTTCCCGACGATAACAGTTCTTTCTCCCCACCTGAAACTACTATGCACGCTCGCCTTCCCGTACAAGCTCCCGAACATAGCTCCGAAACCGGCACTTTAGCACGCTTTAGGGCGATTGAACACAATCTGATCCTTCACAACAAATCACAACTTTAACATTCACAAAATATCATTCCTTGTCTCCTAGGTCCTAGATTCGGCCTTGGTGACTTAAATTAGCTAGGGATGTCTAAAAATTTCTAACTCTTGGATGAATGATCCTCAAGTATACATAACACTAGATCAAGTCTCATTACACAAAAACTTGAAACAAAACCCATGATTTCTCAAAGGGTTAGGTTCGGCCACTTGCTAGAAAAATATGTTAGACATGTTGTTTGATTTCATACTCTTGGATAGTGATAGAGAGTGATGAGACTAGGTCATAGAAATTGATTTCACAATAAAAGGATTTTTCTATGATTTTCTAGAGATTTTTGAAGATTGAAGTTAGAAGTTGAAACATGGAGATTCATGAGTTGAAGAGCAAGAAATGAATGAAGAACATGAACTCCAAGAATCAAAGGAAGTAGCCATACCTCTTGGATGATGAACAAGGCAAGGATCCAACACTTTTCTTCACAAAATTTGCTAAGATTTCACATTGGGAAATGAGAGAAAGGTGAAGTTATAGAAAAACTGGGTGATGGCCTCTCATGAGGAGGGTTAGGCGTGGGAATTGGGAGGGTTAAATGGTACAAATATTTTTCACTTAAGGGCAAAATGGACATGTCATCTAGGGACAAAAATGGAATTAAAACAAAAGATCAAGGGCAAAATGGTCTTTTCACCCTTAAAGTAACAAAATATCTAGATATTTTGTTGGATAGTGATGAGTCATGAGGGAAAGAATGGGTTTTCATGAATTCCTAGGGGCAAACGGTCTTTTCCTTTAGGGACAAAAATCTCATTTAGGAAAAATACCAAGGATATTTTGGTCTTTTCTCAGTGTGAACGCGTTTAGATATTTTAGAACGTCATAATGACACTGTCATGCTTTCCTAGGTGATGTGACTTGATGTGACTTCAAGTTTATCCGTTACCAGGTCCTGGTAAATCCGTATTCAGCTCCGTTCCTTACCAGATTTAAGATTTCGCCCGTATAACGTATATTAATTCACTTTTAGTGCGAAAAGCCCAATTTACAAAAGTTGTTGGAAATTCAATTCTAAGCCTAACTGTTTCGTTCATGAGTCAAAATTAGGTCTTCTAATCAGTAAAATCTTACTGTTAGTGAAAACGCAGATCGGACTCCGTCTGAATTTTCAACCCAAAATTTAATCGTAGCTCTCTACGATGACGTATAGTATGAATGGGGTCTTAGTTTATTTAAATTCATTTTCTAACTCTCAGATAAAATATAAACGTATTTATATAAATTACCGATATAAAAGACAGTGTAAATAGGGGTGTTACATTTTGTCCATTCAGCCCATCTATTTTGGCACTCTTTGAAAGAAAAACTAAAGTTCTTACATATCTAGAACAGTGTATAAATACAAATTATAGCATGTTATACATGTTAATCGAAATACGAGGACAAGAATTGTGTACCTTGAAGCATTGCAGAATCCATTGCATTTGATCAGAATGTGAGGGAATTACTGCTCTCTTTTTTGGTAAGCCTTCAGTGTGTGTGTGTGTGTGTGTGTGTGTGTGTGTGTATAGACTGCTTAATGGGGAGGCAACCATTTAACTTACCAGTAGAGAGTAAGGACCTCTCAACGGGTTAACATTAGAATGACCCAGCCCATCATAGGGTCACTCTCAATAGATACCCACAAAACTAATTTCACCAATTGGTTAAGTAAATAAGAATAAATTACATAACTGATATAATAATAACTTTAATTATATTTTAATCACAAATTAATGTTAATCCACAAATTATACACATGTTAAATTAATTTTTTTAACAATTCTCCCACTTGGATAGCATTAATCAATTATTAAAATATAACAATTATTAAAAGTGAAATACCAATTATGATCAAAGCACACCTTAACCAACAGTATAAGAAATATAAGCTTTAACAGTGCAGAAATAGTATCTGATAGGGAAGTAAATCATACATGCTAAAGACTCATATCTTACATAAAGAAGTGATGAATATAAAATTTCATATAATTAATAAAGAGAAATATACAATTCAAGAACGGTCCAAGCATCTTAAAATGCTATAAGAGATATGATAACAAGAATGACATCAATTTTATATATCTCATAATAACAATAATGGGCAAATAATGGTTTCAGACTCCCACTAATCCAATACATCAAAAGAATTAACTAAGCCCATTTGAATTACATGATTCCGGAATATTCCAACAGTTAAGCCTTTGGTTAATGGATCCGCAAGCATGTTTCTTGTATCAATATGCTCAATACGAGTATGAAACTCCTGAATTTTCTCTCTAACGAACAGATATTTCACATCAAAATGCTTAGTGCGAGAAGAGCTTCTATTGTTATGAGAGAAGTGCACAGCAACAATATTGTCGCAATATATCACAAGTGGCCTAGATATGCTTTCAACAATATGAAAGCCGGAGATTAAATTTTTCAGTCACATGGCTTGACAACTAGCCTCATAGCAAGAAACATACTCTGCTTCCAGGGTAGAAGTAGTTGTAAGTGTCTGTTTGACAGTTTTCCAAGAAATAGCTCCTCCTACCAACATAAAGATAAAGCCAGAATTAGACTTACAGTCGTCAAGGCAACTAGCGAAATCAGAATCAAAATAACCAATGACCTGAAGTTGATTAGACTTCTGATAGGTCAACATATAATCCTTGGTTCCCTGCAAATATCTCATGACCTTTTTTATGGCTTTCCAATGACCCAAGCCTGGGTTGCTCAAGTATATCCCGAAAGCATTTACAACAAAAGCAATGTCGGGACAAGTACAAACTTGAGCATACATTAAACTGCTAACAACAGAAGCATATGAGACGTTTTCCATTTCATTTATTTCTACATCATTTTGAGGACATTGAGATTTAGAAAATTTTTCCTTACCCTTTTGAACAGGTGCAACACATGGGGAGCAAGAATGCATATTAAACCTTTTGAGGATCTTTTCAATATATCCTCTATGAGATAATCCAAGAACACCACATGGCCTATCACGATAAATCTGGATGCCTAAAACAACAGAAGCATCACCAAGGTCCTTCATATCAAAGTGGCTACCGAACATAAGTTTTGTCTTGGTGAGAAGTTTAACACAACTTCTAGCAAGAAGTATATCATAAACATATAGAATGAGAATGATGAAATTACTCTCACTAGTCTTCAAGTAAATGCACTGATTTGAGGGATTTTCTTTGAAGCCAAGAGAAGTAACAACCTGATCAAACATCAAATACCATTGTCTGGTATGACACCCACTACCTCGTATATGATAAATAATAAATACATAATACAAGTTAAATAAAAACGTAACATAAAAGGTAGCAAGTACCACATTATCCAACGGTAATCCATAAAAAATAGAGTAAATTAAAATCTTTTAAACAAATAGAAAACAATTGCAGAAAATAAAACTAAACCCAAAACCTGATGTCACATATCAGAGCTGGTATACAAAAATACCGATAAGACATCGGATAACAATAGAAACATAAACTAGCAACCTAACTATTAGTAAGCGATCTCCTCGTGATCACTCCTCAACAGCTGGCTAACCCTTCTCTGCATAAATAAGGTACATGCATAGAAACAACAAAGGAAGAGGGTCAAAAATCATATATATGAATATAAAGCAGTAACAAAATAGTTAATAAGATGAGCATACAACACACAATCATATAGAACATATCATATCATGTTATAGAATGTGTGCAATGCGATGCAACATCACTACTCCATGCACATGTGGATCCATCAACTCTAACTCTGGAAAGACGAGTAGGAGTACATATCCGTTAAACCAACGTTGGAGGAATCACCATACCAGATGACCTCCACGGATACTCTCACTAATCCTGAAAATGTACTATGGGTAGTCAGGGTAGTCAGGTTTTGTCGAAAGGACACTCCGGTCACGGGTTGCAAGTCCATGCCATAATGGAACCCCCTTACCCAACTCTACCCTCAAGGTCAGGATAACACCCATTGTGGCCTCCACCGTCACGATTCATCGTTTGCTTTCCACCCAACTAACATCTTCTATGCAATGATGCGTGCAATGCCGAACAAACATACAGTTACATGTCCAACCATCCTTCATCGTAATCATTCACAATTATTATTAACTTTGATCATCAACGATGATCATAAACAACATCTGACGATAACCTATCGTTACCGTCTTTATCAACATCACTAATAGCAACACATCATTACTATTAGTATCCTTATTTTTATTAAGTATTATCCGAATTAACTAAACCTCTATCCCTATTTACTTGCTGATATCCTTATTAATGTTCTCATCTTAATTTCATTACTATCCTCAAAACATATTCTTTAGATTATCACATTCTTCACTTACTCTCTTTATTTAAATCTATAAGATCATGTAATTTCATTAACGCCCGATAATCAATTATTACCTATAATCGATTACTGCTAACTTAGTAATCCATTACCGCTAACCTTAAACGTTTTTACCGCTCAAAGATCAACACCTATGTGTTTGAACTATAATCCTTAGGTTATCAACCTCACCCCCTCATGCTAAACTCATTGATTCTGAATTTCCATTAACCTAAAACTACGTTCATAGTTTAAGGTTAATTTAACATCAAATTCCAAGGCTTAAACGACATAACCATCCATCATAATTCATCATCATCAACATGAAACACAAAACCAACAAATATAATCATGTTATAACAATAATAACTCACATTCAATAATTAGAAGAATCAAGAATAATACATATAAGCATTCATCAACATTCATAGGCATAGATGAAGGCGTAATTAGGATTCAACTATCAAATATATCATATAACAACATACAACTATGGTAATGGGTTAACCCTTCATCTTATGCTACCCCAAAACCTATATATTCATATTGACCTCTTCCCCCCATACCTGGTATGACGAAACGAAATCCAAGGAAGAAGAGTGTACAAGATCTGTTCTTGATTCCGTCTCAGGGTTCAAGTGCTTGATCAAGAACACAACATAAAGAGAAGAATAGATTCAATTCCCAACCCAATAAAAATTGAAGAAAAAAGGATGGACTCTAGGGTTGGTTACCTGATCTTGATCACAACTAAAAAAACCCAAACTAGAACAAGGAAGATAAAAGGCTGCCTTGTTGGATGATGGTGCCAAACCAGACCCAAAAACGTTCATAATCAGTCCCAAATTCAAGACAACTCAAAAAGAATTGAAGAAGAGCAAGGGTACATAAATTTAACTCAGTCCTAACCTATCAAGGTTAACAAGAACAAGGGAGTACGGCTATGCAAGGATTTCGTATCAGTTGTGGTGATTTCCAACGAAAACGGGTAAAACGGGTATATTTCTTGATGAATCTCAAAGGGATTAAGAGAGAACCCTAAGATATTGAGAAAGATGTTTTTCAAAGGCTTAGAAACTGATAAATTAGGGTTTAATTCGTGCTCAAAGGGTTTAAAAAGGAGTTAAGACGAAACGGGCCGAAATAAGGATTCAAAATCCGTTCTGCAAAAAAATGCAGTCATAATCGATTATGATTGTTCTGATTTGTCAACATGCGCACTCGAATACCCATAATCGATTATGGGTAACCCATAATCGATTATGGTTGTTCTGACACTCATAATCGATTATCGATTATGGCTACTCTGACTTATTTTCGAACATTCATAAATCGATTATGGCTGCTCTGACTTGTTTACTAACTGTCATAATCGATTATCATAATCGATCTATTTTGACAGCATTCACCCCCTTTTTATGGCTAAACCACTCAAAACATATACTTAAACATCCAACATGGAACTAAGGACATAGATCAACATACGAAAACATATATAAACACATCAATACACATATAAATGAAAATTGGGGTGTTACATTTGGAGGCATATTTTAGTCCATAAATAGACTTATTCAGCTTGCAAACCAAGTGTTCTTTGCCAATTTCCGCAAAGCCTTCAGGCTGAACCATGTAAACATCTTCAGTAAGGTCTCCATTCAGAAAAGTCATCTTCACATCCATCTGGTGAAGTTCTAGATGAAAATGAGCTACTAAAGCCATAACAACTCAAAATGCATCCTTTGTAGAGACTAGTGAAAAAGTCTCCATATAATCAATGCCTTTTCTTTGGCTATAGCCTTTAGCTACCAGTTTGGCTTTATAACTTTCAACGTTACCATCTGAAGTACGTTTGGTTTTGAAAACCCATTTGCATCCAACAAGTTTATAACCAACTGGTAAATCCTCTAGATACCATACACTATTATGAGACATAGAAGACACATCATGCATAGCATTCAGCCAATCAGAAGCATGAGAGCTAGAAATTGTCTCCTTAAAAGTGATAGGATCATTATCATCATTGAGATCAAACTGGTATGGAAGGTCTGCACACTCTCTGAGATCTCTCAATGGAACTTCATCAATAATAACATCATGTTCCTCTTCACTTGATAGTGGTGCTGCCACACCATCTTCATGTTGAAGATTCTCATCATCATCAGTAGCTGGAATCATAACTTCTGTAGGAAAAAGAAAAGCTAGTATAGGAACTATGGTACGATATTCTCTAAGAGTGATTGGTCTTGGTATATCACTCCCACTATCCAAGACATCCTTAAAGAAAATCGCTCAATTAGATTTGATGACTCGCATAGAGTGAGATGGACAATAGAATTTGCTACCTCTGGAACCCACATAATAGCCAATAAAGAAACCACTAATAGTCCTAAGATCAAGCTTCTTAGACTGAGGATTATAAGGTCTAACTTCTGCCTTACAACCCCATACATAAAAAGTGTTTCAAACTCGAGTTCTTTCCACTCATAAGCTCATATGGAGTTTTTGGTATAGACTTGTTGGGTACTTGATTGAGAATGTAGACAAAAATCTTTAAGGCATCTCCCCAAAGAAAGTCTAGCAATGATGAATGGCTCAACATATATCTTACCATATCCCAAAGTGTGCGGCGGTTACGTCTCTCTGCAACTCCATTTTGCTCAGGAGTACCATGCATAGTGTACTGAGCTTTAATACCATATTCCTCAAGAAATCTGGCAAAAGGTCCTGGGTTTCTACCCGTTTCATTATATCTACCATAGAATTATCCACCTCTGTCAGATCTTACGCATTTGATCTTCTTACCCGTTTTCAACTCAACAACAGCCTTAAAAGATTGAAGGCATTCAGGGAACTAGATTTTTCCTGAAGAAGATCTATCCACCCATATCTCGAGAAGTCATCTATAAAGGTAATGAAATACCCATATCCACTCATGGCAGTGGGTGTAATAGGTCCACACGGGTTGGTGTGAATCAACTATAGCACATCATCACACCTATTTGCTGCTTCATTCCTAACCTTGGCAGTAAATTTGACTTTGATGCAATCAACACATGTATCAAAATCGGAGAAGTCTAGATCATGAAGAATACCTTCCTTGACCAACCTATCAATTTGAGGCCTGGAAATATGCCCCAAACGTCGATGTCATAACATAGATGAATGCTCATCAATCCTACTGCGTTTATTTCCAACAGCAAAATTAACAGACACGTCATGCAGATTTAACATATAAAGGCCATCACGTAAAACTCCTGAACCAACAGGAATAGAATTGAAATAAACAACCAGTTTGCCACTACCAAATTCAAAGGTGTAGCAACATTTATCTAAAGCAGAAATAGAAATCAAGTTCCTTCTCATAGAAGGTGCATATATAACATCTCTTAAAAGCAAATTATGTCCAGAAGGCAAAAGTAAAGGAACAAAAAAATGTCAATAACAGAAACTCTAGCTCCATCTCCCATAATAATATTGGACTTAGCATCATTTGGCTTCCTCAGGCTTGTGAACCACTGCAAGGAATTCAAAATATGAATGGTTACACCTGAATCTAACCACCAAGTATTTGGAGGAACATCTATGACATTGGATTCAAAGCACGTTAGAGCCAGGAATATACCTTGTTTCTCTTGTTTCTTTTTTAGAAAGTAGCAATCATTTACCTTATAGCCATACTTCTTACAATATTTGCAGTTACCCTTGAAGAAACCTTTCTTGGGCTGCAGTTTGCCTACAGATGTTGCTTTGCATTTTTCTTCTTTCCTTTTTGATCTTTCTTCACAAATTTCGTACCTGAAGTTGAATCTAGAGTTGGAGCAGATGCAGCAAAATGAGCACTGTGTGATTTACCCTTTCTAATAGACTCTTCCTCTTGAGTAACAATGGCAATCATCTCGTTCACTGTCCATTCAGCCTTCTGAGTATTTTATGAGGTCTTCATAACATCGAACTGTGAAGGAAGAGATTCAAGGACTCGGTAGATTAAAGTGTTTTCACCAATTTCAACTTTAAGAGATTTCAGTTTGTTGTAATAGTGTACCAGCTTCATGATATGCTCACGCACACCACTGACCCCATCATATTTAGTCTTGTCAAACAAGGAAAGATACTGGCATTTCTGAGCCTTCTCAAAAATCATAAATTTTTCCCCAACAACTTTATGATATTCCTTAGCATTTTCAGTCTCTGAGATACTCTGCCTGATGGATTTCTCCATAGTATACTTCATCACTTTCTGGCACACTCTATTATAGTGTTCCCATTTCTCATAAGCAGAACTCTGAGCTGCAATAGACTCATTTGTAAGAGTTGTTGGATTGTCTTTCCTCAAGGCCAAATCTAAGTCAGCAATAGTAAAGAAGAGATCCAGAGACTCTTTCCAGTCCTCATAGTTTGTCCCATTTAGAGTTTTGACAGAATTTGGGAAAAAGGCTGACATAAAACCAACAATAAGGAATCATTAAGAATTGCAAGATAATATGATTCCACATATATGTTCACCCAAACTTTCCCTTAACACATATTTCTTATTTATTATAATCCCGCCTAAGGGTCCTGAATCATAATAAATAAGAAATGTAATAAGAAAGAATAATATAATGTACAAAACTTACATTACCAAAAATTTCTAATATTGATAGGGTACTCGAAACCATAATTGATATAAGCATAAGACTATAGTACATTTTATAGTAACAAATTACATTAATAATAATACACCGATATGGTATAATTATTATTAATATAATATAACTTCTTTAATTATTTAGTAACACAAATTTTATATAATTATACCCACGATAGGTGAATTCATAACTATACAAAATATCAACAGTCTTGCTAAAACATTACAATAGGAAAATGTATATATATTTATGAGGAGGGATCAAGTTACTCCAAGAGTAACTTTAAGAGAGTTACTCCCAAGCTCATCCATCTATTTATTATAATCTATATTAATTCATTAAAGAAGCCACATGACTTTTGTTGGGTTAGAATAAATGGATGATGAGATTGAGAGTAACTCTCTTAAAGTTACTCTTGGAGTAACTTGATCCCTCCTCTCTCTCTCTCTCTCTCTCTCTCTCTCTCTCTCTCTCTCTCTCTATATATATATATATATATATATATATATATATATATATAAATAGAATATACATGACTAAATTTGCATAAAGCTCTAAATTTAATTCTATCTATACGACACATTAGCAAAGAGAGTATAAGGCATCAAAGTGTCATAAACAGAGTAAGGAACAGTCACAAAAAATTTAAAGCCTAAAATCCGAGAGTATAATATTAAAAAATATAAATTATTTTCGGATTTAGCAAAATAAAATATATAAGGGTGTCCAAAAAATTCCAAAAAATCACCAAAGTACCAAAAATAATAAATAATT
Organism: Ammopiptanthus mongolicus; assembly: GCA_039655645.1. Lineage (NCBI taxonomy): Eukaryota > Viridiplantae > Streptophyta > Magnoliopsida > Fabales > Fabaceae > Ammopiptanthus > Ammopiptanthus mongolicus. The sequence continues at coordinate 32,842,484 of CM077348.1, read as the reverse complement.
AATTTTAAAACAAAAAATAAAATTTTTCGAGCCCTGAAGGTGGGTCCACGTGTCCCCACGCGCGGGTCCTGCGAGTGGGGCTTCACAGAGGAAGTCATCTTTCTCGCCCAGATTGCTTAACCGGGTCGCAGCGACCCGAGAAAGGGATTCGATTGGATCTCCATATTTTCTCAACCATTTTCGATGGTTTTTGAGGGGTTTTGATCGTTGATGTCCAATCTATAGAAGCCCCATAACAATTTCAGGATTCGCTTTTTGTTTCAGGAAGAAATCGAACACAGAAACGTTAGGTTTCATGGAAGGAAACCTGCGACAATGAGAGAAGAACTTCTCTCAGTTCGTTCAACAAAACGCATGAAATTTTAGTATGATACTTGCACAACATTGAGGAAGATAACCCCTCAAACAATTTCGAAATCGTTTGCTTGAATCATAGTTTCGAATTTATGAAGAAAAAAGCAAAAAACAACTTCAAAAAAGGATTCTGGGCAAAAGGAAAATTTCTACAACAACGATATAGCATGATATAAAATCCCTAAAAACAGTTCTGGCATCTTGATTGAAAACAAAGCCATAAATTAGGGTTCATATAATTTACACAATACCTATAATATGTATCTATCTTGGCTCTGATACCAATTGCAAGAAAAACTAAAGTTCTTACATATCTAGAATAGTGTACAGGTACAAAATATAGCATGTTATACATGTTAATCGAAATACGAGGACAAAAATTGCGTACCTTGGAGCATTGCAGAATCCATTGCACTTGATCAGAATGTGAGGAGATTATTGCTCTCTTTTCTAGTAAGCTTTCAGTGTGTGTGTAGACTGCTTAATGGAGAGACAACCTTTTAACTTATCAGCAGAGAGTAGAGACCTCTCAACGGATTAACATTAAAATGACCCAACCCATCATAGGGTCACTCTCAATAGATACCTACAAAACTAATTTCACCAATTGGTTAAGTAAATAAGAATAAATTACATAAATGATATATGAATAATTTTAATTATATTTTAATCACTAGTTAATGGTAATCCACATATTAAACACGTGTTAAATTAAAAAAAAAAAAATTAACACTCTTTTCTTTTTGATTTCCCGTAAGAATAATTTGATGCTCTATACTTGCAGAACTAATATCTGGGATATTCACAAAAGGATGGCGTCTATAGGGAGTCCTGTTCAAGTACAATATGGTGGAGCCTAGTTCTCTATTTGAAGGTACGGGGATGTCCAATCTAGTAGAATACAGCTTACCATAAACTGTTCTAGCGATAGAAATGTTTCCCCTGATGATACTAGTACTAGAATACAGCTTACCATAAACTGTAATCCAGTAGTGACACCATTTGTTGTAGCGTTTTATATGCAGATTTTAAATCTCCCAATCTTGTAAATGACCAAATGAATTTACGCCTAGGAAAGATACTCATACTGTAGTGTTTAATATCTCATCCCAAATTAGATGCACCGCAGGCAAGTTTTTCTGCAAAACTGCAAGCTAGAAACAGGGTAAGACAAATGATAATTTTCTCATAAAATCATATAATAAAAAGATGGGTGTATGGAAGATGGGTTCCGAAAGAAGAAAGAAGAAGATGAAGGTGGAGTGTATGGAAGGAAGGGTTCCAGAAAGAGGAAAGAAGATGAAGATGGGGATGTATTTGGAATGGGTACATGAAATAATAGATGGGGAGAGAAAGCAGTTATAAGGGTATTTTAGGAATATCTATTTTTTAAAAAGTAAGTTGGGTGTATTATAAATTTTTGGGGTGCAAAAAGCAACACCCCATAACTATTACCTCTGACCTACCACCGTGGTAATCGTTAAACCCCAACTAGGTTATCTAGACTCCACTTTGTCATGACCAGATTCGTTCAAAATTGACTGGAGAGCGTACTAGATGAGTATGTTGTATCAGGTCCGATAGGATAACTTAATACTAGGGGTGGACACGGGCAGAGTAAACCCAACCAGCCCAACCCAACCCGAAAAAAGTCGGGTTGGTTCGGGTTGTCGGGTTAGTTCGGTTTGGCTGAAGGAGAACCTGTGTGCTTCGGTTCGGGTCAGGAAAAACTCAAGCCGAGCAAACCGATTGATACTTCTCCAACCCGAGCAACCATAGCAGAGAGAAAAGGGAACCAACGATAGATTGAACTTGTTGGTGTAAGCCCTAGCGACCAATCTATTTTGAATAGATCATCATTTGCATCATGATTATGAATATATTTGATATTTGAATAAGGATTCAAAATATTATGCTATCATTGTCCTTAGAATAGCAGTTCGTTTAATGAAATATCAAGTGTGACTTGATCGTGAAACCCCATTAAACTATAGAACACTATTCTTAAAACAACTGTAGTCAAGTATTATTGTTATTTAGAACAACAATAATACATCAAGACTATTATGCGAGTAGATGGATAACCACATCTCACAGGTTATGGATATGAGATATCAAGTCTTCACATAAGAATAAATATTAGAGTAATATTTATACTGGATTAATCCACTATGTGAACGTTGCATAATAGTTATGTAAGTGTCATAAGAGCTTCTCATGGCGACCATAGTGAAGTAGTCCTTCGACTTGAAGTCACTACGATTCCTATATGTGGAGTTATAGGCTTTAATGCTATTAAACGTCATCCGTAACAGGATGATCATAAAGGTAGTTATTGGACATGCAATGAAACATGTTGATGAATATGAGTGATGTAGATAGGATTCGTCCTTCCTACATAACATGAGTAGTATCATGGTTCTACCGATAGAGTGAGATGTAAAAATGCATGGCTATGCTGAAATAGGACAATATGAAATATTGGGTCCGTTTGTGATTACACGTCTACTCGAAGATCAAGAAACAAATAATTGGACTTAACAGGGGTGACATTTATGCCTTGTGTTCAATTATGACATATGGACAAAAGGACATTTACTACACGGTTATTTTGGTTGTAGTAAGGTTAAAATCGAATAACCGATTTTCTCATAAATTGGGTAATAGTGATGCATTGCTAGATGCCGCTCATTGTTAATAATATTTGATATCAGAATTAATATTTGATATTATAATATTTAATATTATTTTCAGTTTAGTGGAAACCTATAGGGTCACATGCATAGAGTAAATAGTTGAAGAGGAATTGATTTATTAAATATGATTTAATAAATAATTCCAATTTGGGCTTGTAGTGCACAAGCTCATCAGGGTTGTGGCAAGTAGGGTGAAAGGGCGCTACCGCTTAAATATTTAGCGCGCCTCCTTCACCACACACATGTGAGACACATTTCACACTTTACATTACGTCAACCCTATAGCCGTCAACTAGCACAAGACACACAAGATCCAACGAACATTTGCTCGGGTGTACTAAGTAGAGATGTTTCTCCTTTGTGGCACTAGTGATTTGAAAGCACGCTTCAAGAAGTAAGCACAATAGCCCTTTTGTGATTCTTGTTTTGTAATGCACAATCCATGTGAATGATTTATCTTGAGATATGATTATAAGTGAGAATTATATCATGAAAACCCAACATAAGTTCTCCTTATTAAAATATTGTATCAGTTCTACGATATGGAAAAGATTTTCAAGGCGGACTTTGAAATTTCAAAACATGAATGACTTCATGATGATTTGAAAGCGATAGAGTAAAGACTATAGGTATTGGACAAATTTCAATACTGAATAGATAGAAAATTGTAATTATGTTCTGATGGCGGTCCTAACACAACCTTCGAAAAAACAATTCTGGTCGAAAAACTTTTTCAAGAGTGTAGAATTCAAATCAAATCCACCGTGTCCTTTTAAAAGACAACAATAAAATTTGTGAGCTCATTTACTCAAGGTAGCTCTTATTTGACTAGCAAGAAAATAGGTAGTTAGAAATTTTCAGTTCCAAGAAATTTTTACATTCTTGCCTGCGGAGGCAAATAAGATATTATTAGTAGGTAATTAATCAATTTCTAGAATTTTATTCATTTGTTGGACAAGCACACGAATCGAGTTTACTAAAAGTCTCAGTTCTTAACAATAACCATGAATCCAAACAATCTTGATCAAGAATGATTGGTTTAGCAAAAGAATATAAATAACCGGAACAAAAGATAATGAAGAAACATGAAATTTCAATTGGTTCACGCAAAATCATAGGCAATGAAAGTAGAAATGATGAAACCAGATCAAATCAAATCAATTCAGATATATTCAAATTAAGAGGATAATGAAGACATAAGCAACCCAAAAAATTTTACTCTGTCATAGACAATAGAAATGGATCGTGTCCGAATCAGACAGTATAGTTAAAGGTTTACCTGTTATGGTACACTCTTCTTGGATGTGACCATCAGATTGTGAAGCTTCAATTCCACTTGTTGCAAGGGTTCTATTCACTACTGGTTGACTGTAGGCCCCACCTTGTGTTGATCACAAACTCTTGAAACATGCCCCAAATTTTCCAAACTTGATGCAGATAACGCCTTCGAAGGTGCAATACCTTTTCGTGGTCATTCCCGCATTTCTTGCATCGTGGTGTAGTAGGTACTGGTTACTAGACATACTACTCCCCCTGGAAGGTTGTCCCTTTTCGCGAGTGTTCATCAGATTTTCGATTAGGAAGCACTCCTCCATCAAAATTGACATCTCTCAGATCCTTAAAGGTAGCATTGTTCCTCGAATTTCGTTCCTTAAACTTTCTTCGAACCTTATGCACTTCCACTCCTCATCGGGATGAAGTTGGAAATACCTCAAAGGCTTTAACATGTATTCAAAATGGGTAGCATACTCCCCGAGAGACGTTCCTCCTTGACGTAGCTGTAGAAACTCCATTCCTTTCAATGTGCCTTGTACTCGTCGAAAAGATACTTGTTTAGAAACTTGCTCTGAAAGACTCTCCAAGCGACAACTCTGTCTTTGGCTTCCAACGACTGACAGATGCCCTTCACCAAAAATCGGAGCAGGTATCACCTAAAGGAAGGCAAAACATTACTATTCTGTCCAATGTCACCTCTCTTTAGAAACAATAATGTAGAGAATAGCAAACAATTGTTGTTTTCCTTACAAACACAACAACATAGAAAACCAACAATTCAAATAATGATAGACCGAGGTCATCATCATTTCCAACATTGTCTCCTTTCGGAAACAATAACACAGAAAACAAATATAGAAAATATAACACAAACAATGACAAACCAAAACCCAAGTCTGAACAGACTCAATCAACTCTCGTACCAAATAATGTAACACCCTTCTCAGGCATTACATTTTACATGACGCTTTAAGGCAAAAATTAGTGGGATGTTAAAATCATTAGAAAATATGGGTTAAAAGAGCATATTAGTAATTGGTACTCATATGGATTCATATTGATTGAATGATAAAAGATGATGAAACGGGTACATTATGCTGTTATTTATAGTGGTTAGTGAGCACTAACCATCTAACAAACTAATTCACTCTATAATCTCCGTTATGTGTTATATATATGAGTTTCCACATATGAATAATTTCATAAATTTACGTGAATATCTACCTATGAACTTTGACATATACTCCTTGAATCTTCCATCTTTAATCATTACATGTATTTATAGAAATTCCAATTTGTAAATTGTACATGATTTCAATAAAAAATAATTTCATATTTCTAATTTAATATGCACATAGTTATGATAATAAAACATTTAATTGATATGCATTGTCAATATAAAAAAAATTTATACTGTCAATGAATCATAAATTATCACATCAAATATAATGTTTGACTCTTATTTAAATTACCTTAAAAGTCGCTCATATCATAATTTCTAATTTGTTGACAGTGTAAAAAACTTTAAACTGACAGTGCATAATAATTAAACTCGTAAAAAATTATGTCTAAAGTTTAATTATCATTCCTTTAAACTTCATTAGTTAGGTTATATTAAAACTTTGAAACTAATTTACAAAATATTAATCACAAACATAGAAGCTGAAATAACGTTTTTTTTTTTTAATTAAATAATATAACATATTGTTTTACCTTTGCACTTAATTTTTGGTCAATAACCCTTCTCATATTCTAATTAATACAAATAAGTCGAAAAAATTCGTATAAAGGGACAAATTTCTTCGGACATGTTTTTTTTTTTAACTCATAGGCTTATATTCTTTTTTGATGCTTATTTACTTAAACCCAGCATATCTTAAACTTCGATAAAATATTTATAAAATATGTAATTGCTATACACTAATACTTTAAAATTTTTTATACTGTCAATCAATTAGAAATTATTATATTAATAAAAATGATTGATTCTTATTTTAACTATCTTAAAAATATTTTTTTATACTAATAATATATATCAATTAAACTTTGAAACTAAAGAAACCAAAACCAGTTTTTATCTGTATTTGTTGCTCCTTTATTTTCTTGTCTTCTCAAAATAAGAATAATCGTCAAATTTAGTGGATATTTGCGATCCTGCATCCTTGTAGGGATAGAACAGAGGCTTAGAGGGCCGATAACAGCGTTGGTGCACGAGGATCACATTCTATTACCTGCCAAAACTGATGTTGACCCTTCTGTTCTTTTCTTTATCTTTCACTTTTCCTTTTTTATCTCAGCCTGTTGTTTTGAATCAGTAAAATTCGGACACGCAAAAATCATTGTACGTTAATGATAATGTCCAAAGATTCCTTTTAGGGTCCACTTTTCTGTTTCGCACTTTGCCTATCATCACATGTTAAATTAAACTTTGGTTTCTATTTATTACACTGTTGTGTTTAATGTTAACACACACATATTGTAACAAGAGTTCCTTCATTTCATCATCTTGTCCCTGTCGTAATTTCTAGGCAAATCCTGCAACCACAAGTTGTGTTTCGATGGACAGTATCCTTGGTCTTCTCAAACTTCGTATTAAAAAAGGCATCAATCTTGCAATTCGCGATGCTCGTACCAGCGACCCTTATATCGTTGTCAACTTCGGCGACCAGGTTAGAACTTCGCTATTTCGTGGATCTCATTTCTCTTCTCTTCGTTTTGCTTTGAAGGTGTTTTTGGTGAATAGGGCTATTTGTGTTAAAAGCTTGTGTTCAGTTCAACTTTAAGAATTTGGGGAAACTACTTCTTTTTTCCTTCCTCTGTTTCTTAACGTTTTCCTTTGTCAGATTTTGATATTGTTTGGTAGGTTTTAGTAATTGCTATTTCCTTTTTAACGTCTTAGAAATATTTTTCTGGGGGATTAGTGCTTCTGTTTCACACTCCAATTTTTTTTTTGAGGGACAAATATCTTTACGGAGTCAATTTCTTTGGCATTATCATTTGTTTAAATTTAATGGAGGTGTTGATTCATGAATAACAATTGATCAAAAGACAGTGATGACACAAAATGTATGCTATGTGTATTATGCATGGATGGAGATTTCTCTCACAATTTTTGCCACATTTTCTGTTTCCCACTAATAACAATTTGACATTTTAAAAAATAAAATCAAAACTTATTAATATTTGTGTTCATTCTCAATATTTAATCGATCGGGACATCCAAACATCATTTTTTTGAACATCCGATTTTTATTCAGCATGCATCCCCTTAACCTATGGTACAGCATGCAACTTTTACCTGTTATTATAATCCTATCCCATTTTTTATATTTAGAAAACGATATTAAATTAAATTAAGGGAAAATTACATGGAACTTTTTTGAGATTTTGTATAATTATGCTCAGCACCTCTCTTACTTTAAAAGTTATATTATGTCCCATTTAGAGGAAGTCAGTGTAAAAATAACATAAACCTCAAAAGAGATTTACATCATTTTTGAAATAAAAAGATATCGAGTGTATTTAAGCATGAGAGATACTTGAATTTTCCCCCTTAATTAAATTTGATTCGCTCTAAGTACATCATGACCTAGCCTCTTTATCCTTGAATGAATTCTCACCCCTTTTTAGATCTGACCCACCTAGAGGTGTTCATGGGTGGATCAATCCGATAAACCTGAAATCTGACCTAAACCGATTCAATGGGTTTGAGTCTGACCCGATCAAATCTGATCATGTTTGGTTTGGATAACGGGTTTGATGATTCAAAACCCATAGACTCGTGACCCGATGCATGTCTATATATTTGTAGGAAAAAAAAACCTTTACTTTACTGATTTACTCTTTTTTTCCGTTTAGTCTAGGGCAACTATTTGTTGTCCCTTATTCCCTTACCCGACCCAGACCCACTGCCTCACTGTCGTTCGGCGTTCTGTCCTGCACCACCGTCACTGACTCTGTTCGGCAATCAGTTCTCCACCGCAGCACCACCGGTTCCGCTCTTTCCTCCATCGCGCACGAGCTATGTCTCTGCTCTGTGAACGCACGCTCCTTTCATTTGGGTGTTTCCTTCACTTTCTCCATTCAAACAAATGGGTCTTGCTTGAATTTTTGGGTACATTGTATAGCTGGTGAAATCTGGTCTTTTGTTCAAATCGGTGAAATTTGTACTCTTATACCTTTTACCGGTTTTATGATTGTTAGGTTACTTAAGAAATCTGGGTTTGGTTCTGCAATTCCTCATTTAATTAAGGAAAATTTGGGGTTCAATGAGCACAGTAAATGGAAGGAATTCTGAAACCTGAAACTTTCTTACTCTAATCAGTATTCTGTTTTTGGAATTTTGAACATTTTTTGTTTATGTATTTTAAAGTTGGTTTGTAGCAGGTTTTTAACATGCTCGACCCGATTGATCAGACCCGAACCAACCCGTTTTTTGTCGGGTTGGATTGGTTCGGTGTTGACCCGACCCGACCCGTTTAAAAAATGATTGTTTTGGGTAATGTGATTGGTAAAATCCGACCCGACTCAACCCGATCCGTGTATACTCCTACACCCATTTCTATCACCACCCTACAGCCTTCCAAGTTATCATGTTTAGTGAAATTTTCCTTAATTAAATTTAAATTGCTCCAAGTACATCAATTTACTCATCTTATATACTTATCTCCCACGCCACCATCACCACCACCGTCTCTCATCGTCCTCAACAACACATGACCACCTTATCCTTCATAGTAGGGCTGGACATCGATCCATTTGGTTAGGTTCGGGCCCAAAAGACCAAATCCGACCCAATACCATTTGTTTGGTCATATGGTTTGGGCAGGTAGCGGGTTGGGCGAGGGAATCGGTTGGATTGGGGTGGGTTGGGCCATTTCAAAGTTTTGTCCCAATCATTTTTTGGGCCCAAACCCGGATCCACTTTATCACTCTCCCCTATCAGAATCCCTCTCCCTAGTTACAAACCCTAGCCGCCGCACTTCATCTCCCTCTTTCTCCATGACAGAAATCACACATATCATGCGACAATCTCAACTTCAACCACCACAAACGTGATTCAACTTCCCTTTCCTGATATCCCATTCCGAAGATTTCGTGGATTCTCTCCTCAGATGCGAGAATGGTCTATTCCCTTTGTCTCTGTTGCGGTATGTCTGCTTTGGTTAGAAGGGTCTGAAGGGAAATGCATCTTTGTCTTGGCTACCGATTGGGTTAAGGAGAAAGTACACAACAAGTGCAAATGAAGGGTTGTTCCCATTGTGGTCTTTGAAAAAGACATGTTGACTTCATTTGGGTTGGTTTCTCTTTTTTTGTCTTCTTGGTGATAGCTTAATATTTCAACCTGAAGGTAGATGAACAGGTGTCAATGTAGTTAACAAAGATGTTTCAAACACAAACTTGTGAGAGACGCTTTCAATGTTGTGGAAGTAGCAGAACACTTACTAAAGTCATCGAGTCTAGTAGTGTGTATATGCTGATTTGGGTTGGCTGTTGTAGGACATAATATCGTAAACTCAAAATCACATTTGGTGGGATTCGCAGTGCAGGGGCTGGGTGCCCACGTTGACTGATGCTCTGGTGGAAGCTCGAGTCTGATGTTGCGATTTGGGTTGATGGGAGCCTTGGGGACTATGATGAAGTTTGTAGTGCGTGGTGGCTTGATGAGCATTTGTCAGTGACTTTTTGAAGGATGATACCGAAGTGATGGAAGACATGTTGTATGAGCTGGCACTTCAGAGTGTGTGGTATTGGTGAGGTCGAAGAGATGGTGGGGTTGGGATAGGGTGAGAGTGAGAGGGAAAGTGAAATATAATAAAAACTATGCTAAAATAAATATCTGGTCCTCTAACTAATAAATGTTCTGATTGGGTCCTTTAATTTGTAAAAGTTAATTCACGTTGGTCTTTTTCGTCATTTCCGTTAAAAAGTTTTACATTTCAACGTTACTTTATCAGAATCCCGACCTCCTTTTCTTCCTCTTGTCTCCATTCACCACACCACCATTGTCTTCAACAAAAACCACCCAACAACTCATGGCCCATTCATCACCACCATAGCTACCCACCTTAGACCCATAGCAACAAACCTCCATTAATCCATCCTCAAGTCGCTGCCCAAACCTCTACACTCAAAACAACACCAGAAAGACAAAAATCATAAACCTTTGTTGACACCCGCGGTCCGTCAATCGAGTCAACTCACTTGAATGCTGTTGCACTTTTCTAATTCTAGCCAAAATTCCCCTTTTTCAAAAAATCTATCAAGGGTCTTGCAATTTTTCCATAATTCCATACAAACCTTTTATAGTAACCAGTTAAGCCTGGAAATCCCCTTTATGGACTTTGGTTCAGGCCACTACACTATTGCTTCAATCTTTTGAGGGTCCATTGCCACACCTTCTTGGGAAATTATGTGTCCCAAGTACCCCACTTGTCTTGGGCCAAAACTACACTTCTTTTGATTTGCTACAAACTGATTCTTATGCAAAGTCTGTAATACAACCTTTAAATGTTCTAAATGTTCTGTCCAAGTCTTACTATACACCAAAATATCATAAAAAAAAAAAAAAAAACTAAGACCCATTTTCTGAGAAATTATTTTAAGGCCGAGTTCATAGCACATTAAAATGTGGCTGGTGCATTTTTTAAATCAAAGGGCATTACTAGAAACTCATAATGTCCTTGGTGTGTCCTAAATGCAGTCTTAGGAATGTCATATTCATGAATCCTAATTTGATGATATCCAGAAGGTTAATTTTAGAAAAATAGGCAGCCCTATTTAACTCATCTAATAATTCTTCAATAATTGGGATGGGAAATTATCTGGTATGGATGCTTTTTGAGAGCTCTATAGTCAACACAAAATCTCCAATTGCCATCTTTCTTCTTCACCAGAATAACTAGGCTAGAATAGGGATTGTTGGTGTGTCTGATGATTCCTGAAACCAGCATTTCTGCAACCATCTTCTCAATCTCATTCTTCTATAAATGGGGATATCTATAAGGCCTTACATTGATTGGATCTGTCCCAATCTTAATAGGAATTTTGTGATCCACTGTTCTGTTTGGTGGCAACCCCTCAGGCACTGCAAACACTTGCTCAAACTCATTTAGCACTTTCTGGAGTTCTTTCTTCTGATTCTCATCTATCTCCAAACCCTTATGTTCTTGTTGTTCTTGTTCACTAGTGTTTTCCAGTATCCACAACACTGAAACAGCTTCAATCTCTGAAATTTTCATTAATGATCTAGGGGAGATCAAAGTCTTCGCCAAACTAGGATTTCCTCTTATTTCCACAGTTTCCCCTTGATCATTAAAGGTCATAGTCAACTGCTTCCAATTAACCTTCACCTCTCCCAAAGTAGCTAGCTAGGATACTCCTAAAATCAAGTCTACTACTCCCATCAAAAATAGGAAGAAATCTTCAGTTATATCATGCTTTCCTAGCTGTACTTCCAAGGCTTTACAAAAACCTTGAGTGAGCTTCTTTTGTCCATCACCCAGCCTCACATTGAAAGTAATAGTTTGGTCTATCTCAAGCCCCAACCTCTGCACTAACTGTGTGGATATGAAATTATGACTGGTTCCACTATCAATCAGAACTAATACTGCCTCACCTGCAACTGTACCTTGCAACTTCATGGTCTGAGGTTGAGTGAGTCCTCCTGCTGAACACACAGATAATTCCATCCAATTACAACAGATTTCATGGATCTCATCTGCTATCTCCCTTGATATCTGAATCCACTATTTGTGCTTCTATTTGGAGTTCCACCAACATTCCTCACTCCTTTCGTGGATTCCTCAATATCTCTTGCAACCTCCATGTCTCTAGTCACAGCTTGTGGATCATGAGGTCGTACTTGACCTCTTATATCTTGGCGCAGTCCAGCCAAGAAATAACCTAACATTTACTCATCAGAAGTATCGCTTGCTTGAGCCACCAACAATTCGAATTCTTGAACATATTCCTCTACTATTCCAGTTTGTCTTAGGGAGGCTAGTTTCTCATACATAGTTCCGCGCCCTAACCCTCCATAACGACTCGGTAATGCAGCCGTGAAATCCTCCCAATTAGGTAGCTTAGTTTTTTGGCGCCAAAATTGAAACTAATGAACTACATTTCCCTCCGTACTGATAAAAGCTAACCGCACTTCTCTAAAGTTTTCACTTGTTGCACCTCGACAAATTTCTCAGCCCTCGCAATTCCACTTTCTTCAACCACGATCGTGGAAGGTCATCTTCTTCCTCCGAATCGCCACCTTCGCCTTGTCCTTCCTTCATCTTTTCACCTGCGTCACCCTCGCCTTCCACTTCCTTTGTCTTCGCACCTCCGATTCCGTCCTTATCACCAATTTCATTCGTGATTCCCTATTCCATGAATTTCGCCAACAATTCGCGAGTTTCATCTATTCCTTCGACGTTCTTCCTGATTTCAACGATATGAGAACTTTGTTCACTGGTCACCTTCTTCAATGATTCCACCGAGGATTCCAAAACTGCGAATCGAGCTTCGATTCTTTCCATCGCTTGAACAATCCTGCAGGTCGGACCAAACTTGTTAGGAATCCTTAGAGATTGAAAGAGAAATCTAGAGAAAAGGGATTATTTGCCTTGAATTTATTGAATCACAGGAAAATGGTTACATGAGACTCAAGAGGTACTCCTCTTACATTGAGAGAATTCTCAGTCACAAAATACCAAATGATCAAGAATGATCTAAAATCCTAGCTTGAGTCCTATTTATAGGTTGGAGTTAGCAGCTAACTAACTAACTCTTAGTACTAACAAAGTAACTCCGGACCCAGCTCCTAACTAAAGAAACTAATGTTTCTTATTACAATTACAATCAAGTCCCTCCTGTCCTTCCTAACTTTTCCAACCTCTTCCTATAATACACTCTCATAACCCGAGGTGTATCAGTAGGCTGTTCAACTGGTAATACAGCAGCAACCGCTTGTCTAACAGGACCACAACAGAACTTCTATTAGATAAAGGATCAAGTTGAAACAAAAATAAATAAATTAGAGGACCAAAAATATATTTATTTTAGCCTAAAAACTATTTAACTATTTATAAGTCATCTATCTCGGTCATTAATCAATTTTTCATATTGATTAACGGGCTAAGATAGAAGGAACATAACCATGGAAGGTGCATCTTAAACAATGCCCAAGGTGTATTAGGGGCATGTATGATGAAACTACTTATTGTCTTTGTCATCATTATTTTTCAAGGCAGATTTCAGTTGCAGTGTAAGGACTCAGAACCTACTGAAAATATCTTGTGGCTACGATCAAGCTGACGACGAATTGAGGATTAGTCTCACCACCAAAAGTTTCGGGTGTAGGAATACCTCATTATCTTGAGAAAAAAACATGCTTTATTTTGTAACAAATTATTCAAAATGCACATCAAAATATATACTTAAACAATTCAAACTAAGAGCCTTCTCTTTGCTGAGATATATAACTGTAAATTTACTAGCTCAAAAGTTCAGCAGAATTTTTTAAAACTGTAAGAATGTCTTCAAGTGGGAAATGTTCTTATCTAATTCTAAGACAACCGCACCACGAGGAAACGAAAGAAAAATAGGCGCAAGCCTAGTTGAAATTTCATCCCATTACTTTTGTTGTCAATCATTGTTCCATTCTTGAGCATCAGGATTGTATATAAAGAAAACCCACCTAGTTAAATCTATAATTTTACTTCTTAAAAAGTACATGCTGATGAATTTAAGTTTGCTGGCACTTTGGCAGCACTTTTTGGTTCTTTAAATTAATTGATCTGAAGATTTATTTCATATTAATGCAGAAGCTGAAGACTTGCGTCATCAACAGCAATTGCAATCCTGAGTGGAATGAAGAATTGACCCTTTCTGTTAGGGATGTTAAAACACCTATACATCTGGTAAGTGTTGAAGCAAAAACCACCTCATGTCATATGTAGTGTTGCAAAGAATTAATGGATTCTAACCCTTAATAGGGCTATCATTATACCACCACCACAATAGCCTAACGCTTTACTTGTTGATATGGCTTTGCATTCTGTTTTTCTCTGCAGACAGTTTATGACAAAGACACTTTCTCTGTGGATGACAAAATGGGTGATGCAGATATAGACATAAAACCATATATTCAGAGTGTGAAGATGGGGTTGAACAAGCTCCCAAATGGCTGTGCAGTCAAGAGGATTCAACCGAGTAGGAGTAACTGCCTTGCTGAAGAGAGCAGCTGCATTTGGAAGAATGGAAATATCATCCAAGAAATGATTTTAAGATTGAGAAATGTTGAGTGTGGTGAAGTAGTTGTCGAAATTGAGTGGGTTGATATTCCAGGTTGCAAGGGCTTATCAGAGGTAGAATTTTAAGTGAGACTCGCTTCCTTAAGCTATATATTAAAGCATTGAAACCTTAAGTACCAGCCAGAGCTTTATCTCCAGTGGTAAATGTAATGTGATGTTACCTTTATGATACTATTCTTGTACGTATAATCCTATGCTATGACTACTTTGTAGTGTCTATCCTATGGAGTGAAAGATCTAAGTATTAAGTGGAGAAAATATTTAACTGAACTCCTATATTCTCACACTATTTTTTTACCAACAATATTTTTACACTTGGTTAATAATGTAAAAATATATAGTTAATCAGGTGTATTGGATGATTAACAAGTTATTTAATGAATACATCCATGATTAATAATTAACCTGTTAATTATCCAATACATGTGATTAACCACAAATTTACAAATTAAACATTACTAAGCATGTGTAAAAAAAGTAGTGAGAGATGATAATTTTTATATTTAATTAGTATTAGTATTAGTATTTTGCATGATGACAATATCTGTGTGCAAGTATTGTAATATCTCTGTATCAAATCTTGGCCTAATAAGCATTACGGATGTGGATGAAAATCTTCTGTCTCACTTTTCTGTTACATTTTCTGTCTCTTGTAACATCACTTAATCGAGCGGATAATTAATTAATTGAGAATTAGAGTATTAAAATTAGGTCGAGCTTGAGTACAATAGGCTTTTAAGGATATCTTAAAAATAATATAGAAAATGATTCGGTAGTGGATTATGCGGGAAAAATGCAGAAGAAAACATCCGAGCATGCTGATGGGGCAACACGCAGTGACACGTGTCGCAACCAGGAGGAAGGTGGCCATGATGGTGCTACCTCACAGTTCACTACCCAATCCTAAACCCACCTACACATGACACCTAATCCTAATTTTGGACACCTAATACCCTAACTTTAAGACACCTAACCTAAGCTAAAATCAAGACACCTAATCACCTAAAAGCTAAAACCTAAACTAACATGGCCTAGGAGAATGAAAGCAAAAGAAGTACTTGCTTCATTTCTTCTTCACATAGAAGGTGCAGCCATAGAGAGTAAAGAAACAAAAGAAGATAAGGCAGACATTGTTGAATACTTTGGGAGGTTGGTTCGGGGAGTTCCATCATCAAAATTTTAAATCGATCGCGTATTCGGGTTCGTAGCTTTGACGCCTTCTTACTACTACCTTTGAATGTGAGTATCATCAAGGCAAGTCAGTGTCGACATTGTCGACATTTACCTTATTTTAGTCATTCAATTCTATTTCTTCCTCATTCTCCTTCCTAATATCGTTTTTGGTACATTTTAGATCTTTACGTGTTTTTCCGCCCGAACATTCGAGCAAGGAATAGAGTGAAGCTTCGACGCCAGTTTTGAACCGCGAAGTCAGCGGCTGTGTAGGTATGGTCTTGCTTCGACTCTTCGTTTTCAATTCATTTCGAGTCATTTTTTTGAACCCTGTTGTTGATTTTGTGGTTGTTTTGGGTTTTCTGGTTGTTTTTGGACCTCGCGCGTGTGATCAGGGCTATTTTGGTCCAATGCACATGTCAGGGGGTCATAATCGATTATTGTACTACCATAATCCATTACATAATCAATTAAATAATCCATTATATAATCTGTTATACGAACGTTTATGCAAATACTTTGCATAATCAATTATTGCGGTTCTAACCAGAATTTGTCTTGCTTCCACGACGATTAGGGCATCAACATTTGAACCCTCATAATCGATTATTTTTCCACCATAATCGATTATGGCGCGTCTGGACATAAGGTGCGGATGACAGCAACATTTGCTGTCGGGGCAAATCAAAACAAGGATTTCAGGAAAAACGTTTTTCGCAAAACACTTTTACGATTTTCAAACATAACATGCTAAAGATCATATCTTTTCAAATAAAAACATGCTATAACAAACAACATGCAAAAACACAAAAAGAATCGTGGTTTCGCAAGCGGCTCTAACACCATTGTTGGGAATTTGCGTATTTAAAAACAAAAAACGCAACGGAAAAATTCCCACCAAATGATCCAAGCGAATGGTCATAACTCATGATTGTAGTGTTTACCTCTTGTAGCAAAGCTTTACTACGAACACTGTGAAGGGAAGAACAATTCTTCTTTCTTAATCACGAGCACCACGAACACTTCTCTGAAGAATAGGATGAACAATATCACCAGTACCGCAAAGGAGCAGCACCTCTACGTAATCTACGCGAACAAATCACCGTCGGAGAAAATGTCGTGCTAGCTGACAGCAAGGGAAAGGGGTGCACCTACCAAGGAGGAAGTGTGACGGCTGCCAGGTTATGCACAGTAAACACCTTCACTTAAGTGACGTGCACAACCTTATAAGCCGTCATCCATTTATCCTAACCTCATTGGGCTTGTACGCTATAGGACCAAGCTATGATTAATATTATTAAATCATATTTAATAAATTAATTCATTCTCTGATTATTTCCTCTATGCGTATGACCCTATAGGTTCCCAATAAATTGGCAATAATATTAAATAACATAAACAATAAGCGGCATCTAGTAATACATCATTGTTAGCCAATTAGTGAGAATATTAGTGATACGATATATATCTTATTGTAACCGAAATTACCGTGTAGTAATTGTCCCTTCGTCCATATGTCTTAATTGAACACAAGGCATAAATATATCATCCTTGTTAAGTTCAATTATCTATTTCTCAATTCCCGAGTAAATGTGTAATCACAAATGGGCCCAATATCTCATACTGGCCCATTGCAGCATGACAGGCATTTTTACGTCTCACTCTATTGAGAGGCCCATGACATTACTCCTGTTATGTAGGAGGGACGAATCCTATCTACATCACTCACATTCCTCTACATGATTCATTGTAGGCCCAACAACTATCTTTATGATCATCCTGTTACGGATAACATTTGGTAGCATTAAGCCTACAACTCCTCATGTAGGAATCGTAGTGTCTTCAAGTCGAAGGACTACTTCACTTTGGTGATCATGAAAATCGCTCATGACATTTACATAACTATTATGCAACGTTCTCATAGTGGGTCAATCCAGTATAAATATTGCTCTAATATTTATATCTATGTGAAGACTTGATATCTCATATCCATGACCCGCGAGATGTGGTCATCAGTCTACCTACATAATAGTCTCGATTTATTATTGTCGTCCTAATTAATAGTAATACTTGACTACGGATACTTTAAGAATAATATTTTAATGTTCAATAGGATCTCACGATCAAGTCATGCACTTGATGTTCTATTGAAATGAAATAACTATTCTAAGGACTTTACTTCGTTTAAACAAATAACAGTATAAACTGAAATGCCTCATATATATAAATATATGTAAATCAAAGACATCATACAAATGTAAATCTCAAAGAAGATTAATGGCCTCTAGGGCTTACACCAACAGTTTAATAGTATCAAAGGCTACAACTACATATGTTAGGAATCGTAGTGACTTCAAGTCGATACTTCACGATGGTCACCATGAGAATCGCTTATGACACTTACATAACTATTATGCAGCGTTCTCATAGCGGGTCACTCCATTATAAATATTCCACTAATATTTATGTCTATGTGAAGACTTGATATCTTGTATCTCTGATCCATGATATGTGGTCATCGGTACACTCACATAATAGTATCAATGCATTATTATTGTCCTTATTAATAATAATACTTGACTATGGATATTTTAAGAATAATGTTCTATTATTTAATGGTGTCTCACAATCAAGTCATACTTGACATTCCATTAAATGAACTACCTATTCTAAGGACTTTATTATGTTATATATATGATCGTAACAATAATATAATAAATAAACGTCTTATACAAATATCAAATATATGATCAAATTCATGATACAAATGATTACCTATT
Source organism: Ammopiptanthus mongolicus (assembly GCA_039655645.1). NCBI lineage: Eukaryota > Viridiplantae > Streptophyta > Magnoliopsida > Fabales > Fabaceae > Ammopiptanthus > Ammopiptanthus mongolicus. Next base: position 32,823,902 of record CM077348.1, on the reverse strand, counting down.
CAAAATAGATTGGCCACTAGGGCTTACACCAACAGTAATTGGGATGAATTTTGATATATTTGATGATTATTATTATTGTATTTCACCAATTTGCTTAAGTTTTTACAAAATTGTTGTTTAGAGGTAGCTTGATGACAATTGATAAAAGATGGAGGCTTTTGAGCTAAAAAGAAGAAACTAATGAAGTCTGAGCTCGAAGCACGATCTTGGACAATGGAGCACGCCCGTGCAAGCCTTTCAGTACAACCATCTAAGCATGCCCTCACAAAAAGACTTAAAGTTGATCTCTAAAGATCGATGAAGCATGGCCATGCTAGACAATAGCACACCCGTGCCAAAGTAAAGCAAGGTCTAACTCAGTTAAGCATGCCCGTTCTCAAAGAATCATGGTTTTACATAAAGGAAGCACCGCCGTGCAGAAGTGAAGCACGTCCGTGCTAAAGCCCATGCACTAATGATGCTGTTTTACGAAGTTGGTACATCCCTGCAGAATTGAGCACGACCTGACATGAAGGAAGCACAGTCGTGCTGAAGTGGAGCACGCCCATGTTGGCGGCGCTGACAGACCTAATTTTGGGGCTCTTTCTCCTATTTTCCTATTTATAGAGGCCCTCTATACCTCTCTAATCATACTATCATCGATCTCTTGTAACATCCCTCTATACTATTCATAGTTTATAGCTTTTAGTAGTTTATTTAGAATTCTAGAGTAGGATTTGCGCTTGGAAGTTAAATTGGAGATTATTCTTCTTAATTCTTGAGGATGTGTTTCCCATTGTTGACTTTGGTTTAATCTTTTTTTTCGATAAGTAGGTGGTGAGGTGCAACACGAAGACTTCCCAGGAGGTCACCCATCTTAGTACTACTCTCGCCCAAGCACGCTTAACTGCGGAGTTCTGATGGGATCCGGTGGTTTAATCTATTATTATGGATAGCTAATTTCACCACTAGAGTTGTGGTAGATCTTATATTAGTAGAAACCCTTTTTGCTATGCCTTAGCTTTAATTCGAATTCTATTTGGTTTCAAGGTTTCGATTTGAATAGTGTTATTCTGTTGTTCTTCATCTCATGCTAGGATTTTTTTAAGCAAAGTGACAAGTTACCATAAATATTATTGATAAAAATAACAAAGAAAACAAAATCATGGGGGGACATAAACCAAAACCCATGTAAAATAAACGAGAATCAAGCAAACCTAGAATTAGGCTTTCTATTCAAACTCACGTTATACTTTTTCTGAGATTTAGACATAATCATTGTGAAATCATCCTCAGCAGCATAAACATTATTCTACTCTTCTTCCTTAGATTTACTTGCATCCTTTTGTTTTTCCCACAATGCAAATAAAACATTAAAATCATTCTGATCAACAGCTGGAAAAGAGTTAAGATCTTGAATAGAAACTGGACTGATGTTAAGGACATGCATTGATTCTTTATCTGAGGCATCTATTAGACTAGGCATAGAATCTAGAACCTGGTTTGAAGAATCTGGATGAAGAGAATCATCATAAGCTGTTTCAATGGAAGCAGCATCCTCATCTCAAATTTGTCCATTCAAATTCCCAGAAGTTGCATTTTGAATCAAAGGACTTTCTTCATTTGAACCTGAATTTACCTTTGCATCAATTGATTTGAAACCTGACTCTGATGCATCTGTATTATCTTTTAAATTTTTTGTCGCATCTAAAATTGGCGCAAGAGCTTAATCCAAGTCATTTCCAAAAGCAAGATTTTCCTTATCCACATTATGATTGTCATGATAAAAAATAACATCAACCAAAATATTTGAATTCAATATATCATGATTCTTAACTATAGCAATTTCTTTATTCCGCTTAGGAACATATTGAACATTGCCTTTCTTATTACCTTTATTAGAAGCATCCCTTGAAGAACAATTCAAATTAGCAGCATTAGTGTTACTCTACCTACAGAATTCCAAGGAGTGTCCGATAACTTGACAATAAGAGCAAAAGGGAGGCAACCATTCATACTTAACATCCACAAAAAATCAAAGCCCTCCCTTTTGTTGTGATAAAATAGTGATGTGTGCAAGTGTACACAATTGTAACAAGTAATAAAGAGTGAGTAAAGATCGTTCCCACGAGGATTTAAATGTTTTGAATACAAATTTTAAGTTTACTTTTTCTCTTTAGCTTAATAAAATAAAGATTGATTGACAACATGTAAATAAATGGAGTGATGAGGTATCAGAACAGTAATTAAGAAACGCAAGGAAGTGATAAAAGCAACAGTTGGATGTTTTAAAACAGAGATAAAAACAGCTAGGATTCTATTCCTTTGTAATCTTAACTTCAGGGTAATTCATTCTTCAGGATGCTACAACATTTAGTCCAGGAATTACGGTTTGTTTTCCAACAGTAGAACTGAGTTCATTAAAAGCTTCTTATTCCTAAGTTCAAATTAATTTCCCTCAGCTATCGATTAAGTAGGTCCAGCTACTTAAAGATATGAAGGTCATTCCTAGCTCATTCAACACCATTAATTTTCCAATTAATAGTTTTATCTTTATCTTCTAATCAAGTCTACTAACTTAGTTTTTCCAAACTTAGTTAGCTAGTAAATCAGGTCAGTTAATCAGGCTAATCTGACATTAAACATAAGATCAGAATAGAAGAAATTGAATAACATCCATAACATTGAATTACCTTCAGTATAATTACAAATTCATAGAATCCTAGCTAAAGGAAATTAGTTCATAATGAGCTTGAAGACAAAGCAAGCTAAAGGAATGGAAAAGAAAAGCATAAAGCTTAAAAAATGAAATTACAGAGGGGACAATAGAGATGACGGTTGGCTGCCATTGTCCCAAAGCTTGCCTCTCACTATTTATAGTAGTGCTCCCCAAATAGGGTTTCCAACTCTCTCTCTTATGCACTTTTGGGCTTTTACAAAATTCAACAATAATAAGATAATTCTTGGCCCAATTCCCAAGTACATCCAGCTGAGGTCTGCATTTCTCTTTCCGCGTTTAGGACAGCGCTGCAGGTTCTTTGTCTTGTAGTGAGGGTGTGCTGAGCTGGCAAATCTTTAGCCTTGTAGTGATTCTCTTCCCAGACGCTGCAACATTTCATAGCAATTCCAAAGCAGCTCTTTTCAGCTCAAATACCCGATTTCCTACTCAATACTTCAATCATATTTTTAGTTATCAATTTACAAAATTAACAATTTTTTCAGCATTTGGACAATTTTTCTCAATTATTATTTCATCCAATCAAAATTCAACTTTAATAAATTACTTAACACTGATTTAGTTAAAAACGATAGTAATAACTCTTATTTCTAAGCATTATCACACCCCCAAACTTGAACCATTGCTTGCCCTCAAGTAATGACACTCAACAAGCATTAGCAGAAAATGAACAAAATCAGAATAGCATATGCAAATTCCATGGCACTCCTTAGATGCATTTTCCAAAGACATGTTTAACACATAATACCCTTTCTTAATCACCTTCCTATATCTGTGTGTGTGTAATTTCCCTTTGTTCTCAATTCAGCTTTATCAAAAGACTCCAGCCAAACCATCTCTGAAAAGGGTTTTAGGTGCATTTTCCAATTATCCTTTGGGCAAAAGGGTGAGGGTGTACCAGATTTTCTTCCTTAGAAAAGGGGTTTAACTACACTCGTGGATTTGTCACATCACTGTTTTCTCTCTACTTGATGATCTTGTCTGTGTATCACTCAATCATCATTCACATGCAACTCTATCATAGGCTTGACAAATTTCTATTAATAAAAAACACATACACACGGCTACACACAGCAAGAGGGCTTGTTTGGGGTGTAATGGGGTTAAGGTTCAGGTTTGGTATATTTCAGACAGTAGCTTAATTAGGTGGAGTTAAAGGTCTCTTGTCCACATCATCCCCCCAAACTTAGGGATTTCTATATTTCTACCCCCATTTCTGATGACAAGGAGGGATACTTTCTTGATCTGCTTTCTTGAATAAAATGGAAGAAGAAAAGACCACTTGATTGTAAACATACTTCACAGTCTTTTTTTTTTTTTTTTCAATTCAGTTCTTCAGATTTCACATTATTCATTTGATGTGCCTATTCCATCCTCCTTTTGTTGCATATGTACCCCCCCCAAACTTATACTGATGGTTGTCCTCAACCATTTTGGTAAGTGACTGTATTCATCGAAAAGCTGGACAGCAGTCCCAAACTCCACCTAAACAGGGTATTACATTGTTTTTCAAGGAACCTGGGCTTGTTATGTGGCTTAATACAAACAAAAAGGTCGCAGGCTCAAAGGGGATTACAAAGGGTAATATTGTAGGGTTGGCCTTTAAAGTCTTAGTAGTTAAAACAACAAAAGTGCCTCAAGCCAATTTGTGTGCAGCAGTGATATATTCAATAAATCACAGAAATGAGGCAAGTTCTGCAGAGAAAACACATGAATGGAATGCATAATGAAGGAATCTACTGAAGCCCAAAAACTCACAGGACTGATGTTTTAGAGTGTTACAATATCACATTTAATCTCACTCATCCCCAAACTTAGGTTAATGTATAATGCAACCCTCACCCTCTGTTCCTTAGATGAGGATCCTTGCAACCTAATTCCCCAATTGATTGATGACTTTGAAGGCAGTCCTTCTTTTAGGTCCATTTTAAGTTAGGGAATAAGTGATGAAAATGGATTAATCAAGGGTAATAATGTATTGCACAAGCATTAAAGCACACAGAAACAGAGCGTCTTCATCAGATGCACATGGACAGCAAACACAATTCATTCATTCATTCACATTTTTCTTTTTCAAAAAGGCCCCCACTTTCCATTAATCATGATTCACTTCAAAAAGTGGGGGCAGACACATCACAAACCCCACAATAATCCTAAATACTAACAGCAAACAAAACATAAACTAAAAACAACTAAACTAAAGAGAGATAAAAAGATTCCTGGTCATTTGATGTTGCAGCACCTTGGGTGAAACTTGCTGCTTAAGGTTGAGCCAATCTGGAACTTCTCCTAGTGTTGCCACCTCGGCACTCGGTTCCTTCTCAACTTCATCAGCATCCTCCCCTCATCTTAGGGCTTGAACCTGATTAACTCTGCACTCATAGGGTTAACAGCATATATTTATTTAAAACAAAATTGAAACTGAACTAATTAAAACTAATTACCAAGATTAACTAACTAAGCAAAGGATATAAAGCTGGACTGCCTCCTAGTAGTGCTTGGTTTACCGTCCTTCAGCCTGACTCCACTCTTGTGTTTAAGGGTCTGTGAGATGAAAGGTGGCCATGTTCTTTGCATAAGGCTCACCCCAATATCGTTTCACCCTTTTGCCATTAACCTTGAACTCCCTTCCAGACCCTTTATCCAGCAAATCCACAGCTCCGTGAGGGTATACCTTGACCAACTTGAAAGGTCCAGACCACCTTGACTTTAATTTCCTAGGGAACAACTTTAATATGGACTTGAACAAGAGCACTTGCATTCCTTCAACTAGTCCCCTAGACTCATATTTTCTGATCCAAGATCTTTGTTCTAACTTCTCTTCAACTAGTATTTTCCGTTCCGCATTTTCAGAATCAGCTTCATCATACAACTTAAACTCTGATTCTAAGTCCTGCCTTATTGTTAGAAATTGCTCTTGCACAAGGAAATCAATACCAGTAATGACAGAACAGCTTCCCATTTCTTCATCAGGATATTGCAATGCATTAAAGATATTGAAAGTAACTTGCTGGTCATTGATTCTCATAGTAAACTCTCCTTTCTGAACATCTATCAATGTTTTTCCAGTGGCCAGAAAGGGTCTTCCAAGAATAATTGGAACTTCCTTGTCAGCCTCAAAGTCAAGAATGATAAAGTCAACTGGGAACACAAACCTGTCCACTTTGATTAGGACATCCTCAATCTTTCCTTCTGGATAAGCAATGGACCTATCAGCAAGTTGCAAAGTCACAGTGGTAGGCCTGGCTTTACCAATTTGAAGTTGTTTGAAGATGGACATAGGCATCAGATTAATGTTGGCTCCAAGATCACACAGAGCTTTCCCACAATAAGTGTTCCTTATAGAACAAGGGATTGTAAAACTACCTGGATCTTTTATTTTTTTAGGAACCTTGTTCTGTAACAGCTGGCTGCACTCCTTTGTCATCACCACTATCTCAAATTCTCCCAACCTCTTTCTCTTTGTAAGAATATCCTTCATGAATTTGGTGTAATTAGGTATCTGCTTCAGGGCTTCAACCAGAGGTATGTTTATGTGCAACTGCTTCAAAATTTCCAGAAACTTGTTAAATTGCTTTTCTTGGGCTGCCTTTCTCAACCTTTGTGGAAATGGAGGAGGTGGTATCTCTAGAGTCAATTTGTTCTCTTTCTGCTTAGGGATAGTTTGCATTTCATCTTCAGCTATTGGGATTACCTCAGGAATTTTCTTTCTTGTCTCAGTTGTTTCAGTTTTCTTTGTTGCTGGCTGCTTACATGCTACAGCATCTGGCAGCTCCTTACCACTTCTCAGATTTACGACCTTAATATGCTCTTGGCCTACTTCAGTGGACGAAGATGGGGTCTCTATAGTTGCAGGAAGGGTACCAGCTGGCCTATTAGTGAGTGCAGTGGCCAACTAACCCACTTGATTTTCCAGGTTCCTCATAGCTACCCCTTGGTTCTGAATTTGCGCCTTGGTTTCGGTCATAAAGGCCTTCAAGATGGCTTCAAGGGAAGGTTCTTTAGTAAGGACTTGATTTTGCTGCTGAATGCCTTGCCCTTGATATTGATTCTACTATGGAACATGGCCAGAAGGTGGATTCAGAATGTTATTGTGATACTGTAATTGAAATTTGGGTGAGGATTCCTATATCCAGGGGTATAATTGTTAGAGTACTGATTTCCTCCATTTCCCATATAATTTACTGAAACTAGGTTGTTGGGACATTCTTCAAATAAATGCTTTTCACTGCAAAAAACACATGACACTGTCCCTACTGCGGCCACCGGCTCAGTCATGCCAGGTTCTTGGCTTGCATTTGCAGTAGTCAGGTTCTTCAACATATTTTTAATCGTAGCTAACTGAGCAGACATCGCAGTTATTTCCTTAACTTCATTCATACCAGCTGCAGTTTTGGAAGATTAGTCTTCACCGTAGGCCACTGATAGCTATTAGCAGCTATGCTTTCAATCTGCTCAAATGCTTCATTGTAAGATTTACTTAACAGGGCACCTCCGATGAAGCGTCTAACATTAGTTTTGAAGGAGGTGCCAACCCATTGTAAAATGTCTCCAACTGAATGCAAGCTGGTATTCCATGGTGTGGGCATTTTCTCAGAAGACCTTTGAATCTCTCCCAAGTGTCATATAAAGTTTCATCGTCAGTTTGCCTGTATGCAGTGATATCCCCCCGCATCTTTGCATTCTTGATGGGAAGAAAGTACTTAATCAAAAACTTCTCAGCTAGGGCATTCCACGAAGTAATGGAATTGAGTTCCAACGAGTCCAACCAAGTCTTAGCTCTGTCCCTAAGAGAGTAAGGGAAGAGCCTCAACTTGAATGAATCCTCTATCACTCCAGGGGTCCTGAAATTGCTAGCCACTTCCAGAAATTGCCTCAGATGTAAATGAGGGTCTTCAGTAGAAGCTCCACTGAACTGCCCAACAGTTTGGAGCATTTGAAACATCATGGGTTTAAATTCAAACTGTTGAGTGGTGATTTCTGGCCTCATTATGCTAGTGTTCATGGTCTGAGGATCAAACACAGCATAGCCCCTGATGGGCCTATCCCTGTCATTAGCCATTTTAATCATTCCAGGCTGCTCATCCTCATTTGCTAGAATATGAGCCATAAAGCCTAAGTCAGAGTGTTGATCTCGAGCTCTTTGTTCTTTATTTCACTTCCTTAGCCTCTTAGCTGTTTTCTCTATCTCAAGGTCAATTTGGAACTCAAGTGTACCTTTGCTGCGCATACAGATTTAGTACCTGTTGCTGAGCAAAGCACACAACACTTTTCAGCACTAGCTAAATAGAAAAAGTAAACTCAGAATTTAAATATTCAACACCATTGTCAATCCCCGGCAATGGCCCCAAAAACTTGTTGTGATAAAATAGTGATGTGTGCAAGTGTACACAATCGTAACAAGTAATAAAGAGTGAGTAAAGATCGTTCCCACGAGGATTTAAATGTTTTGAATACAAATTTTAAGTTTACTTTTTCTCTTTAGCTTAATAAAATAAAGATTGATTGACAACATGTAAATAAATGGAGTGATGAGGTATCAAAACAGTAAGTAAGAAACGCAAGGAAATGATAAAAGCAACAGTTGGATGTTTTAAAACAGAGAGAAAAACAGCTAGGATTTTATTCCTTTGTAATCTTAACTTTAGGGTAATTCATGCTTCAGGATGCTACAGCATTTAGTCCAGGAATTACGGTTTGCTTTCCAGCAGTAGAACTGAGTTCATTAAAAGCTTCTTATTCCTAAGTTCAAATTAATTTCTCTCAGCTATCAATTAAGTACGTCCAGCTACTTAAAGATATGAAGGCCATTCCTAGCTCATTCAACACCATTAATTTTCCAATTAATAGCTCTATCTTTATCTTCTAATCAAGTCCACTAACTTGGTTTTTCCAAACTTAGTTAGCTAATAAATCAGGTCAGTTGATCAGGCTAATCTGATCTTAAACATAAGGTCAGAATAGAAGAAATTGAATAACATCCATAACATTGAATTACCCTTCAGTATAATTACAAATTCATAGAATCCTAGCTAAAGGAAATTAGTTCATAATGAGCTTGAAGATAAAACAAGGTAAAGGAAGGGGAAATAAAAGCATAAAGCGTAAAAAATGAAATTATAGAGGGGACAATAGAGATGACGGCTGGCTGCCATTGTCCCAAAGCTTGCCTCTCACTATTTATAGTAATGCTCGCCAAATAGGGTTTCCAACTCTCTCTTATGCACTTTTGGGCTTTTTCAAAATTCAACAATAATAAGAGAATTCTTGGCCCAATTCCCAAGTACATCCAGCTGAGGTCTGCATTTCTCTTCCGCGTTTAGGACAGCGCTGCAGGTTCTTTGTCTTGTAGTGAGGGTATGCTGAGCTGGCAAATCTTTAGCCTTGTAGTGATTCTCTTCCCAGACGCTACAGCATTCCATAGCAATTCCAGAGCAGCTCTTTTCAGCTCAAATACCTGATTTCTTGCTCAATACTTCAAATATATTTTTAGTTATCAATTTACAAAATTAACAACTTTTTCAGCATTTGGACAATTCTCTCAATTATTATTTCATCCAATCAAAATTCAACTTTAATACTCAAAATTACTTAACACTGATTTAGTTAAAAAGGATAGTAATAACTCTTATTTCTAAACGTTATCACCTTTCAATAAGAATTTTCTCCCGAAGCACCAATGTTAAATCAATATCAATCAAGATTCTAGCATAATGTCCAAAAGAACTTTTCCTAGTAGCCTCATACAAAGCAATTAGGACACTAAGTGCAACTCCAATTTCAAAAAGAATCGTGTTCCTCCAATATTCTCTTGGAAGACCATGGATTTTAAGCCAACATTGAAAATTGGTTTGTTTGATAAAAACAGGATTAAAATCCTTAGTCCAAGCACAAAGCCATAACACACCAAGATTTAAATTCTAAGAACCTATCGATCTTAAACTATGCAAATCTTCAAAAGATTCAAAAATAAACTCAAAGAAACCATTACCAAGAGATACCATATTCCAAGAACCCGATAATTTCCAAATCTTTGAAAGCTTGTTGTGCAAATCAGCTGCTTTCCACAGCACATCGCCTTTCAAAAGGGTAATCCTACCATGCAGAACCTGTTTGCAGCCTTCAACACCAGCGCGATACTCGTCTTCAGAAATTTTTATCGAGAGTTCATCACCTTTTAAGCATGGTCGTGGCAATTGGTTGAGCTGGATATCACAAGAATTTTGCAAAGCTTGCACAAATGACTTTTGTTGCAAAGAGGGAGAAGGTTTCAGTGATAGAGAAGAAAAGGGTAGATGGAGAAGAAAATGGTGAGGAGAGGAATGGTTGAGAAGGCGGAGGAGAGGGAGACAATTCCGGAAAAAGGATGCTCTATGGGCAATCAGCCATGTGTGCGAAGAACGAGAGGAGAGTGGCGCTCCTCGCGCAGAGGGCAACTCTATAAGGGCGCTCCCTCCACAGGGCAGCGATGCACCAAGTCTTCATTAGGTTTTCTGAAGATAAGCAATCAAACGCCTCAATGCTTGTGCACCCTTTGCATGCTCTTAATCAATTGATTGATCAGCGATCGTACTACAATTAATTGGTAGATCTATAGGATAACCAGGGTTTAAGTTATTGCATGACCAAACTTGATTTACTCCTTTTAGCCATTCAACCTCCTTGCTCTTTATGCTTTCTAATCATTTAAACTCTTTGCCTGACAAACATTGAGTTCATCTGGGGAAAAGAATATTGACGACCTGACAAACAATTAATAGTTTTAATAGAGAGACTGATATTCAAAGAGCAACTACGAAATAGAATAGAACTAGGATTTGGGGGATATCTAAAGTACAAATGAAACCACGACTCTAGGCTCTTTCGCTCTTGATTTCACAAACATTTATTTCTCTTTTGCTATTTATTACTATTGCTTACATAATACTTTTATTATTATTTCGGTTAGTCTAAATAGCATAAGGATTTTTCTATTCTAGTACTCACGTTAGTATTACTCATTAATCCCTAGGATACGATATCTGGACTTTCGTCCTATATTACTGCTGCGACAAGATGCACTTGCCCTTAAGTGTGTTCATAATGCAACACCTAACCTAGCCTAGACTGTCTAGCATTGATACACTTGCTGGATTTGCCCATATCTTTACATTTTATTATCCCATCCTTCTTTACCATTTTAGTTTTCTATCTATTCGACCTGGACACATTTTATATTTGTCATTTTGATTTGATTTTGAGGTAATTATTTTTGGGACGTATTGCCTTTGCCTCTTATATAATAATAATAAATAATAAAAATAATAATAATAATAATAATAATAATAATAATAATAATGAAGTTTAATTGCACTTTTGGTTGTCCTAGTATTGACCGTGTGCAATTTTGTTCCCTATGATTTTTTGTGTGCACATTTGATCCCTATTTTTTAAATGTTACAACTTTGGTCCTTCCGTCCAATATCTGATAATTTTTTCAATGATCAACATAGAGGAACCACTTCTCTAAGCGCACAGAACCTCTAGTTAAAGTTCTCCCTCATCTGACTCTCTAATTCAACATGATTCAATAATTCCTCTATGCTATTTACTAGTTTTGTCCTTCCTTTTCGAGGCCTTTTTTTGGTTCCAACACAGATGCTCAACTAGAGGTTCTATGCGCTTAGAGCAGTTGTTCATCCCTATTAATCATTGAAAAATTGATGGACATTGGATGGAAGGACTAAATTTGCAACAATGGAAAAATAGAGGGATCAAATGTGCACAAAAAAAACTTTAGGAACCAAAATCACACATGACTAATAATAGGAGGACTAAAATTATAATTAAGTCTAATAATAATACACACCAACTCGAGAGGTTACATGAATTTACTTTTGCAATAAATGGTATATAAGTGGGACATTATAATACTTAACTGAGAGCAACATTGGAGTTGTTTGTTGAGTTCTTAAATCTATATGGAAAATAAGGAACCATTGCTTAATTTTTTTCTCATTGGAGTTGATCTAGCTAGCAATGTGGGTTGCTTAAAATAAGGTACGACTGCTTATATAAGAAACCCCATGGATGTGTTGCTTATGAATAAAAAACAATTTTTGCTCAAAAGTGGGTGATCGAGTTGCTTATGTGATATATTAGGACCTTCTTAGTAAAAGATAAGCAATCCAAAGTAGTTGCTTAAGTATTGTCCACTGAAGCAAAATGTGAGTGAGTTGCTTAAATGTGATGTGAGATAAGCAACCCAAAATAGATTGATTAAGTATTGCACATTGGATATACTCACACACACACTTAAACAGCAGAAGGGAAGTACAAGAGAGGAAGAGTTTTTCACTCACTATTTCAATTCTCAAATTGATATAAAGCAACGTACCACGATGGCCTGATACAAGCAACTAACATTACAGTGTAAGAAAAACTTCATAATTAAGAAAGCTATATTGGCGGTGCCTTTTGTGTTTACAGCGTGTATAAATATTATCCATTTGCGGCTGGAATGGATTAGGCAAAAAGAACAGTGCAGCTTCTTGCAGTGCGGCACCTGCATCATTCTAGCTGTAATATTTTTTACAGCTTGATTTAATTACTTCGGATAATGGCACTGTTAGATCTAAAGATTTATTTTCGAGTCTAGCCTCTACGATCAATTCTGCAGACTTTCAGAATTATGGAACAGTATCCTATCTTTGATCTTATCAATTTAATGAACCGTATGTATATAGTAAGTTCGGTTGTCTTGTTCAATTTATCTATTATATTGAAGTTAATTTAATTGGTGAATTCATACCAAATTCCTGGACTTCTGGCACCTATTGTTTTCTTTCCAAATTTATTCATTCCCGCGAGTGAAAATTGGTTAATCAAACTTGAAAGAAAACAAAATATCAAACATGAATATTTTCACTTATTTGTATTACAGTTCAAACCTTTAAGATATAATTTAACGCACATTACATGTAATTTAACACACATTATTTGTACAAAACATTGACATTCATCTCCAAGCTCACTCGATACTCAATACAAAGGAAAGATCAGGAAGAAGAAACAAAGTTATTTCAATAAGCACTTAATCTCCTGCCAGTCCCATTATTTTTTATTTTCTATTCTCTTTTTATGACTTTTGGTACTATGCCTTCAGAAAATGATGATCAGCATCTTTAGTAAGTTTGGTAAAGAAGTCCAAGTAGCCATATGGAGGTTCATTCTTACCAATCTTCTCATATTCCACAGTCGATTTAACAATCGCACCCCCATCATCCTGATCGATCACTTGTAAGTTGATCTTGAAAATTTTGTAATCTTGATCGATATCACTCTCAAAGAAGTACACCGTCATTGACTTGTTTTGTTCGCCAATGGCTTCAATCTTATTCTTCTCCTTACATGTTGTGACCTTACCATCTGTGTTTTCACGAAAATATATATAGACCAATAACAAATAGTGTATGAGAAGTAGAATAAAAAAAATAATTATTTAATCTTTTTCTATTTACATATCAATTTATAAGCTTAATTACCTATGGTATAAGTCCAGTGCTTCACAGAATCATGACTATGCCAATCCTCGCCATGTTGCAGCTTGCCTTCATGTATTCTGTCAGTGAGGTTTTTGTTATCGGCACCAAATCATCACAAATCAAGTTGTTGCTGTTACTGATTTTGTTATTAATAGGATATAATTCTATTTAATAGGATTTGATTCTTTCAGTTGTTGTTTCCTTTGCTGTACATTCCTTAGCTCCCTTTTAGCCTTTATTTCCTCCTGTGTAATTCTATTTAGTCTTGCTACTGTACATCATTTTGAATATGCATTTATTCTATCAAATCATTCCTTCTTTACATGGTATCAGCCTTCCTTCGATCCTTCATTTTTTTTTTACCACCCATGGCAGCCATCAATCCTCCTAACCACGCTTCCCCATATTTCCTTCACTCCTCTGATCAACCAGGACAACCACTGGGTACACAACTTCTTGATGGAGATAATTACCCCATCTGGAACCGCGCCATCACCATGGCACTAGAAGCAAAAAAGAAACTTGGTTTCATTGATAGCATCATTCTCAAACCCGAACCAAACAACCCCAATTTCTCTTATTGGGTTCGTTGCAATAGCATGGTTCAATCTTGGCTTGTTCATTCCGCTATTCCAACCATTGCAAATTCCATCCTCTGGATCAAAAATGCACATAATATATGGCTTGATCTTCTTACTCGATTCAATCAAAAAAATGTTCCTCGTATTTTTGAAATTCGACATGCAATTTCGAATCTCTCTCAAGGAACCAATTCTATTGTTGGTTATTACACACAAATCAAAGCTTATAGAGATGAACTCGATTCTTATCGCACACTTCCTGCTTGTGCTTGTGGTGTTATACCCAATTTTAATGATATTTATGCTACTAAGCATCTCATGGATTTTTTTACAGGGCTTGAATGATTCCTTCGCATCTGTACGCAGCCAAATTCTCCTTATGGATCCTCTTCCTTCTGTGCCCAAAGTATATTCTCTCTTTCTACAGGAAGAGCGCCAACATTCATTATCTGATTTCCATTCCATTGCACTAGATCAATCTGCTATGGCTGCTCAACATCCAACTCCTTCTCGAGATGGCAACACCAAACTTTCTTATCATTGTTCCATTTGCAATGTTGAGGGACATTCTGACAGTCGTTGCTATACTATCAATGGGTTTTTCCTTCTTGGTGGAAACATAATTTGGGATCTAACAAATCCCGTCGTGGGTTTTCCTCTCGTGAAGGTCGTGGCTCAAGACCTTCTGCTTCACACACTCATCCAACTGCTACTGTTATTGCTTCATCTTCGGATTCTTAGCCTTTGGTTAATTTGTCTCAGACTCAGATTCACCAATTACTTTCTGTTATTAAGACTTGTAATGATCAACCTCTAGCCAATTTTGCAGGTACCTCTTTTCATTGTTTTGCCTCTTTTAAACCTTCTTCTTCTCTCTGGATTTTAGATTCAGGCGCAACTGATCATATGGTATCTGATCTTTCACTTTTTCACTCATATGCCAAAGTCTCCTCTTCGGTTAAATTACCTGATAATAAACTTGTTCCAGTTCATCATATTGGTTCCATTTATTTGAAATTTGGTCTTTTAATACCACATGTTTTGCATGTTCCATCCTTTAAATTTAATCTTTTGTCCATTAGCAAACTTTGCCATGATACTAACTCTTGGGTTACTTTACTCCTACTTCATGTTTTTACAGGACCAGAGGACGAAGAGGACTTCTGTGATGGGTGAGCAACATGGGGGTCCCTATCTCATGGACAACTCTCCTACTACCTTTCTCTCTGCTGTTTCATTTGGCTCTCATTTTGATTTATGGCATTGGCAATTAGGACATCCAGCCCCCACCCTATCTTCCCAATTAAATAATATTGATTCTAGAATTAATTTTTCAAATAAATGTTCTTGCACTATTTGTCCTTTGGCAAAACAAACTCGTTTAAAATTTTCATTAAGTAGCACTTCTACTCTTAAATGTTTTGAATTAGTACATTGTCATGTTTGGGGACCCTACAATATGACTCATTCCTCTGGTGCAAAATTTTTTCTTACTATGGTTGATGATTTTTCTAGAAGCATGTGGGTTTTTCTCATGCATCACAAAAGTGAAGTCAACACACTAATCCCTCAATTTTTTAAAATGATTGAAAAACAATTTCAAACACATATTCAAAAAATCCAATCCGACAATACACGTGAATTTTTTAATTTCCAAACTAATATTTTTTTTAAAGACTTGGACGTATTACAACAATCAAGTTGTGCTTATACTCCACAACAAAATGGTGTTGTGGAGCGTAAACATAGGCATTTACTAAATGTTACACGTGCTTTATATTTTCAATCCAATTTCCTTTTGGATTTTTGGGGTGATTTTGTATTAACAACTACTTATTTAATCAATCGTTTACCTACCGTTGTTCTCAAAGGCCATACACCTCATGAAATATTATTTAACAAAAAACCAAATCTTTCTCACATCCGGGTCTTTGGTTGCTTGGTATATGGTCGTAACACACAAATCTCTCACAAATTTGATAATTGTGCTTCACCAGGAATTTTTTAGGCTATCCCCATGATCAAAAAGGTTACAAAATACTTGATTTATCTTCAAAAAAAAAAATTATGTAACTAGAGATGCTATTTTTCATGAACATATTTTTCCATATAACATGCTTAATGCTCAACAGCCTGCCTTAGTTTTACCACTGCCACCCAGAGACCAACCTACTTCTCCCATTCTATACCCTTTTCCTCCCGAAGACCCGCCACCTTCAACCTTACAACATGTGCCACCATCCTCTAACACACCCACCGCGCCACCTCCCTCAATCCTACCTATTGCCAACACCTCCACTCTATAAATTGACCCACCTTCTCCAAATCTACAAATTGATCCATCAACCTCCAACGTCAAACCAAACTTCCATCCCCATCCCTAGCTAGAACCAGCGCAATCTCAACCTCCCTCCACAATGACCCATCGCTCCACTCGACCACGGCATCCACCAAGCTACCTCAATGATTACATTTGCTCTCTCACCTCATCACAAGCGTCTTCTTCAGCCCCTATTCCTGGTACTCTTTACCCTCTTTACAATTTCATATCTTCTCATTGTTTCTCCTCTTCACATCGTTCCTTTCTTTCTTCAATTGCTATTGAGTCTGAGCCAAAATCATACTCTGAGGCTAAGAACTTTCCGGAGTGGCGCAATGCAATGCAATCTAAGATTGATGCCTTGTGTGAAAATAGAACATGGTCTTTAGTTTCACCACCACCTGGGAAGAAACCGATTGGTTGTCGTTGGGTTTTCAAAATTAAGCGCAAATCTGATGGAAGCATTGAACGATATAAAGCGCGATTAGTTGCTAAAGGCTATACCCAAATTGAAGGGGTTGATTATTTTGATATTTTTGCTCCCGTTGCCAAACTTGTTACAGTTCGAGTTCTTCTCTCTATTATTGCTGCTAAACATTGGCCTTTTCATCAACTTGACGTCAATAATGCATTCTTACACGATGATTTGCACGAAGATGTCTATATGCAATTGCCACTAGGTTTTAGACGTCAGGGGGATCCCCTTGTTTGTAAGTTACATAAATCCTTATATGGTCTTAAACAGGCATCGCGAAACTGGTATTCCAAATTTTCGGAAGTTCTTATTGAATTTGGTTTCACACATAGTATAGTTGATCCATCTCTTTTTTGCCTGCATCGTGAATCTGGTTTTGTTTTTCTTCTCCTTTATATCGATGACATTGTTCTCACAGGTTCAAATTCACATCTTATGAGCTTGGTTAAGGATCTTTTACACAATCATTTCAAAATTAAAGACTTGGGCCGCTTGAAATATTTTTTGGGTATTGAAGTTGCAAGATCAAAGCAGGGTGTTTTTTTTATCACAACGACAATATGCTCTTGATATTATATCTGATAGTGGTCTCATTGCTACCAAACCTGCAGACTTTCCCATGGAAAAGAATATGAAATTATCTCCTTTTGATGTTACTATTTTAACTGATCCTGCACCTTATTGTCGTCTTGTGGGTCGTCTTATTTATCTCATAGTAACGCGCCCTGATATTGCTTACCCAGTCAACATTTAAAGTCAATTCATGCATGCTCCTCGTCAACCACATATGAGTGCCGCTATTCGTCTTCTTCGCTATCTGAAGACCACACCTGGCCATGGCCTTTTCTTTCCTTCTGATTCAAAACTCTCTCTTCAAGGCTACTGTGATTCAGATTGGGCTAGTTGCCCCACCACTCGGCGCTCTACTACCGGTTATTGCATTTTTCTGGCTCCTAGTATAAGTTCTTGGAAGACAAAAAAAAAGTGTGGTTTCTCGTTCTTCTGCCGAAGTGGAATATTATAGAGCAATGGCCAATGCAACTTGTGAAATCACTTGGCTCTCCTATCTTTTGAAAGACTTAGGTCTATCTCCTTCTACACCAATACCACTGTTTTGTGATAATTAGTCTGCACTTCATATTGCCTCAAATCCGGTGTATCACGAACGGACTAAACACATAAAAATCGATTGTCATGTTCGTGAAAAAATTTCTTCCGGCCTCATTTCTACCATGAAAGTCAGTTCTGCAAATTAAATTGCTGATTTGCTTACAAAGTCCTTGGGCAAAGATCAATTCATGGCCTAAAGAGCAAGATAGGCTTATCCAACTTACACATCCCATCTTGAGGGGGAGTGTTATCAGCACCAAATCATCTCAAATCAATTTGTTGCTGTTACTGATTTTGTTATTAATAGGATATAATTCTATTTATTAGGATTTGATTCTTTCCATTGTTGTTTCCTTTGCTGTACATTCCTTAGCTCCCTTTTAGCCTTTATTTCCTCCTGTGTAATTCTATTTAGTCTTGCTTCTGTACATCATTTTGAATATACATTTATTCTACCAAATCATTCCTTCTTTACAGTTTTGAACATGGTGAAGTTGCTCTGCAAAGAGGTTGAAGAACTTTTCAGCAGATGTATGGATCCCAAGTTCAGTAGTTATTTTACCAGTCAGAGCCATAAGTCAAGAATCAAACCGATAATAAGAACTAGCAAATGTAACAAGTATGGAAAGAGATACTAAAGCTCATTCAGCCTTATTGGTCCTTAAATAGAAAGTAACTTACCCGCTATAGCAAACTCAATTATTGGGTTTTCACAAAACATTATCCTATATTTTGCTTTGGATTAAAATAATAAAATTGAGAATCTTTTGGTTATCATTTTCCTGTAGATATTGAACTATTTTCTCAAAAAGTAGAAAGTTGACACGTTAGTTTTAAAAAATATTATCAATAAAAGCAATAATTAACTCAATAAAAAATTCACACAAAAATTGGAGTTCGTTTACTTTGTTTTATTTCCCAATTGTGTTAGGCAGCAGCGTAGTAATGTGTGTGCCTTTTTGGAGGATTGTTTTTTCTTTCAGGATGAAAATATGTTATTGCTCCAGTTTTGTGTATCATATTTTTTCTTCATTAATAATATTTTGTCACATAAGTTAAAGTTTCTTATAATTTAAAAAAAATAAAATATATATGTGACAGTATATTATTGGTGGGAATAGGTATGATATACCAAAATGGAACAATAAATCTTCAACCGTATTAGAAATATTACTAACATATTTTTTAATATTATTTAACATATTTGAGTTTACGTATATAATGTGGCAAATTGGCACGTCCAACTAAATTTATTTATAATAAAATAATATTAAAATAATAAAATTAACTAAATAATATATTAATACTATTAAATAATAATATTTAATATTCTAAATAATAAAATAATCTTAATTTTATTATAAAATTATGAAGTATCTTTGAGCTTTTTTGAGTTTGCTGATTTGAGCTTTATAAGATCTAGATTTGGTATCTACGATTAGTGTAAATTATTTTTACTTAACTGTTATTATAAATTGTCATATTATTAAAAATATTTAACTGTTGTCATGTACTACTTTAAAACTC
Organism: Ammopiptanthus mongolicus; assembly: GCA_039655645.1. Classification (NCBI taxonomy): domain Eukaryota; kingdom Viridiplantae; phylum Streptophyta; class Magnoliopsida; order Fabales; family Fabaceae; genus Ammopiptanthus; species Ammopiptanthus mongolicus. Next base: position 32,804,650 of record CM077348.1, on the reverse strand, counting down.
ATACATTAGATAGTTTTTTATTGCTTCACCGTGTAAAAAATTTAAAATTGTCAATATATAAAAAATTAAACTCAGAAAATAAAAAATAGATATCAAACATTTGAATTTTAATAATTTATTAAAAATAGAGTTTGATTATAAGATATTGTTAGTATAAAGTTTTTTATATTAACAATCAATTACAAATAGTCCTTTTGTGACTTTTAAAATATTTATAATAAGAGTCAAAAATTTTTTATAATAATATAGTAATATATGATTGATCAACAGTGCAAAAAAATCTTTACACTCATAATATATATCAATTTCAAATCATTAAAGATATTACCCAACTACTTTCTAAAAGATAAAGATATATCTTACTGGCGTAAGAAGTCGGTTGCAACATTATCTGTATTATATGGCTCTCGTTAACTAGTATATTAAGAGAATTGTTTAAGGAATTCAAAAATAAAATATTTTTATTGGAATATGTAACTTTTAAGTGTTTAATATATTGAATAAATCACTTGTAGTATAAATTTTCTATATTTGATTCCTTAATCAATATTCTTAAGACACTGATTAGCATTTACCATATTATATTCAATGGACTTAGAGATTAGTCGGAAATTATAGTGGGTTGACAGGGGCATCATAAATGCATGCTTTACGTTAATCTATATTATTAATTTCTACAAGTAGTTGGTAACCTAAAATTAAATTAAATATTTTATTCATTTTAAGAAATAATTGACTATTTGAAGAGATTTAGTCTTGTTCAATTTTTATTGTCATTTTAAAATATCAACAAATGTTTACTGTATTTTTTCTAGTTATATTTTTAAGCATTTATAACACAATAATTCTTAATATTTATTATATTTATGAAATAATAATTTAATCAAATAATGTAATTTTTAATATTATTTAATATATATTTCTTAATTTTAATATAAAACCTTAAACGTCAATTATTTTAATTCTAATGTTGGAGTGAAATAGAATAGCAGCTTATAGTGTACTTTTGTTGCCCCTATTTCTCTGGTATAAGGTTGTCATTGTGCATTTGTGTACATATTGATGCCTATTTGATGGTATATGCTCATGCTTGGGAGATCTTGGAATCTGTTAATTATCAAGATTTATTTTCAGAACAATTTCCTGATGTGTTTGGCCAAAAGGCTCGAAATAATTTTGAAAACTTGGCTCATATGTTGACCACGATGCTCGGTTATGCTAAGGACTTCAAGTACACTGGGGCGGTTCTTTTTGCAAATAGAAATGAGATTTCTCATGCAGCTGTTATGGAGTGTTATGGCAACTTAAGTGGTTCTCTTATGACAAAAGGAGTAGTAGAATGGAGATCTTCTGTCCCAATTTCATGTCACATTCGTTGTCCCCTATCAATAACAATTTGACATTTAAGAAAATAAAATCACAACTTATTAATATTTATGCTCATTCCCAAGATTTGATTGGTGGGGGAGATTGAGACACCATTTTTTGGAACAGTAGATTTCTATTCGGAGTAGTGGATCATGTGTCTTAAAATTGGGTTAGCAGGTCTGATGATCCCTACTCAATGGTCTATGAAGTACTTTTGGCATGAATGGTGTTTGTTTGAGTGAAAGAGCTAGCAGGTGGTGAGAGGAAGGAAAGCTGCATAGGAGCCACACTTACCTGATGCTTCAAAGCTGTGGTCTGAAACGGGTTGTTGGTAGCATGGTTACCAAGGAGTTTTTTCTTTGCCATATTTGGCTTAATTGGTCAGGCAGATTGGCTTCAGGGGAGTTTTTTGCAATTAACTGATGTTTGATAGAAGGTCTAGTTGAGGACAGATTTCGAAGGTTGGTTCAGTCATGTGGATGGGGTTTTGGGGGCGGGACTGTGTAATGCAATGTGTTTTTAGTGATCATCTCTTTTTATTTTTTTATTTTTTTTTAAAGGAGAGAAAGACACAAAATCAAGTTTTAATGAACCTCACATATAAAAGCAAATTTGTTTTTGTGTCTTTTTCTCTAACATAAGATGAAAAATGAGAGAATAAAATGAAAGGATCCAAATCTGATTTTAGTTTGGTCAGGTGATTTCCTGATTTAGGTTAGTGTAAAATTAATACTACTTATCATAGGAGTTAGTATTTTATTTACATTGGGCGTGCTATTTTGATCATTGATCTTATATATGGGGTAGAATACTTATTACACTCTTCATCTATATATTCTTTGCTTAAATTTTTTTTCGATCTTGTTATCAAATACGTTAAAAATACTAATTAAGAAATCAACAATAAAAAAAATTTATATTAAAAAGATAAATATAAAACCTATCAACATATTAAATACACAACTTTTTCAAAGAAGGTTTCTTTTTTTGTTCTTTAATTAGCGTCCTTACTTTTCAGCCTTCTCCATTTTTTTTTTATGCACAATATATACCAAATTTTAATGGGGTAGATTGCTGCGACACGTATTTATTATTGCTCCAGAAACAAAAACATAACTTCCAGGTTGTTTGAATGTATTAATTTATTATTAAGCTCCACATGAACCTGTCACAGCCGACCAGATTTGAAAAGTCACTTTCTTTTTATTTCGAAATACTAAGAACATGTTTGGTGGTTTGTATAAGAAAGGCATTTTTTTAAAGGCAAAATCGGTGTGTAAAAGCATCACAATAAAAAGAAGATATTTCAACTAGATTAGCACTTCAACCCGTACCAATCATCTAGAACACATAAAAAATTATTAAAATAAATAAAAGAATAAAAAACATGGGGGGATATGAATCAAAACCATGAGAAAGACATGAATTGTGTGAATCTATAATTAGGAAAACCAAACTTATTTCAGTAAAAGTCTCCATATGAAACTAGGAATAAGATTCCACCAAGTGTAACATTTTGAAATAACTCCAAAATTAGCTAATTTGTCTACACAATTATTCTCTTCTCTATAAATATGAGACATTTTAAAATTCATGCTTTTTGTTTAATGGAGACAATTCTTCCATCTGGTCCGCAACTTCCAAGGCACAAGTTTTGGGAAGAAAAAACCAACACCACCAAGTTAGAATCACACTCTAACCAAAAATTAGACCAACCTTTAAGATAAGCCATATGTATAGCAGTCATGGCTGCAAGGAGCTCAACTGGAAGAGAAAAAGCAATACCACAATAGGTGGCAAAACAACCAAGGACAATGAGACAACCCCTTCCTCGGAGGTCCCATTGGTAACTTGAACTCGAATTCTTAACGTTACAGCGTAGTGTGATAGTATAAAATGCGAAAATATTAAAACATTCAATACACTAATACCATAACAACTTATACATAAGTAAGAGTATTGGCTCCATTAGTAGAGCCTACAACAACTGATGTCAATTATAAAAGTCTCAGAGTACGCAACTAGTAAATAAAATGAAAGCATAGCAGCAGAATAAAAATACATACGACTTCCTCTTCTGACCCCAAAAATACATTTCGCTCAAACCCATGTACTGGCCATAACAAACTAAGACTACTAACCCCAATACAACTATGGTAGGGTAATGAAAACCCCCCAAGCTCTAAAGTCCTCCATCGCTGGGACCCGGGGCTCTCCCGCCAGCATCTGGTTCAACTGGTATGTCATCGGTCTCCTCTGGCTACTCCTCAACAGGATCTTCTAGTGCAATCGGGAAATAGTAAAATACGACATAAAAAATATAGGGGATAAGAAACAGCAATTCATCATAAATGGGAAAACAGCTATATAAAATAATTTATATAGATAACAACACTCAACAGCATAACAGTGATAACCAAACAACTCCCAGATAATTGTTTCTTAACTACTGTCTCTCACACTCATGCAACTAACAACTATATGGACGCAATCACGACGCGAAATCCCCAACAGATCAAGATGTCCCATTCATCACTATGCCACCCCCCGTAACGCAGGGTTAGGTTAAAAGCCCTCAGGCTCAACTCATGGCTACGATATTCCCCCGCCCGCAGGCTAGGTCGGAACATTCGCCCGTCCGTTAACAACTCGACTTACGGCAACAACATATCCCCCCGCCCGCAGGCCAGGTCGAGACATTTGCCCATCTGTCTACAATTCGACTAATAGGTACGATCATCTCCCCACAGGCAAGATCGATCGCCCGTATGCCAACACAGTGATGAACAACAACTATGCAACAAGAATCTCACCGACTCATCTCAGGATCAACACTTAGTGCCTCAACCACAACTTATAAACAACCACGACCAACTTTCCTCTAGCTTAACCGGGTATCGACTTTATATCACAACATCAACAGATTAACTGTATCTCTAGGTTGAGCACAACAACATATATACATCCTCGACTTTCTCACCACATATTCATCTCCCGACTTATCAGAATTTACTGTCTATCTCTGCTCAGGCCTTAGCAGTCACAACGGCACATCAATAACAACCAGAAATAGATTTAATAAATAATATCAAATCACAGATAAATAATATTTAATTAATCATAAACATATAATAGGCATAACATAAATATCACATATATTATATTAAACATTCAATCACAGAACATACATCCTCGATATACGCTAATATCAACCTATCGGTCAAACGACCTCTAGTAGAGTTTAGGTCGTCCTACGCATATCAATACATATTATTTTAAATCTTGCCTCCCCGACGATATTGTGGTTCTTTCCCCCACCTTAGTAATGTTCCTGGTGTAGCTCCGACTGAGGCTCGGCAACTGTCAATCGGGTGCGCTGTCGAATGCTCGAACACTGTCCGATCCTTTACAACAAAACACAACCAGAAATCAATACATGCAGTTCAATCAAAAACTAACCCTTATGAATAGGCTGCTGCCCCTATTTAATTAAATAGGCTAGGGATATTGGATTTCTACCAACTCTTGGATCAATGATCCTTAAGCATAACTAAGACTTAATCTATGATCAATTGTCAAAGATTTGAACCAAAACCCCCTTCAACCAACAAACTAGGGTTTCGGCCATCCCAATTAAAAATAGGTTGGAGTTTGATTTGATTTCCTAATCACTTGGATTACATGATTATAGACGGAAATAGGTGAAATCAAGAATCATTTCACTCAAATTAAACAAAACCCATTTTCCCCCAAAAATACCCTAGGTTCGGCTCCTCTAGATTAAATAGTCTAGAAAGATTATTTGATTTCATGCTCTTAGATAGTGATAGAAGAGGATCAAACTAGATCATAGAAATTGGTTTGGCATTAAAAGGATTTTTCTACAATTTTCAAGAGATTTTTGAAGTTTGGATCTTAAATTTGAAACTATAGAATTTAATGGAGAAAGACGAAGATTGAGAGCTCAAAAGTGAAGTCTATACCGCTTAGATGATGAAGATGGATGAGGTGATCAACTTTGCTTCTCAAAGTTTCTTGAAAATCATTAAGGAAAACTTAAGAAAAATGAAGAAAGTTATGGCGAAAAAGTGAAGAAATGGAGGAGAAGAAAGAGAGAAAGGGGGCCGAAGAATTGGGTGAGGGAGGGGTAGGAAAGTCCAAGAAAAGTCACTTAAGGGTATTATGGTCATTTTGCCTAAGGACAAAATGGTAATTTTGAAGAAAGTCAGGGGCATTTTGGTCTTTTCGTGTCCAGATATTTTGAAAAGTAATCATGACTCTGGCACGCACTCCTAGGTGATTTGACTTGATGTGACATCAAGTTTATCCGTTAGCAAGTCCCGATAAATCCTTACGCAACTTCGTTTGTCTCCCGGTTTGAATTACGCCCGAATAGTTTATTATTATTCCGATTTTTAATGCGCGAAACCAATTTTAGCAAAAAGGTAGGAAACGTGATGTATAAGACTAACTGTCTCGTTCATGAGTCGAAATTAGGTCTTTATAGTAGTAAAACACTACTGTCAGTGAAAAACGCAGACCGGAATCTGTCTGAGTTTTTGACCCAAAATTTAACCATAGCTTCCTATGATAGGGTAGAGCTTGACTATGGTCTCAGTTTATTTTATTTTACTCTCTAGACCCTTCAATAAAATACAAACACATAAATACTGTTTATTTTGAAAACTTGAAAAGAAACCGGGATGTTACAGACAACAACACTCTTATCTCTGAAAATCCCCCCTCAGCATGACCAAGAGATCCTTTTGCAGCTCCATTTGTATTACATTTGATCCAACCACAATTAGGGGGAATCCAATTCACTTGCTTAATGTGAGGTGCTCTATTCGTATGGATATTCACGGCAAACAGCTTAAGGATACAAAATTCATCAATATAAGAAGCAATATGCCCTTTAAAGAGTTACCAGTCAAGGATGTGGAGGCAATTATCATGTTAATTGTTGACTTCCATGGAAATTTTTGGTTATCATATCTATATTTGTTTCTGCAAAACCAAATAAACCATATAATGTTGATCATCTCAGCTAGAATAACATCTGTTGCTTGATGGGACCAGTTTTTATAACAAATTGAGAGAATGGAATTGACAGAAGACAAGTCAATAGCAGACTTAATTATAATGCTAAACCAATTCCACAAGGCTCAGGCAAAATTACAATTGAGGAACAAATGGGAAGTTGATTCATCAGTAAGACCACATAGACTACAAATAGAGACAGTGATGCAGCCTCGTCTTTTAAGATTGTCATCTGTTAGAAGCTTGTTATGCGTAATTCTCCACACCCGAAAAGACCTAGAAGGAGGGATAACGACAGACCAGATTAGCTTACACCATGCAATAGGACTCTCTAGAGGATGCCGATGAAGATAAGCTTCTTTAAATGATAAGCTACCCGAATCATTGGTTGTCCACACTAAGTGATCATCATCAACAAACAATGGAATAGAAACCTGCATGAGCTCAGAAGCCAGAGCTGGGCATTTAATTATAAAATCCTAAGGAAGAGACCACTTGTTGCCCCTAATGAAATCATAAACAGAAGCTTGCAGAGAGTTATGTAAATGCTGAGGAATGTTGAGTGTGTCCACAATCGGGTGGTCCAGTCAAGTATCTCTCCAAAAATTAATCATTCTACCATTGCCAATCTGCCAAGAAGAATTAGAGAGAATTGTATGCATGTGAGATTTTAAACCAAGCCAAATGGAAGACTTAACATAGTTGAGTTTAGGCCTGCCATGCTGAAGAAACCAGGCCATAAAAAAGCTTGCCCCTTCCTTAGCAGATGACAGCATTTCCCAGCTAAGTTTCAACATGGCAAAGTTGTTAATTGACCTTAGAGACCTTCCAAGGCCACCTTCATTCAAAGGGGTGCAAACCACTTTCCAAGCCACAGTAACAATCCTCCTGACATGAATATTACCAGACTAGATGAAATTGCTAATGCAATTATCCGCTTACTTCAATAAGGCCATAGAAGTTGTACACTAACATGCCATGAATAATGGACTTAACTAGCTGCACCCTATCCATAATAGAAAGAAGGGATCCTTTCCAGACAACAAATTTAAATTTAATCCTATCAGTTATGGGCTCCAAATGGATTCTTTTTTGGCTTACCTTTGAATATAGAAACTCCTAGATAAGTGAAAGGAAAATGACCTGATGAAAAGCCAAGAATAGATGCAATAGATGCTGTTCTGCTAGGAGAAAGATTGCCTGTGTAAAATTTGCACTTATTCAAATTCAAAAGTTGACATGATGCTTGACCATAAAAATGGAAAAGAGACATGAGAGAATCAAGATTCTGCTTTGTTCCTTTGCAAAAAGACCAATATATCATCAACATATACGATATGACAAGGAGAAGAACCTTTAAGCCTAGACATAAGTTTTAGCATACCATTGTCAACCAATAAAGAAATGCCTTTGTTGAGGACATCTTCTGCAATGCAAGAACGAAGAAGAGAAAGGGAATGACCTTGTCTCACCCCCCTCTTACTAGAAAAGAAGCCAACAGATTTCCCATTAACAGAAAATGACAATTTGGCTGAATGCAAAATAGTTTTAATCCAACCACAAAATTTAGTGTCAAAACCAAAGGCCATAAGCACATTTAACAAAATTTGCTAATCGATGATGTCAAAAGCTTTCCTAATGTCAAATTTAAGAGCAATGTTAATCCCAAAAGTCTTGTAGTCCAAAAGATTAATGGACTCAAAAACAAGGCATATGCATTCAGATATGTGTTTATCCCTAAAAACGCCCCTTTGTTGCTTTGAGATCACTTTGGGAGCTATAGAAGCCAACTTGTCAGCTAACACTTTGGTAATGACTTTAAATTGAAAATTAGCCAAATCAATAGGTCTATAATTATCAATCCGTTCAACATTAGAAAATTTAGGAATGAGCACCACTAGATTAGAATTCATGTTTGGCAACAACCAATCTTGAACAAAGAATTGAGTAACAGAATTACACACATCCTGACCAATGATATCCCAAAATCTTTAATAAAAACAACCTCCAAAGCCATCATGCCTAGGAGCCCCACTACCATTCATAAAAAAACTGCAGCTCTGATCTCATCAGTAGAGGGCAAACAAGTAAGGAACTTATTATCTTCATGAGTGACCAGATTAGGAATGTGGATCAGATCATTGGATATGTAGACATTATTATAAGCATATAGAGAAGTGAAATAATCAATAACATGTTGTTCAATGGTAGAAGGATCGTGCAAGATAGTATCCCCTTGCTTAAGAACTGTCATCAACTTGGAAGCTCTTTTGTCATCAATAATGTGTATGCCAGTCTAGTCCTTCCAGAATTTTTCTTGATAAGATAAGGCCCATTGAAGTTCAATCTGAGCCTTAGATTCCAGCACCTGCAAATCATCAGTAAGTCCTGCAACATCAATTTGAGCTTGAATAAAATCCACTTCAGCAATAGCCTTTTCAAACAAGAGGTGCACATTACCAAAAACAATCTTATTCTAAGACTTCAATTTTAAGAGATCTGAGTTTTTGAGACAAAATAGACATAGGGCAGCCCACATAAGACCTATTCCAAACATCGGTAACAAGCCTGTGGCGATAAGGATGATCTGCCCACATGTTAAGGGATTTGAAAGATGATGGATGATGTTTAGCACCATTTAGTAAAACAAGCATCAAAGGGAAATGATCAAATTGATTCTTTGTCAATGTGCAACAGGAGGTGGAATCCCAAAAGGACAGTCAATTTTCATTACAAATCGACATATCCAACCTTTTTTTAGTATGAGCATTGCCTCTCCTACCATTACTCCAAGTAAATTCTGCACCTCTAGTAAGCAAGTGGGTCAAACTATTATTATCTGTCCATTTCTTGAATTCTTCACATGAAATTCTCAGAGGAAGGCCCTTGCCTCTTTGCTCATGAGCCCCTAAGATTGTATTGTAATCACGTATAAAACACCATGGACCTAGATGCTGTTGATGCAAAGAAGTTAATTCAGACCAAAGAGTTAGCAATGTAGGCAGTACAAGCGTAAACTGCTGCAATTTATATCTGCTGCCTATTAACCTCAATTGAAAAAGAAACCTGCTGACTTGAGCTATCAATAACGGAAGGGTTTAGATGCTCAACACACATGCACCAGAGATTAGGGGCTAAAGACTACCTATTGTTCACAACAAAAAGTTTAAGATGCAAACTTTTCCAAAACCTTGAAGTAATTGCTCAATTGAAATGCAAGGTTCGAAAATAAATAAAAAATTAGGTTTATGCAAAGAAAAAAAACCTTTTTAAGCATCAGCCTAGAATCTAGGTTATCAATACCTCAATGTTCCAATAAAAAAGCTTCATTAGGCCAATTGTTGAGGACCTGCCCTTGATCAGGTTCTATATTTATCTGCATTATAGAATAGCCTACTCTTTTGTCTCAATTTCTTCTTTTGAGATTTAGTCAATACCACAATAAATTTGGATCCATTCTCTTGAGATTGAGACTAATTTGCAACATTAGGAGAATTAAAAACTTTTAGATCCTCATCTACCTGATCACTCCACAGTCTAGAAACAGATCCCATATCTCTCTGAACTGGATAAGGCAAAATGTCATCATTAATTAAAATATCAACTCCCTGCCTATTAAGGGTGCCAACAGCAGAAATAGGAGTGTTGGAGACAAAATCCACAGATTTAGGACTAGCATCAATTCCCTGTAATGCAATATCAGAATTCTTTTCACCATTATTAGGAGAGATAGTTTCATCAAAAACTGTTTCAATGAGATCATCATCTTCAGGATCCAGTCTATTAACCATATTAACATTAACATTATCTGCTAATTCAGAATCATTAATTTTATTAACCACTAAATCAGTTTCTCTACTAGGGTCACGAGTAGGATCAACTTCAAGGACCAAGTCAGGGCCATAAATAACATCCATTCCTAGGGCAATAGAATTTCTCTAAGTGATACTGGGGAGATGTATTGATCTGAGCATTAGAACGACCAACATCATCATTATCAAGCTGAATAGGAGCTGTTTCATTAAGAACAACATTATCTTTAATTACTATTCCTTCATTCTTAGCCTTCATCTGAACATAGCCAATAGCAGCATCATTATCAATCTGATCAGAAGCTATAACATTGCGAGCAGCATTATCCTCAATTACTATTCCTTTATTTTTAGGCACATAAGTTGCAGTTCCCTTGTGATTACACACAAGGCCAAACTTATCTTTATTAGGGTGAAGATCTTTACTAGAAATATCATTGAGACCAATATTCTTTCTACAATTGGCTAATAAATGACCAATATTTTGGCAAGAATAGCATAAAAGAGGAAGTTTCTCAAATTCTAGCCCTACAAAAAACCCAAAGCCTTCTCTTTCCACTAAAATTTGATCATGAAGGCTACCGGTGAGATCAATATCAATCAAGACTCGAGCGTAATGGCCAAAAGTTCTCTTGCTGTTAGCCTTGTCCAAGGAAATATGAATTCCAATACCACCCACAATAGCAAAGATAATCTTTGCTCTCCAGTATTCTTGGGGTAATCCAACTATATATGCGAAACCAGCATTGAGCATGAGTCTATTTTTGGTTCTTTGGATTAAAATCCGGGGACAAAGAGGAAAAACGTAGAATACCTGGTTTGAGCTTCCAAGAACCAACAGTCCATACGCTGCATAGATCCTCGGGAGAGGAAAAAGAGAATTCATAGAAGCCTTTCCCCAAGGGCAACATCTCCCAATGGCCTAGCAATTTCCATAGGCGCGATAACTTGGATCGCAAGTCATTAAACTTGATGGGGGCATCCCCTTTTGAAAGGATCAGTCTGCCATGAAGGTTGTTCTTACAGCCTACCAAACCTGCCTTGTACTCTTCTTCATGAATTTTTATTGAGATCGCGTCCCCCTTCAAGCAAGGCCGAGGAAGCTGGCTATAAGGGATATCACACGCTATATAGGATAAGCTTATCTATCATGTTCGATAGTTAACATTTATCCTACGTTTGAGAGGGGTTGCATTAGACACAAGTAGGATATCATAAAAAATTGTTTTCCCCTCTAACCCTCATTTGCGACCCTCTCCCCTGTAAGAATTGGTGTTTCTTATATAATCCCCTTCACCCACCTCAAGCTTATAAAAAATTGGTTTCGCTCTAACCCCCATTTGAGACCCCCTCCCCTGTAAGAATTGGTGTTTCTTCTATAGTCCCCCTCACCCACCTCAAGCTTTTATCTTCTTCGACTGTTCGTCCCTCACCTACTCACGCTTTTGTGTTCTTCTTCTTCTTCTTCCTCCTCCTCCTCCTCCATGAGGAGAAATTATGTTGATTTCTCCATCCTTGATTGTAACTATTAGGGAAGGGGTTATTTTGTTGCCCCATTGCATTCACCTCCTCTTCTTGTTGATTGGGAATGCACTCTCCATTCGCATGTTGTCCTCCACAGAAATCACACACTAAAGGAGGTGTAGCCACTGCATTGGCTTGCATATTCTCCATCTGCTGTGACATGGAAGCTAGTTGCTAAGTAATTATCTTATTTTGAGCAAGAAGTGCATCCATGGAATTTAACTCCAGAACTCCTTTCCTCTTTTCTCTATCATGATTCACATTAGCACTATTAGTAGCCATCGCTTCTATTGTCTCAAAAGCTTCATCTGAAGTTTTCAAATCAAATGCCCCGCCACACGCTGCATCAATCATCACCCTTGTATTAGGATTCGGCCCATTGTAGAATGTTTGAGCTTGCAGCCATTCAGGTAAAGAATGATGAGGACACCTCCTGAGTAACTCTTTAAACCTTTCCCAAGCATCATATAATGATTCAGAGTCTTGTTGTACAAATGAGGCATCGTCACTCCTCATTTTTGCTGATTTTGATGCTAGAAAATATTTCTGCACAAACGTCGACACCAAGTCATCCCATGTTGTGATACTGACCTGTTGTTGTGACTGAAGCCAATTTTTAGCTCTATCCCTCAAAGATAAAGGAAAAAATCCTTAATTGGAAACCCTCATCACCAACTCCATTGAACTTGGACGTGTCACAAATCTGCAAGAAAGTATCCAAGTGTTGATTTGGATCCTCCGACGCTCCTCCACTAAATTGATTTTGCTGAATTAGCATAAGGAGAGCTGGCTTTATTTCAAAGTTGCTTGCCTGAATAGCAGGTCTCGTGATTGTGCCACGGTACCCATCAGCACTAGGCTTCGAATAATCCCTCAAAGTCCGTCTAGCATCCTCACCCATTGTTGATTCAGCTGCTTGTTGCTTTAAAAAAGCATGTTCCCTTTGCTGTCTCGCTACCTTTCTTCTGCTTCGAAAAGTCCTTTCAGGTTCAGGATCAAACAGCAGAGAATTCTTATCAACGGTACCTCGCATAAACTGTTGGACAGCAAGGTTAGAATAAAATAAAATAAAATAAATACAAAATTTAACTAAATTAGAGCTAAATTTGTAGAAAAATAAAATTACTCTAAATTGCACTAGAAAAATTAAAATAGAATAAAATAACTAAAATACTCAAATCGAAATTTCACTAGCTGCACTAAAATTAAAAAATTACAATCCCAGGCAACGGCATCAGAAACTTGATGAGCACTTTGGCAAGTATACCAAATCGCTAATGCAGTACAAAAAATATCGTCCACAGGGATTGAATTGTTAACTGTCAGCGTGCCAACTTAACTTCGTTTGAAAACACAAAAATTCAATTGATATGTGAATTCCTAAAATTAAATAAGAAGAAACTATTTATATAGATTTTCAAATGGATAAATTCAGGCAAACAGGAATTGGTTTGTTAAAAAATTAAGACAAATTGTTAGAAGGTCGACTTCACTGCCTTTCCTAATTGTTTCTTACACTGGATTTTAATCAGACTAATTCATCTAATTTCAAGAAGCTGAGTTAATCATTTATCCTCTAATTCCTCAGGTTGACAAATCTTCTTATCAAAGCATAATGATTCAATTCCTTGAATATTAACAATTCAACAAGAGCATTAAGATCGTAACAACTCAATAATGCTAATTTGATAATTTTCTTATTCCTAAGTCACACACACAAACTGTTTATTCTCAACAGCAAACATGAATCCCAATTTTTTAATTGTAAATTCAAACTGTAAATAGTCAATATATAAGAGAATAAACTCTTGAATTAAAATAAACCATAAATCCAGATTAACATCCAATATCAAAAAGTCATACAGGCAGTTCCATCTACCTAACAAATGAAACTACTCTGACATAATTATAAAAGATAAACCGGTCAGGAGAAGAGCAGAAGTGATCTCCAGCTTGAATATCCGCCTCCCAACTTCAATACTAGCTTTCTGTGTATCATCTTCATCATAAACTTCCCTCTGAACTGTCCCCAAACTGGACTCGAGCTGCTGCTTTTATTATTATTTTTTAGAATCTGTACCGCCCATGCTCAAGCGTGGGTCTCTTGGACTCTTCATCGTTGGCACGCTTAGGCGTGGAAGAATCCAACGCTTGAGCATTGGCAGTAGCTGTACCAAACGCCCAAAACTCTTCCAAATTCCACTTTTCTGATCATAACCATAGTAAAACTGAAATTAAATTAAATCCTCATAAATACTGAAATGAAATAACAAATAAACTAAAAATATATAAAAACTATCATGCAAATTAACTACAACTTAAGATTCATCAGATTCCCTCCGGATTTTTAGCGTCAGTTTGGAATGTAAGAAAAGCAAGGGGTGAAAAATGTGAGGATAGAAAACAGAGCTATAAAGTGTTTTTCCATTGTTTGGTTTCACAAAACAAGGGAGAGAAGAGAAAAAATAAAGTGGGCCTCACAAGTTTTTTAATCATCCCATTTTCGACAAAAAACACACATATTTTGCAAATATTATTTTTTTTTCCTCTCAAAAAAAGAGCAAAAAAATTTATTTTTTATTTTTTTAAATTATTATATGAGGATATTTATGTCATTTCACAAATATTTTTTCCCTCTCACTTTCTACCCAACCACACAAGAGGATAGAAAAGTTTCAGTTTTCTTTCCTTTCATTTTCTATCATTTTCTTTCATTTTTTACACTTTTTTCTTCCCTCTCCCTTTCTTTTCTCTCATTTTCTTTCCTCTCATTTTCTTTTATTAACCAAACTCAACATTAGGGACAAACCTCTTCCTAGGAGTCTTCTTAGCTAGCATCTAAGGGCCAAAACAGAAATTTTTTTATAGTCTTTATATTAGTAGTGACAACATCCATGTCGATAACTATAGCATACTGTGAAAATTTAATTATTTCAATAATCAATTATATGTAAAATTGATTATATTATCGATTATTGTTATAATCGATTATAATAGAGACAGTTTTATGTTTCGATGTGTTTGCTGAAAAATGATTATAAGATAGTCTATTTAGTTTAAGTTGTGAAAAAACACTTTTATATAATAATTAAAAAAAAGATGTGGAATTATTTTTTAAATTTAAGAATATTTGTTTGGTAGTTAGTTTTGCAATGGTGAAATGGAAAAATCGTTATTGATATCAAAATAATCTAACATTTTTTCCAAAAAAAGCTTGAAAGCTTGTGTTTGGATTAACTGCGAAAATTTGATTATTTCAATAATCAATTATATATAACCATAATCGATTATATGCATAATCGATTATCATATAGAATCAGTTTTATGTTTGGATATATTTGTTCAAAAGAGATTTTAAAATAATTTATTTTTGTTTGAATTGTGTAAAAAATCACTTTTATACACTACATTATAAAAAATGGTATGAAGTTATTTGTATAATTTAATAATATATAAGAGCTTTTTAAATAAACTTAAACTTCTAGTTTATCTAAAAATAACTTTTTTCTTATAAAAGCGGTTGTTATGCAATTTAATCAATTTACACAAATATACCGGCTTCTACTGAAAAACAACTTTTACCATGATAAACAAATGTTGCAAACACTTTCAAACTTCTAATTTTTCTAAAAACGACTTTTTTATTATAAAAAATATTTTTTTTGCAATTAAATCAACGTTGCTAAATATATCAGGTTAAATCCTAAATAACTTTTTTAAAAATAAAATGTGTTTTTGAGGGGGAAAATCTTTCCCAAACACCCACTAGATGGATATTAAATGCACAAGAAAAAATAAATGTTATACAAATCATTTTTTTGCGAGTAAATCCCAAATTTGATCCCTAAAGTTATAAATTCGTATCAACTTAATCCCTAACATTTTCGAAATGCAAAAACATCCTTAAAGTTGTCAAAAGTTAATCAATCAAGTCCCTTCATCAGGAACCAAGTTGATACGAACATTATAATTTCAGGGATAAAATTGACAGCAAATTGGCAACCTAAGCCCAACGAAATATATATATATATTTTACACTTTATTAGTTTAAGAAACATGACAAAAGGAAAAAAAAAATGTATAGGGAAGTATATTATTTTTTTATTTTTTTATTCAAAATTTAAAAAGGATATAAAAACAGTGTAATAAAAGTCCAAGAAAGATTCCAACACATTACACCTAGGGAGAAATGCTAGCAATACATACTCTTTTCAACATATTTTTCTTATTCGTTGAAATTCATTTGAGTTCTATAGAATTCATGTGGACCCTCCAATGTGTAGAGAAGTGCTACTAAGATACTCTCTAACTCTCTCTTTCTAACACGCTCTTTTCTATTGGCTAAAATTCAAATGGATCTCACTATTTTGGAAATATGTCTCATTAATTCATGTGAGTCTAATTTGAATTTTGGAGTGTATTACTAATATTTCTCTTACACATTGATGTGACCTAACCTAGCCTATCTATTTGACATGGACACATCTTATATTTGTCATTGTGGTGTAATTATTTTTGGGATGTGTTGCCTTTGTGTCTTATATACTAATAATAATAATAATAATAATCATAATAATAATAATAATAATAATAAAATAAATTTTTGGTCCAGTAAATATGACTCTTTTTAGGTTTAGTCCCTATTAAAATTTTATTAGATTTTAGTCTCTTGTTTTATAAAAATAGCGTGTTTTTCGTTCCTCAAATAAAAGCACATTATGTTTAGTATTTATAAAAATTAAAAACAAATAAAATTTTAATAAGGACTAAATTCAAAAGTACAAGTATCGATAGGGGTGGTAAAGTGGGTTGTGATCTGCGGCTCAATCCGTCAATCCGTCGAAATTTGATGGAGTGGGTTGGGGTCCTCAACCCACCAACCTACTTTGACCCGTCCCGCTGAACCCATCCAAAAATGGGTCGGGGCCAACCGGCCATATTAAAAAATAATTTTTTTATTAATTTATTAATTATTTAATATTATTTAATTTAATTTAATTTAATTGTTACATTAGAATTATTTCATACTAAAAATATAATATCTTTACTTTTATAATACGAATTGTATGCTATAAGATAAGATTATTCCAATTTTTTAATAATAATTTAAAAAAGGCTATGAAGATTGACAAAAAAAAAAAAGAAATGTTATATAATTTTTTTATTATTATTATTTTTATAGCGGATCAATCCGTCGACCCATTAACCCAATTTAAAGTTTCATGTGTTTGACGAGCCAACCCGATAACCTGCTAACCCATTATTAGATGGGATGGATTTGGAGGTTCAATTTATAAGACTAAAACAGGTTGATCCATTTCGCCTCATTTAAGATGAATTAATGACCGGATGGAATGGATACTCACTTTGGCATCCGTAAGTATCAAACACTTATCTAAAGCTAATAATAATAACAATGCCCACCAACTTGAGAGATGAATTCACTTTTGCAATAAATGGCACTATTGGATCTAAAGATCTATTCCGGAGTCTAGCCTCTCATCAATTCTACCGACTTTCAGAATGATGAAACAATATCATATCTTTGATCTTATCAATTTAATGAATCGTATTGTAAATATATAGTACGTCGAGTTGTCTTGCTCAACTTATATATTATATATTGAAGTTTAACAGGTAAATTCATATCAAATTCCTAAACTTCTTCAATGAGTAAATACCTAATTTAGTTTTTATAATTATGGGGTCGTATCAATTTAATCCTCACATTATCAATATTCCAAAATAATACTTGGAATTGCAAAATATTAATTAGGATCGTCCCTTCATTTGGATTCATTAGCAAATGCATCCCTTACATTATTCACTTGGTTTCAAATGCATCTCTAATATTACCAACTTAATATCATTATAGTCCATGCAAATATCAACGGGGGGACGAATCTGATTAACTTTCTGCATTTCCAGGGATCATTTTGGAATATATTGATAATGTGAGGGACTAAGTTGATACGACCTTATAATTTCAGGGATCAGATTGAATATTTACTCTTCTTGCACGAGTCCGTCTTCCATGGTCCAATTTGGAGGAGGACCGTGAAGGAACATGTTTAAAACACAAGAAGGAGGAGTAAATTGTGTTTTAAGTTTTTTTTAAACTTTTTTGCAAGCAGAAATATTTTCGCAAAAGGTTTGACGCAAATATATTAAAGGACGCAGAGAGCGTGAACAAACAAAGGTTGGACGCTCGTTATGAAGGATAACTTTTTAAAGACACGCGCGTTAAGAAAATAATTCAATCCCAAAGAGTTCGTTATAAGCAAACAGAAACAAGTAAAAGGGAAAGAAGGACACAGAGATATTATCCTGGTTCACTCTACACCAAAGAGCTACGTCCAGTTCTCTCTATTTGAGAGCTTTTTCCACTATAACAAAAACCTTGTTACAAGTATTCAACATCTCTTCAGGCAAGTATTCAACACCTCTTCAGGCAACACTAAGTATTCTTTTACAGACAAGCCTCTTCCTTCTCAAGTTTCCTTTTTCAGATAAGCCTCTTCAGGCTCAACCAACTAAGATTTGAAAAGAGTTTGTTCTACTAACTCACTAAGTGTGAGGGTTCGAAACTTAAGCTCTGAACTCTAAAACAATACTCTTCACAGATAGTGATATGAAAGTTTAAGAATAGAGTAAGCTAATAAGCTTTTGATATCTTTTGATATATTGATTGTTTGCTCGTATGCTTGTGTATATTTTGAGTCACTTTGCATCTTCAAAGTTGAAGGTATTTATAGCCTTTGAGACTTGAGGAATCTTCAGTCTTCAACGAATGAAAAAAGATCCGTTCTGATTGTGACCTATAAAGAACTTTTTTATTGCCCTCGGAAATTACTGAAAGACTGGCCCCTCACAGAAAAAGGGTCTCTGCTTAAAGGAAATAAGTCTTTGGGCGTACTTTTTGACGAGGCTCTTCAAGACCTTCTTTCTATTCTATAGAAGTGCCAAATCTGTCGAAGCAGGACAGGATAGGGCAAACTAGACTTTCAATCTGCGTCAAAGAAGTCATAAAGAGTTCATTAAATGCATTATCCCATTGAGTCTGATAACTTGTTGAAGGCTTCTGAAAAGCGGAGTAGACTATTAGGCTAATAGCTCAAAGCAGTACTGACACCTTTTCCTTGTACCCGAAAGTTGTCTTTTGTCTTTCCTTTTGAAGATAGTCAATTCTTTGTGTCAGGAACAGACTGGCTTCTATGTGTTCGATGGTACGAAGATTATAAAGAATATTTGTCCAAAGGATATTATGTCTTTACACAAAAAAAAAAGTTCAAACATTTACAAGTACACATTGGCGCTAAAGGAAGTCAAAACTAATGGACAATACATTGGACATAATTAAACAAAACTTTTATTGAAATGAGTCTTTCGACTCAGATAGAAGATTAAAACTTTTTAGTTCAGTATGTGCAAGCTTTGGAAGAACTATAAGTCTTTGGACTTAGAAGGTCTTTGGACTTAGAATTTCCTGCACACTTAAGATAAACGCATTAGTCCATAACTAATCTTTGTTCACTTAAATTAATCCTTTGTTAGCATTAAAATCTTAAGGGATTTATAGACTATAACCACTTTGATTCCAACAGACCGGTTGTTAAGTGACCATTGATTGAATATATAAAAAAACGATTTGGGCCGAGATGTGTTGGGAAAAATTGGTAATATGATTAGTAAAATCCTAAATCCCTAGCCCTCTCATCCATCTCTCGATCTTCCCCAAATACCTAACCATCCCATTCATCTTAGGTTGGTCCCTCTCCACCACCACCATCACCTCCATCTCCGCCCTCTCTCTCCTCAGTCGCTCCCTCCCTCCACCCTTGTGTCCTCTTCCCTCCCTTCCCGGCTTCACTCATTCTCCACCTGCACCGTCTCATCCTCCCTAGACGAACCAAACCCTAACGGGCCAAAATGTCCCGCAAAAGAGACGATCCTCTTCGATGGTTGGGATTTCGAGGACTAGGTCGTCGTCACGGAGAAACCTGAAGGTGATCCCACCAGAGATGGAATCATCGATAGCGACATAAAACACTTGCAAACAATCTTTTCCTGGAAACCAAAACACCATCCCTTTTTCTTGGATCTTTATTTTTCTGATCCGTATTTCAGTGACCATGGCAAGGTCTGACAAACAGATCAACGGTGGAGGAAAAGCTCTCCCTCATCTTCTCACCCAAATCGGCCTCATCTATAGCAGAGAGGAGAATGGAAGATTTTCCCAAGGAAACACTCGCGTGAGGGAGAGAAAACCGAGAGAGAAAGAGAGAGAGAGAGAGAGAGAGAGAGAGAGAGAGAAAGGAGGTGCAATAAGCTCGTCACTGGCCACCCACCACTACCACGACCAAAGACCGGTGATTCGTGCTGAGTACCAGACGAGCAGATCTGCAGTGGAGGAGAGATTGTGAAGACGCCTCTGCTTTAGCCACCTCGACACTGTTGTGGATCTAGATTTTTCCAATGTATTTGTTTTCTAATTTTTTTCTGTATGGCCTTTTTTAATTTGTATCAGGATATACTTCCAACATGTTTTATCCTCTCTTTTTGTTTTTTTTTTTTTTTAATCTTGATTTTTTATTATATAAACCATTTTTTATTGGTGTTCATTGCAATTCCATGTTTCCCATTTTTGGTTTCGCAGCATCACTTCTGGTTTTGGTTTTTCTTGTGGGATATTGGAGGAAAACAACATAATTTGGTTTTTCTTCTGGGTTTCGCAGCATCCCCTCTCCCTATGTTCATGGTGTTATTTATGTTCCAAATATAAGTTGTTTAATTAAATTATACCAGTCCAATAAAAAATTTAAATTATACTAGTCACAGTATTAATTTAAACTATAATATCACATTTTACACCACCGGTTACTAACTTGTACAAATTTACCAGCTATCACCGGTCAAAAGGATGGGGGCCTTACCTCAAGTCTCAACGGCATAATGGGATGACAGAAGAATGAGCCTCCACACCTATTGTTTTCTTTCCCGCTAGTGAAGATTTGGCTAATCAAACTTGAAAGAAAACAAAATAATATCAAACGTGAATATTTTCACTTATTTGTATTACAGTTCAAACCTTCAACATATAAATATATAATTCGACACACATTACAACACATTAGCATTTATATCCAGATTCACTCAATACTCAATGCAAAAGAAAGACCAGGAAGAAGAAACAAACATCCTTGTTATTCACATCATAGTTGACGCTGATTATTTCGCTAACCGTTTAATCTCAAGCCAGACCCATTATTTTTTATTTGCTTGCTGTTCTCTTTATATGACTTTTGGTACTACGCCTTGAGAAGGTTTTGATCAGCATCTTTAGTAAGCTTGGTAAGGAAGTCCAAGTAGCCATATGGAGGTTCAACATTCTCACCGATCTTTTCATATTCCACAGTCCATTTAACAATCGCACCCCCATGATCCTTATCGGTCACTTGGAAGTTGATCTTGAAGACTTTGTAATGTTGATCTATATCACCCTCAAAGAAGCACACTGTCATCGACTTGTTTTGTTCGTCAATGGCTTCAATCTTCTCCTTACATGTTGTGACCTTGCCATCTGTGTTTTCACGAAAATATATATAGACCAATAACAAATAGTGTATGAGAAGTAGAATAAAAAAAAAAATTATTTAATCTTTTTCTATTTACATATCAATTTATAAGCTTAATTACCTATGGTATAAGTCCAGTGCTTCACAGAATCATGGCTATGCCAATCGTCGCCATGATGCAGCTTGCCTTCATGTATTCTGTCAGTGACGTTTTGAATATGGTAAAGGTTCTTCGCAAAGAGGTTGAAGAACTTTCGAGCAGATGTATGGATCCCAAGTTCAGTAGTTATTTTACCAGCCAGAGCCATAACTCAAGAATCAAACCGATAATAAGGAGTAGCAAATGTAACAAGTATGGAAAGAGATACTGAAGGTTATTCAGCCTTATTGGTCCTTAAATAGAAAATAATTTAGCTACTATAGCAAATTCAATTATTGGGTCTTCACAAAACAGTATTCTATATTTTGCTTTGTATCCAATATAGCAAAATGGAGAAGCTTTTGGTTATCATTTTCCTGTAGATATTAAACTAATTAATTTCACGAAATGTAGAAAGTTGACACGTTATTTTAAAAAAATATTATCAATAAAAGCAACTAATTAACTCAATAAAAATTCACACACAAAATTGAGCTCCTTTATTTTGTTTTGTTCCCAATCGTATTAGGCAGCAGAGTAGTGGTGTGCCTTTTCGGGGTTTTTTGTGAATGCTGAGTATATCGAATTATCCAATCTATTGGACTTATTTAATTTTATTTTTTATGGGATCTATTATGTCATGCATCTAATCAATTTTTACTTTATACCTTTTTAATTAACTTCATAATTTAATGATGTAACTCTGAAAAGTTTATTAAATAGATCACGCAAGTTATCTAACATATTTATTTATATTTATTTTTAATTGTTTCAAATTAAAATATTAATTCATTTGTGATTGAGTTACTAAATATTGCAGTTCTCTATTTTTTTTATTGGTGGACCAGTTGCTTATAGAAGCAACGATCCATATATGTAGCATCCACATCACATTGCTTACAAATGGTAGAACTTATTAATAACTTGTCCTTAAACCTAATTAACAACATCCATTGAAATTGCTTCTAGTTTTACACAAAAGATAAACAACACGCGGGATACCATATATATTTTTGTAAAGTGGTTTTGGATATGTATTTTCTTCTTCAAGGTTGCGGTGGAGTCACCTTCAATCAACTGGGACATAACGACCACGATAAATCACCACCTCAAACTAAGGGTATACACGGGTCGGGTAGGACCAAACCCGTTACTCGAACCGATTAATCTTCTATGGATTGGGTTGGGTCGAGTCGGCTCTGCATAGAATTGTTCATGAACCCGACCCGAACCATCCTGACCAAATACGGGTTGATTCGGATCGCTTCAATCGGATAATAAATCTTATATTTTTACCATTAAAAAACTTAAAAGTAATACAATTTAAACATAAAGGACGCCTTTTTATTATTATTAAAATTTTAAAAATATATGCCTACGGGTCTTACAGGTTTGGTCATTGGGTCACGGGTTGGAAATTGATATACCCGCTACCCAAACCAAACCCCATCGGGTTGGGTCGGGTCGGGTCGGGCTCGAAGAGGAGAGAAACCCGACCCAAATGCATGGGTTGGGTCGGGTCATCGGGTTCATTGGGTTGACCCGGACCCATGAACACCCCTACCTCAAACTATATATAGATCTGCAAAATGGACTCGGTGGAAAAGGATAGTGGGATGTGGTGGATCACGGATCTAGCCTCCGCTACTCGAGTTGCTCATGGATTGTGGAATTATAAGTTTGAACAATATAATTATAAATCATTAAATAAGAGTTTAATTATTATGCATTGTTAGTGTAAAAAATTTTACACTGTCAATCAATCAGAAATCATGATATTAGTGATATTTAAGATAATTAGGATAAGACTCAAACATTTTAGTTGATGTGACAAATTATGATTGATTAATAGTATAAAAAATCTTTATACTAACAGTGCATACCAATTAAAATCTAAAAGATATATATGATTATTTTTTTTAATGAGTTTAATTGTTATGCACTGTTAGTGTAATATTTTTTACACTGTCAACCAATCACAAATCATTGTATAAGTCACTTTTAAGGTAGTTAAGATAAGAGTCAAACATTTTTATTGATATGTCAATTTATAATTGGTTGAACGTGTAAAAAATCTTTACACTAATAATGCAAACCAATTAAATCCTTTTATTAATCTTGAAGAAAGATGGAATGAATTTTATGTACAGTATATAAACAATACACTCATTCATTCTTCAACATCTTCTAATTAAAAAAAAAAAAAAATTAAGCGTTTTCCATATAGGCAGTCAACATCTGTTGCGTTTTTCTCGAACCCCTAGCTTATAGTGGATAACTTATAGCGAATAAATAATTGTTTGATAGACGACCTTATGTCACTAGCTTATAGCGTTTTTCACTAGCTTATAACGTTTTTTTCATATACTACTTGAAGTAGATTTTGAGCATATCATTACAAAAAAAGAGTCATTTTGCGATCGAAACAGAGCGATCGCTATAAACAACGTTTGTGACCGAATTTGCAACCGTTGATCAGTTAACAAGAAATAAGTCTGAAGGCAAAGATTACAACCGACGTTGCGACCGATATATACGTGGTCGTTATGGTCTCACTAGTGGAAAATAGACTTTTCACGTCAGGCTTTTAACATCTGTTAAAGAAAAACAGATGTTAACAATAGACGCGGTGGCAAACTTGTAAATAAATCGCGTATGGAGCAGACTTTTAACATCGGTTATAAGGAACCGGATGTTAAAATGTACTTTTAACATCCGTTTCTGGTAAAACCGATGTTAAAAGTTTCTTCCCTCCATACCATATAACTTTTTAACATCGGTTCTTTTTTAACGGATGTTAAAAGTAACTTTTTAACATCGGTTTTTTATATAACCGATGTTAAAGAATATTTTAACATCGGTTTTTTCTAACAACCGATGTTAAAAGTTATTAAAATTTATAACGTTAACTTTCTCAAACCTTCTCTGTCTCGCGCCCTACATTTCAACGTTACAGTGTTCTCACTCCCGCGACCTACTTTTCTCTTCTCTTCACTGACCTCCTTCTCCTCCGTTCGTGAGCCACCGTAGAACCACCACCATAACTTCCTCTTCGCAAAGGTACGTAACTCTCTCTTCCCTATTTTTATTTGCTCAAACCCTCATTTGCTAAATACCATTTTTGCTAATATTTGCTCAGAACCATTTACAACTGAACCATCGCAACTGAACCACCCCAACTCCCTCTCTTCTACAACTGACCACCGCATTTGAACCGCCCCAACTCCCCTTCTGCTTGGTAATCCTTCTCTGTTAGTTACTGTTTAGCATTGTCTCTGTTTTAATGATTTGAATATTTCATGAAATAATGAAATGCATTTTGAGTTTTTTTTATACTTAAACACTTTGATGTTACATAATATTGAGCAAAGACTTTTAGGCTTTGCTTATAATCTCAATAGTCAAGGGGTTTGGGTTTAGTTAAAAAGTTAGGTCATCTGGATTGGTTTGATCAATAGTCGAGGGGTTTAGTTTCTATTATAGGACTTAAAGTTTAGGCCTATAATTTCAAATACTGCTCTTTGAGAGTCTCCCCTCTTGTGCTCATATTGTATAAATATGTGTAAATCTACAGAACATGGATATGGACCGTAGTTGGATGGTTAGTAAACGCACAAGTGATGAGTATCGGGAGGGAGTGGAAGAGTTTCTAGAATTTGCTCAAAGAAATCTTCCTGATAGTAATGGAAGATTTAATTGTCCTTGTGTTAGATGTTTGAATATGAGGAAATGTGAAGTTAAGCAAATACGTGATCATCTTATTTGTGAAGGGATTTGCAAGAGTTATACAAGATGGATATGGCATGGTGAAGACTTGTTAAACATGCCAAGTGTGTCCCAAAGTGAAGAAGTTGATGTAGATATGGAGGACGATCGACTAGAGGACATGATCCGTGATATTGGACAAGAGTCATTTCAGCGAGCACGTGTGTATGATACTTTGTGCAGTGATGCGGATACGCCTTTGTATCCGGGGTGCACTACTTATACAAGGTTGTCGGCGGTCTTAAAATTGTTCAGTGTGAAGGCGAGAAATGGGTGGAGTGATAAAAGCTTCACCGAATTGCTTGAGTTGTTGAACAACATGCTTCCAGAAGGCAACACACTGCCAGATCGTAACTATGAGGCAAAGAAGATACTCTGTCCGATGGGTATGGAGTATAAGAAGATACATGCATGTCCTAATGATTGCATACTATACAGGGGTGTGTATGAAGGGATGCACGACTGCCCCAAGTGTGGGGTATCGCGGTACAAAGTGAAGGATGGTGATTCTAGTTGTGATGTGATCACAAAGGGTCCTCCTGCAAAGGTGTTGTGGTATCTTCCAATAATTCCAAGGTTCAAGCGATTGTTCGCTAATGTAAATGACGCAAAGAACATTAGATGGCATGCAGATGAGAGGAAACGTGATGGAATGCTTCGCCATCCGGCTGATTCTGTGCAATGGGAGAGAATTGATAGTTTGTTTCCGAATTTCGGAAATGAGCCAAGAAACCTTAGGCTTGGACTTGCTACAGATAGAATGAATCCGTATGGTACCTTAAGTAGTATCCATAGTTCATGGCCTGTTCTCCTCGTAATTTACAATCTACCTCCTTGGTTGTGCATGAAGCGCAAATACATGATGTTATCTATGATGATTTCGGGCCCAAAACAGCCAGGAAATGACTTAGATGTTTATCTAAGTCCCTTGATTGAAGACTTGAGAAAGCTGTGGGTGGAAGGCGTTGATGTGTTTGATGGCCATTACAAAGAGATTTTCAAGATGCGTGCCATGTTATTTTGCACCATCAATGACTTTCCAGCATACGGAAACTTGTCCGGCTATAGTGTTAAGGGGCATAAAGCATGCCCAATATGTGAAGAAGGCACATGTTTCACACAATTGCAACATGGAAGGAAGACAGTTTACCTTGGGCATCGGAGATTTCTCAAACGTGATCACCCATATCGTAGGCTGAAAAAAGCTTTCAATGGATTCCAAGAGAATGGAATTGCTCCAAAGGCCTTTAATGGAGAGAAAGTTTATCAAAGGGTGAAGGACATTAATGTTATGTTCGGAAAGGCTCAAAAGAAGGCTATTGAGAAAAACATATGGAAGAAGAGGTCGATCTTCTTTGATCTTCCATACTGGTGCAAACTTGATGTCAAACATTGTATTGATGTCATGCATGTGGAGAAAAATGTATGTAATAGTCTAATTGGAACGCTTCTCAACATTCAGGGTAAGACAAAGGACGGTGTGAATGCTCATCTAGATCTGGTTGCGATGGGTATACGAGAGCAGTTAGCTCCACAACCAAAGGATGGTAAATGGACATATTTGCCTCCAGCATGTCATACCTTGTCAAAAAAAGAGAGAACAAGTTTTTGTGAGTGTCTACGGGGCGTCAAAGCGCCACAGGGTTACTCTTCAAATGTCAAGAGACTTGTCTCAAATGATCTAAAATTGGTTGGCTTAAAGTCTCATGATTGCCACGTCTTGATGCAACAACTACTACCAGTGGCTATTCGTGGTATTGCTCCTAAAAATGTTAGACATGTCATAACTAGGTTGTGCTCATTCTTCAATGCTATATGTAGCAAAGTCATTGACCCCCAGAAGTTGGATGAGTTGGAAGATGAGGCTGCTATAATCTTATGCCAATTGGAGATGTATTTTCCTCCTTCATTTTTCAACATCATGGTTCACTTAATTGTTCATCGGGTGAGGGAGATTAAATTATGTGGCCCCGTTTATTTAAGGTGGATGTACCCAGTTGAGCGATACATGAAGATCTTGAAAGGGTATGTGAAGAATCCACACCGTCCTGAAGCATCTATTGTTCAAAGATACGTTGCAGAAGAAGCTATTGAGTTTTGTCAAGACTACCTTTCAGAAGTGGAGGCTATAGGGATTCCTAAGCCTCGTCATGAGGGAAGATGTGCCGGTAAGGGTACACGAGGTATAAAGGTTAATAGCAAGGCTCAGGAGGAAGTGTTTCAAGCCCATTTGCACATTTTGAATAACACTGATGAGGTTGCACCTTACTTATGTGCTCACAAACAAGAGGTCAAGGAAGAAAACCCTAGAAGGAACGAAAAATGGTTGTTGAACCATCATAACAAGACTTTCGTAGCCTGGTTTAAAGAAAAAATTACAAATGCTCATACTGCTTCCGATACATTACAGTGGCTAGCACAGGGGCCACGTCTTGAAGTCATATGTTGGAGTGGATATGATATCAATATGTTTTCCTTCTATACAAAGTCCCAAGATGACAAGAGTACCATGCAAAACAGTGGGGTTATGATCGTATCTGAGTCGATGCACTTCTCTAGTTCAAAAGATGCAAATCCCATTATGGCATCGAAATCTTACTTTGGAGTCACTGAAGAGATTTGGGAGGTCGATTACACTAAATTTCAAGTGCCTGTTTTTAAGTGTAGGTGGGCTGACAGTAACAGTGGTGTACAAACTGAAGAATTAGGATTTACATTGGTAGACCTTGACAAAGTAGGTCACACGGAAGAGCCTTTCATCATGGCTTCACAAGCAAAACAAGTGTTTTATATCAATGATCCTTGTAACAAAAGGTGGTCAGTTGTTCTCCAAGGAAAAAGCATGCATAATGGTATCCATGAAAATCAAGATTCAACTCTTGATATTCCAGAAACTCCTTCTTTCTCAACACAGATGCCTATTTTCGTCGAGGAAAATGTAGTGGACGATGTACTTGCCACTCGTGTTGATCATCATGAAGGGATATTGATCTAAACTTGACCATAGTGTAAGTTATGTTTAAATTAAAGTATTCTTTTTTTATTTATCCATGTTAAAGTAGACCTATTTTTATTTATCCATGTTAAGTTAGACTTATTTTTATTTATCCATGTTAAAGTAGGCTTTTTTATCCATGTTATAGTAGACTTTTCTTTATTTATCCATTCTTATATACTGACCTAATTTATTACTTTTTGTCTAAGTAGGCACACATGACTGATCCAGCAGGTATTCCTCCTTCTCCTTCGCATAGCGGGTCAGGTGGTGCACGCCCCAAAAAAAGGGGTAGAGCAGCCACAAAGTTACGATCGTTGGCCCTGAGTCGTTGCGGTGATCAGAGGCTTCCGGTTGAGTTTGATACATATGGGGGGGCCATAGGGCCGAATGCTGACAAATTCACCGGTTTTGTGGCCCTGGAAGCTCGAAACAGGGTTAGTATTCTTATTGAGGAATGGGCTCAGGTACCGAGTATGGTGAAGGATCAAATTTGGTCTTCAATCTTGGTATTTTACTTTTATCCTCTCTATTTGTATCTAAATTGTATTTACTTATATTATTATCATACTCTAATATATTTCCTCCATTTTGTTTTGTACTATAGTTGACCTTTGATGTCCCGAATACTCCTGAATGTAAGAAGAAATGGCTTTCTTTTGCCGCGAAGCGGTGGACGGGGTTCAAGACTTATTTGGGAAAGAGATATATTTTTGAGAAGAAAGACGACAAATCTCCACTTGACACATACTCTTTCATTGATAAGGAGACGTGGGATAGGTTTGTTGTGAGCCGACAAGACCCTGCCTTTCTGGTTAGTTTCCCGTTATATTTTTTATAATAGGCCTATCTAATTTATTTATTTATTTAATTGAATTGAGTACGTGTTATTTGTAACAGGAGAAAAGGAAAAAGGCCAAGGAAATCCAGAAAAACAATGTACACCCACACCATATGTCTCGTGGTGGCTATCGTATGGTTCGGCAGAAAATTATGAATGAGAAGATGAAAAAGAAGTAAGAAGAGGCCAAAAAGAAGCAAAAAGAAGGTGGAGCTGATGAAGAAGCCGAAGCCGAAGCCGATGGAGAAATAGTTGTTAATCCTCCATCTCCACCCGAACGCCATGAAGCATGGATGGAAGCCCGAAAGACAAAATCGGGAGCTTTTAAAGCCGAGCCCACACGCATTGTCGCTGAAAAGATTGTAAGTAATTAATAGATTACTTCTACTTGTAATTAATACAGTTAAGTAAACACTATCTTACACATATTTTGTGAATTTCCCCCTTGTAGACATCGCTGGTGGAACAAAGCTCGCAAGGATCATTCGTTCAACATGGACGTAGGGATATCCTGAGCACTGCCCTAGGTAAAGATGACCACCCTGGCTTTGTAAAGGGTGTTGGAGGGCTAGTGGGCATTCGGCAATATCACGGACGACGAGTCCATGTTGGAAGCCGAATCAGCAGCCACGAGCGGGAAAGCATTAAGGAGGAGCTTAAAAGAGAGATGTTTCCGGAGCTTATGGAATCATTCATAAAGGAGATGTCATCTAGGGGGGTTACAATTTCCCAACCAAGCCCAATGAGTCAACCTTCTCAGCATGTGAGCACCGTTGGGAGCTGTGAGGATGCACATAAGCCAGTTGAGATGCCTTTATCCCAGGTATGCATATTAATTTCATATTAATCATTTAATTACTTATGTCTTATTTATTTACAAATGACATTACTTAACTAATGCCTTATCTTTGTTGCTTAGAACATTGATAAAAAGCTAAGATCGAATGTAGCTCATTTGGACGCATTTGCTGTGGATGCGCCGGATAAAGAGTATGCTATTCCCTTGGAACACGAAGGCGCTTGCGACTTGCCAGCCTTTTTTTTCTCTGGGAAGGATATAGGTGACATATGTCTGCTGGGTAATTGGCTAGCCAATACCGTTCTGAGTATGTGGTGCACGTAAGTACACTATTGACATGCATCTTAGGTATTTTAATTCTATAATTTATTTCAATGTCTTAGGTATTTAACATTATTTTATTCTAATATCTTAGGTATCTTCATCGCTTATGTATGGAAAGAGGCAACCAGAATACGTATGGATTCTTAGACCCAAGCGTAATTCAGGGAAATTACTGCACTAATGGGGATGCGATGAAGACATACATCCTGAAGCTACTTGGTCAAACAAAGAAAGATATTTATCTAGCACCAATACTTAGGAGTGGTCATTGGCAGTTGCTCATACTTCATCCTAGCCAGCATCGTGTCGTCTTCTTATGCTCGTTGCACTATAGTCCGACATCTGAATTGAAGGACGCGATTGACATGTAAGCTTTAATTTAATTTGTAATTCAAATTGCTTTTGCTTTATTACATGAACATAATTGACATTATTATTTTTAATCATAGAGCTATGGTTGCAAGTAGCATGGCTTGTGCAGATGGCAAAAGTAGGCCATCCAAGTCAAAAAGAAAGCCTGAATGGATTATCCCACTCGTAAGTAGTTTATTATTTCTTACAAAAAAATTACAACAGTAATTATTATTATATTAGTACTATACTTGATATTCAATTTCATATTGTCTTGTAGTCTCGTAAAAAAGCTGGCGGCTGGGAGTGTGGATACTACGTGATGAAACATATGTTGAACGTGGTCTCCGCCACTATTATTGACGGATGGCAACAGGTAATAAATATAAAGTTTTGCACAAGTTAAATTATATTTTGTTTTGGTTGAAGATTTAATGTTGAGTTTATTTAAACTTGTGCAGGCTTTTGACGATCAAACTCCACTTGATAAAGAAGAGATGAAAGACCTGAGGGAACGTTTTGCTAATTTCTTTTATGAGTATACTAGGCAGCATAATGTAGATTGTATATGATTTTTGCACTTATATGTATTGCATGTGACACAGTTTGGACTTTAGGTTATTGCACTTATAACACTGTATATATGTAATGTCATTATAGTATAGTTTAATTATTCTGGACTTGTATAACTAATACTGTAATATATATTGTAATTCCGGAACAGCAATTTAGCTATATGAGTTAATTACATGTTTGAATCTGTTTCTGGCATTATGTTGTGTACTGAATTGTGGATGATATACTGATGGATATGCAGGGTGGGAAAGAACTATAAATGAAACAACCATATAAAAAAAAAAATTACTTTTAACATCGGTTGTTCTAATAACCGTTGTTAAAAGTAAACTTTTAACATCGTGTGTTCCAAAAACCGATGTTATAAGTACTTTTAACATCGGTTTCAGACACAATTGATGTTAAAAGTGTACTGAACAGAGCACAACTCTGATTGAGACCACACTTTTAACATCGGTTGTTATATAACCGATGTTAAAATTAAACTTTTAACATCGGTTTAAAACCGATGTTAAAAGTTATACTTTTAACATCCCTTTAATTAACGTCGTCACTATAACCGATGTTAAAAGTGTTTTTTAACCGATGTACAAAGTGCTTTCTGTACTAGTGTCTCGATCGCAAAAGCGATCTCAATTTAGTAGGAATAAAAAGTCAACATTGTTGACTCATGTTGCGACCGTTGTAACGGTAATATGTTGCGACCGAGGTAAGATCGGTCACAACCTTGTTATTTTAATAGTTGTGACTGTGATTGCGATCGATGGGCTTGAGCAGCTGGGTGATCATTATATAGCCACGTCGTCCCGTCGGGCTAAACACAAGGACATGGCTAGCGTTCCTCCAGAGCACTACAAGAAAACCCGATTATACTGACGGCCTTTTACCAAAGGTCAATAGGTCGTCGATAATTTCCTCCTCTCCGACAGGCTAGACCGTCGGTAACAAGCTAACAAATCCTAAGCCGTCGGTAACATTACTAAGGGAACCGCCTTCGGTACGTCCTTCGCTAATTTTGGAGCAAATAAGCGCCAAAATATTCCCGCACTGTTTCCGACAGTCTGAGCCGTCGATAATGGTACTTTTTATTTACCAACGGCCTAGCAGTCAGTAAGTGTCATTTCATTTTCTCCAAGGCAATAGTCACTTTTCTTGTTTCCGATAGTTTGTGCCGTCGGTAAGGTAACTTTTTAGTTACCGACGACCTAGCCGTCGGTAAGTGCAACGGTTACTTTTCTTGTTTTCGACAGTCCAATTCGTTGGTAAAGGTAATTCATTATCACCGACGGCCAGACCGTTGGTATGCCCGTCGGTATGGGTCACTAATACCGCGGTCAGTAACCTTCCCTCTCATTTCTCTCCGCGACCTTCCTCCCTCTTTCTCTCTTTGCAAGCCCCTCCTCCCTATTCCTCTCTCTGCAACCACCGGCCACCGGAGCATCTGCCACTGCCCCCACCGCCACAGCCACCATGAGGCCACCCTTTCTTTGCAACCATCGGCCACCGGAGCTCCGTCCGACCACCATGAGGCTCCCCACCGCGAGGTAACTCTCTGCTCTCCCTCTCTCACACATTGTTTTTTTTCTCTTTTGTTAACTCTCTGCGAAATGCCAACGAAATTTCAGTCCCCTTCTCCGTACCACCGCCCTCTGACTGCACCACTGCCAATGCGAGTGCGTTTTCAGCAGCTGCTTGGAGAAGGTAACCAGAACCAACGGGTGCATTTTCGTTTTCTCCACAGGTAAGGTACTGAAAATTGGTTTTTGGTTTTGGTTCAATCGACTGGGTCTGAAAATGAGTTTTCGGTTTTGAGTTTTTTTCATCTGTGACGATCTTTGTTCATCTGAAAATGGGTTGTGATGAAAACTGTTGGCTGCCTTGTGTTGTCTGTGCTGAAAATGTCTTTGATTTTTGTTAAATTGATGGTACAAAACTTTTGAATGTATACTGTGATGAGGGTTGAGTGTACAAAAGTTTTCTTAAAATGATATGTGAGTATTTGGCTGGCTTTGTGTGTTTATAATGTCATGTTTGAACTTTATTGGTGCTTAATTCATATTGATTTGTTTCTTTAGGGAAAAATTTGGCTGAAAGCTATTTAATTTGAAAAAGTTACTTCAAGCACATAGTTAGATGTTGGATACTTTTGATATTAGAACTACAAACTTGCTTTCTTAAACTAGTGCATAAGACTTTAATTTAAAAATAATTAGAACTAATTTTAATAATCTGTTTAAATAATTATAATAAATTTATTCATAAGACTTAAATTTTAAAAATTTTAAAAATTAATTATTAAATAAAAATTGGATAATTAATAAATCAAAAATAGTAAAATAAAATAAAAATGAATAGAATATCAAAATCTCTTAACACTTGAACTGTCCAAGGAGGACAGTTTGGAAAAAAAACATTTTCTTCACTCGTATAATAGTAATATTGCTTATTTCTAATGCTTTATATTTGACGAAATTTCGGTCCAATACATTTCCTTTTGTTCTCTGGGTGCAAACTTGATCGCACTATTGCGATCAAGTATTATACTTAGAGACCAATGGGAAATGCTACCGAAATTTCGTCAAATATAAGGTATGTGAATTAGGTAATAACTATTAATACTAGGATTGAATGTTGAAAAAGTTTCTTCTAGAATGGGATAGGGACATACTAAATAAAGAAAGTGAATGTGGATATATCTAAGTCGGCATGTTGTCCAAATTTAATGGTCTTGCATTGTTTTAACATGTAGAAGATGGATTTTTATCCTTCGAATCGTAATTGGATGTATGATAGGTTATATCCAGGAAGAAGGGGTCTGAAACGATCCTTTGTATATGGGGTTGAAGAGTTTGTTGCTCATGCGAAGCGGCAACAACGGTTCATCGATGATGGGGGAATTAGATGTCCGTGCCTTAAATATCAATGTCGATGGATTAAGAGCGATGATGAGGTGAAAACAGACTTGCATAAAGTTGGGTTTAAGGACAATTACAAGATTTAGACTGATCAGGGTGAAGAAGTGCCACATGTTGATTTAGGGATTGATGAGAATTGCACAGGTGGTTTAAGCAGTTGTGCAGATATAGGATATGGTGAACAATTTGCGTCAATGCAGGACATGGTGGGTGATGCTCTCGGAGTGAATGAGGCGCATGATTACGATAACACCGAAGAACTGCCGAGTGAGGAAGCACACAGATTTTATAATCTTTTGATTAATACAAATAAGCCGTTGTATCAAGACGGCTCAGACTCTAAATTATCGATGTGTGTCGACTGTTAGCTTGCAAGTCCAATTGGAATGTTGCCGACAAGTGTTTGGATTATTTTTCGAAAATGCTTTTGGACGTTATGCCTGTAAAAGACGGTTTACCCAAAAATTATTATGATACGAAGAGGTTAGTATCCAAGTTGGGACTCCAAGCTAAGAGGATTGACTGTTGTGTGAATGGGTGAATGCTCTTTTGCGATAATTAATGAATTCTGCAAAAATGATGGTGCACTGGTTGAATGCAGATTTTGTTAAGCGTCGAGGTATTGTCCTCGCATGACCGGGACAAGTAAGAACAAACCAGTTCCTGTTAAGGCAATGTTCTATCGGCTGATAATTCCTAGGCTACAGAAAATGTTTCCATCAATGCAAACTGTAGGAAAAATGACGTGGCACTAGGAGAACAGAAGAAGTTCAGGCTTGTTACACCATCCTTCTTATAGCGAAGCATGCAAGCACTTTGATCGGGTACATCCAAATTTTGCTGCGGATCCACGTAATGTAAGACTTGGTTTATGCTCTGATGGTTTTACCCCGTATATCCAAGCATCGGCTACGCCGTATTCTTGTTGGCCAGTAACTGTTACCCCATACAATCTTCCTCCTAAAATATGCATGTCAAAACCTTATATGTTTTTGACTTGTCTCATACCGGGTCCATCGAATCCGAAAGTTGGTATTGATGTTTATTTACAGGCATTGATCGATGATCTGAAGAAGTTATGGACCGGCGTGAAAACATATGATATTGAATCCAAAATATAATACGGTGGACATCTGCATGGGTAGCAGATATCAGAACTTTGATCCGTTTATCCTAGCACAGAATGTGAGATAAGTGTATTATGTCCTTTACCCAGCAACCCGAAAGGAAAAACGAGGTTGGTGTGCCGTCATCACGACGAAACCAAGGGGCCGCATTGAAGCTGATGATCAGCAGGAAGATATACCTTATCAAGTGGATGAAATGCTTCGTGTAAATGAAGACATTGAAGTTGAGCGTATTATTGGTTTACGAGACTTGGAAGCTGCTTGTGAAGAAGTGGATACTGATAACTTATCATTCGTTCAGGAGCATTTGGATGAAGAAAACGAAGTCATTAATTCAGGAGAAGAAAATGTTGAAATTAGATCAGAAGATGATGGAGACTTTTTGACAAATTCTGAATAAAAATTAAGATCATGTAACCTTTATAATTAGATCATGTAACTTGTCAAACTCTGAATAAAACTTAGATAATTATTTTATTGTTCTATCTTAGATGATTATTCGTAATTATTTTATTATTTTATTATTTCATCTTAACATTAAATTACTCTATAGACACATGACATCTAGAGGACGTGATCCACCACCACCCATACCACCCACAGGTGGTAAGGGTAAGGGTGTCAACACTGCTCCTCGTTCGACTCGTCGTCGGACCAGGGTACCTTGAATTGTTACTCGTGATGTTGCAGACGGTTTCGTGTCTATGCCTTCGAAATCTGCCTCTGCAGTGTCTGCACTCCCATCACACCCGTCTGCACCTACACAGTGACCATGTACACCTCGAGCAGCACCACCTCCACCGGCTGCACTTACTCCATCAGTTTTACCTATGCCATTCACAGCATCCGGGATCGATATGATTCCCACCCCGGGGTTCGAGACACATACACATCGGGGCGCTTCAAGTTCAGCTGGTGTGGGTGCATTGTCACCAGCTCATCAGGCTATGAAGCAGAAGCAGGAGTGCAGTCCTGGGTATACACCCTTACCTTCATAGGCGGATGCAGAGGATGAGGAGGAGGTTGAGGTCATGGCTGAAGGTCGACCTATCATCAGGCCATCTGGTAAAGGGTAAGAATTAATAAAATAAATGTATTCAATTTTAATCACATGTTTTTACTTGATATTGATTCACATGCTTTTACTGTTAAGTTTACTTCCTTCGAAGGTAGTTTCGAAGAACATCACAGCTGTTATTGAGTTGATGTTCCATTATCCTTGGTTCACATAGGGACATCTCAAGGACAATGAGAGGCGAAGTTTCTTTGACGCTTATAGAGTAAGTTGTAATTTTTAATTTACTTAATATGCTTTGGTTTATTATTTCATAAATTATTAATATAATAAATTACTATTTATGTCTTTCTAATGCAAACAAAAGTTGCTTAGAGAGCCGAGCATGAGGCATTGGTCAAGAGGAACTTTCACATGAGAGGCGCGACCCTCATGGATGGGAGACGCAGTCTGGGACACCCTATACCGCCACTGGGCTACTGGTGAGTTCCAGAAAAAATCAGCCCCGACAAAGAAAAATAGGGCATCAGAGAAGGGTGGGAGTCTGCACACAGGAGGTCTCATCTGCCAGGTGGAGTACTTTGAGCGTCTGGTACATTCATACCTTCATTCCTATTTAATAGATATATTGTACTATAGTTTTTTTAATTATTGTTTACTTATAATTTATGTTTGTGTACGTACAGGTTAGGGACATAAGGAGACTAGTTCCGATTAACGAGTTCCATCGCCACACCCATACTAAGAAAGGTACTAGCGAGTATGTAGATGAGCGCTCTAGGCGCACTAAGGTAATGTCCCATTTATTTATAGTTTTAAAATGTATGATTTTATTATATATTACAAATGTCTTGATTAATTTGTTTGATTATGCATAATAGGAGGAGTTTGAGGAGAGGATGTCTCAGGCAACGGCCTCTTCCTCCACCCCACTTGACCCTGAGGAGGAGCAGCACCTTGCGCTGCGTGTTTGGGTAGAGGTTGTTGGCGGCAAGAAGAATGGTCGTCTTTACGGTGCAGGAGACATTTTCGGTAACTATCGGAAAGGATCTTCGCGCTTAGATATCAGCGCCGAAGCATCCACCAGAGCCAGTCCCCACGCTGATCAGGAGATTGCTGAGCTGAGGCGAAGACTGGCTGAGTCCGAGCGGTGTGCCGAGGAGCGTGGGCGTCGGATGGAGGCGTTGATGCAGCAGATGCTACAGACCATACAACAAATGCAGCAATGGCCCCCCATCCAGATCAGCCAACCGGAAGCACCAGGGACGACGATGATAAGGACTCTTACGATAATCTTATCCAGTCTCCTCGTCATTATGATAAGGATTATTAGATTTTCATGTTAGTTATTTTTATTTATATTTCTATGTATTGTAATAACATATGTTATTTATCATTTGGATATAATTTTAATTTCTTTAATGTTGTTTTTAATTTTATTTTGTATTATTTATTTAATTAATATTTGTAAATAATTAATAACAAATAAAAGTATTTAATAAATATAAAATATAATTAATTAATCAATTAAAATATAAATTTTTATAAAAAATAAATTATATATACCGACGGCTAATCACCCATCCCTGTGTAAATGCATGTACCGACGGCCTGGCAGTCGATAAAGTGCTTAGGTTATTACCGATGGCCTAACCATTGGTAATGTGGATGGGTCATTACCGACGGCCAATGCAAAAGGCCGTCGGTAATGAGTTGTTTTCTTGTAGTGGAGGAGATACACGAGATGCAGGAAACTATCACACGACTGAATCAGGAGCTTACCGCACAGAATGCCGCACGGGAGGAGTAAATTGCCAGAGAGAGGGAGTTGCAAGCGAAGGTTGATGAGCTGACGACCTATACACGATACATCTTCCAGCACTCCCAACTTCAGCCTCTTGTTGCGCCACCATCTCCTTCACAACCTCATGCTGCAGAGGATGTCTAGGATGACGATGTGGATGACTTTTTGGCCGACCACGAGGGAGACAATGAGACCCAGGATCGTTCCCACCTCCAGGATTTTATTTTCTTTGTATTTTTATTTTCATCTATATACATTATGTATGAATTGATGCAATTTTATTCATAGAATGTTTGTTTTGTTTCTCTTTATTCAAGTAAACCATTTTTAGAAAATATATTTATTTCTGATACAATTGTTAACAACTCACATTTATCCCAATACCTTGTTATTCTACTTCTATCAACATTTAATTTTATAATGAATTGGTTTTTTTCTCCAAAACAAAATTATAAATTAGCACTAAACTTTTCTTTTTCCACTACCTTGATATTGTAGTGCAAATTATGTTGTTGTTCATAGAAGCCTAGAAAATGAACACTGTTATAATATATATGATAGAAAAAACAAATGACAAAATAAGAAGAAAAAAATTATTCTTAATTATATATATATATATATATATGGAGCGACTCAAGTGAGAGAAGTGTGTTATTATGAGAGTGAGAGGAACAAATCTGTGCCGTTAAACCATACATGAATGGTCAGGATTAAAAGTTATTGGTGGTCATGTGATCACTTTAAAAAGTCACATGACTTTTTGTTCTAATATTGACCATTCATTTTTTATCCAAAGGTGTATATATATATATATATATATATATTTGTAGTCATTATATACTTTAATTTATTAGGTAAAACAATAACAATGCCTTTTATTAAGTGCATGTTGTTGTAATACCCGCAAAAAAAATGGCTTGAGGTATTTTTTTATTAAATAAATAAATAAAATAAATGAATTATCATAATAAGCTTAGAGACATATTTTGTTTACACAAGTTTTAAGTTATGAGTTAGCCTAACATCAAGGGCGTTTTGGTAAAAATGATGAGGTATAAATAGTAGAGATAGGAGGATGGGCAGCCATCAGCAACCCTAGCAGAAAAAGAAGAAAAGAGGAAGAAGAAAAGAAAGGGGGAAAAGAAGAAGAAGAAGAAGAAGAAAAAGAAGAAGGAGGAGGAGGAGGAGGAGAAGAGAGGAAGAATATGGAGGCAGCAATGCAGTATCAAGAGGTGAGCGATTTGTGATTAGTTTTGGTTAATTTTCGTGGGTATTAGTGTGGTATATGAAATGGGTTAGTGATGGTTGAAATAATGATGTTTGTGAATTGTTTTGAGTGAATTCTTTCTATGAAAATCATTTGGAACATGTTTAGTTTGATTATTCTTTGATTTATATGTTGTTGGTGAGTTGTTATAGTTATTTGTTGGT
Organism: Ammopiptanthus mongolicus; assembly: GCA_039655645.1. Taxonomy (NCBI): domain Eukaryota; kingdom Viridiplantae; phylum Streptophyta; class Magnoliopsida; order Fabales; family Fabaceae; genus Ammopiptanthus; species Ammopiptanthus mongolicus. The sequence goes on along the minus strand of CM077348.1, from coordinate 32,765,249 downwards.
TGAAAATCATGAAAATAGGGTTTTGGGGTGAAAATGGCGAAAGAGCAGCGTCTTGCTGCATTTTTGCGATTTCCAGGCAGCGTTGGGCGGTGGAGCACCCGAGAAGGGGCCTGCGCTGGAAAACTAGCGCTGCGGGCTAGAGACAGAGACAACAAACTTTAAATATGCATATCTTTTTTATTTCTTATCCGTTTTGGGTAAATGACATCTTGTTGGAAAGCTATTTGAATCTATTTTCATATGCAATAACTTTTAGATTAAAATTTTATGTATTTGAAAAGTTATGGAATAAATGGTGATCAAAGGTCATGATATTATATTTCAAAAAAATGATGGTTTATCATAGTTTATGATGGCTATTGGGTATTTTGAAGTATTCAAAAATCTTTTTGCATACTTTGATGCATGTATTGCGTTATGGGGTATTTATAGGTGATTTGATATATATATACATGATGATGATCAGTTGCTATGTGAAGTGTTTGTTATGAGAATAAAGTATTAAATTGTACCTAAGATTGCATATCGAAAGTTTTATTTAATGATTTGAGTTGATGACCTTATTGGTAAGTTCTTTTATATGATAATATAGATTACGAGAAATCTATGGACATGATGGTGTATAATTGTGATATAAATGATGAGGCGAGTATTATTTTATGAAGGTGCATGGTGATAGGAAATGTGAGGAAAATGATTATGGACGATTTTTATAGGCTAGGAAATTAAAAATGAAAAAGGGTAAGAAAAGATATAGGAAGCCTTGAGTGTAGTTCTATGATGGTGATATAGATGCATACGTTCTTGTTGGAGCTAAAAATGAGTTGGTTCTTATGGAAAGAGAAGGGTATTGTTATAAGTGTTACATTGCAATTATGTTAGATACGATAAGAAACGTTAGTCAAGCTGGTAAAGGTACCCAAGAAATGTTGAGAAAGTAGTTAAGTGAAATGACATAAAGAATATGTGGGTTACGTTCCTACTCTATATTTATTGAGGGTTTATGGGCAATAATTTATTTTTATCCAAGCGTTTAATGAATTACGAGTTTGTTGCATGCTTGTATCTTGAGTTCGTTGAGCCTCGAAGGTGATATAAATGCTTGTTGTGATGAATAATGTTTGCTATGAGATTATTGAAATATGTCAAGGCAAGGTTTGTTGGCTTCCTCTATGTAATTGCATATGAAGTAAGTGGTTTAATGGAATGGCAAGGTGATACTATATGTGAACGGAATGGCTATAATATAGCCTCTATATATTTGTGATTGATAACCTTATGGACGTTATTGATTACCATTGAGGTGATTATACAAGCTATGTTACGAAACATAGTGGACGTATGCTATGGTAAGACTTGATATATATTGTATTTGGTATTTTGGCATGATGCTTAGACATTGGACAAGACTTTGTGTATCCGACAGGTCAGCGGATTCGACCGGTATATAAATGTGACCGTCGGAGTGTAGGGCCTCTAGTGAAAAACCCCGGAGTTTGGAGGGTGGTTGTGTAGTGACCGAGGTCACTTGCTGATCAGCGGACTCGACCGGGATATAAATGTGACTGTCGGAGTGGGAGACTCTAGTGAACAACTCCAAGAGGATACACAAGCATCTTGCCCAATGAAACAATTGACTACATAGCAAGTGAAGAACTGCTATGCAAGGTTATGTACAATGTAAAGTACTTAATGATATATATTTATTGAGATGTTTATAAATTGCGATATTTGCTGTTATGTTTTGTTTATCCCTCACTGAGTTCTGGGACTCACCCCCGCCCTTTTTAATTTTAGCTTCAGGTATTCAGCAAGTGGAGCCATCTCAGGGGAGTTCATGCACTTGTATTGTGCGAGCAGCTGCTGCTATTTCAATTTCATTTTAGTTCGGTTTATTGTCATATAAGATTTCTCCGCTGTTTGGAGTTTTGAACTTCTTTCTAGTTGTAAACCCGTTTGGGCTTTATTTTAAAATTCTTGATGCTGACTCAGGGCCACCTTTAGCTTTCTTTTGGTATAATCTTTTACTCTGATAATTACATATGATATGTAATATATCTTGTTATGATGTGACTTATACGTGCTTGAAAGGTCTTGGGAATTGGATAATGAAGTTCCATTCTGGCCGGTCAGGGACGCCTAAATTGGGTCCTGACAGTTGTGATCATCACTTGTATTTGCTATTATTTTTTAATTCAATTTAATTTTTTATTTTATATTCATAATAATTATTAAAAATGTAAATGCGTAGAATAGAAATTTATGAAAAAATATGAAAACGCATGCAAGGATACCATAATCTATGCATCAATTTGAATTATTTCCTCAGTAGAGAATGCTATAATTGTTAATATATTATTACAAATTATTACGATAGAACAATTATTATTACAATTTATTACATTCATAAATTTTAATAACAATAGACTAGTTATTACGAATATATTATTACAAATTTATTTCAATTGGTGCATACAATTAGCATTTTACCGTTATATAAATATTCTCTTCTTTACATCTCAATCAGCATTAAAGTATAAATAATGACAATATAATAAATATTAACAGGTATAATCTGAGACGTTATCAATTAATTTGAAAATTTTCCTTCTATATTATTTTACTTATTAATTTTATATTATGTCAAAATTTGTCATAATTCAAAAATGCAATAAATGACAATAACATACCTAATATTTTCGAAAAAGAATGCAGCTAAATATGAATTGCTCATAGTTTGACACGTGACGTATTGACTGCTAGGAAGCGGCATGTGTAAATGTAGTGTTATTTTAGATAAAATGGGGCATAAGCCCCTAAATGTGGCCTTTGAGAAAAAGGGTTGAATGTATATAATATAGATTATATTTTAATTCAATTTAGTTCTTTGATTTAATATTCTTAATAATTATTATAATTATTAAAAAATACAAATGCATGGAATAGAAATATATAAAATAAAAATATGAAAATGAAGAGAAGGCAAGGATGCCATAATTTGAGCATTAATTTGAATTATTTCCTCATGTCATAATTGTTAATATATTATTATTATAAATTATAAATTTAGAATAATTATTGATACAATTTATTACATTCATAAATTTTAATAATGATATTAACGAATATTTTAAGAACAAATTTATTTCAATTAGTGCAAGGTCAATCAACATTTTAAATTCATTACTACCAAATTTACACAGTTAAAATTTTACCATTATATAATTGTTTCCTTCTTCACATCTCAAATCAGCATTAAAGTATAAACAATAGCAATAATAAATAAATATTAACATGTATGACATGAGACGTTATTAATTAATTTGAAAAATCTCTTTCTGTATAATATTTTAGCTATTAATTATATATTATGTCAGAATTTGTCATAATTTAAAAATGCAATAAATGATAATAACATACGAAATATTTCCAAAATCAATAACTAAAAAAGGAATTTAAAAAACATTGAAATGCGTAGGCTACTCATAATAGATTTTCTAATACTTGGAAGAATTGAAAATCACAATTCTTTCTTTTTCTGAAAAATATCCCAAAGATGATTGGTAGGTGTAGACCATGTGTTGGAATGGCATCACTAAATGGCCAAATATTGAAGAACCACTAATGCATTTTGATAGAGATAACCTCAGTATTTAAATAGCCGACATGTAGAAGGAATTTGCAACTGATTTTTAATGGAAAAAAACCTTAAAGATGTGGAAGGACATAAAATTAAGCAAACCTACTTTGTAACTTTTCTCTAGCACTTGGTGTGCAACTCCAGTACCGCCCTCTCCAACATTCCCACCCAAGGCAACAGCCACACAAATAGAGTTAGATGTAAAATTGATAAAAATAAAAAAAATCAATAGTGATGGGAGAAGAAAATGGAATAGGGTGGGGATTTTACCTTGTTGCTTGGAGAACGAATTGTCGAGGTTTGCTATCTCCCGTCTCAAGTCTATTGTTTCCATTAAAAGTTTCTATTGTCAGAAAAACCACAGTAAGAAATTGAATTAAAACAATTACATGTAGTTAAAAAGAAAAGAAGATACATAATATTTTATCACATATCATAAATATCAAGATGCGTCCCTCAAGAACAATCTTTGTATATAGGCTAAAGCATTATCAAAATTGTGTTTTGATGGGTGGTATGCAACAATGAAGCTAATATTACAAAATTCGAGATGAGAAAAACCAACTTCATGGACCAAAATAGAGCTAACTTCAAAGAGTAATTGTTGAGCTTTGCCCTTACCTTCACAATTGTCGAGCTCTTGATTCTCTTTATTATCTACTCAACTACATACTAAGGAGAACATTAAAAATTTCCAACCTTCTTTCAAATCTACTCCTGGTGGAACCCATTGAGGAAAGAGATTCAGATTGTCCTTGCTCTGCTGCGTTTTTTTTGTTTCTTTTATTATCTTTTAAAGTGTTATCATTCAAATTAAAGGTTTCCTTAGAATACCAAGTTGAAAATTTTTCACACTAATTGATCTTATTATTACGGAATCTCAATATTTATTGATTTCAAATTCAACCATCTCAAATGCAGAATTATAGGAATAACGTTTTTTGAAATGGAAGACAATCATTTGATTTTGTGTGTTTTAATGCAGGAAAACTATTTCCTTTTGAAGGCCAATTTAATAAATGTCCAATCATCCCTTCTTTGTGCTATGAATGAAACGTAAGATTCCGCTTATATAAATGCATTAGAGAATGACACGTGTTAGAATTTTTTCTTGCATAAATTTTCGTATGTATATATTATAGATTATAGATTATAGATTCAAATTAAAAGTTTCCTTGGAATACCAAATTGAAAATTTTTCACACTAATTGATCTTATTATTACGGAATCTCAATATTTATTGATTTCAAATTCAACCATCTCAAATGCAGAATTATAGGAATAACGTGTTTTGAAATAAAAGACAATCATTTGATTTTGTGTGTTTTAATGCAGGAAAACTATTTCCTTTTGAAGGCCAATTTAATAAATGTCCAATCATCCCTTCTTTTGTGTTATGAATGACAGATAAGATTCCGTTTATATGAATGCATTAGAGAATAACACGTGTTAGAATTTTTTCTTGCATACATTTTCGTATGTATATATTATAGATTACTCCCTCCAGTTCCTATTATAAGCAAAAAAGTCTCAAATTTTTTTATCAAATATATAAGCAAATTTCAACTACTTTCATTCTATTTAATGATATTGTTCCTAAAATATCTTTCATTTAATACCAATTTTGTGTTTTCAATAACTCAATGTGGGATGTATTTAATAAAAATTAAAATTTTCTATGAAAGTTACTTTATGTAATATACTTAATTTTTTAATAATATTAAATTTAATTAATTAATTTTTTTAATATATGTATTTCATTTAAATTTTATTTATAATAAGCATCGGTATATTATAGATTATCATGTCAAATCTTGATCCGGATAGATGATTGTAATGTACGGGAAGCAAATCTCCTAGCGCGGCATCAGGACAAAGTTTCTACATCTTGGGATACGTTTTCAAATAAATTTATCAATTATGATTGCCTCGTGATAAACGAGTTCGTGAATCATTTTTCGAAATATTTCCTTAAAGTAATTTTGGTAGATGATCCTAACCTGTCAATAATGTCAATCATTAATTGCTCAACCACTAACAACTGGTTTGATAAAACTATGGGATGGTGGATAAATTAGGAATAAATATTCAATTTAATCCTTGAAATTATAGGATTATATTAATTTAGTTTTTCATATTATCAATATTTTAAAATGATCCCTGAAATTACAGAAAATTAATCAGATTCGTCCCTCCATTGATATTTGCATGGATTATAATGACATTAAGTTGATAATGTCAGGGATGTATTTGGAACTAAGTGAATAATGTCAGGGATGCACTTGCTACATTTTGTAATTTCAAAGATCATTTTGGAATATTGATAATGTGGAAGACTAAGTTGATACGACCCTATAATTTCAGGGACCAAATTGGATATTTACTCGATAAATTAGTTGAATAATTGATAACAAATGTGTTTATAAGGAATAAAGATAGTTGATAATGGATAAGAGAGAAATTAGTTTATTGGTATGGACATATTTGATAAAAATAACAGTTAAATTAGCTAATAAATATAAAATAACATAAAAGGATGTCTATCTATATCTTTTTATATAAATGTTAATATATAAAAAAATGTTGATACATTATTACATATAAAACTTTTATAAATGTTAAGTAATCTTACGTGTTTATAATACGTTATATTATCATATAGAAGAGGGATCAACTTACACCCATACTCCCTCTGTTACAATTTATAAGCAAAATTCCACTCATATATAATGAAACAAAATATATGCAAAATTTATGTATTTACTAATTATATGTCAAAAATACCCTTACTCCATTTATTAAGAGCAGCACCACCACTTCTCACTCCCTATTTCTAATGAACACCCTCATTTATTAAGAGCAGCTCCACCACTTCACCACTTCCCACGTTTTTTTTTCCTAGGGTGTAATTTAGGTATTTTGGTTGAACTTTTAAGTGAAATCACAAAAATTAAATGTGAATGAGTTGTTATCTTAATAAATGTGAAAATGGTTGACTTTGCTTATAAACTGTAACGGAGGAATTACTTGTTACATTCTTCTGGCAAATATATGTGCAATAAGGGGAACACATGCTGCTATGGTTCTCCCTCCGTTACAGTTTATAAGCAAAGTCAATCATTTTCACACTTATTAAGATAACTACTCATTCACATTTAATTTTTGTGATTTCACTTAAAAGTTCATCCAAAATACCTAAATTATCCCCTAAGAAAAAAAACATGGGAAGTGGTGAAGTGGTGGAGCTGCTCTTAATAAATGAGGATGTTCATTGGAAATAGACTACGTGAGTGGGAAGTGATGGTGTTGCTGTTAATAAATAGAGTAAGAGTATTTTGGAAATAAAATTATTAAATACATGAATTTTGTTTATATTTTTTTTATTATAAATGAGTGAAATTTTTTTTATAAATTATAAGGGAGGGAGTATTAAATAAGAAAAAAAGTTGAATTACAAAAGAATAACACTTAAGTCTACAAAAGAGCTAGATATTGGGCTTTTTTTTTTAACTGCCACCTTTACATAGATTAATGTCAAAAGTACAATCCTTTTAAATTTATATACGAGAATACCACTAATTTTTTTTCAGGCGGGAGGCCGTTCTCTCCATCCACGATTTCTCAATGGAAAATCATTATTTGTTTTTTATTTACAATTGAGAAGTCCCTCCCTGACCGTGCGACTTCTCTTCATTGTTTTTTTTCTTTTATAAATATTTTTAATAGTTTTTAATTTTTTAGTTAATTTAATTATTAATTAATTTAGTTAATAATTTGTTTATTAATTTAATTAATTATTATAATTAATTGAATTATTAATTATTTAGTTAATCAAATATAGTTAATGATGTAAATTAGTTGTGTTAATAATTAATTTTATTAATTAAGGTTTGTTAAAAAATTTAAATAAGGAAATTAAATGTTAATTACAAAATTTAATTATAAATATAATAATCAGCATAATAATTGAATTATATATTATAATTAATTAAAATAAAAAATACAACAATTACAAATCCACAAAAATTAATACACAAAAATGTACAACTGGGTGCTCTTGCTTGCAATTGCTCAAGATGGGAACAACTACCTAATTCCCATAACCTTCGCTCTTGTTGAGGGTGAGACGGCAAACGCCTGATTTTTCTTTCTCCAAAGCCACGTCACACCCCAAGCTGACATATGCTTGATTTCAGATAGACACGAATCAATAAAAAGTACCTACCGGCGAGTGGACAGTGGATGGCACGAACCTTTGTCAGTGCATGTGTGCTGCGTTCGACACATCGCAAACAACTTCTTGAGGACATTCAAGAACGCAGATATTTGACCGACGACACAAAATTTTCATGGTGGAGGAGTTGATCAACTCACGAGAAGGACGGTCTGCGGGAAAATTCAAGGTAGACTTGAATGCAAGGTGGTGTGATTGCGGAAAGTTTCTAGCGATACACATCTCATGTTCACATGCAGGGATGAACCCATGTAGAAGACAATGGGGGTAGCTGCCCCCACAAAATAAAAAATAAAAAAAGCGCTAGTAAAATGTTGAATAAATTTTTTTGCCACCATTAAAAAATAAATGTTGCCCCACAAATAAGTTGTTGAATGATTGTTTGGTTCATATATTATAGTATTGAAAATGAAAAAATCATACAACAATTTCAAAATATGAAGACACGTAGATAATAATTATAATTTGTAGAAGTTCAAGTTTTGGCTATACCCCACTGGAATGTAATTGGGGATTTTGTGATAGTGAGGAATACTTTTGTAATTTTAATTTTTTTTGCTTAATGATAATGATGTCATTATTTTATCGCTCATGTATTTATATATATTTTTTATATAAATAGTTATAATATATGATCTTACCCCAACTACTCAAAATTTCTGGATCCGTCCCTGGATGTCATTGCTAGGAGTGTAAACGAGTCGAGCTGAGCCGAGCACTTGAAGCTTGAGCTTGGCCTGTGAAAAAAAAAATGGGAAGCTTGAGCTTAGCTCATTTATTTAAACGAGTCTAACCAAAAGTTTGAGCTTGACTTGTTAACTAACGAGTCGAGCCCGAATAGCTCAGTTCATTTACATCCTACTTAGTTCATGTATAACTTAATTATTTTTTGCATTTATGAAAATTTTCTTTAAATTATTTCTTAATTTTATCAATTTTTAATAAAATATTATATATTTTCATAAACAAAAGGTACATTGATAAGAGTACAACTGTACAAGGATACTCTAACTCATATGCAAGAGATAAGAAAAATATTAAAGGAACCTATTAGATCTAAAAAATCAATTACAGAGGTTAAAACCAAAAGAAAGTATGCAGTAGCTTTACAGGATGAGAAGGCTCTTGATCCATTTCACATATGATTGGACTCTCATCTAGATAGAGTTCAATCTCAGATTTGGAAGTTGGAGTAAATTCCTTTTGTTTGACATAATTCAGCAACTTAGATCAACCACTTAAGGATGGTATTCTATGTGGTAAACGAGAAATAGAACCAATAGATTCTGTAGATTACAAACTTTTTTCCCCATATAATTACTAGTTTCCCAACGTCTTTTCATTACTTTTCGTTTAATTACAAGTTTGTACCGCCTAGGATAATTGCAAAAACTAGGATTAGGAATTTAGGATATATAAAATATTATATTATATATATATATATATATATATATATATATATATATATATATATATATATATATATATATATATATATATATATATATATATACACACACACACATACGAGCTATTCACGAGTCGTTAACGTCGAGCCTATAAGGCTTGAGTTTGGCTCATTTAAATAATCGAGTTAAACTTCAAGCTTGAGTTTGTTTATTTAATTAAACGAAACGAGCTTGATTGAGCATTTAACGAGCCGAGCTCGAATAATTCATGAATAGTTCAGCTCATTTACACCCCTAGTCATCGCTACTTGTTTGAGTATTGCGCACGACTACATGACGTATTTGCCTCTTGTGTACACATTGAAAAATGTCTTCAATGTCTATAATAATTAATTATCTAAACAAAATGATTAATTAAATTGATTAATAATTTGATGAATTAAACAAATAATTAACAATTAAAAAAAAACCGTTGAGAAGTCGCACCCATAAAGGGCGACTCCCCACCTAGAACTAAAACAATGGTATAAAGGGAATTAAAAAACAAACCATGGTATTCCCGTAATTAAAAAGAAAATTGATGATTTTAAGGAAAAAAAAGGCGTTCAATGTATGTTGTGTCGACTGTGTGCCTTTTTTTTCTTAAAATCATCAATTTTCTTTTTAATTACGGGAATACCATGGTTTGTTTTTCAATTCCCTTTATACCATTGTTTTAGTTCTAGGTGGGGAGTCGCCCTTTTTGGATGCGACTTCTCAACGGTTTTTTTTTAATTGTTAATTATTTGTTTAATTCATCAAATTATTAATCAATTTAATTAATCATTTTGTTTAGATAATTAATTATTATAGACATTGAAGACATTTTTCAATGTGTACACAAGAGGCAAATACGTCATGTAGTCGTGCGCAATACTCAAACAAGTAGCGATGACTAGGGGTGTAAATGAGCTGAACTATTCATGAATTATTCGAGCTCGGCTCGTTAAATGCTCAATCAAGCTCGTTCGTTTAATTAAATAAACAAACCCAAGCTTGAAGTTTAACTCGATTATTTAAATGAGCCAAACTCAAACCTTATAGGCTCGACGTTAACGAATCGTGAATAGCTCGTGTGTGTGTGTGTATATATATATATATATATATATATATATATATATATATATAAAATATAATATAATATTTTATATATCCTAAATTCCTAATCCTAGTTTTTGCAATTATCCTAGGCGGTACAAACTTGTAATTGAACGAAAAGTAATGAAAAGGCGTTGGGAAACCAGTAATTATATGGGGAAAAAAGTTTGTAATCTACAGAATCTATTGGTTCTATTTCTCGTTTACCACAGAGAATACCATCCTTAAGTGGTTGATCTAAGTTGCTGAATTATGTCAAGCAAAAGGAATTTACTCCAACTTCCAAATCTGAGATTGAACTCTATCTAGATGAGAGTCCAATCATATGTGAAATGGATCAAGAGCCTTCTCATCCTGTAAAGCTATTGCATACTTACTTTTGGTTTTAACCTCTGTAATTGGTTTTTTAGATCTAATAGGTTCCTTTAATATTTTTCTTATCTCTTGCGTATGAGTTAGAGTATCCTTGTACAGTTGTACTCTTATCAATGTACCTTTTGTTTATAAAAATATATAATATTTTATTAAAAATTGATAAAATTAAGAAATAATTTAAAGAAAATTTTCATAAATGCAAAAAATAATTAAGTTATACATGAACTAAGTAGGATGTAAATGAACTGAGCTATTCGTGAACTATTCGGGCTCGACTCGTTAGTTAACAAGTCAAGCTCAAACTTTTGGTTAGACTCGTTTAAATAAATGAGCTAAGCTCAAGCTTCCCATTTTTTTTTCACAGGCCAAGCTCAAGCTTCAAGTGCTCGGCTCAGCTCGACTCGTTTACACTCCTAGCGATGACATCCAGGGACGGATCCAGAAATTTTGAGTAGTTGGGGTAAGATCATATATTATAACTATTTATATAAAAAATATATATAAATACATGAGCGATAAAATAATGAAATCATTATCATTAAGCAAAAAAATTGAAATTACAAAAGTATTCCTCACTATCACCAAATCCGCAATTACATTCCAGTGGGGTATAGCCAAAACTTGAACTTCTACAAATTATAATTGTTCTCTACGTGTCTTCATATTTTGAAATTGTTGTATGATTTTTTCATTTTCAATACTATAATATATGAACCAAACAATCATTCAACAACTTATTTGTGGGGCAACATTTATTTTTTAATGGTGGCAAAAAAATTTATTCAACATTTTACTAGCGTTTTTTTATTTTTTATTTTGTGGGGGCAGCTACCCCCATTGTCTTCTACATGGGTTCATCCCTGCATGTGAACATGAGATGTGTATCGCTAGAAACTTTCCGCAATCACACCACCTTGCATTCAAGTCTACCTTGAATTTCCCGCAGACCGTCCTTCTCGTGAGTTGATCAACTCCTCCACCATGAAAATTTTGTGTCGTCGGTCAAATATCTGCGTTCTTGAATGTCCTCAAGAAGTTGTTTGCGATGTGTCGAACGCAGCACACATGCACTGACAAAGGTTCGTGCCATCCACTGTCCACTCACCGGTAGGTACTTTTTATTGATTCGTGCCTATCTGAAATCAAGCATATGTCAGCTTGGGGTATGACGTGGCTTTGGAGAAAGAAAAATCAGGCGTTTGCCGTTTTACCCTCAACAAGAGCGAAGGTTATGGGAATTAGGTGGTTGTTCCCATCTTGAGCAATTGCAAGCAAGAGCACCGAGTTGTATATTTTTGTGTATTAATTTTTGTGGATTTGTAATTGTTGTATTTTTTATTTTAATTAATTATAATGTATAATTCAATTATTATGCTGATTATTATATTTATAATTAAATTTTGTAATTAACATTTAATTTCCTTATTTAAATTTTTTAACAAACTTTAATTAATAAAATTAATTATTAACACAACTAATTTACATCATTAACTATATTTGATTAACTAAATAATTAAAAATTCAATTAATTATAATAATTAATTAAATTAATAAACAAATTATTTTAAAAAAATTATTAACTAAATTAATTAATAATTAAATTAACTAAAAAGTTAAAAATATTAAAAATATTTATAAAAGAAAAAAAACAATGAAGAGAAGTCGCATGGTCAGGGAGCGACTTCTCAATTGTAAATAAAAAACAAATAACGATTTCTCATTGAGAAATCGTGGATGGAGTGAATGGCCTTCCGCCTGAAAAAAAAATTAGTAGTATTCTTGTATATAAATTCAAAAGGATGATACTTTTGACATTAATTTATGTAAAGGTGGCAGTTAAAAAAAAAAGCCCTAGATATTGACTATGGTAGCATTAGTCACCGCCCATTGTCCGTGATTTCTCAATTATTGAAGAGCTATATGCAGTCTACCTCCTTCTACCTTTCTCTAACTCAACTTGTCAATAAAAGGGGAATGAGTCCCTGTAGTGTGATATATCTAATAAACAAATCATAATTTCAGGTGGATTCTAGTATAAAGTATCTCAACATGTGGCACATCAATGAGGGAGTTTTTTTGATCGTGTGTAGTCGGTTTATGCGATATTTGTAGATAAGTAAAGTTTAAATAATTGCAGATCCTATTAACTTATGAGAGGAGGGAAATCCGAGAAAATTTAGGAGGCTGCCACCACAATTTGTAATCGATTACCAATTGTAATTGGTAATCGATTATCAATTTCAATGGGTAATCGATTATCAAAATTTATAATCGATTACCCATTGAAATTAGTAATCGATTACCGATTTCAATGGATAATCGATTACAAATTGGCATTTTGTGTGTTAAGTATAAATTAAAATAAGTATCAAATAATATCAACAATAGCAGAGCAATAATAAATTCTTCATTTTTTTTTTATGATCGATTCAACATGTCCGTCCTTACTATCTCATACTCTGTCTCGGCTCCGCCGATCGCACCGTCGATTCCACCTTCGTCGCCAACCTCTGACTCCACCAATCGCGTCGTCGATTTCGCCCTCGTCACGTTACCATCGTGCTCCACCCAAACAGCCACCAAAAGCTCAACTGCCATGCAGAACCATTCACGCAGGTACGCCCAACCGTCGCCGCCAGTCTCGCATCGAGAACGCCGTTCCCCATTGCAGCTCCACCTCGGACCAGCACCGCCATAAAAATACAGGGACTATATTACAATTTGTTAACAAACCGGTTTACCAAATCTCAGGTTAACTTTTTTTTTTAAACAAAACAATCTCAACCATTGAATACTATATTAATAAATCTAATGGCTATTTTAAATGCTTTATCCATGTATCATATTCGAACATGCTTCATACTAGACGTTATCATAATTTCAATTGAAAAATTGCATATATTTTCATTTTCATTCTTTAGTAACACCAAAGATCGCCTATACTTACACGCAATACAGGAGCTATTTATCCAAACGTTGAGAAAGCAAACGTCGAGTGAGAAAGATGTCACGTGAGTTACTAAGTGGGAACAATTTAGAACCATTAGATCTAAATATGATCAATGGTTAATATTAAGTGTAAGAGTTGCAAACATATACTAATTGGCTTCTATATTTTGCAGGGATATGTTGGACCATTTATATGTGTTGAAGAAAAATAATATTAAGTATCCATCTCGGAACTCTTAATATCAAACCTCTCGCAAAGGAAAGAGGAACACCTGCTTAATTAAATGCAACACCACGAGCGGTAACACCACCGCTGCCGTGGTGAAATTGGTCTAAGGGAATGTGGAAGGGAACAAAGAACAGAAACTAAAACCCAGAAGGGTGAGAAAGGTTTCTAAGAGCGTAAGAGGGTTGCAAATGTCCAGAGAGAAGAGGGAAAGCAATTATGGAGGGAGAAAGAGGTCACGTGATTTACTAAGTGTCAACAAATTAGAGCCATTAGATCTAAATATGATCAATGGTTAATATTAAGTGTAACACTTGTAAACATATAGGGGTGTAAGGTGTTATATTATCAACTAAATGTCGTACTAAACTAATACCATGTATTTTATTATAATATGTTATAATAAAATATTTATAAATTTAAAAAGATAAAAGTGGAATTAAAATATTTATAATATGTTATATTATCATATAATTTTTTATTATAAATTAAAGAGGGTTAATGTGAAATTAAAATAAAATAATAAGGGTAAAAGAAAAAAATCAGATGATATAAGTTATAAGCTCAAACGTTATTTGAAGTAGCATCTAAAAAAAATGCTATAAACTCGTAAAAAAACATTAATCGGTAATAACAAATACGCTTATCAAACTGGACTACTATCCCATCCTTCTCATAAGTTTTTTTTTTTGCTTAGAAAAATGGTAGTAGGTACAAGTTACTCCACCTAAACGATTGTCTTCTGGTTAGGGATGACAATGGATAAGGTTCTATAGTATTCGTTCTTATACCCATATTTTAAAAAAATACCCGGATCTGGACTTTTACCCGCGTAGATAGCAACTTAAGTACTTATACCTTTATCCATTGGATACCTAAGTACCCATACCCACACTCATTATCTGCACTTTAATTAACTACGAAAAATCAATAAATAAAAAAAGAACATTATTAAAGTCTAAAATATTATGATGGTATATAACAAGGCATACTATTCTAATATGTTCTTAAACAAACAACAAATATTACAATTAAATAGGAAGAATTGAAAGAAGAAAGTTATGATGAAGTGGTGAACGGATAAAACGACTCTAGGAATAGGAACTCGGGAAGAATAGGAAAATAGTAATAACCTAACTTTCATTTCAATTTTTTTAATTTCATATATTAATATTTATATATATATATAATAATTAAATAAATATTAATATATAGATATGCGGGTATGAGACGGAATAGATATTAAGGTATTCGTATCTGCACCCATACCTATCAAATCTTGCCGATAATTACTCGTCCTTGTCTCCATATCTATTATGTAGATAATTACCTTATTTATCATGAATAATTTTTATGAATATTCATTAAATAAAGTAATCATTGTCATCCCTACATCCCATTCCGCCAAGACAAATTGATTAGAAGAAAAATGGTACTCACTCAAAAGGTAACACAATAATTAAACGTTAAAGTGGAATATTCGAAATCTGATTAAAGGGAAAGTCGGTTTATAAAGGACAAATTTTAGTGGTAAAGTAGGTAGAACCTTAACTTTGCCAGTATCCTTGCCAAGAGTCTTAGAACAATCAGCTAGACTTATAGATGGAAGACACACATAGTATTGTTTAAACTTTAAATGTTGAGAAAACTAAACAACAAAATAGAAATTGTTATGAGAATCACCTGATTCAAGATTACAAGGTCCAAGTCAACAACGATTAATTATACACTTCCTCCATCTCATTATATATATCATATTTATAAAAAATTATCCTAAAATATATATTATTTTTTATTTTTAATGTAATATTACATACTTTTTATCAATTTTACCCCTAATTATATTTTTAGATTTCTGTTATGTGTAAACACATTAAGGAATCAAGAAAAGTAAGTTTACATAAAAAAATGATGTATTTATTATTCTAATGAATGATATGTTTAGGTTTTTCATAAAAACTTATTTTTTATGGATTACTTAATAAGTGCCCTTAGAACACTCATTAACAATTGGACTAAAAAGTTACTTGACAATAGATGAAGAACAATGATGACTAAGTCGTTGAACGATACAGAGCTCTTGATGGTCAAGAAAAGTGTTGCAATAATGGAATTAAAATTGTGCTGGAGTTTATACTTGTTTATTGTTCTTTTCTTTTTCTTTTTTTTTCTATTTATGGATTTCATCTTCATTGTTCATTGATATCCATCAAATATCGGTAGTAGATAAAGTGTCTCTTGTTAATATCAATTACGTTGATATATTCACTTCCACTGATCCATTCCCTTTAACACCAACCAATTCTTATAATCATCATTGATTATATTTTGTGGTGCAATTCACATGATCAAATTTTTTTTTATTAAATCCTAATTTACAAAGGAAATCTACTTCTACTTTATTACATGGTTTCAATAAGTGTTATTTCCTTTTAATCACATTTAGTGTATTATGATTATGCTAGTGTACTGTGAATTTGTTACAGGTGTTAATTTTTCTGTAGCGTATTAATTTTTCTATATTTTCTCTGATATTTTTAAACATTTTACTAATTTGTTGAAAATTTAATTTAAATTAAATTAAAAAAACAAGGAAATGCAATAATTCGATCGGAACCAATCCGATTTTAATCGGATTCGTATAAAAATTTTGCAAAATTTAATCCAATCCAATTCGATCAATTTTAATCGGATCGGATCTTACGCTCCTGCCTGACCACACCAAGATGTCATGCATGATGCCCATGGGGCTTTCCCCCACGCTCCTGCAAATCCGAATGCCTTTGTTCATGATAAGGTAGGTGATTTTCAATTGGGTTACCTTCCAAAAAAGCCGAACTTGTTTTACAAAAATAATAATAATAAAAACTAGGGTAGAGAGTACAATTTATGGTCATGTTTAAAATTTGTTGTTATTTACATAAATTTTAGGTGGTTGACTGTAATTTACTCTATTTTATAATTAGATAGTTTTTATGTTTTGATTACAATTAAACTCATCTTATTTTGTATATGCTTAAATTAAAATTCTATTACATTTAAGTGATTTAAGGTGATATATATTTCTTAAAGATGTACCACAAACATTATTTTATAATATTTTTTTGATAACCATGTTATAGGTACGGAGCATCCATTGTCGTTAGTAGTAATTAATCTTCGTCGGGGACCCCGATGAGCATACAAGATGGGTTATCCCTTCCCAACCAGGTTTTCTCTATAACACCTTGAAATTCACCCCTATCTTTATATGTATTAATCCTTGCTTATATATGTTGTATGTATGTTGTTTACGCTTGTTTTGGTGCCTAAGTACATAGTTGGGGTAGTTCAACATTTAGGAAGGATCAATCCATTCGACTTCAATTAACCTGTTTCACGGTTTTGGTCGTATCTTGAGTTCTAAATGTCCGATTGAAATGATCTTGGATGTGTTGGAAAACTTAAAGAATTTTCTACAAGTCTTATTATAGGTGTCAAGGCCAAAAATGCTTTTTTTTTAAGGGAAAATCGATTCCCAGCTGAAGAAATCGATTCTAGCAAGTGGAAATCGATTTCTGATAGCCAGAATCGATTTCTTTAATAAGGAAATCAATCTGATAAACGGAAATCGATTTCCATGATTGTGAAATCGATTCTCATGCCTGTCAGTGCTTGTGTACGTGTTTTAAACATGTTTGTGTTATCAGGCTATGCTGTATACGGCCCATTCGTCCTAAAACGTCCCTAACAGTTATATATAAATAGTGTATGACCTAAACCTAGCCTTTACACTCTATTAGACTCACAAGTTGCCTCTTCTCATCCCTAAGAGCTCTCACTGATCTCTTTCTCTAGAAAACCCAAAAGACGAATCTTGTTTTGGTGGTCTTCGTCAAGAACACACCTTTGCTTGGTAAGTCTATCCCTGCGGCTTGAGTGAATCTTCCTAAGTTAGAAATCAAGTGCTGCGATCGTGATCAAGTGTTGAACCTGCAAGGAGGAACCGTAGCGGAACTTGGCTCTTTTCTCTTTCCCTTAGGCTGTGAATCGTCATACCAGGTATGGGGGGAGATATCATATCATATGGGAATATTAGAATGTGATTATTGTTGTTACCATTGTTGGAGCAATGAATTGAATGATTTATGAATTGTGTACTGAGTTTATTGTGTGAGAGTAATATCACAAAGCGTGTATGTGTTGCTATCATGTTATAAACATGTATGTGTGACTATGAGAGATGTAGTGTTTGAAAAGGTTATTATGATAATGTGTTGATGAGTTTTTAGTCATGAATTATATTACTATCGATGAGTTGATTATGATGAACTGTGATTGTGACCATATTGGGATGTGATGTTTATGTGTGAGACCCAGCCCTGCAAGGCCCGATATGGGACTCAGCTCCGAATGGCCCGTTTATGGACCTTGCCATGGAGTGGCCCGAGTATGGGATCTAGCCGCTAAGAGCCCGTGTATGAGACCCAGCTCCTAGAGAGCCTGTAGTGGGTACTCAAATATGCATGTTGAATGAGTCAGTGGAGACATTGTTACCTGTGATTGTGATGTGACATGTGTATGCTAAGATGTGTAATGTATGTTAAACTATTATGAGATAATTTGACTTGATTGCAATGTTGATTATATTATGTATGTGGGTGTGTAGTACTATATACGTGTATGTTTATATGTATGTGTATGCATTCGTCTTAACTTTCATTTTACTTCCATAACATATGTATATCAGTAGGTCTTCTCATCCCTTTGTATTTGTGTCTTTTCTTGTGCAATGTATGATTTGTTCAGATGACTCTCAAGTGACTGAAGAGTAACACGTCAGAGCTTAAGGGGAGTTGTAGATGCTTAGAGTATTAGTAGTTGAATTCTTTTGATGTTATTCATTTCTTTATGGGTTTGTTTAGCTTTGATTCATGTGGTATCAGGCTTGAGGATTATTATCCCTTTGTATTTGTGTCTTTTCTTGTGCAATGTATGATTTGTTCAGATGACTCTCAAGTGACTGAAGAGTAACACGTCAGAGCTTAAGGGGAGTTGTAGATGCTTAGAGTATTAGTAGTTGAATTCTTTTGATGTTATTCATTTCTTTATGGGTTTGTTTAGCTTTGATTCATGTGGTATCAGGCTTGAGGATTATCTTATTTAAACTATTTATTATTTATGCGAAACTTGTAAATGTTTTATGACATTATGTTTAATTTAATTTGAGGTTTGAGTTTATGAATGGTGATACTTTTAACTATTGCGAAAATGTTTATTAATGATAGAACTCGTATCGTTTTCCGCAAAGAATCTTTTCCCAAATTAATATTTATATAATAAAGATATGTTAGGGTTAAGTGTGTCACATTCTCCATACACAAGAATCGGGATTCGAACGTCTGACCACTTGCTTAAGATGTCTGAGTTCCTTATCACTCAGACCAACCATATCTCGGTAAACATTATTCTATAATATGACTATAACAAAATATTGATTGAAATAATTAAAAAAAGTAATCTATTGATTGGACATTACAATACAGCTAGCTTGAAATTTTTCAAGTGGTATTAAAATATTTGCTTACAACACTGATCAAAAGAAATATTTGCTTATAATAATTTATTTATAGGAGTTGCTACGGTACCCCCTTAAAATTAAGGGTTTTGATACCCTATAATTGGGTACCATTGTTCAAAGGTATTAATTGTTCCGAATATTTTTCCATCTTGTCATTTATAACGAGAAATACATGCTAATCTTCTTTTTGCTTTAGTAAGAATTTCTTGCTCTATTTCTTGAAGGTCTATGTTTTCTTCATTTAGTATAATTCCTTCAAAATGTTTAATCTTTTTTCTTAGATAATTCATTGCTTCCAAGATATCATATTGTAAGATAACGTCAAATTTTTCTATAAGAGTAGTTATCTTTCCCGACATATGTAGTCCTAATTCTTCTATATATTCTATCATTTTCGTAATTGATTTTCTAACCGGATTAATCTATTCTCTCTCCAAAGGATACCTTTTTCAATTAATTTTCGCACTTGTTCATCTAAATAGTCTTCTTCTTTGTTTTTTAACAAAGTAGACAGATATTCATATTCATTTTTTAATTGTAGTTTTATTATTTGTATTGTTTCTTTTATTTGGGTTTGGTTCATGCTGCAAAATTTTCTAATTCGTTTTTTAATCTTTTCAACATTTTTAATTTATAATTTATTATGCCTTCTATTACACATTCATCTATAAAATCTCCAATTTCTTGTTGTTTCCAATATTTAATTTCTTCCTTGATTTATTTTATCCAGTCTTTTAATATAGTGATAGTCTTCATGCGATTAATCGTTCAAGCCAATAGTCTCGTACATCTGTTGGTTTATCTTCTTGCCAATAAGTTATCTTTTTACGATTAGTTTGTAGCCATTCTTTTAGGGTGAGATAAGTTTTCATGCTATTAGTTTTTCTAGTCGTTGTTTAAATATCTGAATACGTTTTTCAACTCGTCTTATTTGCTCTTTAATTATAGGGTTAGGATTTTCCTCATCTAATTCTTTTAAGGTTTTACAATAATTTTTCAAATTATTTATGATTATTTTTATGTAGCTAGCAGTTTTCATTTCTTCAGCCTGCTCTGATACCATTCTTGGCCCAGATTATTCTTTAATTTGATTTGTTTTGTCATATTTTATTTTTTATATACAGAGTTAAATCGTTAACTTGATTTACTAATTTATTAATATTTTTACTAGTACTTGTACTTTTTTCTGGTTCAAGTAATTGAATAGGTCTAGGAATATATGGTATTCTTAATGATTTAGATTTCTTTAAAAAAGTTCCTAACTCAGTTATTTCATTTTTTCTTGGATAATAAATTTTTCCAATATCTTCAAATAATTGAGGAACATCTATTCTGTCATTATTTCTAAAGGTAATACTATGATGCGAATTTGTTAATGCATAATTTACACAACATGTTACTGAAAATATTTTGTCTCCAGGTTGCATGAGGTTTTTTCTGAGAAATTTATGTTCTAAAGTTAAAGATTGATCTAATCTTTGAGTACTTAATGGGATTCCTATGTTAGGATGAATTTCAAATTTTAATTTAACATAAGCTAAATTTCCTTCAATAACTCCTAATATCTTATCACGAACATCAGTTATACGTTCATCTTTTAGTATTAGTTCTACTGGAGAATCTATTCCATCTTGAAAAGTTGCTTTAATTAAGATTTGGACTGCACCTATGTGAATATATCCTATTTTTCTTCTATGTGCTTCTATTTTTAAGTTTTGTCTTAGTTCTGAAATCTTCTTTTGGTTTAAGAGTTGGATATTAGTACTACCTTGGGCTTCGGTTATATCTATGGGGGTTTCAGTGATTATTTTTCCATAGTAAATGATATTTTCCTTCTGAATGAATCTTTTCATTATTCCTCCTAATCTTTCTTTTCCTTTCATATTTGCAGTTTTAGACAGATCTAATTCTTCTTTTTGTATTTTTTGAAATAATTGTGGATTAATAAGAATACTTCCTTGATAATTTCCATCTTCTTCAGTAATTTGAAGGTGTTCTATATCATCATTAGTTTCTCTAATCTCAGATTCAGGATTCATAATTAATGTGTATGAAAGCTAGTAGAGTTGCGTCATACCTGATTGGGTTTAATGAATTATAGTGCTTTCTGGTCCACTGCTGCTTCCGCGTTCTGAGTTCATAATGGATCTACGTCACCTTTGTGCTTCTGATTGAATGTGGTCATGACTTAGTGTATACATGCTTGATCGATTGTGGTATCGTAGTAATATAAGTGAAGATAAATGATGATAAGTAGGAGGGATGTTAAGTAGAAGAGTAATTTATTGATGGAAGTGGTTACAGGGTGGCATTCGCAGATACCTAGTATCCTCTAAGAGGAGACTATCAGCTTTCCTCAACTTGGGGAAGCTCGGGTGAGAGTTTTTCTCCAACTGATTCACTCTGATTTGCCTCAGCATAAGAGGACTTACTTATAGGCTAGGGAATTATTAACTATTTACATTATTGACCCTATAGCACGTAAGTGCTTACATCATAAAACTAATAATTCACATGTTGTCGTCACTGCTTACATCATTCTTCAATTATTGCTTCGTCTTCTGAATCTTTCCCTTGTGGCAGAAAACTAGTAGTGGCTTCTGATGTGACTTGCTTTATGCATCTTTCACATGCATGATTGCCATTTTCTTTAATTAAGGAGCATAATTTGTGGAGGATAGCTGGACAAAAATTCATAGCAGGTCCCTCCAGTGCATAGAATGGCATCTCAAAGTTTGTCAGTAGGGATAAGTCTTTTTCTCTGATGAGCCTTCCACTTGTCTTGCTTAGGAGCAAAGTATTTGGTCCCTTGTATAAGGTCTTGATGAATGATTCTTTTCCAATGGTTTGACATTGAGAATATATGCTGGCTAATTGATGAGCTATGAAGTTATTAATTTGGTCTTCATCATAATCTACTTCAGTAGGTTCATCCATTAAAGGAAAATTATTATTACTGATCCCAATAAACACTAAATGCTTCGCTGGCTGTTTAGTAGTGAAGTCTGGATAGGCTGAGTAGAATTTTAAGAAAATAGCCCTTTCTCCAGCAATATTCTTTCGGAACAGTTGGACTGCTTCTTTGAAGTAATAGGGAAATAAGTTAATTTCTTCAAGATTGGGACTTAAATAAAGACATTCAATTAGTCCAAATTGGAACAAATTGAACGTTAAAATTGATGGTGCTCCCGGAGTAAGTACTGCTTTGGTAGCGAATAATTTTCGGTCCAGCATATACATGCAATTGCTTTTTTCTTTTTCTGTCCAATGAATTAATCTTTTGAGGTGTTCATAAAAATTTTCTTTAGAGAATTGAACTTGAAGTTCATGTTCTTTTTTGGTAATTATTGGGAAATTGCCTAGAGAAGAAGTAACTCTTCCTAGAATCTTTAGAGCCTTTCTGGGTTCTGGGTTTGAAATGGTGGTTTCTGCAAAAGTTCTTGGTCCAAGACAAAATTTCTTTACCTTTGGCAATCTGAAAATCTTTTAGAGCTTTTTCTGCTTCTTCCTTTGTTGCATAGGATTTGTGAATAACTCCTGGAACTTTCTGACAATGGGGAGCTGCTTTGTGCCACTCGTCATAAATACCGGGAAATGATCCGTTAAAAATAGCGTACCATTTTTTATATCCTTCCTTTTGGGATTGCAATTTGATTTCTGCTGGGATTGCTTGTTCTAAGAAACCTTCAATCTCTAATTGTAAATCTAATATCTTGATGTCTGCTTCGAGCAAGTCTAATTCTTTCAACTTTTGATCTCTTAATGTTTTCTTGAGTTCTCTTTAGCTTTTTAGCATTTCTGTTGTTCCTCGCTCAATTCTCTGAATAGTATATCTGCAAGCACATTCTTTTCTCCCTTAATATGGGATATTAAATAATTATATTCGGATAATTTCATTTGCCATCGGATCAATCTCCCTTGCTTATAAGTGCCTTTATTATTAAGATTTTTAAAACTTGCTACATAAGTAGAGTCAGTTCTAACAATAAATTCTATATCAAGCACATAAATCCGATGTTTTTCCAACATCCGAATAAGTGCTAAAGTCTCTTTTTCATGAGTAAGATAATTAATTTCACTGTCTGTAAATGTTCCAGACATGTATCGACAAAGTAATTCTTTCTTCTGTTCAGGGGGTTTTGCTTTCATAACACCTCCCCAACATTCATGTGATGCATCAGTCTCGATAATAATTAGATCATCATCTGCGGGACGATATAATTCTGGAAGTTGTTGACATAAGTTTTTTAGATCGATAATCAGTGCTTCATCCTCCTTAGTCCAAGACCAAAGAGTATCTTTCTTTAGTTTTTGTTGTAATATCTTGCGTTTTGCTACAAGATCTTTGATAAAGCCTTCATTTGAAATGTAGGTTAATAGTCCAAGAAACCGTTGTAGTTCTTTTTTGTCTTTTAAAGTTATAGGAAAATTGCTAAGTTTTTCTAGCACATGTTTCTGCATTACTAATTTTCCTTTTTCTATTTCAAGACCTAAATAATTAATTTTGTTTTGAGCTAAGACTATCTTTTTTTTACTTAATACTACTCCATGTTTTAGGAGTTTGGTATGTACTATTGTTACCTTATGATAATGATCATCTAAATCGTTTTTAGTAAAGACTAATATATCATCGATATAAATAAGGCAAAAATCTTTATATTCTTTGAGTATTGAGTCCATGTATCGTTGAAAGATTCCAGGGGATTGCTTCATTCCCATGGGGAGTACATTCTATTCATATTGTCCTTGAGGACAACTAAAAGCTGTTAATGCCTTGGATTCTTCGTCTAATTTTAATTGATAAAACCCTGATTTACAGTCAAAAGTGTTGAACCGGAGCATATTTCTAATTTGTTCAATAATTAAATCTTTTCTAGGCAGAAAATATGCATCTCCTTCCATTGCGTCGTTTATTTGTTTATAACTGATTACCATTCGTCGTTTACCACGTTTAATTTCACAATGATTTTCTACATAAAAGGCTGGAGCTGAGTGCTTACTTTTGGATGGACGAATTAAGCCTTTTGTGAGCATTTGTTTAATATCTTCAGCAAATTCGTCTCTATCTTGTTTAGTATAAATCATAGGTTTACATTTTACTTCTTTAGTAGGATCTTTTAATTTTAATGTAATTAGTTCGGTGTTTTTATTATTTATATTTGGATCTAATGGATGGTCACTGCATAATTTTTCTAATAAGTCTTCAATGTGGGCTGGAATTTGTCTATTTGGTTCTAGATTAATTAATGCATAGCGAATTTTTTGACAAAGTATAGTAAATAGTGCACCACGCTGCAGCTTGCTAAGCTCTGATGATTTTGTAGAATAGGTACATTGAGAGAAATGATGAATTGGTATTGTCAGAATTTCGCGGGTTTGAGTATTTCTTATATATGGTGTGCGTAGAGTAATATGGTCTAAGTATTGACAGAAAGGGGCGTAAAGCCGTAAGAAGTTATTACCGAGGATGACATCTATTCCTGTTTCTGGTTGATAGATTGTAGGGACAATAAATCGGTTTTGTTGTATTTGTAAGGTATTCGTTTTACTACCCAGTATAAAGAGTGTATGGATTCATCAGCGATTTGTATTTTTAATGGCTTTTCGAGGTATTCCCATTTATCGAATAATGCTTTTGTTGCTAAACAAATACTTGCACCAGTATCTATGTAGGCTTCAGTTTCTTTATTACTTTTTTCTATTTTGATTTTAATATAAGTACTATTCGGGTTCTGTTTCTTCTGAAGATAGTTCATCATGTTCAGAATATTCATAAACACTATTGCTAGTAGTACTTAATTCTTCTTCTAGTGGTTCTAGATCATAAATTTTATAAACTCATTTTATTATTTTGGTTTTTTCTTTAAATTCTTTTTCTTTCTTTTGAGGACATTCATTTGCATAATGAATTTCTTCATTGCATAGCCAACAGACACACTTCTTTTTTCCTTTGGGGCAATATTTCTTAGGTGTACGTTTTTTCCTAAAGTATTTTTTCTTTGTATCTTTATAAGCTTTTTTCTTTGGGTAGGCTTTTCTTAATCTTGGTTTTCCTTTTTATAATATTTTCGCCTTCTTTTTGTGGGATTACACCCATAATTTCCGGGTAATTCTATTTCTGGTAATTCACAACAAATTACATTTCTTCCTCTATTTAATTGTCTTATTGTTTCTCTATTTAGACATTGATCTCTTAGTTCCTTTAGCAGTACTTGAATAATTCCTCCTAGGATTTTAGCCGTAGTTAATGAGTTGGCTGACCAGATAGTTTTTATTTTTTGATTAAGTGGAAAGGGTAATTTATCTATAAAAATCGCTTTATATATTTCTTTTGTTTCTGCATCTAATTGGTAATAGTATTTTTGGTATTCACAAATAAAGCTGCCTATATCGCACATGTCACATATTTGCATTCTATTTAAATGTACTTTAGCAGTTTCATGTAAATATCTTTTCACTTCATCACCTTGTTCAATACTAGCAAAACCTATGAATTCTTCATAAATTAATTCCATTATTAATCTTGCAAAGTCTTGATTGGTGTGTGTTCGCTGTATATATTGTTGCCATTTATCTTCTAGTATTCCATTTAAGTATTTTTGTATGTTTCCTGTTATTTTATAGAAGATAAAGTTTTTAATTGAGTTTCTATCTAGGTTATTAAATTTATCATCTGTTGCCATAAGTAATGTAAGCTCATTAATCCATTGTAAGAGTATTTCTTCTTTATTTTTTGCACAATCAAGATTTAGAATATTTCCTGATTTAATGGATTCATATCTAGGTTTAAATTCATCTAGAATTTTAGACCATTTATTATTTCTTTTTATATATCCATTATTATGCATTGTTTTTTCTTCCATATTTTTCCACATCTCAAATAATTCTTTTCTCTTTCTAGTTCTTTCAAGTACCATACTACTACTTGTTTCTCCATGATGCATTCGTATTTCATCAAAATTTGTTTCATCTGAAGTGGAGCTATAATTTAGAACTACTTCTTCAGTTTCATTTGGGGTTGAATTAATTGGTTCTACTACTTGTATCTGATTATGTTCTTCTTCAATTATTTTGTTCAAGAAGTTGTTGAATTTATTCTAAATCAGTTGATCTTTTTATTGTTTTAATATAATCATTTTTATCCTCTCCATGTTGTTCTAGGTGTTAAAGATTCTAAATAATGTAAAAGATCGGGTTTCTTTTCATTTAATAATTCTTCCAAATCTCTTTTTGTAATAGGTTTGTTATTAATTTCTTCTTCTAATAGAATTTCTAGTTGTATAAGAACTTTTTTAAGTTTCAAATCATCTTCATTTTCTATTTCTTTTTCTTTATCTATAGCTTTTAGTGTTTCATATATGTCTGTATACCTTGTTTGTTCATTGTGTGTATTATGATCAATATATTCTACAATTTTAAAAGTAATTTCTACTACTTGTATTATATTATTATTTATTTGTTCTAATATTTTTTCTAATTCTTTATATTTTTTATCAATTTTTTTTTAATAAATTCATGATTTTTATTATTTCTTTATTCTGAGGGTACGGATACCCTCAAATTGCATGGATACAAGAGAATTGCTCTTTATTTATTAGCCGATATATTTCGTGTTTCACAAACGTAAGGGGTCTCATGAATTCCTCGTTACTGATGACCAAAATAAAAGTTTATCTTTAGGATAAGGATTTTTTAGGTAATGTAAGTAGATTACATCTCATCCAATCCAAATCCATTTTGATGGGTTAGATTAATTTATCTGATCAGATCAAATTTTAAATGTTAAATTTGAAGACAAGCCTTTTAAATATTATATATAATAAATTTGAACCCGTCTAATCTGAATTGAAAAAATGAATTAAAATAGTTAATGTAGTATTATTAATTTTATTATAATAATATTGTTTTTATTAAAAAATTAAGGCTTAATTATACTGTTGGTCCCTCAGGTATCACGATTGTGTAATTGTAGTCTCCCAGGTTCTAATTACGCCAATTGGGTCCCCCAAGTAGCACGACTGTGCAATTTTGGTCTTTCAGGTTTCAATTGAGTCAATTGGATCCCCAGGTATCACGATTGTCAATTTTGGTCCCTAAGTATCACGATAATGTAATTTTTAATGTTAATACCCTACGAAGCACATGTGTGACTGATTTGAAATTTAGTGAGATCAGCTAAGCAGCTTACGTGTCATTCCTATGTAGCACTTAGTAATATGCATTTAACAGTTAAAGTGTGTAAGATATCAATGATGCCGCATAAAAATGCCCTGTAAGCTGCTAAGTCGATCTCATTAAGTGCCAAATCAATCCCATGAGGGTCACGTAGGCTATCGACTTTAAAAATTGCACTATCGTGATACTTGAGAGACCAAAATTGTACAATCGTGATATTAAAGGGAACCAATTGACCCAATTAAAACCTGGGGGACTAAAATTGTACAATCATAATACTTGGGGGACCATAAGTGCAATTAAAATTTAATAGTGTATTCCTAAAGTCTAAAAAAAAACTAAACTACTTGGTAATAGATGAAGAGCTCCTGATGGTTAATAAAAGTGTTCTAGTAATGAATACAATTTTTACGAGGGGTTATACTTGTTTATTGTTCTTTTTTTAACTATTTCTGAATTCATTTTCATTCTCGTGATATCCATCAAATATTGTTATATTGGCATCCATGGATCCACTCTCTTAGCAGCAAATAAGTTCTTATAATCATCACCGATTATATTTTGTGGTGCAATTCACATTTATAATAGAGATCTACTTTTTTTTTTTTAATTACATGATTTCAATAAGTAATTAATTTCATTGAATCACATTTAATTTTTAGTGTATTGTGAATTTTCTACCAGTGTTAATTTTTTTCTGTAAGTGTACTAACTTTTTTATATTTTCTCTGATTTTTTAATTTTTTTAATCTTTTTTTACTATATTTTCGAAAATTAAAGTTAAATTAAAAAAACATGATAATCCAATAATCTAATCCGAACCAACCCAACTTTAATTGGAGTGGTTCGATTCAGATTCATACAAAATTTTGTAAATCCAATCTAATCAATTTCAATTGAATAGGATCCTAAATTATCCAGTTACATCTCCCCTTGAATTAATTTCCCTTATATAATTGAAAATAAAAGTTAATATCCCAATACTGATTTCAATTAGATCGAGTTTAATTCTTATGCATTAACAGTATAAAATTTTTTATTTTATCAATAAATCACTAATCATACGATAATTTATGATTGGATGTATATGTAAAAGGACTTTACACTGTCAGTGTATATCAATTAAACTCTTTCTATTATGTGAGAGATGAAATTAATATTAAATTTTTGTAATGGTCATATACGCTCCCAATAGCAATGTAGCATGCTTTGAATATGTTCAACGGTAGTTAGGCTGATGGAAGTTAGTCTCACTCTAATGTTTGTTTTATCTATTTTATGTCAGATTTCAGAATTATTTTTCTCTTAGGTTTACGGTTGCAACTTGTATTCCAGATTCTTAAAACGGAAAATATCTATACTTTAAAAGGCACCTTTAGATCTAAAGATCTATTTTCGAGTCTAGCCTCTATAATCAATTCTATAATATCTTTGATCTTATTAATTTAATGAACCATATGTACATATATATCTTGAAGTTTAACGGATAAATTCATATCAAATTTTTAACCTTATGGTACTCTTAGAATTAATGGAATTAGTTAATAATTAAAAGATTTGCTAATTGGAGAAGAAGGTCAATGGAAAGAACTTTGGGAGGAGATTTTATTATATATTAGAGAGAATAAAATACAAAACTAGTTGGGTAACGTCTCTGCATCATATTAAAGTATCTTTCGATCGAACAGGTACTTAAGAATTTTGTTAGGGAGAAGCATATTTTTGGCCTACCTTACTTCGGAGGTGTGAGGGCCTATTTATAGGCAAGTCCACCGTTCAAATTAAATGTGACGTGGAAAATGTTTGTTTTAGGATATGGTACATTTTATTTATGATTTTAATTATTATGTATTGTCAGTGTAAAGTTTTTTATATAGGTAACTAATCAGAAATTATGACATTAGTGACTTTTAAGGTTGTTAGAATAATGATCAAAATTTTTAGCTTATATGATAATTTCTGATTGATTATCTGTGTAAAAAAATTTTACACTATTAGTACATAATAATTAAACTCTTTATTTATTATCTAAAAATGTGCATCACATTTAACATGCACCTATTGTTTTCTTACTTACCTAATTGATTCATTGCAACTAGTGAAGATTTGGCTAATCAAACTTGAAAGAAAACACCAACATGTGATTGATCCGAGTGAAAACAAGTTCGGACCTCAAAAGCAAATGATCAAGGATTTGATCCCTAACTCTGGTGTATGAAAAAAATATGATTGGAAGAAGTCAGCCCTTAAATATCGTCCAGTATCCCGTTGGATTAATCCCGTATTTATGCACAAAGGATAACTTGGAAAAGAAAAGAAAAACTTCAAAGAAAACAAACTAATATCAAACGTGAATATTTTCACTTATTTGTAATACAGTTCAAACTTTAGCATATAATTTAACACACATTACACCACATTGGCATCCATCTCCAAGTTCACTCAATACTCAATGCAAAGGAAAGATCAGGAAGAAGAAACAAACATCCTTAATATTCTTATGAAAGTTGACGCCGACTATTTGAATAAGCACTTAATCTCAAGCCTTCCCCATTATTTTTTATTTTCTATTCTCTTCATATAACTTTTGGTGCCATGTCTAGAGAAGATGATGATCAACATCTTTAGTAACCTTGGTTAAGTAGTCCAAGTAGCCATATGGAGGTTCAACATTCTCATTGATCTTCTCATATTCCATAGTCCATTTAGCAATCGCACCCCCATCATCCTTATCGATCAATTGTAAGTTAATCTTCAAGATTTTGTAATGCTGATCGACATCCCCCTCAAAGAGGTTGAATGTCAATGACTTGTTCTGTTCGTCAATGACTTCAATCTTCTCCTTACATGTTGTGAACTTACCATCTGTGTTTTCAAGAAAATATAGATCAATAACAAATAGTACTGTATGAGAAGTATAATAAAAAATAACTATATATTTAATCTTTTTTTTGTTTACATATCAATTTATAAGCTTAATTACCTATGGTATAAGTCCAATGCTTAACAGAATCATGGGTATGCCAATCCTCGCCATGATGCAGCTTGCCTTCATGTATTCTGTCAGAGATGTTTTGAACATGGTGAAGTTGCTTTGCAAAGAGGTTGAAGAACTTTTCAGCAGATGTATGGATCCCAAGTTCAGTAGTAACTTTTCCAGTCAGAGCCATAACTCAAGAATCAATCTGATAACAAGAAGTAGCAAATGCAGCTATAAGGAAAGAGATACTAAAGCTTATGCAGCCTTATTGGTCCTTAAATAGAAAAACTCAATTATTGGGTCTTCACAAAACGGTATTCTCTTTATTTTAATCATGTACAGTAGTTTTGGTATTTTATTAATGGCTTAATTACACGTTTAGTCCCTCAATTTTTTATATTGTGCGATTTTGGTCCCTTAAAAATTTTTAATTGCACTTTTCGTCCCTCATCTTTTTCAATTGTACGATTTTGGTCTCTCAAGAAATTTAATTGCACTTTTCATCTATCAACTTTGTGGAATTGTACAATGAAAGCCTTTATTTTGGTCCCTATAAGGACTAATTTTGTACAATTTCACAAAATTAAGGAAT
This sequence comes from Ammopiptanthus mongolicus, assembly GCA_039655645.1. Taxonomy (NCBI): domain Eukaryota; kingdom Viridiplantae; phylum Streptophyta; class Magnoliopsida; order Fabales; family Fabaceae; genus Ammopiptanthus; species Ammopiptanthus mongolicus. The sequence goes on along the minus strand of CM077348.1, from coordinate 32,733,972 downwards.
GAAAAGTGCAATTAAATTTCTTAAGGGATCAAAATCACACAATTAAAAAAATTAAAAGACAAAAAGTGCAATTACGCCTTTATTGACTTGAAGAATGAAGGAATGAATTTTTGTATAGTACAAACAATACTCTCTTTGATTCTTCAACATTTTTTAATTGAAAAAATAAGTGCTTTCCCCGTAGCCATTTCAGGTAATTCACCGTTAATATAACTTTCAACATAAAAACCAATTTTGTCTTGTACTTCACCTATAACTGCAAGTTTGGGAAAATATTTTTTGTGAGCCTCTCTGTTTAAGAAATTGATAGCTACTACATTATAAAACTGTTTGCTGGTAGTTTTACTTTCTTATAACAATGTTTACATTGTAACTATATCTAGAGGATCAAAATAAAAATATATTATAAGTAATGGGATTTTAAATTAGAATTTAATTAACATGTATTGTACATGAATATTTTATGCGGTTAATCAATCTAAATTTTTATGATATAAATGATTTTATGCGAACCAATTCTCCTAACAACATAAGGACAAAGTGCATGTTTAGTTTTCATTTAGAAATTCTAATCATACGTTTGAGATAAAATATATATAGAATTATTTTGGAACAAACATATTTTTGGATCTAAACATACGTTTCTAACGGTAAATCAAATATACTCCCTCCGATCTCTATAATAAGCAAAAAAAATCCTAAATTTTTTGGTCTAATATATAAGAAAATTGCAACTACTTCCATATAATTTAATGACGTTATTTCCAAAATACCCTTAATTTAATACAAATTTTGTTTTTCAATGATTCCTCTTATTCCCAACAACACAAGCAATTTCTCATCATTCTCGTAAAAATGTTGAATAGTCATCGAGAGTGAAAGTTGGGCAGCAACTATCCACAAAAGGATCATCTTCCTCCTCTTGCATATTCCTTCCATAACAAAATATAAACAAAAATTGGTTCATCTAAGTTATAACAAAATATAAATAAAGTTAATTTTTTGCATCTTATTTAATGATAATATATCAAAAATATTTTTTATTTTATTGCATTTAATTGAAATAAATTTTCATATAATATAATTAATGTGAATAAACAAAGAGGAGTAATTTAGGTAATGAAGTTGAACTTTTAAATGAGATTAATAATATTAAATATGAATAACTAATTATCTTAATAAATATAAATATGATTAGATTTACTTATATTTTATTACGGAAGGAGTATTTCATCTTTTCAGCTTGCCCATGGCTGCAGGAACCTTGAAAAAGTTTGGTTAACCAAACGAAGTGCAAGATCAGAACGTATTCATTGTTAAAAGATTATTGGTATATATATAAAAGGAGTATTAACGTGATTAGTGCAAGATCCGGACGTATTCGTTGTTAAAAAATTAGGAATATTTGGAACACTTGATGTAAAAGATAAATGGCTATAAAAGACAAATGAGATTTGTCTTGGCAAACATTGATACAATACGAGAAAAAAATTTAATTGCAAAACAATAAGCAAAATTTCAAAAGATGCAGGACGCATTCAATGAGCACGTCGCTCTATGATAACTGGCGCCGGCGGGATCTATTTGATGCGAATGTATTTTAACGATTGAAGTTGTAGATGAAAAGTAATTTAGGTAACAAACATAATATTTTAACTTAATTAAATGAGATTAATTAGACATATATATATATATATATATATATATATATATATATATATATATATATATATATATATATATTTTGATTAAAAAAGATATTTATTCATTCAAATTGATAAAAAATATCGAAAATAACATAAATTTAATATCATTAAAAACCGAAAATGATGAATCTGCAAACAAACTCACAGCAACCAGATTAATAACATAAAACGATAAAATGTCAAAAACAACACAAATTTAACATCGTTAAAAATCGAAAATGATGAATCTGCAAATAAATTCACAGCAACCAGGTTAATAGCATAAAATGATAAAATGTCTACAAATGTGACAAAATCAAATACCGGAATATCCATGCCTCCAGATATGTAACGTTGTTATCCAAGTCTTGATTGAATCTATAATGGATCGAAACTGATCTACCAATCTGAACCAAATGAACATCGCGACAACACGGGAAACCAAACAACGCTGCACCAAGACGACGAACAAAATAATGCCGCACTCAGATGACGAAATCATTGAAAAACACGAAAGAAAAATCATATCTATGTGAAAAAATCATTTATTTAGATAAAACTAGCCACCGTAATATGTGTGTTTTATTTAATTTTTGCTTATAATAGAGACCAGAAGAAGTATGAAAAATCACAGAGTTTATACCGAGGTACACGTTCCTAAATAAATTTATGAAGGCTAAAATACTTTTTTGTTCCCTTCACTTATTTTTTAGTTTCAATTTGGTCCCTTTTAAAAGTTTCAATTTGGTCCCTTAATTTGTCTATTTTAACACAAGTTAGTCCTCTCCGTCAATGACATAAACAAAAGTGACGGAAGTGTTATATATGTTAATAATTTGAAGGACCAACTTAAATCTCAATTAAAACTTAAGGGATTAATTTGAAACTCATTTAAAAGTTAAGGCACCAATTTAAAACTTGTTAACAAATTAAAGGATCAATTTAAAACTCATTTGCTTATATCATTGATGGAAATAACTAATTTGCGTTAACAAAAATAAATTAAAAAATAAAATTAAAAATTTTAAAATTAAGGGATCAAATTAAAATTAAAAAATAAATTAAGGATAATATGATATTTTAGCCATTTATGAATTATGATTGCCTCGTGATAAACGAGTTATCACGAGTTGGTGGGTCATTTTTGAAGTATATATTTCCTTAAAGTGGTAGATGTTCTAGCCACTCGATAATATAAAAAATTAATTGTTCAGCCAGTCAATAATTAAAGTGCTAGTTATTCCAAACCACTCAATAATTAATTGTTCAATAATGGCCGAACCAAATAAATCCTAAAAGTATAAGGTTATTTTTTTGTATTTTATTAATGAATGTATTAAGGATATTGATTAAGAAACTCATAAAAAATAATTTTTTATTAAAAAGCTTAACATAATTTCTTAAAATATTAAATTCATCATTTTTTTCATAAAAAATTTCTTCTTTTAATTTTTTATACTCATTCCTTACACTAAAAAATTTCTTCTTTAGCATTCTCTGTTTTTTTCGTTAGAAAAGTGGTAGTAGGTAGTAGGTACATACAGCCATACAGGTTAAAGGATTGCCTCCGCCAGATAAATTGATTAGGAGAAAAACGGTACTCACTCAAAAAGGTAATAGAATAATTAAACGTTAAAGTAAGTCGAATAGTAGAAATCTAATTAAAGGGACAGTCAGGTTTACGAAGGACACATTTTAGTGGTAAAGTAGGTAGCAATTTAACTTCATCTTTGTCCTTAGCAAGAGTCTCAGAACAATCAGCTAGACTTATAGATGGAAGACACACATACTGTTTAAATGTTGAGAAAACTAAACAACTGCAAAAAAAAAAAAAAATTGTTATGAGAAGCACCTGATTCAAGATCACAAGGTCCAAGTGAACAAGAATTAATTATATAAGCAATAAAATCATTAGAGTGTGCGACTGAAGCTACAGGAATGAAAGCTTGTTTAGATGCCTGATACTTAAGATATTCCATATAGTCAATTGCCAGAAATGCTAATCAGCTAAGTTCGTTTAATTTAGAGTCCAAAATCACACCATTTCAGTTTGCTAAATAACTACTCCAACTGATGAATTCTTATTGAATTAATATTCCTTGACAGTCAAACCCACAAAAATTAATAATGATAGTTTATAAAAAAAAAAAAAAAAAAAATAGATACCAAATTAAGTGAAAAATCCCCTTTATAATAAGTATATCAGAAGTTTAAATTCTTAATAATTTATTAAAAAATATAAATTTAATTGATATACACTATCAACCAATCACAAATTGACACATCATTAAATATTTGACTTTCATCATAACTATTTTAAAAGTTACACTTGCGATTGTTTCACAACACTTTCACTGTAACGCTCCGATTTTCAAGTTTTATAATTATTCAGTATTTAAGCGTTTGTATTTTATTGGAGGGTCTAGAGAGGGAAATAAAATAATCTGAGACCATAGTCATGCCCTACGCTATCGTAGGAAGCTATGGTTAAATTTTGGTCAAAAACTCAGACGGAGCCCGATCTGCGTTTTACATTGACAGTATGATTTTACTGCTCAGACGACCTAATTTTGACTCGCGAACAAAACAGTTAGGTTTCATATTTAATTTCCAACGATATTGGTTATTTTGAAAATTTTCAAAATAAATAAGTCGTTATACGTTATTTAGGCGAAATCTTGAATCGGGTAAATAATGGAGCTGATTACGGATTTATCGGGACCCGCTATAAGATAAAGCCTATGTCCAATCAAGGACAACTCATCTAGTGACTCACATAGTGAGTCACAAGAGTAATGATGAGCAAGTGTGGTAAATGGACAATTTTACCCTTGAACTTGATTAAAATGACCATTTTGCCCTCCTAAAGAATTACCTTCTTACCCCTCAATTTTTACTCAAGTGAAACCACTCTTCTCACTTCTCTTTCACGCAAGAATTCTGCTGCTCAAGTGCAGCAACTCTTTCTTTAATTCCTCCCAAAATTTCTTCATTTTCTTGTTATTTCAAGGAAGGACAAAGATCAACAAAGATCAAATTGTGAAGGAGAAGCTTGAACTCAAGCAAGTCTGCATTTTACAAGAGGTTAATCTCATCTATCTTGATCCATACTCATGACAAATATTCTATGATTTCAATTCTAGTGCCTTACCTTCAAAAATTCCTAGAAAATGTTAGAAAAATCCTATGGTCATGAAACCAATTTTATGAACTTATCTTGATGCATGCTATGACTATCTAGAAGCTTGTCCCAAAAATAAATTTCCTACCCTAGGCTTGGCCGAATTTGCCCAAGGGGTTTAAGGGGGGGGTTTTGGTTCATTTTTGTATTAAGGAAGCTTGATTATGTTCTAAGGGATCATAGGTTCAAGTTGGTGAAATTTTGAACACCCTAGCCATGTTTTCTAGCTATATGGCCGAAGCCCAATTTGGGGAAAACACGAAATTTTGATTCAAGTTGCAAAATTGAGACTTGATTTGGTGTTAAGGGTACTTAAGGATCCTTACTCCAAGAGATAGGAAATTTTAGACATCCCTAGCTATTTTTGGCACCCTATGGCCGAACCTAGTGTAACACCCCTATCCTTCGGGTGTCACTTTTGTAACCCAAAATATCCATTTACCCTTATCAACAAAAGACTTTTTCGAAAATAACTCTATAGTGTTTGCGGAAATCTGATACCAAAAGAAAAGCTTTAACAATCAGGGGAAAGAAAATGAAACTCATCATATATGACCATAATTCAAGTTCTGCCATTAGGCATACATACATCGAATCTCTCAATACACGACACTCATAGACACAGTCGGAAGACTGAACTTACACATTTATAAATCTTAAGAGCTGGTCTGACAAAAGAATTTTATGGACAATAAAACTTACTATCTAACATAAGCCGTACCAATGAGACCGGGTCTCGTCGTCAACAAACTACACCTATTCGTCGTCAACCTCAAGCACTCAAGCTACAGGGTCCCGGAGTGACTTAGAGGACTGTTGATAAACATCTGTACATGTATCCAAAAACACAACAAGGTGTCCAACATGTATAGGCAAGGGTGAGAAACCAATATGAATCCAAAAACAACAACTACATGCCCAAACACAATAGCAGATTTACACAAGCATATTTCATCAATTATCATCATGCATCACACAGTACAACATATATATCCATGTACTAACAGTAAAACACAAGGGTTTCGTACCCCACAATCAATGTTATTCTCTAAACGTATGCATGGCACTTCCATATATATCAACTAGTATTCAATTCTAGATTTCCGGAAATCCCATCACCATAAACACGAGTTGATCAGACTCAACTTATTGCCCCGCATGATACAATAACAAACGCCAGAATCAACATTCGGCCAAACGTGAGCACGTAACCTTTCCAGGAAATAATACATGGACGCGCATGTCAGTGGTAATCACGATGTATAAGTCATACTATATTGTCCTCTTCACTGGGCACAATACGCTCTCCCTGGCACGTATGACATCATTGTCCATCAAGGCACAATGTTACATAATGACATTAAGTCATCTCAGGTTCCTCTTGCCTATCAAGGTCCCCCATTTCACGGCACATCTGCCCAACACACAAAATGCATGAGAAACTATCTAGTTTCCGATAATTGATCTTTGTCGCATCAATATTTCCTCGTTGTAGCATCAACGCTAATAACCACCATAATGTCTTAGACTCTTTAAGCCTCAAAAACATTTTCTCAAAACAGGACATTTAGTCAAAAAACAACTCAAATCCCAAACATCCCTAACCGATGCACCAGTCCAGAACGTTGGATTTCAAGATCATAAAAACATTCTCAAGCTTACAGGACCACAAAGATCGTCCCTAAGCCAACAGGACCACAAACTAACACGGATCCTTGATCCACGTGTTTTGCAGAACCCTAGAACCCCGACGTCTCGGTTTCTAGTTTCTAAGCTTTAAAATCACTTTTCTTGAAAACTCCAAAACCAAAAACCCAAATCTCCGACACTTACACAAAGCCATCGGGATCGGTTTTCCATAAAACAAAAAGTAGTTCACAGACTATTTCTTTTTCTTTCGTTGTTTTGCGGTAAAACACAAACCTTAAAACAAAGCTTGTAAAAACCTTTTTCCTTGGATAAAACCAATAAATTTTGAAAATCACGTTTCTCAAGCGCTTTTCCTCAAACGGTTAACTTCATTTATTTAAAACTAATAAAGGTCTCTAACGCCCTATTTAATTTAAAAACTTCGTTTTTCGTTATTAAAAACCACATTTTCACAACTTTGCTCTTTTAAGTTGATTTTCCTTAAAAGCAGCTGTTCGTTATATTTTATTTCAAGAGAGATAATTCATTTATTTATTAAACCGAGAAACAATTAAAACATATTTATTTCCTCAATTTAACATTTCAGACTTTTAAAGTTTTTAAGTTACACGATGTCGGATCCTAATCAAAATTAGGTCCTCTAACGCCTTAAATCCCACAGCAGGGCACACGATACATCCATATAATTATTCAACAATTATAGCATGTATTCAATTATTTCAGCAGTTATATCATACATACTCAAATCAACAGCAGTAAACCAAGCAATCAACCAACAATCAGACACAGAGTATTTAAATACAATACAAACACCGATGCAGTACATAGCTGTCGGAAATGGAGTTCCTCAGGTTTATCCCCTTACCTTAAATGAAGTCTCTTTGATGAGCAACTCCAAGCATAAAATCCAAGAGGTGGCTGAAGGTGGCATTGACGTCCCAACTCCACAACAACTCTAAGAATGCATATCCAGCTTCCTCAAGTAAGCACAGCCACAACCAAAAACCAAGAGATAACATCCAAACACATTCAGCATCCAAATAACATATCAATTAACTACTCATCATTTAAAAACATAATCTAATGGATTTAAATATTTTACTTAGTCCAACAGAATTACTTTTCCAATAAAATCAATTTGGGAAAAACCAATTTAGTCACGGAAATATGAAATTAGCTTAGGGAATCATTAATTAACTACCCTAATTGCACTAAAATAGAATTAATTTCATGATTAGAGTAAGATAAAGATTTAGGGATTTAGTAAAATTGGGGAAATCCGAATTCAAAGGGGGATTTGAACAATTGACATAGGGAACTTGAAATTGATATACCCAATTGCATAAAAACATAATCAATTTCTCATTTAAAGCATGAAATTAAAATGCTAGGGTTTTGAATTGGGGATATAGGGTTAGGGTTTCTCATGAAATCAAAAACCAAGAGAAAGGAATGAAGGATTTTTACTAAGGAGGAAGAAAGAGTGGCTCCGGCGGTCCCGACGGTGGCGCACAATGGCGGCGCACGGCGGCTCCGGCGGGGGCGGTGGCAGTGGCGGTGCTTGGTCCAAAACGCGGAGGAATATGCCGCCTTCCACGTGGTTGGTTCATTTCTGGAAAGGGCCAAATGGTGGCCGGAAAACCCCAAAAACAGTGGCGGTTCTATGGTGGCTCCGCCGTCAACGTTGTTCGTTTGCAAAAATGTTGAGCTAGAAATATAGAAGAAGGTGAGGAGAGTAAAGTTACAAAGTTGGTTTGGTGAAAAGTGGCCGGACAGTGGCCGGAAAACGCCCAAACAGTGGCGGTGGCCCCGTCGTCAACTTTCTCCGTTTGGAAAAATGTTCGGTTAGAATTGTAGAGGAGAAGATAGGGAACATTTCTATGATTTTGGTTTTGGGAGAGGTGGCCGGAGTTGGCCGGAAATGAAGAGAGAAGGAGAGAAAGTTTAGAGAGAGAGAGAGAAACGCCGTTCAGAGGAAGAAGAAAGAAAGAAAGGGAAGAAAGAAAAGAGAAAAAGAGAGAGAGAGACGGTGGGGGTGGGGTGTTGGGTTTTTTTTTTTTTGTAATTATAGGTGAAAATTGAGTAGTTGAGATTAAGTCAAAAAAAGAAATAAATCTTGACCCTTTAATCTAAAAGCAAAGAGAAACAAATCTAAACTTTCAAATTTTGAAATAAGATAGAGATTGATGATTAAATTTATCAGTATAGGGAATCAATAATCCAAAATAAATTTTTGATTAAATCCAAACCATTTTATTTTCAAATCTAAAATCAAATAGATTAAATTTGGAAAATAATTTCTTTCAATTATATTATTTAAATAATATTTTTCTAAACACAAAATAATAATAACAATAGACGAATATTTTTGTGTTGCAAGAGTGTATAAACTATGATAACGCACCCAATAAAATAAATAAACTAATTTAAGCAAATAAAATTAACTATTCACAGATATAGGATTCTCGGGGTGTTACACCTAGCTCCTAAGGGATTAGAGAAATTTATGTTGTTAATTGTTAATGTATGATTGATTTGTATGATTGTAGTTGTGGCTGGGTGATCGGACGAGAAATCGGACGACTTGTGGATCGATCGGACGATTTATCGCTCTTTGGGAACTCCAAGAGGTAAGGGGTGATAACCTGAGGAATTCAATTTCCAACGACTGTATATTGTCTGTGATGTGTGTTTGATGGAAATTTGTGTACTGGTGTGTAATAGTAAATATTTTGTGGAATGGTTTATTTATTGCTTAATTATATGTGCTTATGCTTGTTTTTGCTTAAGTATATGTGATTGCATTTTATTATGCTCAAGCATGTTGGATTATGCCTATGTATGTTTAACATGGTATGGCGATTGAACAGTGATTGGTAGCACGCTAAGGAACCTAACATCGGTTAGAGTTCGTAATGGTGTAAAGCTAAAAACTTCAATAAGCTTGGAAAGTTGGATAAGAAAATGAAAGATTTAAGTTTGAGGGTTTTTGTAAATAAAAAGGAAACAAAGGGCTCTTTAGAATAAAGGAGAATAAAAAGATTTACTTTATTAAGGATAAGTTAACTTGAAGAGTAAAATGGAGAGAGAGTGACCTTAATTGGGAAAAAAAGAAGGTTTTGAGGTGAAGAGTGTGATTTAGAGACATGAGTAGTTTTTTTAAAGTGATAAAGGGAACCATTTCAAGAAAAAGTGCTTTTCGAAACATCATTTCAAAATAAATCGTTTTATTCAAGAAAAAGGGTTTTACGAATTGTATTTCAAAGTTTTGTGTTTTACCGAAATCCTTCAATAAGGAAAAAGGTGGTTTTTAACCATGTGACGTTTTGTTTTGGAAAACCGATCCCGAAGGCCTTGTGTATAAGCTTCGGAGATTTGGGTTTTGGTTATGAGTTTTCAAAAGAGAAACGTGGTTTTGGTTTGGAAACTAGAAACCGAGATGTCGGGGTTCTAGGATTCTATAAAACATGAGGATCAAGGATCCGTGTTAGTGTGTTGGTCCTATAAGCTGGTGGACATTCTTTGTGGTCCCGTGGGCTTGTGGACGTGTTTTTATGCTTTGGAATCCAAAATCCGGAACCGGTGCATCGGTTAGGGACTTTTGGGTTTTAGTTGTGGGGACTGCGTGTCCTTTTTGAGTTTTGGACTGAGTATCCAGCTTTTGAGAAAATGTTGAAAAGACTTAAGAGTCTAAAAGATGTGGTGGTTGATAGCTTTGAGCTTCAACGAGGAAATAATTATACGACACAGAAAAACATATGAAAACAAAAGATTTTCTCATGCATTTGTTTTTGGCAGATGTGCCATGGGATGGGGGACCTTGAGCCCTGTGATGACTTAAAGTCATCGTGTGTCATTGTACCTTGGTGGACAATGAATAAAATCCATATAATGTGAAGCATTTGTACAGTGTGATATGGTAATGAAATCCATGTAAAGTGAAGCGCTATGCCCTGTGTGGATAGTGTGATATGGTACCGAAGTCCATGTAATGTGAAGCGTTATGCCTAGATTGGACAACGTGACATGGTAAATAAATCCATATAATGTGAAACGCCATGCCCTGTGTTGGATCGCGTGATATGGTATTGAAATCCATGGTAATGAAATCCATATAATGTGAAACATTGTACCCTGTGTTGGTCAGTGTGATATGGGAAATATGGTGTGCCTTATTGGCAATCGAGTCTGATCAACTCATTCATTTGGTGATGGGATTTCCGGAAATTAAGAATCGAATGCTAGATGGTATATTGGAAGTATCATGCATATGTTTTGAAAATAACGCTGACTGTTGGGTATGAGACCCTGGATTTATCTGTGTTGTCATGATATTCTGTGCTATGTCTAGCATGTTTAATAACTGTGGTTGATATACCTATATGCATCTGTTGTTTGTGCTTTAAGTATGCAGTTGTTGTATTTTGAGTTCATATATTGGTGTCTCACCCTTTCCTGTACGTGTTGGACACCCTGTTGTGTTTTTGGATGCACGTACAGATGTTTGTTAGCAGTCTTCTGGATCGTTATAGCTCAAGTATTGAAGATTGATGACGAAAAGGTGTGGAATGATGACGATGAGACGCTGTTCTTTTGGTACGACTGGTGTCGGGGTAGTACACTTTGTCATCTGTAGGTTTCTTTTGTCAGACCAGCTTAGGTTTATTTTGAGGTAGTTACTTTTGGATTAATCTGTATCGACTCCTGATGACCGTGGGGTAGACTGATGGTTTTTAATGGATGATGTTTACCTATATAGATATGAGTATACATACGTATATTTGTGAGCTACGCTAATGTTATCGTGAGTATGTGTTCTTTAATATTATAAAAAGAAAAAATTCTATCACGATTTTCATAGTAAGTAATATATAACTAAAGAAAAGCTTTTTCCGAAAGCGAACCAGCAAATCCTTTTTCCTACTTAATTGTGTTTGGGGTTACGAAAGTGACACCCAAGGGTGGGGTGTTACACTCACAAGTACCAAAATTAAACTCTAAAATATTACCAACCTACTTTCTAAAAGATATATCAATCATGTATGGAGTGGATGCAACATTATTTTATTATATTCAATGGAGTTGGAGATAATTCAGAAATTAAAGTCGATTGATAGGGTATCAATAAATGCATGCTTTCCATTAATGGCTTTTTGATCCAAGTATGGTACTTTTGCAAATTATTTATCAAAAATAGGTTGTTTTGAAACATATTATCAAAATGAGATTGTTTTTACCAATGTGAAATTTTTTTTAATTGTTGACGTGGAAGACGTCAGTCCATGTGGCGCCTTCAAATGCTCCACTTGGACTAACGCCTTTCACCTCAGCAATTAAAAAAAAATTTGAAAATGACATGTGTCAAAAGCTGATTGGTGTCAAAAGCTGATTGGTTGGTATATTTTTTTAAAAAAACAAAAAAAAAAAAACGTCCCAACCTCCCACTGAGCGCGCCACATGGCGCCACTATGCATGGCACCAAATGAGGCGCCTTCCACTATATTGCACCACATGGGACGCGCAGTGGAGGCTGTCCCCTCCCATCCCCAATCCCCAACCCCCCAACATTAACACCTACCCACCCCCAACCCCTAACAATTATTTACGTAAACCCTCCCCCCATTCCTCCCTTATTTAAACCTCCCTCCCCTCACTAAAATCTACACCTTCTAACCTCTATTCTTGTACAACTTCTTCTACTCTTTTACTTCTTCTACACATTTCTTTTACTTTAACAAAAATTCCTCTACTTTTAATATCCAAAAATGTGGAAGCATATAATAGGATCAACTGCCTTCTACACCTGTATACCCTCGAGGGAGATCATTGGTAATGTGCTCATAATCCCTGGGGTGTATGGCTTCCAAACAATCTACAAATTAATATTGAACAATATTGAATCAGAAAAAATAACTCTAGTGATTAAAAAACTATTAAATCAAATTTAAACTACACATCTTACATGCCTAGGCTTCTTTCGGTCAAACGCTAATCGATAATGTGTCAAACTGTATGATGGTCTAGCAAAATTAACACTGCGGATCCACCTATTATTAAGAAATATTTAGAACTTCAACTAAATGAACAACTATCCTAATTAATGTAAGTATTTAACGAAACATCACAAAATAAGATTACACTCACCGTGCATTATATGGGGTACCGAATTGTCGATTATCACGGTTGATCGAGCGCACAATCGATGAAAATTTTTCTCACACCCACAATTGAATCAGCGGGGTAAACCCGCATATCTCCTTATACTCATAATTCGTTGAGTTGTATAGCTCACGGTACAAATAGCTTAATATTGCCACACCCCAACTATATTCACCGGCCTCTCCAAAATCTTCTAAAAACGTAAGGTATCATAACGGCACATAAGTGCTTGAGTGATCTACGAACATCAATTCACCAAGCAACCTCAATATATAAGCTCAAACATATCTTATGATATACCACTTCGAATGACGTTGTTGTTGAAAAGTGCCAAACTGGTCATAAAGCCAATTCATCCTAATTCCACTACCATTAATCACTACATTAGGTGGGATCGCACCTAATATAGTTTCCATGTAACTTGTCCAATCTTTCGTGGTTCGACCAATGATCGGTTTGCCATCCACAGGGACACCCAACAAAATAGCAACATCCTACAATGTGATTGTGCACTCTCCAAATGGCATGTGAAAAATGTGAGTCTTCGGTCTCCACCGCTCTACCAGTGCACTGACTAATCTTTGGTCAATTTGGAACAACCCAAGTTGTGCAATTCCCAAGAAACCGACTTCACTCAGATAGCCTATGATCTTCTCCGGAATATGCGCACCTCCATGATGTGTACCTGCTGCTATTCTACTCATCAATATTTGATCCTCTTCTTTATTCCATATATGTGTAGAAATATGGGTTTGTTGCATGCTTAATAATGACGTATCAATTATGACAGGATTAATCAAACGTTGACCTCCAGACGAACTTGATGCCATTTATTCCACACTGAAATAACAAAAATATATGATTAGTGTTGATAATGATTATAATAATATAATAGTAAAACTAATAACAATAACATTAAAAAATAATAACAATAAATAAACATAAACAATAACAATAACAATAAAAATAACAATAGTAATTACAACAAACTAACAATAATAATGCTAATAAAAAACTACTACTAATTAATAATATCAATAATTAATAATATAAAATAATATAATATTGAATAAATAATTAAAAATATCACACTAATAACGGTGAATAATGATAATAATACTAATAATAATACAAATAAAAACTATATTTATAATAACATAGAATAAAAATAACTAATTAATAGTAAAGGTGAAGAATAATACTAATTAATAATAACAATAAAAAATAATAAAAATATTTAACAATAACAGTAATAGGGGGTTTATGTAAATAATTGTTGGGGGTTGCGGGTTAGGGCTGGGTAGGTGTTAATGTTGGGGGGTTGGGGAAGCTCGAAGTAGGAAGCATGGTCTCCACTGCGTTGCACCACGTGCGCACGCAGTGGGAGGCTGGGATATATTTTTTTCTGCTTTTTTTCAAAAATATATCAACCAATCAGCTTTTAACATGTGACATTTTCAATTTATTTTAATTGTTGATGTAACATCCCGATTTTCATGCTTTCTAAGACTGATAAACTATAAAAAGGAATTTATATTTTTATCTGAGGTTTAGAAAATGAAATTAAACAAACTAAGACCACATTCAGACTCTACGCTATCGTAGGGAGTTACAGTTAAATTTTGAGTTGAAAATTCAGACGGAGCCCGGTTTGCATTTTCACTGACAGTAAGATTTTACCGTTCAGAAGACCTAATTTTGACTCGTGAACGAAACAATTTGGTTTAGAATCGAATTTCCAACAATTTCGATAAAATTGGTTTTTCGCACTAAAAAGTTAAATAATATAAGTTATTCGGGCGAAATCTCAAATCGGGTGAAAAATGGAGCTATATAGGGATTTACCGGGACTTGCTAACGGATAATCTTGAAGTCACGTAAAGTCAAATCACCCAGGAAAGCGTGTCAGTGTCATGATGGTTTTTATAAAATATCTGGACGTGAAAAGACCAAAATGTCTCTTCCCTTCAAGTGATTTTTGTGAAGCAAAGTTGATACCCTTGATCATCTTCATCTTCCAAGAGGTATGAACTCCTCATTTGACCTCTCAATCTTCATATTCTTCATTGAAAATCTTGTTTCCTCAACTATGTTCAAGTTTAAGATTCAAACTTTATAAATTCATAGAAAAGTGTAGAAAAATCCTTTTAATGTAAAACCAATTTCTATGAGCTAGTTTCATTATCCTCTTTCATTGTCCAAGAGTATGTAATCAAAATATATGCCTAGCCCATATGGGTATGGAGAGGCCAAAACCTATAGGGTAGGAAAGTTTGAGTTTTTGATTCAAGTTTTGAATAATGAGACTTGATTTAGTGTTAGGTATACCTAAGGATCATTGATCTAAGAGTTAGGAACTTTTAGACATCTTTAACCTATTTTTCTCAATGATGGCCGAACCTAGCTTGTGTGAAAACTATGAGTTTTGCTTCAAGTTTTTGTGTAATAAAACTTACTCTAGTGTTGTATATACTTGAGGATCATTCATCCAAGAGTTAGAAATTTTCAGATATCTCTAGCTATTTTAAACCTTGATGGCCGAACCTAGGTCCTAGGACACAAAGAGATGTACTTTTGTTAATGTTAAAGTTGTGATTTGTTGTGAAGGATTAGACTGTGTTCGATCGCTCTAAAGCATGCTAAAGTGTCGGTTGCAGACCTGTGTTCGGAAGCTTGGACGGGAAGGCGAGCGTGCGTAGCAGTTTCAGGTGGGGAGAAAGAACTGTTACCGTCGGGAAGGCAAGCTTAGTATAGACTGTATACATGTGTAGGAGAATCTTAAACCCCACTAGAGGTTGGGCCCTGGACAAAGTACCTGGACCCTAGGTGTAGGTACCTTTGGTCTATCACCACTAAGATGATAATCTAGATGATGTGATTGTTGAGGTTGATATGTTGAACTGCCTATGTGATTAGCTGTTTATCTGTTATGTTAAACTACCTATTCGATTATCTGATTATCTGTTTATCTGTCAACGTGATGATATTTATATTGGCATATTTATTGTTGTGATATTTTATTATTGTGATGGGCTGGCTGGTTGTTGATGAGAGTATGGTGAGATTGCGATGTTGTTCGGATTGATACCGTCGTGGTCCTGACCATGGAGCTGTGGCTCGTGGATGCAAGACATCGTGATGTTGATGTTGATGTTAACATTTGATGTGGATGCAGTGCATCATGGGTTTGGCCGAGTGCTTAGGTGTGAGGTCCCGATATCAATCTGTGATGGATGTTTGTTGCATATCATAGCATTTCATACCATAGCATATTTGATCCCAAAGGGGGATGTCCAATTGGGGAAGTGATGTTTTTAATCGTGAGGCAGGATGTCCAATTGGGGACGTGATGTTATTAATCCCGACGGGGATGTCCAACTGGGGACGTGATGATATCGGCCGACATGCATATAGGGATGATGACATGCATATGGGGATTAGTACCCTTCGTAGATGTTTGATATGAGAGAATGACTTTTGAGATGGTTGTGCTGTACGATTTGAGAGATGGGTGCTGGTGTGTTGTACGATTTCCATGTGTTGTGTGCTACATGTATATATATCTTATACTATTTCCCCTCTCCCATATTTGATGATGCATGTTACTTATCTCCCCGTTTTTTCTCTGTATGTTTCTTTTATTTTATGGGAAGACCCTGTGGAGGAACCAGTTTGCCAGGGAGTTAGATGACACTCCTTACGAGCCTGATGTCAGTGGACGAGCCATGGATCCTAGCCTTTAGAGGTTGGGTGGCGACCACCATTAGCCTGCGAGTCTTCTCATTATCTTTTGATCTATTTTGATTATAATCTGTACTGACGTACTCTGTATGTATACAATACTACTGTAGCCCTACTGATGGGGCAACCGATGATATATGAATATATCTTATATTTCATAGCTGTGTACTCTGATATGCGGTGTGCCTCAATATAATTTCGTTTCCGCGTTTAATCTTCCGCTTCGCTTCGTATTGATAAGGCGCTCTAACGTTTATAATACGATTAAGGATAGTTAATATCTTTGGTTCTTCAATGGGACGGCGGGTCGTCTCATTTAGTGGTATCAGAGCAGTTTGGTTCTACAACGGGCCTTGAGGGTCGTTGAGACCACACAATCCGGGTTGGGGCCGGAAATAGTGGAGTCTGAAACCATCACTGCTGGTCTAGGAAGTGTACTGACTTAATGAGTTGGATCCCCATTGGATACCTACTGTGGGGTAGAGTGTCCGATGCGCAAGTTATCGAGTGTGATAACTGTTTTGTTCGTAAGGCATAAAATATATATATCTGTTGATTAATATTGTATATCTTATGGATCGAAGCTATTGTTCCCTTTTGCGAGGAAGGAATGGATAAAGAACGTGGTAGAGGGAGGGGAACACTAGTTGGAATCGGGGACTTCGACCGTAATGATGATACCTCGGGAATCGGAGGAGGTGGAGATCAAAACGAAGCGATGAGGGCCATGAGGGATTCAGCCGTTGCAATGCTGCAACAAATGCAGCAGAATGCCCAGTTTATTCAGCGACAAGAAGAGAGGGACACTAGACAACAATAACAACCGGTAAGAGGAGGTTAAGTGGTAAACACTGGACTGAATGCTTTTATGAAGGGGAATCCTCCCCAATTCCATGGAAAATACAATCCGGAAGCTGTTGAGCTATGGCTACAAGAGATCGAGAAGGCCTTTGTCGCTATCCAATGCAGTAGGAAAGTCACTTACGCTGCTTTCATGCTAGTCGGAGCAGCAGAAGCATGGTGGAAGAACAAGCAGAGGCTGCTAGAGACTGAGGGGAGATTGCTGACCTGGGAAGTGTTCCGTGAGAGCTTCTTGGAAAAATATTTCCCAAGGAGTGTCCGTCAAGAGAAAGATAAAGAGAAAGAGTTCCTGAACCTGAAGCAGGAGCAGAGGTCAGTGGGAGAATACGCCATGAGGTTCGAGGCGCTGTTGAAATTCTCTCAGTTCTACCAAGTGTACCCAGATGAAGACTGGGTGTGCAGAGGGTTCGAAGACGGGTTGAGGCCCGAGCTGAAGAAGGCTATGCTACCGTTGAGCATTCGATCATTCCCAGAGCTGATAGAGAAATGTACAGTTCATGAAGGGCACGATCAAGAGGGAGTTACACAAGCTCAAGTGAGAAGTGGTGGACCAGTCAGAAGTTTAGGTCAGAAAGGTCGCTTAGGAAAGTTCCAACCAAGGGCTAAGCCTTACAGTCATCCAGGTCAACAAACGACAGCTACTGGAAGGGGGAATACTAGTCAAGGACGACGAGGATTTTCCAAATGTTTTTGATGCGGCGGACCATATCTAGTGAAGGATTATCCTCAAGCACCGAACGTCAACTGTTTCCGTTGTGGCAAGTGGAGCCATTATGCCAACGAGAGTCAACCAGGGGATACTGGCAGAAGAATTCAAGATGCGGGGACAAGGCAACCCATGGTGGGCCAGCAAGACAGGCCATAGACGACGAGGAGAGTGTTCGCCGTGAGAGGATCTGAAGCTTCTCAATGTCCCGATGTGATATAAGGTAAGTGCCTAGTTGCTGGGAGACTCTTATCTGTTTTATTTGATTCTAGGGCTACACACTCTTTTATATAATTAGCATGTTTGGATCATTTGAATTTACCTGTTTCATCCTTACCGTATGATTTGACTGTTTCTACACCTACGGGTGATTCCCTGACAGCCCTAGTTGTCTGTTTACAATGCCCGGTTGTTATAGAGAACCGATCTTTTCTTATAGACCTAGTCTATCTGCCCATGCAGCAGATTGATATTATCTTAAGCATATACTGGCTTTCGGCCAACCATGTGGTACTAAACTGTTCAAATAAAACCCTCTGTTTCTCCGAGCAAACTGAATCATTGCCTGCCAGTGATGGTGTGTCCGGAGGTGTGCAATCAAAGGAATACATGGTGCTATTTTCTTTGGAAGCTAAGGAGATTCCGACTCTAGATGCTTTGCCAGTAGTGCGTGACTTTCTAGATGTTTTCCCGAATGATGTGCCAGGATTACCACCCAAGAGGGAGGTAGAGTTCGCAATCGATCTTGTACCTGGAGCTGGACCAATTTCGATAACACCCTATCAAATGTCTCCAACGAAGTTGGTAGAGCTGAAGAAGCAATTGGACGACATGTTGAAGAAGCCGTTTATAAGACCAAGTGTTTCCCTGTGGGGAGCACCTGTGTTGTTTGTCAAGAAGAAGGACGGTAATGCAAGGTTGTGTGTGGACTACCGACAACTCAACAAAGTAATGATCAAGAGTAGATACCCGTTGCCAAGGATCAACGATCTTATGGACCAGTTTAGGGGAGCAATGATGTTCTCGAAGATCGATTTGAGATCCAGATATCATCAGATAAGAGTGAAAGAAGATGATATGCCGAATACAGCTTTCAGGAGTCGGTACAGATATTATGAGTATCTAGTTATGCCTTTTGGTGTGACTAATGCTCCTGCAGTGTTCATAGACTATATGAATAGAATCTTCAGACCGTACCTTGATAAATTTGTCGTTGTTTTCATCGATGACATCCTTATCTACTCCTCAGACAAGGAAGAGTATCAAGATCATTTGAGGGTTGTACTTCAAGTTCTCAAGGACAGATAACTCTATTCCAAGTTGTCTAAGTGCGAATTCTGGTTGGAGGAGTTACAATTCCCTGGACATAGGATCAACAAGGATGGTATAGCAATAAATCCTACAAAAGTAGAAGCTGTGGTTAAGTGGGAAAGCCCTAAGACGGTAAGCGAGATCAGAAGCTTTCTCGGACTAGCAGGATACGACAGGAGGTTTATCGAGGGATTCTCGAAGATTGTGTTACCTCTGAAGCAATTAACGAGGAAAGGAAAAGCGTATGAATGGACAGAAGAGTGTGAGGCTAGTTTCCAAGAGCTGAAAAGAAGGGTAACTACATCTCCAGTACTAGTCTTGCGTGCTCATGCAAGAGAGGAAAGTGGTAGCCTATGCTTCCAGACAGCTAAAAGTGCATGAACGAAATTACCCAACCATGACCTTGAGTTTGCCGCAATAGTGTTTGCATTGAAGATATGGATACACTATGTCTATGGCGCTAAATTCAGTGTGTTTAGCGACCATAAAAGTTTAAAGTATCTGTCCGACCAAAAGGAGTTGAACATGCAGCAGAGGAGATGGATGTTATTCATAAAGGATTCCGAATTTGATCTACAGTACCACCCAGGAAAGGCCAACATGGTAGCAGATGCATTAAGTCGTAAATCTCTGCATATCTCAGCTCTAATGGTGAAAGAGCTGGAGTTGTTAGAGCAGTTTAGAGAACTGAACTGGGACGTGGAGTGGTGTAAGGATAAGATAAGTTTAGGAATGGTCACTATCACTAGTGATTTTCTGAAGTTGATCTGGAAGAAGTAAGGAAAAGATCAGTACCTACAGGAAAAGAACAAGACGGTAGAAGAAGGAAGGACTTCGGAATCTAAGAGAGGTGCTGACGGAATTCTGAGGTTTTGGGACAGAATATGTGTGCCTAAGGATAGCGAAGTTAGGAACATGATCTTGGAAGAAGCACACAAAAGCAAGCTAAGTTTTCATCCCGGATCTACAAAGATGTACCAGGACCTAAAGGGAATGTTTTGGTGGCCTGGGATGAAGAAGGAAGTAGCAGAGTATGTCCAATCCTGTCTGGTGTGTCAAAAGACAAAGATTGAACATTAAAAACCAGCAGGGTTATTGTAATCACTGGACGTCCCAGAATGGAAATGGGATAGCATTGCAATGGATTTTGTTTCTGGACAACCAAGGACGCAAAGGAGGTGTGATGCAATTTGGGTAATCGTTGATAGGCTTACGAAATGTGCTTATTTGTTGCCGATTAACCAGAGGTATTTTTTGGAAAGATTAACCCAAATTTACATCAAGGAAGTGGTAAGATTGCATGGAGTACCTTCGAGTATGATTTCGGACAGGGATCCGAGATTTACTTCAAGATTTTGGCAGAGTTTAAACGGTGCTTTGGGAACTAAGCTAAGGATGAGTTCAGCCTATCATCCGCAGACTGATGGTCAGTCCGAAAGGACGATTCAATCTTTGGAGAATCTTTTAAGAGCATGTGTTTTGGAAAACACAGGAAGTTGGGACGAATTCCTTCCACTGATTGAATTCACGTACAACAATAGTTTCATCTCGAGTATTGGCATGGCGCCATACGAGGCACTGTATGGACGAAAGTGCAACGCACCACTCTGTTGGTATGAAACCGGTGAGAATCAGTTGATAGGACCAGAGATAGTGCAGCGAACAACGGAGCAAGTTAAGAAAATTCGGGAAAGGATGAAAGTCGCACGAGATTGGCAGAAAAGCTACAGTGACAAGAGGAGGAGACCTCTGGAGTTCCAGGAAGGCGATCATGTATTTATGAGAGTCACTCCATGAACTGGAATTGGCAGGGCAATCAAATCCAAAAAGCTTACACCTAGATTCATTGGACCATTTCAAATTCTTCGCCGAATTGGTCCAATTGCCTACCAAATTGCTTTACCTCCCAACCTATCCAATATTCATGATGTATTCCATGTTTCCCAACTTCGAAAATACCATCCTGATCTATCACATGTGATAGAGCCTGAATCAATTCAGATAAGGGAGAACTTAGAATATGAAGCACTGCTTGTACGAATCGAGGATAAGAGGATGAATGAACTCTGCGGGAAGCAGATTCCCTTAGTCAACAGGTCATATGGGATGCTACAACAGGAGATGCCACCTGGGAACGTGAAGAAGATATGCAGCAGCGATATCCAAATTTATTCTAAGGTACGTCGAATTTCGAAGACAAATTCTTTTTAAGGGGGTAGTAATGTGACACCCCGATTTTCATGCTTTCTAAGATCGATAAACTATATAAATGAGTTTATATTTTTATCTGAGGTTTAGAAAATAAAATTAAATAAACTAAGACCACATTCATACTCTACGCTATCGTAGGGAGTTATGGTTAAATTTTGGGTTGAAAATTCAGACGGAGTCTGGTTTGCGTTTTCACTAACAGTAAGATTTTACCGATCAGAAGACCTAATTTTGACTTATAAACGAAACAATTAGATTTAGAATCGAATTTCCAACAATTTTGATAAAATTAGTTTTTCGCACTAAAAAGTTAAATAATATAAAAGTTATTCGGGCGAAATCTCAAATCGGGTGAAAAATGGAGCTGAATAGGGATTTACATGGACCCGCTAACGGATAATCTTGAAGTCACTTCAGGTCAAATCACCCAGGAAAGCGTGCCAGTGTCATGATGATTTTTAGAAAATATCTGGACGCGAAAAGATCAAAATGTCCCTGACCTTTTTCACAATTACCATTTTGATCTTGTGTGAAAAGACTCTTTTGCCCCTTAAGTGAAATTATTTGGCCTTCCTTATCCCTCCTTCACCTCTCCCACGCCCCCTCCCTTCATCAAGTCCTCATTCACTTCATTCTCTCCAAAACACATTTCTTCCTTCACTTTCTCTCTTTTTTCTTAAGAAACTTCAAGTGATTTTTTGAAGCAAAGGTGATACCCTTGATCATCTTCATCTTCCAAGAGGTATGAACCCCTCATTTGATCTCTCAATCTTCTTATTCTTCATTGAAAATCTTGTTTCTTCAACTATGTTCAATTTTAAGATTCAAACTTCATAAATTCATAAAATAGTGTAGAAAAATCCTTTTAATATAAAACCAATTTCTATGAGCTAGTTTCATCATCCTCTTTCATTGTCTAAGAGCATGTAATCAGAAGATTTCCCTAGCCCATATGGGTATGGAGAGGCCGAAACCCATAGGGTAGGAAAGTTTGAATTTTTTATTCAAGTTTTGAAAAATGAGACTTGATTTAGTGTTAGGTATACCTAAGAATCATTGATCTAAGAGTTAGAAACTTTTAGACATCTCTAATCTATTTTTCTCAATGATGGCCGAACCTAGCTTGTGTGAAAACTATGAGTTTTGCTTGAAGTTTTTGTATAATAAAACTTGCTTTGGTGTTGTATATACTTGAGGATCATTCATCCAAGCGTTAGAAATTGTCAGACATCTCTAGCTATTTTAAACCTTGATGGCCGAACCTAGGTCCTAGGAGACAAAGAGATGTACTTTTGTTAATGTTAAAGTTGTGATTTGTTGTGAAGGATCAGACTGTGTTTGATTGCTCTAAAGCATGCTGAAGTGTTGGTTGCAGACCTGTATTCGGAAGCTTGGATGGGAAGACGAGCATGCGTAGCACTTTCAGGTGGGGAGAAAGAACTGTTATCGTCGGGAAGGCAAGCTTAGTATAGACTATATACATGTGTAGGGGAACCTTAAACCCTATTAGAGGTTGGGCCCTGGACAAAGTATCTGGACCCTAGGTGTAGGTACCTTTGGGCTATCACCACTAAGATGATAATCTAGATGATGTGATTGTTGGGGTTGATATGTTGAACTGCCTATGTGATTTGCTGTTTATCTGCTATGTTAAACTACCTATGTGATTATCTGTTTATCTGTCAACTTGATGATATTTATATTGGCATATTTATTGTTGTGATATTTTATTATGGTGATTGGCTGGCTGGTTGTTGATGAGAGTATGGTGGGATTGCGATGTTGTTCGGATTGATACCATCGTGGTCCTGACCATGCAGTTGTGGGTCGTGGACACAAGACGTCGTGATGTTGATGTTGATGTTGATGTTGACGTTGATGTGGATGCGGTGCACCATGGTTGTGGCCAAGTGCTTAGGTGTGGGATCCCGATATCAATCTATGATGGATGTTTGTTGTATATCATAGCATTTCAAACCATAGCATATTTGGTCCCAAAGGGGATGTCCAATCCGAGGCGGGATGTCCAATTGGGGACGTGATGCTTTTAATCCTTACGAGGATGTCCAATTGGGGACGTGATATTATTAATCCCGACGGGGATGTCCAACTGGGGACGTGATGATATCGGCCGACATGCATATAAGGATGATGACATGCATATGGGGATTAGTACCCTTCGTAGAGGTTTGATATGAGAGAATGGCTTTTGATATGGTTGTGTTGTATGACTCGAGAGATGGGTGGTGGTGTGTTGTATGATTTCCATGTGTTGTGTGCTACATGTATATATATCTTATACTATTGCCCCTCTCCCATATTTGATGATGCATATTTTTTATCTCCCTGTATCTTTCTCTGTATGTTTCTTTAATTTTATATGAAAACCCTGTGGAGGAACTAGCTGTCTAGGAGTTGGATGGCACTCCTTACGAGCCTAATGCCAGTGGACGAGCCATGGATCCTAGACTCTAGAGGTTGGGTGGCGACCGCCGTTCGCCTGATAGTCTTCTCTTTATCTTTTGGTGTATTTTGATTATAGTCTGTACCGACGTACTCTGTATGTATACAATACTACTGTAGCCCTACTGATGGGGCAACTGATGCATATATAAATATATCTTATATTTCATAGCTGTGTACTCTGATATGCGGCGTGCCTTAATTTAGTTTTATTTCCACGTTTAATCTTTCGCTTCGCTTCCTATTAATAAGGCACGCTAATGTTTATAATATGATTAAGGATAGTTAATATCTTAGGTTCTTCAATGGAACGGCGGGTTGTCTCTGTTGAGATGGAAGGCAGACGCCACTTGGACAGGCGCCTTCCACGACAGCAATTTAAAAAAATTCCACGTTGGCAAAAGCAACTCCATTTTGGTAATATGCTTCAAAACAACCCCATTTTGGTAAATTATTTGTAAAAGTACCCTTATTTGGTCAAAAAGCCTTCCATTAATCACTATTATTAAGAGTAAAACAACTTAGATACTGTTTGGTAAAAATAGTTGATATGCTAAGTTATGGTTGATAAGCTAATTTTTACCTGATATCTTTTCAGCTAGCTGATTAAATTTGAAGCATTTGGTAAAAGTAGCTATTAAACTATCTTATAAATGTAAAATTATATTTATATGATTTTATAGCAATTCATTTTAAATTCTAATTAAAACTTTATAATTAGAATATTAATTTTTAACTTTATTTTAATATTTTTATTAAATAACATAAACCAAATGAGATGTTTATATGATATTTCTATATAAATTTTATTTTATGAGAGATCGGGTAAAATAGGAATTTCATTAAATTAATAAGAGTAAAAATGAGAGAAAAGTTTATAAGCTATAAGTTAAATAAATTAACTTACGAAGAAAAGTTATAAGCTACTAATAGATAACCCTATTTACCAAACATATCTACTTTAGTCAGAAAAGCTTATAAGCTAGTCTAATAAGCTATAAATTAGCTTATTGGACTTGCGAAAGGGAGTCTTGATTGACAAGAAGAAGAGATTTACATTATTTCTAGTTTTTTTTTTTTTTTTTTTGGTGAACAAAAGGTGTTAAACCCCAACCAAAAACCCACTTAAAGCCTTTAGGAAACCAAGTACAAGAAACATATGCCCTTAAGGCATTATCAATACAACTAGGAGGAAAATCAAAAATTCTATAAGGCACATCCATAGATAGACCATACTTTGCCAGAGCATCAGCCACCTGATTAGCTTCCCTGAAAGTATGCTGCCAGTAGATAGACCCTGAACCATTATTAACACCATGAATAGCATTAACAAGGCTATAACATGAATGAGTTCTGCAACACCCATTCGAAACAAGTCCCAAAGCCACCTTAGAATCGGAGAGAACCCGAATATTTATAAAACCTCTACTCCAAGCAATTTTGAACCCATGAAAAATCGCCCATAATTCAGCCTCCAGCACATTACAAGTGCTAAGATGGACCGAAAATGCAAATAAGAAATTTCCTTGATCATCCCGCGCCACCCCACCACAAGCACTGTTTGTACCCGCATGGACAACCGATCCATCAGTGTTCAGAGCTATCTCACCAACACGAGGAGGAACCCACCTTATACTACTATCAGCAGCTGGCACCACATCCAACCCATGCAGCTGCTCATTTTGGTCATAAACAGATCTAATTGCCTCCATTAACTTCTTCGATCTATGCAATAATTCAGATAAAGACCAAACATAATTGTTAAAGATCATATCATTTCTGCGCCACCAAATCAAGTCTAAAAGAACACCAAAAATCAAATTCCACCTAAAGCCATGAACCTGATCCATATTCATAATGTTTATATAAAGTCATTCCTCCCAATTATGAATGAAAAAGGAACCTGTTGAAGAAACAGGTAGCACCTCCATCCAAGCACTTCTCACCACCTCACAATCTCTAAACACATGAAAATGATCTTCCACCTCACTACTACACAGCCAACACAAATTATTAGGAGCCATATTTCTCCTAAATCTTGCAACGTTAGTTAACAAAGCTGCATGAGAGAGTTTCCACAAAAAATATTTTATCCTCTCAGGCCTTTCCAATGCCATACCGCAGTGAACAAAGCCTTGTGGGGTGCATTTCAAAAAGATTCATCTCCTCATAGGCCAAAGACATAGAAAAAATCCCATCCGCAGCAGGCCTTCATGCTATCCTTTTCGCGATGTTAGATTGTAAAGGGACCACCATCGCATGAATCCTATTAATAATATGAGCAGGCAACAAGTGTGAAACAACACTTAAATTCCATTGCCCATTCGCATTCACATAATCAGAAATAGACTTAACCATATCACTGTGAGAGAGGACACCTGTAACATGATTAACTAGTGGGCCATAAATTGTCACCCAATTGTCAGTCCAGAACTTTGTTAAAAGATCATTCCCAATCCGCCAAATAATCTTGCTTTGAAAAATATCCCAAGAAGCATACAATTCACGCCAAAAATTGCTCCCGCTCCTCTTAGCGTCCAGATTAGGCATATAATCCAACCCACATCTATATTTACTCCTAATAACTGAAGACCAAAGAGAGTCCTGGTAATTGCACAATCTCCAATTAGCTCTCATCATGTAGGCTAAATTAACTTCTCCAGTTTTCCTCAACCCTAAAGCACCATACCTCTTAGGATAACAAACTCTCTCCCAAGAAATCAAATGAGTCTTCCTACCTTGACCAGTGTCACCCCAAATGAAGCTTCTGCACACCTTATCAATATCTTTGCATATAGATTTAGGAAGCATCACCGTTTGCATAACATAGGTAGGAAGTGCTTGAATAACAGACTTAGCTAAAGTCACTCTCCCAGCAAAGGATAAATTTTTTGCCTTCCATGAACTAAGTCTAGAGTTCACTTTATCCATTACAAACTGAAAAGTACCTCTAATGACCCGTTTATGCAAAATAGGCACACCAAGGTATTTTCCCAAGTTCTGTGTTCACTGAATGCCCATCGACTCACTCAATTTCTAGTTGGTAACTTAAAAGTAAATTAAATATTTTATTAGTTTAAAAAATTATTGACATTTTAAAGATTTCTCAATTTTTATAGTCATTTTAAAATATCAATAAATGTTTATTGTATTTTTTACTAACTATATCTATAAGCATTTATAACAAATAAAATAATGCTTAATTTTTATTATATTTATGAAATAATTATTATTAATAATTTGTTCCCATATTTTTACTATGTTCGTCCATATATTGCTTCTTTAATTATTAATGAAATGCCATGAGTACTATTCAATAAAAAATAATAATAATAATTATTATTATTATTATTTAATCAAATAATATAATTTTATTAATAATTAAAATTGTTTAATATATTTCCTACTATATTGCTTAGTATAATTAAATATTCTATTCACTTTCTTTTGATTTTCAAGATATTAAGAGAATGTTAAGAGGATATAACAAAATCTCTTTTATCTTAGAATTAAATGAAAAATATTGGGTGCCCTACCGTATCATAAGTTTTTTTTTATAATGAACGTTTTAGTCATGCAAATATGATTTTTTGTTTTGTTTTCTCTAAAAAATTAAATTTGACATTGCAAGTTTCTAACTTTTGGTTTAAATCCTACCATCACGTCCTTCTGTTAAGTGTTGATGTTGCAAAGGAGTCTTACACCAGCCATGCCACATGGGCAATATTATTTATATTTTGAGTATTGCTATATATATAGTACGAAATACAGTAATAAGAAATTTGATGAATGGTCTTTTTATTTTATCATTTTGCGAATTGCATAAAGATGGTTTTTCCTCCAAACCATGTTCAATCTATTCTCAAGCTCCTCTTCTCCATCGCGTGTCTCATTCTCTCACACCTACTGTGATTCTACAGATACATTTCCCCAAAAACTCCAAAAATTCATCTAAAAAAACTTAGCAATCACTACAACAGATTCGGGATTTAATAACGTGTAGTTTTTACATTTTATAGCGCATTAGGTGTTGAGCCTCCAAAATATCTGATGTGCATTTAACTAAGTTTTGATGAAAGCTAAACATTTGTTCAATGATTTAATTGAACTCTTTTAGTTGCTGACCTGTCTATTTAGTGTGCAGATTTATATAATAAGTTTTGATCACCTGTCTATACTAAGTCCAAGCTAGTTTAAGCTTGAGATCACCCGTCTGAACAAGGAATGTTCACTCGTCTAAAGCCTATATGAAGATGTTGACTTTATAGTTAAAAGTCAACCCGTCTAAAAAAGTTATTCCCCCATCTGCTGATTCTCGTAAAGAACCTCGTACAAGATTGAAGATTTCTCTTAGCTGTCCTCTCAAAGTTGATAATGCTGAAGACTTCTATCACGAAGATCAATAAATCAGAAGTCCAGCCAATAAAGAATTCTCGTAACTAAGAAAAGAAGTACAACAAAAGAACTTTATCCCTGAGTACAACTGGGAGTTACACGCAAAGGGAAAGTTTGTCTGCAAAGGACAAAAAGCATTTGTAATGACTGAAATGACTGATGCTGCGTCAGAAGACTCTGTCCTTCCTATGTTAGAGAACAAGCAACGTTCCTCAAGCATTAATGGATGACCAGAACGACTCTACTTGCATTTAATGAGGATTTGCAAAAAGCCAAACTTTCAAGGAATGTCTCTAACGGCTTCAATCTCTAGAAGACTATTTAATGAAAAAGACATTGAAGATTCCAATAGGGAACTATCACAGCATTCAAAGAGCAATTACTCTGTGCATTTATATCTTCATTCTTTCATTCCTTATTCTTCAATCATTTGAAGTTAATACGCAGTCTTTCAAACCTTCACATCTAATACAGTCATCTGAGTGCTTGTGAAAGACTTGCAAGTTGTAATTAGTTTACTTCTTCTCTCAAACAAATCTGAGTGAGCCTAAAGAGACTAGGTGAGAAAACAATACTTGTGTTAGAGCCTGAAGAGGCTAGGTGAGCAAAGTATACTTGTCTGTCTTGTAATTTGATCAGTTATAGTTGAGAAAACTTGGTGCTGCCAAGGATTAGACGTAGCCTCACTTATTAAGGGGTGAACCAAGATAAATCTGCTATGTTTAATCTCTCTATTCCCGATCTAGTATGGATCGTACATGGACGGTAGTTGGAGTAGGTGGCTCTCCTAGGGTTTCCTCATCTGGGGTCCTAGGGAAGAAGATCAAGTTATCTCTTTAGTTTCATTATTTACCTTAAGTGTCTTTTAACTAAGGAGGTTATAACTATATTTATCAATCTATTTTCCATTTTGCATGATTGTGTGCTTCTCTGTGAAAGCCTTCAGACAAGTTGCTTGTCTGATTGCTCTATCTTTAAACACTGGTCTATTCCCTACTGTGCTTGCGAAAAAGTTTCTATTTCTCCTTAAATCTGGTAAAGACAATTCAATCCCCTTCTAGTGTTTACATCTGTCTATTTCAGTTGGTGTCAGAGCTCAGCCTCTGGGTTGAGCACCTAACAATGTAGAGAAAATATCCTGAAGAATAGACAATGACTACTGGAGCAAGCTCAAGTGGAAGCACCCAACCTAAAGGAGGCTCCATGACCAGATCTCTTTTCTTCAATGGTGTAAACTACAACTATTGGAAAGAAAGATTTCACTGGTTCATTCTGTCAACAAACTCTAACCTCTGGGATGTCATCACTGATGGTCCTTACACTCCAAAGAATGATGATAACTCAGATGAGCTAAAAGCTCAGTGGACACCTGCACGAAAGACAAAGTGGGATCTAAACCACAAAGCCAGATGTGCTATAATCTGTGTTCTCAGTCCAGAAGAATTTGAATAAGTTTGTTCTTGTGATTCTGCTAAAGAAATGTGGGACTCTTTATCTGTCACACATGAAGGAACTTCCGAAGTAAAAGAATCAAAGATTTCCATGCTTGTCAGAAAGTATGAACTATTCACCATGGATGAAGGTGAATCTGTTGCTCAGATGATTGGAAGATTCCAAATATTACAAATGGTTTGAAGTCTCTTGGTAAAGTATATACAAATGTTGAGAAGGTTGCCAAAATTCTTAGAAGTCTTCCAAGGCAATGGAGACCTCTTGTCACTGTTATATCTCAAGCCAAGGATCTTACTACCTTGACCATGGATGAACCTCTTGGCACCCTCACTGTTCATGAGCAAGAGCTCAATGAAGATGTGTCAGTCAAAAAGGGCAAGGCCATTACTCTAAAGGCTGATCTAAAGGCATTTAAAGCCTTAAAAGCTTTAAAGGCTGGCGAGTCTGCTGGTGACGCAGATGAGTCTGAAGATGAGGATTCTGATAGTGATGAAGAGACATCTCTCATGACCATAAAGATGAGAAAACTCTGCAAAAAGAAGAAGTTTAGAAAGGAGAAGCCTTTCAAAAGATTCAACAAGGAATCCACATCAACAGACAAGAGTCATATTGTCTACTATGAATGCAAGAAACCTGGTCACATCAAATCTGAGTGCCTTTGTTTAAAGAAAGCTCCTCAAAATAAGTTCTTTAGAAAGAAGAAGAAAGGTATGATGGCCACATGGGAAGATCTTGAGTGTATATCTTCTAATAGAGAAGAGATAGGAGGAAGCCAATCTCTGTCTGATGGCTAACGCAGATTCAGATCCTGAAACTGAGGTACATTCTGAATTTAAGGAATTGCATGATGCCTATAAAGAGCTGGTAGAGGAATCCAATGGCTTATCTAAGGCTTTCAAATCCCTCAAGAGAGAGTTTGTTAAACTCCTTAGTGAGCATAAACAAAAATCTTCTTCACTAAAAATGAATGCATAGTCAAAGACAAGAGTGGCAAGACCCACTTTTCAGCTAGTAGACAACAAAATCTTTATAAAATTGAGCTAATAAAACTTTAAGATCAAAGTGTCACTTGTCTGATGTCTAAAGAGGATGAAAGATGGTTATGGCATAAGAAACTAGGATTTGCTAGTATGAAACTAATTTCAAAATTGAAAAAGGATAACCTAGTGAGAGGATTGTCAGATATCAGTTTTAAGAAAGATGTTTTATGTGATGCATGTCAAAGAGGTAAACAAGTAAAATCAAATTTCAAATCTAAAAACCTTATATCAACCTCTAGACCTCTTCAGTTGTTACACATGGATCTGTTTGAACCAATTAGTGTTGCTAGCTTAGCTGGAAGGAAATATGGATTTGTCATAGTTGATGACTATTCTAGATTTACTTGGGTACTTTTCTTAGCCCACAAGGATGAGTCTTTTAAGGCTTTCTCTGTATTCTGTAAGAAAGTACAAAATGAGCAAGGTTTCTGTATTTCTACCCTTAGAAATGATCATGGGAGAGAATTTGAAAATGATCAATTCAGACTGTTTTGTGAGGAGAATGGAATCTCTCACAACTTCCCTTCACCTAGAACTGCACAACAAAATGGAGTGGTTGAGAGAAAGAACAGATCTCTGCAAGAGATGGCTAGGTCTATGCTCAATGAAAATAATCACCCTAAGTACTTCTGGGCTGAAGCAGTAAACACTGCATGTTATGTACAAAACAAAATACTTATAAGGCCTTTCCTAAAGAAGACTTCTTATAAACTATGAAAAGAAAGAAAATCCAATATATCTTACTTCCATGCATTTGGATGTGAATGCTTCATCCTAAACACTAAGGAACAACTTGGAAAGTTTGATTCCAAAGTGGATAAATGTATCTTCATTGGATATTTTGAAATGTCTAAGGCATATAGAGTCTATAACTTTAGAACCTCTGTGGTTGAGGAATCCATTTATGTGAAGTTCAATGACGGTTTAAAGACTGATAGGGAACTATCAGATCAAGAAGATGACCATGCAGGACTTGACTTGACCAGACATGATAGTCAACATCCAGACATATCTAAAAATGAACATGTTGAAGAATCTGTCAGACAAGTGGAACAGACAAGTCAACAGATAAGTCAAAATCAGCATGATGATACAAATCTCAGAAAAGACTGGAAATTCAAAGTTCATCAATCTGAGGATCTTATCCCTCTGAAGGTGTTAGAACTAGATCTGTCTTAAGAGAATCAAACAATATGGCTTTTCTATCAGAAATTGAACCAAAGTATATTGAAGAAGCTTTAGAAGATGAAAGCTGGATTCTTACCATGCAAAAGGAATTGAATCAGTTCACAAGGAATGATGTCTGGAACTTGTCTCCAAACCAACAGACAAGTCTGTTATTGGAACAAGATGAGTTTTCAAAAACAAGTTAGATGAATATGGCAAAGTTGTCAGAAACAAACCAAGGTTGGTAGCTCAAGGCTATAACCAACAAGAAGGTATTGCCTATACTGAAACATTTTCACCTGTAGCTAGGATAGAAGCTATACGCATATTTATGTCATATGCTACACAACATGAAATCACTTTATTTCAAATGGATGTGAAAAGTGTTTTTTTAAATGGTATAATTGAAGAAGTATATGTTCAACAACCTTCTGGTTTTGAAGATATTGAAAAACCAAATCATGATTTCAAACTTAAAAAAGCTTTATATGGTTTGAAACAAGCACCTAGAGCATGGTATGATAGACTTAGTTTTTTCTCATGAATAATGGTTTTATTAGAGGAAAAGTCGACACAACCTTGTTTAAAAAATGCTCAAGAGATAACTTCATAGTAGTTCAAATATATGTTGATGATATTATTTTTGGAGCTACTAATGAAAAGCTTTGCAAAGAATTTTCTAAACTAATGCAAGCAGAATTTGAGATGAGCATGATGGGAGAATTGAAGTTCTTCCTTGAGCTGTAAATCAAACAGACAAGTGATGGTATCTACATCCATCAACAAAAATACACCAAGGAAATTCTAAATAAATACAAAATGGATAGCTCAAAGGTTATGAAAACTCCCATGCAACCCAATGCTAATCTAAGCAAAGATGAGGAAGGTAAAAAGGTAGATCAAACTGTCTCCAGAGGTATGATTGGATCCTTACTATACTTAACTTCTAGCAGACCTGAAATTCAGTTTACTGTCTGTATGTGTGCTAGATTTCAATCTGATCTTAGAGAATCCCATCTTAAGGTTTTTAAAAGAATATTTAGATATTTGCTTGGAACCACTAATCTGTATTTAAGAACACAAGAATACAGGTTAGTTGGTTTCTGTGATGCTAACTTTGCTAGAGACAGAATTGAAAGGAAAAGCACCAGTGGAGGATGTCACTTCATTGGAGCAAACTTAGTCTCTTGGTCAAGCAAAAGACAAACAACAATTGCACTCTCAAGTGCAGAAGCAGAATATGTCTCTGCTACAAGTTGCTGCTCACCGCTTTTATGGGTAAAACATAAACTTGAAGATTACTCTATATTTGAGCATAACATATCTGTCTGGTGTGATAAATCAAGTGCTATTTGCTTAAATAAAAATCTCATACAACATTCTAAGTCTAAGCATATAGAAATTAAACATCGCTTAATAAGGGATTATGTTCAAAAAGGTGTGTTTGATATCAAGTTTGTTAAAACTGAGAATCAATGGGCTGATATTGTCACAAAACCCTTAACTAAGGATAGGGTTAAATATATTAGAGATAACTTGAACATGCATTGCATTGTTGAATAACCTGTCTAATGAGTGCCACTTTACCTGTCTATGCTTACCTGTCTGACCCTGCTAAGTCATACTCGTATGAACTTCTAAATGGTTTTTATTTATTAATGCCATTTAAATATCTGAGGCAAAACATGCACATGACAGTTGTTTCTTTTTAAAACCACGTTTTCTTAAAAAGATTTAAATCGTTTATAGCTTTTAAAATAAAAAAACTTTACATATCTTTAAAAAATAACTTCATCTGACGATCCTTCTCTGTTACGTTTTCAAACCCTCTCTCTGCCCTCATCCTCTCATCTTCCTTCTCTTCCCTCCAAAACTCTCTAACCCTAAACCTTCTGCTATGGCACCAAAAAAGAAGCCCTCTTCTGCAGATATCACACAAAGGTACGATATGGACGTAGAGGATGTTGAAAAGATCATTACTGGCAAAACTGTGGATCTTGAGGCTATGAAACGTCTGGGAGTGGATGTAACTGAGGAATTTGAATACTCTAAGTGGGCTTCATTCTTCAAGATGAAAGATCTAGTGCACCCTAAGATGGTGAGAGACTTTTGGACCAGCATTGTAGTCGTTGAGTCCGCACATGGTTTTCTCACTGAGATACAAGGACGTGTTCATGGACAACGCTTCTCTTTTACCCTCAACACGCTGGAGATCACAACTGGTTGCCTAGGATTGAGGCTGGTTTTACAGAATCTTGGGAAAGTCAAGTTGGTGAAGATGATATTAACATCGCCTTATATGGTGTTCCACACCCTCCAAACTCTAGATCCATAACCCTTGTTCCTAAATGTCGTTTCTTGCAAAAACTTCTGCAAGAATGTCTGATGCTTAGAAAGGGATCTAAAGATAATGTCTCTAAGATGGACAAGTTTGCCCTCTATCATCTCATCCACAAGATCAAGATTGAACTAAACGATCTCATCTTCAAGAATTTCCTGGCCTTAGTTAGGAGACCTAGCTCCCCTACTTATCCTTATGGAATGCTTTTGACCAAACTCTACAGAATAAAGATCTTTGTTCCTGAAGATGTTGCCTATGTTGACTTGGCTCCTGCTCTAGACAAAAAGACCTTGTCTATGATGAAGTTCTCTGTTCCATCTCAACCTTCATCAGATCAAGCTTCTGAGGAAAAGAAAAACAAGGCTCATGTTGAATCAGAAGACGAGTCTGATGTCCCACTATCTGAGAAGTTGTGGGAATCTGCTGGAAAAGTTGCTAGATAAGATCAGAGGCCTTCATCTAAGAAGCCAACTCCTTCTACTGAGACAGAGCAAAGTGTTTAGCCTCTGACCTTCAAAAGAAAGAAGTTGTCTCCTAAGAAAAAAGCTTCTATTGTGGAGGATGCTGAAGTTGAGTCTACTCAACCAACAAAGAAGATTGTGTCGAAAAAGGCCCTTGCTGCTAACAGACAAGTCAATTTTGTTCCCAGTAAAGAGGATGTACCTGCTTAGGGGGAGCAGATGAAGAAGTGTTTGGAAAAACCTAAGGAAAGGAAAGCATTATGTCATGGGGCTATTCCTAAGAGGAAGGGATCATGAGTGCCGGTTGAAGCTGTTGTTGCTACTGCTGAAGAAGCTCTTGTTGTTGAGCCAGCTGTTGCTCTAGAGGCTCCCAAACGTCTCAAGAAGCTCAGGATGTCAGAAAACTCCACCTTTCTTGAAGACTATGTGCCTTCACCCTCATCCTCTTCATCTCCTGTAGATATCCCTTCTTCACCTATCTTCTCTCATAACACCCAAGCTTCATCATATATAGTTGTGTCTGATGTATGCCATGTTCCTGTTCAAAGGGATTTCACTCCCAACCGATTAGTTGGCATTTCATCATCTTTGTTCATATCTGATCTGCAACTCTTGCTGTTTGAAAGTGTTTCCAATCTGTCTATCATTCCTCCTCCCCCACCTCACATTACCAATTCCTGTAGGGACATGTACTTAATGTTTCCTATTGTCATTATCCTTCATCACCCTAACCCTGATGTTATTCACCCTAATGGCATAGTTATCCTACCTAATCCTTCTAGACCCCTCTTTTATCTCATCTATGGTTCCTATTCCTTTGTAGAATATATAGATCTTTTAATTCCTGGACATAGCTTATACTCTGCTGAACCCTGACCCCCACCTGAACCTATCATCATTATCCATCCACCTCTTTGTACTCTTCTATCCTCTATGTTTCCCTCATCTAAGGAAGCCTCTCCTTCTATTTTTGACTTTTCAAAATTTGCTTTTCTACCTCTTATTTTCTATAGAAATCTCTACCTATCCTTCTTTCCTAGGATTTCTAAGCCCTTCTCTGTCCCCCCTGCACCACTCATTTATGCTCTTCCCTGGCATTCTGAAGACTCTGATGACAACATTATTGTTGACAAAAGAGCCTTTCATGCTTTGCAGTATGAAGTAGAAACCTTGAGGAATTTGGTGGAAGCTGCTCATAGAGATCTAGCTGAAGAAACGAGAGCTAGAGCTGATCTAGACGATATAGTAGAAGCTCTCTTTGTTCTATTTAGTACTTATCAATAACACCCTTTGTAAACAACTGTGTGCACAACCAATGATTGATAAATATAAATATGGCTTTGTTTTACATTTTATTCATTTTCTCCTTCCTTTCTTTCTTTTTGATGATGTCAAAAGGGGGAGAAAACTAAATTGTAAAATGTTAACTTGTTAACTTGAAAGCAATAAAGTCAAAAATGTTAGAAATAATATTCCTTATGGAAAAATAATAGAGAAAGGTAAGTAAACAACTTTAACTTCTGATATAAGCTATTCTGATAGCCTAAACACAAATCTTATGTTATTTTCTCTGATAACTGTTTGTATTGATGTTGTTAATGTTCTTGAAATATTTGAAATCTGTTGATTTCTTTCAAGCTCGTTAAATCATTTTAAAATGTTTGTCATCATCAAAAAGGGGGAGATTGTTGAGTCTCCATAATGTCTGATGTGCATTTACCTAAGTTTTGATGAAAACTAAACATTTGTTCAATGATTTAATTAAACTCTTTTATTTGCTGACCTATCTACTTAGTGTGCATATTTGTACAATAAGTTTAGATCACCTGTCTGTACTAAATCCAAGCTAGTTTAAGCTTGAGATCACTCGTCTGAACAAGGAATGTTCACTCGTCTAAAGCCTATATGAAGATGTTGACTTTCTAGTTAAAAGTCAACCCGTCTAAAGAAGTTATTAACCTGTCTGGTGACTCTCATAAAGAACCTCATACAAGATTGAAGATTTCTCTTAGCTGTTCTCTCAAAGTTGGTAATGCTGAAGACTTCTCTCACAAAGATCAATAAATCAGAAGTCCAGCCAATAAAGTATTCTCGTAACTAAAAAGTAAGTACAACAAAAGAACTTTATCCCTGAGTACAACTGAGAATTACAGGCAAAGGGAAACTTTGTTTGCAAATGACAAAAAGCATTTGTAAATGACTGAAATGACTAATGCTGCATCAGAAGGCTTTGTCCTTCCTATGTTAGAGAACAAGCAACGTTCCTAAAGCTTTAATGGCTGACCAGAATGACTCTATTTGCATTTAATGAGGACCTTCAAAAAGCCAAGCTTTCAAGGAATGTCTCTAACGGCTTCAATCTCTTGAAGACTATTTAATGAAGAAGACATTGAAGATTCCAACAGAGAACTATCATGGTATTCAAAGAGCAATTACTCTGTGAATTCATATCTTCATTCTTTTATTCCTTATTCTTCAATCATTTGAAGTTAATACGCAGTCTTTCAAACCTTCACATTTAATACACTCATCTTAGTGCTTATGAAAGACTTGCAAGTTGTAATTAATTTACTTCTCTCAAACAAATTTGAGTGAGCCTAAAGAGGCTAGGTGAGAAAACAATACTTGTGTTAGAGCCTGTAGAGACTAGCTGAGCAAAGAATACTTGTCTGTCTTGTAACCTGATCAGTTATGGTTGAGAAAACTTGGTGCTACCAAGGACTGGACATAGACTCACTTATTAAGGGGTGAACCGGGATAAATCTGTTGTGTTTAATCTCTCTATCCCTTATCTCTTTAGTTTGATTATTTACCTTAACTGTCTTTTAACGAAGGAGGATATAACTGTGTTTATCAATCTGTTTTTCATCTTGCATGATTGTGTGTTTCTGTGTGAAAACCTTCAGACAAGTTGTTTGTCTGACTGCTCTATTTTAAAACACTCGTCTGTTCCCTGCTGTGCTTGCGAAAAAGTTTCTATTTCTCTTTAAATATGGTAAACACAATTCAACCCCCTTTTAATGTTTACATCTGTCTATTTCATTAGGGTGCTATCTATCTTGGAGCTATTGAAGTTGTATACAAGTATAGTGCTTCTGAAGCAATGTCGTAGATTTAACTGCAATAGTGTTTGTTCAATGAAACACTATAGTAGTTCACACTAAAATGCGCATCCAAGAAGCGGCGCTGACATGGGTTCATAATAAAGATAAGGCTGACTTAAAAATGTGCTATCTTAGTTACCTAAAAACTATAATGGGATTTCATTAAAGCTCTAAGTTTTAACTACGATAAGGTTTTATAAAACAAACGCTGTCTATTAGCCACCTTTTTTAATTGGTATTTTCACTGCTTTCGACACATTCCTCAACATTCACCAATCAAAAACAACATTCAACAATCAAAAAACAACATTCAACATTTGGCTTTTAAAAACAGCTTTCAGCATTCAGCATATTAAAAAATAACATTTAACATTCATCATTCAAAAACTAGCATTCAACAATCAACACCAATCATACCACTAATGCAATCAAAAAAATCGATCATAATCAAACTTTGGTTCTTAAAAACATATATGATAATGCAAAAACCAAAACATATACTCCAATGAATATATCAAAATTTGACAAAGTCCAACTTGCATCCTTCTGTAGTAATAGAAGCTCATCAATAGAACTGTCAACAATATCCTGAAGTTGAGACTTTAACATCCATCAAGAAATGCCACAAATGATTATTAAAGAAAAGCCATTATACCTCTATGAAACAAAAGATTAAAACAATCCTCCATTTTGAAACTACTATTATGCATTAATGAAACAAAAAAAAAAATCTAAAAAGACAATGACAAACCGTCACTACTGTTTTGTTGTCATCCAAAATAAGCTAGTAACAAGAAGCAAGTTTCACTGTTCTGTGTCTGAATCTGCATATTGAAAGTGCTATTATGCATTACTGAAACAAAAAAAATATATCTGAAAAGACAATGACAAACCTTCACTAATGCCTTGTTATCATCCAGAATAAGCTAGGGTCACATGTTTGATTCTAAGTGGATCGATTGAGTAGTCGTCCAATTGAAATTGGTCAAACTCAGTTTATAGAATCAAAATATTAATTACCAACACATTTTTTGTAAAAGGTTAAAGAAGCAAATTAACCAAATAAAACACATAGGTTTCTAAGGAGAACTTACAGTTGAACCTTCCAATATCAACTTCTCCAGGAGAAGGAATTTTGGAAAAAGTTCAAGAAACCATTGGTCTGTGATAAGGAGTAGTGGATCTCAGAAACATGTGTTGTTATTTTCCATGGAAGCTAAGGAATCTCCTAAATTCGATACGTTGCCTATAATGCAAGCGTTTCCGAAAGTTTTCCCTGATGATGTTCCAGGTTCGCCGCCGGAGAGAAAGATAGAGTTCGCTATAGATCTTGTGCAAGGAACTGGACCGATTTTGATAGCACCATATCGAATGTCTCCAGCAGAGTTAGCGGAGGTCAAAAAGCAGTTGGATGACATGTTGGGTAAAGAGTTTATAAGACCAAGTGCTTCACCTTGGGGAGCACCGGTGTTGTTCTTCAAGAAAAAGGATGGAAGTTCGAGGCTTTGCGTGGATTATTGGCAGTTGAACAAAGTGACGATCAAGAATAAATATCCATTATCTAGGATTTAGGACTTGATGGATCAGTTGAAAGGAGCAGCAATGTTTTCGAAGATCGACTTACGATCTGGTTATCATCATATTCGAGTCAAGAAGGAGGGTGTACCGAAGACGGCGTTCGGGAGTCGGTATGAACACTACGAGTATTTGGTTATGCCCTTTGGTCTGACTAATGCTCCAGCAGTGTTTATTGATTACATGAATCGGATTTTCCAACCGTTCTTGGATAAGCTTGTAGTTGTGTTTATCGACGACATTCTTATCTATTCCCGCAATCGGGAAGGACACCAGGAACATCTTAGGTATGTGCTTCAAGTGTTAAAGGACCGACAGCTTTATGTGAAGTTTTCCAAGTGTGAGTTTTGGCTAGAAAAAGTTCAATTCTTAGGTCATGTGATTAACCGAGATGGGATAGCGATAGATCCTGCAAAAGTTGAAGTTGTAATACAATGGGAGAGTCTTAAGTTGGTAAGTGAAGTACGAAGTTTTCTAGGGCTGGCTGGTTATTACCGAAGGTTCATCAAAGGATTCTCTAAGATCACATTGCCGATGACGCAGCTAACAAGGAAGGGAACATCCTTTGTATGGACGGATGAATGTGAGAAGAATTTTCAAGAGCTGAAGAAGAGGCTGACTACATCACCAGTGCTGACATTAGTAGATTCTTTAGGACATTTTGACATATACTGTGATGCGTCATACCAAGGTTTGGGTTGTGTCCTAATGCAAGAAGTAAGAGTAGTAGTGTATGCTTCACGACAACTAAGAGTTCATGAGAGGAACTATCCTACTCATGATTTGGAGCTAGCAGCTATAGTGTTTGCTTTAAAGATATGGCGACACTACCTCTATGGAGCTAAGTTTACAGTGTACAATGACCATAAGAGGTTAAGGTATCTGCTTGATCGGAAAGAGTTAAACATGAGACAAAGAAGGTGGATGGAGTTCATAAAGGATTATGAATTCGATCTACAGTACCATCCAGGAAAAGCGAATGTAGTAGCAGATACGTTAAGTAGGAAATTCTTGCACGTATCTGCTATGATGGTGAAAGATTTAGAACTAATTGAACAGTTTAGTGATCTGAATCTAGGTACGGATTTATCTAGAGACAAGATACACCTAGGGATGGTCACGATGACGAGCGACTTTTTAAAGACGATCAAGGAGAAGCAAGAAATTGATCTGTTTCTTCAAAAGATAAACGAACAAGTAACAGAAGGGCAGAACTTTTGAGTTGAGGATGAATCAAGATGGAGTCTTGAGATATGACAACAGGATTTGTGTGCCAATAGATATAGAGCTAAGAAGGATGATCTTGAAGGAAGCGGACAAGAGTAGGCTGAGTTTTCATCCAGGAGCGACCAAGATGTATCTAGACTTGAAGAAGATGTTTTGGTGGCCTGGAATGAAAAAGGAGGTAGCTGAGTATGTATTGGCTTGTTTAGTCTGTCAGAAAGCGAAGATAGAACTACAGAAGCCAGCAGGACTGTTACAATCTTTGGATATCTAGGAATGGAAATGGGATGGTATATCTATGGATTTTGTGGTTGGTTTGCCAAGAACTACAAAGAGGCATGATGCAATTTGGGTAATCGTCGATAGGTTGACGAAGTGTGCTCACTTCTTGCCTATTGGTAAAAGTTATACGTTGGAAAGGTTAACCTAGATCTACATCAAGGAAGTAGTAAGGTTGCACAGAGTGCCTTCTAGTATTGTTTCCTACAGAGATCCTAGATTTACATCTAGATTTTGGAAGTAGTTACATAAAGCTTTGGAAACTAAGTTAAGGTTGAGTTCTGCTTATCATCCTCAGATGGATGGTCAATCGGAACGAACGATTCAATCATTAGAAGATCTCTGGAGAGCTTGTGTTTTAGAACACACAGGAAGTTGGGATAATTTCTTACCATTGATTGATTTAACCTATAACAACAATTTTCACTCAAGGATAGGTATGGCACCTTATGAAACATTGTATGGAAGAAAGTGTAGAACACCGTTGTGTTGGTATGAGACAGGAGAAAGTCAAGTGCTAGGACCGGAAGTGGTACTACAGATGACAGAACAAATCAAGAGGATAGGGGAAAAGATGAAAGTCGCACAAGATAGACAAAAGAGTTATAATGATAAGAGGAGAAGACCTTTAGAATTCCACGAAGGAGATCATGTTTTACTGAGAGTGACTCCAAGGATTGGAATCGGCAGAGCAATCAAATCTAGAAAGCTTACTCCTAGATTCATTGGACCATTTCAAATTCTTCGTCGAATTGGTCCTATCATATTCCTTTACCACCAAACGTATCCAATCTTCATGTTGTCTTTCATGTTTCTCAGTAGAGGAAATATTAGCCCGATCCATCACATATCCTAGAACCGGAGTCAGTACAGTTGAGAGCAAACCTTGAGTATGAGGCCTTACCAGTATGGTTTGCGGATAGAGGGGTTAAGGAAAACCGAGGTAAACATATTCTCTTGTTCAAGGTCATATGGGATAAGACAACAGGAGATGTTACCTGGGAACGCGAAGAAGATATGCAGCAACAATATCCACATTTATTCTAAGGTACGTCAAATTTCGAGAACGAAATTTATTTTAAGGGGCGTGGAGTTGTAACATCCTCATTTTCATCACCTTAGTTGAATACATGAGTACATGTTTGACTTGAAAGTATGCTTAGAAAGTATGGCAAGAATTAGGGTTAAGTTAGAAAAGAGAAGCGTGAAGAACAAGTGATGCAGAACAGAACGCTCAAGCGTGGAGCGAGGGAACGCTCAACCGTGCTAACGCTCAACGCTCTAGCGTGGAGCAGGGTGGACGCTCAAGCATGGCCACTCTGACCAGTTGATTGGTAGTGATGGGACATAAAGTGACACGTGTAGATTACGCGTTGCAGCTGGCACGTGAGGGGCGGTGCCTTGGCGGTGAGGAATTGTCAACTCTCAAGCGTTGAGAAAGGCATTGCTCAAACGTTGGACCGCTAAAGCGTGGAGTTTTGGGACGCTTAAGCGTTGTCAGCAGAACATTTTGTCTATAAATAGTTCTTCATTTTCACTTGGATGAAGTTTACCTTCTTCACCATTTACAGAGAGCTCGAGACTAAGGTCCAGGAACAGCTGAGAGTTGAAATTCAAAGTTGTGATCCATTCGTTGATCTGATTCCAATTTCGTTGGTATTTTCATGATCAGCTCTTCGTCTACTTCAATTCTACTGATTTATTTTCGTGATTCGCTAAGGGTAAGCCGAGGTTCCGTATCTACCTACATTGTAACTATACAATGGCCTTCCTTTATTTCTAGCTTATATTCACGGTTTTAGCTTCGTATTAGGGTTAATGTTATAGTCTATGTGTTGTTTCCGTCATTAAGGCAAGTTTCGGAGTTGCATTCAGAGCCCGTTGAAGGAGTAGGACCGCAGCTGTAAGGAGCTAGTGGAGAGCTTGGAGAGTTCGTTGTGTTCGTCATCGTTGCTACGTTTACTAGCAGGTGGGAGAAAGAACCACAATATTGTTGGGGAGGCAAGAATAAAATAATATATATTGATATGCGTAGGGCGACCTAAACCCTACTAGGGGTCGAGTAATCGACAAAACCTAACTCACATTGGCGACTATTAGTTGGTGGTACCAATACAGTTTTAGGCATTGTAGGTTTATCGTCGATAGGTTGATTTTATGATATGTCGAGGTTGTATGCTTGTGTGTTGGTATGCTTAATATGATATATGTTGATATGTATGTTGTGCCTAGTAAGATGTTTAGGGTTACTTGAGTATATGCCTATGAGTAGATATGATGAACATGAGTATTGAATATTATTATGGTTGCTTATGATATAATATTTGTGATCATTGTTGTATGAGTAGAAATAGGCAGTAATTCCTGATGAATTGGGAGATGAACATGTGGTGAGGAATTAAAGGATATATACGTTGTAGTGCTCAACCTAGAGATCATGTTAATATATTTATGTTGAGATAAAACTGATACCCGGTTATGCCGGAGAAAGTTGGTCGTAGTTGTGTACAAGTTGCGGTTGAGACACTATGTTGCTGATCCTGAGATGAGCCGGTGAGGTTCTTGCTGCATCGTTGTTGTTCATCACTGTGTTGGCGTACGGGCGCTCAATCTTGCCTGCGGGGAGATGATCGTACACATCAGTTGTGTAACGAGCGAATATCCCGACCTGTCCTATAGGCGGGGGGATATGTCGTTGTCGTAAGTTGAGTTGTTGACGGGCAAATATTCTGATCTGGCCTGCGGGCGAGAGAATACATCGTACCCATGAGTTGAGTTGAGTCAAGAGGGTTGTTGGCCGAACCCTGCATTACGGGGGGTGGCATAGTGATGAATTGGACATCTTGATCTGTTGGGGATGTCGCGTCGTGATCGCGTCCATATAGTCGTTAGCTGTATGAATGTGAGAGACAGTAGCTAAGAGAGAAGAACTTGGGAGATGATTGTTTGATATTGTTGCACTGTTGTGTGTTGCTATCAGTATAGCTTATTTTATAGTTGTTTCCCTATCTATAATGTATTGATGTTTCTTATCTCTTGAATTTCCCTATGTTATATTTTATTCTCGATTGCACGAGAAGATCCTGTTGAGGAGCTGCCAGAGGAGATTGATGGCACACCTATTGAGCCTAATGTTGGCGGCAGAGCCTCGGATCCCTGTGTTGGGAGACTTTGAGTTGCTCTATGAGGAGGATGATCATTTCTGGGACATTGATTACTCCTAGCAACGAGTGGTGTATATGGGCCCGACTACCGTGTACTTTAGAGCTTGGGGATCATGAGGAGCTATTTAGTAGGTGACTTCCGGATCACCCAGAGATTACTGTTGGAGAGGCTGTGGAACAGGCCGTGGGACTACCATCATGATTCAAATACTGCTTGGAGATCTCACGCATCCTCTAGGACTGGTTTTGTGGCTCGAGGTTGACATCGTCATGCTGAGAGGAGGATGATGGAGTATCGTCGTCGCCGGATCGTGATGTCAGAGAGCGAGACGGAGTACGAGGTGTTGTAAACCTAACATCGGAGGCAGCGAGCTTCAGTTGGGAGTT
The DNA here is from genome assembly GCA_039655645.1 of Ammopiptanthus mongolicus. Taxonomy (NCBI): domain Eukaryota; kingdom Viridiplantae; phylum Streptophyta; class Magnoliopsida; order Fabales; family Fabaceae; genus Ammopiptanthus; species Ammopiptanthus mongolicus. Next base: position 32,689,415 of record CM077348.1, on the reverse strand, counting down.
CTCGTTATTCTCGTTAGAGTCAGGGTTGGATAGCCAGTCTCAGTTTTGTTATGGCCGGTACATTATAGCCACTATATGGGTTTGAGCGAAATGTATTTTTGGGGGCAAGAGAGGAAGTCTTATGTATTTTATTTTGTTGCCATGTTTTCCGTTTATATATGTTGCATACACTGAGGGTTTGTAGTTGGTATCAGTTGTTGTAGGCTGTACTGATGGAGCCAATACTTTGATATGCATGTTATATATGGTCCTGGTATCAGTGTTGGTTGTTTTAATAGTTCCGCATTTTTATATGATCACGCTTCGCTATAACTTTGAGAATATAATTTCAGGTTACTAAATGGGACCTCCGAGGAGCGGCTGTCTCATTAGTCATGACACACAATAAGAAGATATGAGAGTGCCAACCTCTTCTAGAATCATAAGAATAAAGAGAAGAATACATAAGGAGAGTTTATAAAATTTGCAGTGTGGGATAAGAACACGAAGGAGGTTATTTATCGGAGAAATTGGCTTAGGTTTAGGTGTGTTTGTTCAATAGATATTAAGGCGAAATTGATTACGTGCAATTTTCTACCCATTAAAGGTTGAATATCGGGTTTTTTGTGCAAAGAGTTTATTGTACTTCCATGAACCGTGTCAATGCCCAACGACTACAGGCTGTGTAACACCCCGAAAATCCTGTATCTGTTAATAATTAATTATGTGAATAAATTACTTGATAATGCAACTAATCAATTATAAATAATGTTAAATGTTTATAATTGAGAATTCATCGGAATTCGAGTTAAAAACACATATCGGAACTGGACCGCGTTTTACCAGACAATAGGAATTCACACAGTGATATGTGAACCCCAATGACCCGGAGAGAAGTTTGAGTCTAGTAAATCATAATATAATTGTTTGAGCTAGCTGTGATGTTTTTTGATGGAGCCGGTAAAAATATTTTTATTTTGATCAGGTCCGTTGAGTCTTGGTTTTTGGGCTCGGGGCCGGGAAAATATTCTAGTCCGAAGCCGGGAGAAGTTCATGATCATCAATTACCTTAATCATCTTGTTAATCAATATTAAGTCACTATCACCTTTTAAACAAAATATCTTCAACTTATACCAAAATGGTAGGAGACCATTTTGCTTTCCTTAAAGCAAAAGTTTTGTTTTTAGCCAAATAGGGTAATGACCTCTTACACACTCTTCTTTCTTCTTTGGAGCCACGAAAATTACCTCCTTGTTGGTGAGTGATTTTGGAAACATGCTTGTCTCTACATTTCAATGACATAGCCTTGCTTGTCTTGACCTCCTTTCCTTCTTTGGTGAAGGAAACTTTTAATTTGGAGTAACCTTGTTCTTGAGCTTCAAGAACTCAAGAACATCAACTTTGTGTTCTTAAACAAAGTGAGTTTCTAAACCCTTTCCTCTTTATTTTTCTTTCATTAAATCATGAAGCAACACCTTCTTGCTCATGATTATTGTGAAACAAGTTTCAAAACCTTGAGTCTTTGATCTATGTAGGTTCGTCCATCCCTTTCTTGGAGGACTACCCTTGCAATCTTCTTTTTGGAGGCTTAATTAAGGTAATGGGGAGTGAATGTTCATCTCACCTTATAGGTGGGTGGAAATGGTTTCTAGTTGGGTGAAAACCATATGTTTGTCTAGATAGGTTTTTCCTATTTTGTTTGGTTGTGTACTTTGTCACTTGGTTTCTAATAATCTTAGTTATATGCCTTATATGTTTGTTTGATGTTTAACATGATGATATGCTTTTGAAAATGATGAATACTCTAACCTTGACCTTGGTCAAGGTAGGAGATTTTGATAGTTGTTTAGATTTATGATGTTTATGAGTTGTTCATCATATTCATATGATTATCATGCTTAATATGAAAAAGTGTTAGTGAAGTGGAACTTCACTCTTAGCCTTGTGGTGGCAAGATTTGTTTGAGTTTGTGAAAGGGAGAAAACCACACAGTGCAACGTAATAAACTTATGAATGATCCAAAGATCTTGTTTTTGTGAAAGGGTCACGGCCGTGATGCCCTATAATTTCAGAAACAGAGACGATCACAACCTACCCATGATGCGTATCACGGTTGTGATCCCTATTAAAAGGGGAAATAGAGCCTGTCACGGCCAGGCCGTGATGCAGGCCACGATCGTGACAGGAGAGAAGTGTTTTACACACTCTTCTCTCTCTTTCCTTGCTTTTAACTTGCATCTTGAAACGATATATGGTTTTGAAACTAACTTAAGGACTTATGATTTCAAACGTTTTCAAACCAAAATGAATTGAGACATGCAAACACGGTTTAGCCTTGGATGTACCCTCTAGGAGTAAGTTTGTACTTGCTCCCCATATCCATCATTGGTTGACTTGTGTTTACCATCACTCAATTACTTTGAGATTAAGGATCGTGTACCTTTAGAACTCTTCCATATTTTTTAATAAGTTATTAACTATTTGAATCAAAGGATTTGTGGAAAGGAACCTCATTTCAAAACTTAGAGGCTTTTGATCAAAGTTTTAGTTTTTGAGAAGTAATGAACATTTGATCTTAACGTAGTATTTTACAAGTTTAAACTAGTTTTCGAAACTTAGTAGAAGATAGGTATTGATCCAAAGGAACCATACTTGAACTAATATGTATTTCGAACCAAAGTTGTGAAAAGTAAAGGAATCATGTTACAAAATATCCTCTATGAGCTTTCAAAGAACTTATTAATGGCTTTGGTATCAATGTACGTAAGTGATGGTGCCCTTTTTATTCAAAGGATGATTGTGAAAGAAAAACTTGTTTCAAACTATTCCAGGTGTTTTCAATGTTTGACCTTAAGTTAGGTATAAACGATTTAAGTTAACAATACTTCACTTAAGAAGACTTCAATTTCTAAAGTTAAGGCAAAACAGCTTTGAAAGTGTCCAACTTATAAACGCAAGTATAACTAAAGTATTTTGAAACTATGTTTCCAAATATTAAGACCTTGGGTAAAAATATTAAGGCACATGCTAAAGTATAAAACAAACAAGTTCACGTACTTATCTATCTCTCAACCAAAAGTTATACATTTAGAGTAATATTTTAATGAAATGAGTTTTGAAAGTAAAAGTTCTTCAAATCATCATAAGTATTTTATATACTCATAGTGAAGTTTTATAAAATTAAAAGCGTCCCCACTTAAAAGCATATGAGTTTCTAGTAAAAGACACAAAAGAGTTATCCACTTAAAACTAAAGGTTTTTCCTAAGTAATAACCCTAAGTCAAGTAATTGTCTTAGAGTGAAAGAGAGATAACAAAATATAGATTATGGTGGAACAAGATCATAAACTATATTATTGATAATTCATTCATCAATGGATTCATAAGACTTAAACGAATCAAGAATCGTTTAGTTACTTGAGAAACAAGTAACCTTATAACTTAGAAAAGATCTAAGAAATTAACGATGGGATCTATCAATCCTATTTCATAATGAAATTAGGACTTGTGTAACAATATCATAAGACATGAACACAAACATGAAACTTTCGTTTTAAGACAGTGGTTCGGTGACGGACCGGATGGTCGGACCTGAGAACATCGCCTATCTGTATTTGGTCTTGTGGTGACTCGATCTCGAAGGGATCACGAGATTTATCTGATGGATAAAAGATAATTAATACACTTAAAATCGTGTAAGAAAACTCTTAATGAGAAGATTTCTATGAAATCACGAGGTTTATCCGGTGGATAAACATTTATTGCATCTGCTTTTATGTGTAAGCACATTGGTATCGTTGCATAAGTCAGTTAAGGCCTTTGAGCCCAGGAGTTGAGCTTACACCTAGTGCGGGTGCAAATATAGTGGTGCCGGTCGGTTTGGCCTAGGAGAGGTTAGGGTGTGTCATTCCACATGTGACCAGTTGGTAGCTCTTCTGTATCGTGGTAAATCAAGATCCCGCTTCAATCTCTCAACTAGATACTGCCTTATTCAAGATTGGTGTAGAGTGTATTTGCAAAAAGCCAATATTCACGTGTGGTTACGAATGTTGTAGCACTTATTGCTGAATGGCTGGGGCATGCAAAGCATGTACTCCTAATCACTCTCTCCGATGATTGTCTAGCTCCATGGAGTAGGGGTCTGAGTCATACCCATTTGTATAGTGAATGCATCATGAACATTGCATAGCACGACATGGTTTTGAAGATACTGATATTTGACATATTTGTATTGTTGCCTATTTGATGATGCCTGATGATATGACTTAAAGCTGTGATTCTCTGTGAGTCGTATTATCTTCATTTGCCATATGTTGTATTGATGATTGAGAATCTCACCCATTACATATATTATCTAGCTATGCATCCTCGCTGTTCCTGAGGAGATTGTTGTGTTGGGTTTTCATTTGACGCTCCGGGCATATGTCCTCGCTACCCCGACTGATCACCCGGAGAGATGGATGCTAGGACTCGAGGGCGGATCGGTAGAGTCTCTTAGAGATGTTGTTTTCACGTTCCAGATAGCCTGAGGTCGTGTCGTATATGCTTTTATGTTGTGTTTATTTTCCTTTGAGTTGTGAGTGTCTGTATAGATGGTTCGTGAGTTATTGGTTGGTCTGATACCCCGAACCATTCTGTGCCTTTTTCTTCATGGTGGATGGGAAGGCGTAAGGGTAGAGTTGTTTATCGGGCTGCCCCTATCCGATTAATTCCACCCTCATTTGAGGAGGGACTAGATTGAGAATCCATGGGTTGTGCCGGTAAGCGACTTTTCCGTTTAGTGTCTTTTGGCCAGCTCATAACGTCTATGTTTTTACTTAACTTTTGCGAAGCTGTGCCTTCATGCAGTTTATGTTTAGGAGCTGCATCTCCAGTTCTTTATGTTGAGTCTGTATCTTCTATATTTCTTTATGGTCGGGTTGGGCTTTATATAAGTCACTTTTGAACTTATGAACCCTAAATTGCGAAATGTTTATCATTTACCTTACATGAGTAATTAAATTATAAGTCTTTATATTTATGTCTTGCTAAAAATAAAAACTCATCCTATGTTTTAATAAGAAATCTTAATTAACCCGTTTTCGGCCTTATAGTTTCCTAAAAATGTCACTAAAAATGTAATTCCCGAGAAAGGTGTTACACAGAGAATTAGTCACATAGAAAGTATAGTTTTAATACGAGGGAAAGATAGTATTGTTTCCTCATTCAAAAGCTATTATAGTTACCATTTCCATAGCGTTTGTCCTATTAAACGCTATTAAAAGTGTCTAGTATGATAGCGCTTTCCCGGTTAAGCGCTATTAATAGGGTATGAGGTAAAGAGAGTTTTTTTTTTTTTCAAAATACAATATGGGATAAAGATAACGTTTACTCGGTAAAGCGCTATTAAAGGTTTATATGTTAATAGTGTTTTCTCATGATAACACTATTAAATACTTCCGCACATTTTCTAAGAGTGTTTTCTCCTGAAACTGCTATTAAGTGTGCGTTATTAAATCCCGAATCTGGCATAGTGAATAAAACTCTTCCATGAAAAGGCAAAAAAACCTCCATGAGACCCATAACATCAATCTTCCAACAACCCATCACATGCCTCATCGCACTCACCATGTCCATAGCATCCAATGGCCATACCTCTGCAACCTTGCATTATTTTTCTCAAAAACCAGTCATTCTCTTAAAGTTGTACAAAGCGCAAAACGCAGTAACAAACGCGGTCACAACTATAATCATAGCTACCGACGAAAACTCGTTCCGAACGAACCAGAACTGCCTCCAATCTCACCTAGCTGCTAACCCCATCACCAACAACAACTCAACCTCTGCTACACTACACGTGCTCACCACTTCCACCGACTCAACTTTAGCCACCGGAGGAACTCCATCAAAACTCGTCGGTTCTATTGCTACTTGGTCCCTTAAACAGACCATTTCTCGCCGGTCCCTCTTTGTCTCCATCTCAGTCAAGTAATCGTGAACCATCACGAATCTGTCACCAACTATGTGTAACCAGCATCAACCTACAGAAAACTTGAGATGAATTTATGCGGCATCTTAGATTGTGGAATTTATGCGGCATATAAGAGCAACTTGCCTACTCCAGTGTTGTAATCCTGCATTTACAGTTATTCGTACTCTTTGTTATGAATCTCTTTCGTACAAATCAACATTTCCCTTCTATTCTTTTATTATTTATAATATTTCTTAATATTTATTATTTATAGATATTAAAATATATTTTTATTATTTTAATATGATTATAATATCAATAAGAAAAAAAGAGGGCAAGGGTATAACGTGTTGCTCTGTGTTTTATCATACAATTCAACCAGTTCAAACCTATAAGCATAAAGAAGATCCCTCCTAATAGTGTTTTTTCATATACATGAATCTAGAAATCGAATTCAGAACCACATGTTTTAAGAGACCCGAACACCTTCCCCTTGGAGTGGACACATACTTAGCCCTGCAAGTTAGTGGGCACGGACAAAAAGACATCTCAGTTGGAATTCTTCTTGCGATGGCGGGTAGCATGCAAATTTGCCTAATGATTCAAGGAGGTTCAATTCGCGGGGGAAGTTTCATGAGGGGCTATGGACTGAGAAAGGGTTAAGAAGGATAAAGTTTAAAATTTGTAAGATCAGCTTTAACATTTTAAAAGACCTTAATCTAAATGAATTTTCTGAACCAAGGCATTTTTTTTTATAGAGCACAGCAATGTCATTTCATCTATATTGCTTACCCAAGTGGGAGAGGCTCGTTTGTTTTGTATCCATTGACTTTGGCACAAACCGATTTCAACTCTAGTAATCTATCTCCTTTGCAATTCTGCATAGGAAGCGCATTTAACAATGTTTATCCATTGAAAAGGAGACCTGCATGAAGCAAGTAACGTGACAGAGTGGTAAACTGATACTCTACCCTTCAGAACTAAGAACTGTTTGTGCCATTAAGGAATTCAAGTCATTAATGCAATAAGTGGTTACTCAGTTTTAACTCTTTAAAGACATAAAAATTTATAACAAGAACTAAGAACTGTTTGTGCCCAATCTTTTATATAATTGACAATTTATATTAGATAGGTCCCAAAGCAGCATATATTAAGTTCACAAGATATAAACATGACCACCACCACTTCGGGGAAGAAATTTACGTAGTACTGACATATTCATCATGCAAGAGAGTACAAATACTTCTACGAAATTCTTTCAGCTATGGAAAGATAATACATAAATTAATTATAAATTATTGAGTTTCAAGTCTCAACATCTAAATCACAATAAGAAAAATATCAGGAGAAAAGATTATCAGATGATTCTTTTTTTATAGAAGATTCTCTTTACGCTTTTAAACTTGTAATTCGTCCAAACTTATGACATGTTGTACACAATGGGAACCATAATTTTATAAAGAATGATTCTAAGTTTCTAACCATGAAATCCCAATATTTCTAAAGCACATTTGGTGCTTGGATTTGTGCTCCAAATTCAACACTGGAATTGGTATTGGGCAATGAATCATAAAACTTCTCGCATAAGAATTCCAAAGAATCGAAACCTATTAAATTCAACCTTTCCCAATTCTGAACCCAAACCCTGAAAATTCCACTTCCAACAAATAAAGCAAGAATTAAGATAATGCAATCTATATCACATACTTCACAACATCACCTATTCTTTATGTAACAACTTTGGCCGCTTAAACCCACTACTCTGACCATCCTCTTGGTCGCCACCATCACTTCCATCATCTCTACCACTACCACCAACAGTAACACCGTCACCTTCGCTATGATCCTTATCACTTAACAGCATCACCCACCTACATCATTGGCATCACTGCCGCCGCCCGCCACCACCAACACCGCCTCTACCTCTACAACAATCAACACAATGAAATATTAAGTTAGTTATATCTATTTAACTTTAAAGTTATCTCAACAATACATTAGATGATATCACGCCCAAACTATAGGTTTAGAACTGAACCCAGAATAGCAATTTCATTTCCAGATTCGTTGTGTAACCTAAACATAAATTTGATGAATCTGAACTAATTACAACTCTCACATATAATTAGAGTTGAAATTATAAATCAAAACCTAATTTCAATTCTGAAGTTCAAATGAAGACTAAAAAACTACAAATACCATTAATATTTTCCATATTCATTCTTATAGTAACTGTAAGAGACATAGAAAACCGGTCCTAGGCCTTCACTTATTAGCTCAAGTTTTTAAGAGCGTGGTTCTTTACCATGATATTAGAGCCTCTATGACCAAGTTTGTTAGGTGTTCAATCCATGCCGCTTTCATTCTTCAATTAAATTAAATTACAATCCAAGAGAAAGTAGGCCTACGCATTATCATGCTTTAAGCCCAAAGGACTCCTTCGTGAGAGGGTTGTCTTAGTGATATAAAAGTCATTTATGAACCTCCATCCAACAGTTAAGCTTTCAAGAGTGATAGTCTTTAACAGTAATTCCAAATGAAAGCATGAGGTTTACAAAGCTCAGCCTGGGAGTTGAGTTTAAATTTTAACACCTGCAAAGGCAAGACTGAAGAACCAGATGCTCAACAAATATTTAGTAAAAGTACAAACATCTAGGAATCTCATTATAATCGGTATCCTCTACTAGTCAAGTTGCTGACACCTAATGCTTTGTCTAGTTTGAGAGAGAAAATGAAAAGAAAGAAGATAGAAAGAAAGAAAATGGAAAGAGAGAAAGAGTGGATTTTAAGGGTGAGAAACATGAAAGAAAATGAAGAGAAAGAAAATTCATGGGACACGTGGCGTCATACAATTGGCATAGAAAAAAAGGTGTGTTGCGTGGCATCAGGAAGCTGCTGCTCCTCATTTTCTTCTCACTTTTGGGAAGAAAATTGTAGGTGGGACCCACGTCCTTTTTTCTCTCTTCCAATTTTCTCTTCCTAACCAAACTGAAGAAAACTCCATTCTCTCTTAATTTTCTCTCCTCCAATTGTCTCTCTTCCCATTTTCTCTTCAACCAAACAAACCATAAAGGAATCAGATAAGGAGGGTTCTAATCAACAAGTCTCTTCTCCTGAAGAACCAGGAGCTACTAATGTGCTGTACAACAAAGCTGGTTATCAGAGAAGATTTTACTTCAGACAATAAGGTAGCTCCAACATACTGGAAGTTAGTAAGGGCCTTGGTGCAGCAAAGTCTTTTGTTTCAGGCAGGGATAGCCAAAACTCAAGCTGAAACTTGTATAACTTGCTAGGTCCAAATCAAAACATGTTCACCAATCTTCTAGTACTAGATCACTTGAATCCATGGAAACATGTTCACTTGAATCCAAGGAAACATCTCAGAAAAGAAACCTTAAGCATAGATGGAACTAGGATGAAGCCAGTATATTAAGAGAAAAAACCAAGTCATGGAACGTTGAAGGAGTAGTGCTAGGGATTGGTCTTAGTCTTGGTTTAGAAAAGGATGAGCTAATTAGTTTCATTCCCATTCAGTTATCTGTTTGGCACCATTTTGTTTCATGCTGCTTTAGCTAGCAGAAAAGCCTGATTTGTTTCTGGGTGGTTTATTGGATTTCTTGACCCGTTAATACAATCTCGTATCTATATTTGCTAATGTTAAGCGAGAAAGGAGGAGATAAACCAAAGTTAGAGAATGAAGTCCATAACGTCTGTCATGGTGTTTCGATTTTATTAATATGACGTTAAAAGATAATGACATTACAAGATTTCCCTGCTGTACAATACAAACAATAGTAACTAAACTACAAAAACGCATAGAATAACACCTACATACCTAACAGCTAAAAAACAAGAGTAGCCTTCAGGATAGCTAATCTGACACAAGATTCCTACTTCTTCAAAAGCAGAGATTTGACAGCAAAAAAATAGCAAAGTGTTTATATTGGAACCAAGTACAACAGATGCCATGTTAGAAGCAAACCTGTAGGAAGACTTTCTACCATTCTCAACCATGGCCTAATCATAGTTCCATACGGCAGGCATATTATATACCATGAAGTTGAATTTCATACCTGCTTCTCTTTATCATACAATGGCAACTGATGTCATGCCAATAACCTCAAAATTCCATCAATGCTGGGTTTCCAATCTCTGTCCTTGCAAAACATCAAATTGACTTGTAAGTCATAGCTTGTTAAATACAATGGAGTATGCTTGTATTTAACCTGGCAGTTCCCACTCTCAGTATATATATACATACATTCATTCAAATGTGCATCCAACAAAGACAGGAAATTTTCTTGGAATCACGCCTTTCAATAATATTATGTGCATATATGAGGTAAAATCTTGCCAAAAATAACAGAAATATGTACCATTCATATGCTAATGTAGTAAAGGACAAAGTAATCCACATTCAAGAATGTCATAAAACAGACAACAGCTTACCTAATCAAAATCAGAGATTGAGCTAGTGTGTCCTAACGTAAGACATACAGCAATGAGCAATCTGAAATGAAACCAAACCATCTTGATAATTTTGGGTGTTTCACCCAAGAAAAGAAAGTAGATAAAGCATGGAACATAACTTATTTAAAGAAAGACAACATATAACTTACTTAAAAGTACCGTGACAATGCGTCTTGAAAACAAAAAACTATCATGCAACAAATAATTGAAGCTCTGGATGAACCTTATTCAATTTCATCAAGAGCTCGTTGCACGTTATGTTTGCCCCTTTTGATGTATGTTGCGAAAAATTCGGAAGAATCTTCTTTATATCAAGATCTTCTGAGGTGTAACAAAGAGAAGCTAAGATGGTAGAAGTTAATTCTGAGTCCAGAACAACACCCTTATTAGCCATTTGATGAAGCAAGGAAATGATTTCTTCTGTTTCTCCCATTAAACTATAGCCCTTTAGCAAAGAATCGAATACAAAAGCATCTGGTACATGACCACAAGCGATCATTCTCTCATAGAGCGACTTGGCCTCATCCAACTGCCCAAGTTTTGAGAACCTGTTTATTAATATAGAAAAGGTAATTGCATCAGGGACCAAATTTGTGTTAAGCATATCCGATAGCAATGCCGTGGCAGATTTAATATCTCCAGCTTTGAGGGTTCCGTCAATTATTGTATTAAAGGAGACAACATCAGGACCATCATTCACATTTCTCATATCTTGAAATAAGCTCCTAGCCTGCTCCAAAAAACCTTCCCTGCACAATGATGCCATTAGTGCATTGTAATCAAATACTGTGAGTTTCATCCCAGAAGCTCTTCTTTTATTAAAAAGTCCTCTTGCAATACTGAGAATCTGCAATTTGCACAGACCATTAATCATAACACTGTAGGTTATTGAGTTGGGAGAAAATCCTAAGCCTACTGCATATTTCCAGAGTTCCAATGCCTCAATAAGCTTTCCTGCATTTAGATAGCCATCAATCAAAAAATTATAAGTTACTATGCTACCTGGGAACCCCCTGTTAACCATTGTAGAATGGATCATTTTGGCATCATCGAGACGCCCTTCCTTGCAAAGACCCTGAATTAGAAAATTAAATGTGAAGACATCAGGCTTCACATGGAACTTGTTGCTCAATAACAGCTTCCAAAGATCCATTGCCTCATTAATTTTCCCAACGCCGCATAATCCCTTCAATAATGTGTTGTAGGTAACTACATCAGGTTTCTTCCCCTTCTGTGTCATAATTTCTAGAACCCTGAGTGCATCATCTACCCGACTTTCCTTACAAAGTCCATTTATCATGACATTATATGTTAAAGTATTTGGCTCTTCCCCCTTTTGTAGCATCAAATCTAACACTTTCATTGCATCGGACGCCCTCCCATTTTTGCAAAGCCCATCAGCTAAAACTGTATAAGCAACAACATCAGGACGAATTCCATGAGTTGTCATATCATTCAACATTTTCGAGGCTTCTTCCCACTGCCCATTCTTGCAAAGACTATGCATCAAACAGCTATAAGTAACCACATTGGGAGTAACTTTCTTTTTCAACATCTCGTTAAAGAGTTCTTTCCCCTTCTCAAGATCACCTTTGTTACAAAAGCCACTAATAAGAACACTATACACAACCACATCCGCATCTAAACCCTCCTTCTCCATCTCCTCCAACAAATTCAAACCCTCATCAACATACCCATTCTTACAAAGACCATCAATCAAAGCGCCATACGTCACCAAGTTAGGCCTGCAATCCCCCATCTTCATCTCCGCGAACAAACCCCTCGCTTCTCCCAATCTCTTCGCTTTACATAGTCCATTTATAAGCGTATTGTAACTAAACTTATCCGGCAACACATAATTCCTTCTCATATCGCGAAACAAACCCATCGCCTTCTCAGAATCACCAATTTGACAAAAACCCTTCAACACAAGATTCACATTATACACATTAACCCCAAAACCACGCTTTATCATCAACCCCAATACCCCAAATGCAAACTTCGGCTTCTGGGTATTCACAAAACTTTCAACCAAACCACTCAACGAAGTAAACCTCGGCGAAACACAGACTCCGACCATGTTAGAATAAACCGACAAGACCAAGTCATAGAGTCTAGCTTTCCGCAGGTTGTCGATGAGGAAGTTGCAGGCTAACTCGGAGGGTACTGAATGAGAATCAATGGCACGGTGAAATAGTGAAACGGCTTTAGAAAACTGAGGATTGGGTTTGTCACAAAGAGACCTTAACTGGGAATCTAAATCAACGAGTGAAGGAGAAACGTGGAGGGAACAATAATGATTGGTGGGAATAGAAAAGATGGGTGGAGGGACAAGGAGGCGTTTTGGTATCATCATTGTTAAGGAATAGATGATAAAAAACTAAATGCTAATTAGAAAATCGAAAAGAAAAGCACAAAATATGGAAATCATAAGAAACTGGTTATTTGTACCATGAAATAAGAAAGTACTAGCAATACTCTTTAATACACTCTCTTCTTTCACAGAGTCTGTTAGTGTGGATTTCACGTAGACCCACAAAATAGAGTGGGCACACACGCAAAATAAAATGAACGAAACTAGTGACAGAATTGAGATACCTGCCTACCTGCCTTCCTCCTTTTCTGAACAGTCAGTATTCGGTGGTGACTAGTGCTCGGTTGATGGGGGCTGAGCACACATTACACTAGCTGAAAGTTCGCCTAGGTTACGATTCTCTTTTGTTTGTTTTTTACAGCGAAGCCTCAAATTCATCCCTCAAAAATTTCGGGGACCGTTTTTACTTCTGCAAAAAAAAAATAATCAATCATTTAATCTATCAAATTTATAAAAGTGGGGTATGTTAGTTTTTAGACTTAATTCAAACATTTATTTACTTGCTTATGTGTCCTATTAACCATCTTACTTGACCCGTTAATGATGAAAAAATTTTGTCAGGAAAAGTGAACAAAATGCATAATTTTAAGGTATTTGAGTTTTAAAATTATGTACGTTTTTTTCACTTTTTATTCGTTTTCCACGAAGAAAATTCTTCATAAGTCATGCATGATCACTAACAAGTCAGGTAGGATGGTTAATGGGACACGTAAACAAGTAAATGGACGTTGGAACTGGACTGAGGGACTAAAGTGTCTCATGCTTATAAGTTTGAGGGGCTAAATAATTAATTTATTTGTTTAGGGACTAAAAGTGGGTCCCCAAAATTTTTCGGGACCCAATTTAAACCTTCACTCTTTTTCTTATCTGAAAGAGATGAATGCTGAAAGCATAGATAAATGACCAGATTGGAGGTCAACCCAAACATAGGATAGGATCAATGATTGATCAACAATCCACATTCCGCCGGTCACAGAAAATTAAAACAAAAAAATTACCATGAGTTTTGGGCCGCATCTAGCATGAGGTAGTGAACCAAGTGCCCTACACCCATGAACCCCAAAAGTCACCCATGATAGCCAGTTGACCATATTTTCATTTTTTTTTTTTAGTTTCTTTTATTTTAAAAATCTCATTTTACCCTATTCCTCACCAGCACCACTCATTCTTTCTTAGAACCCAGCAACCGATGAGGATCCCGTTGCCGCCCCTCAGCCTCACCACCACCGTGTCGTCGTTCTCACTCCTCTTCCCCTTAACTCACATTTCAAAAAAAGAGGTGTTTAACATCCACCAAAGCGATCAAATTTCCATATTTAGCTACTGAATTTGGTGTGTCGAAGATTGCCTGATCGCTAAACCGTTTGGTGGTCGCTAAATGGTTTAGAGACCAAATTTCCATATTTAGCGACCGATTATATATGATCGCTAAAATACCTCTTTTTTTGTAGTATCGGATCTGTTTTCAGAACTGTGTTTTCCCCTTCACCACCACCCTATTCCAATCCTTGGCTGCACCGCAGAGCTACGTCGACGCCGGATGAGACGCGGCAAAGCACGGCCTGAGGATTGACAAATTGTGTAATCCAATTTTCCGTCACAATAAGATGTTTTTCTCCCTTTGCTTGGTCGCAACTACTTGCAGAGGGTGGGAGATTGATGCTTTGCTATTGTTTTTGGATGAGATTGTTGCTTTGCTACTGCTTTTCTCCTTTTGCTACTCATGCTTTGCAACTAGATGGGGGTGGAGACACACATGTTGAAATTGAAGGGTGGTTGGTGGGATGAGAGGGGTGAAGGACAAAATTGACAATTTCAAATTTTTTGGACTACCTGTATTATCAGATTAAGGTTATCTTTTTTTTTTTTTTTGTACCATCAAATCTAGACCATTGAATAAATTATTAATATATTCATTGGCTTAAACTTGTGCTTCATCCATGTGCCATTTGGTAAGATACTTCATGCTAGCCATCACCTGAGTTTTGGCTTTATCACACTTTACATGTTTTTCTTTTAAAGAAAATACACTAACTTTTACTATATTTATTTATGTTATCGTCTTTCTTACAATACAATATGTAATTCTAAAACAAGACCAAAACAAGAAACACATGTTTTTACACACTACCTGAGTCCATCTCGTGTCCGTTCAATACCTAATTTCCAGTGATAGTGTTTGATGCAATGATAGTGCTTGATGCAATATTTATTGGCAAAACCAGTTGATTGGTCCCTTAAGTTTATTTGTTTTTTCGATTTAGTCCCTTAAGTTTATTTTATGTCAAATTGGTCCCATAAGTTAAGTTTGGGTAACATCCATTTCCTTTTCGCTCCATTCCTTTAATTTCTCTCCTACGTGGCACTTCCGAATCAAGCTGGCTTGTTGACTAAGCATCCAATCAGGAAAAAAAATAATTTACAAAAATATATTAATAAATAAAAAATAAAGTAATAAATTAAAAATGGTTCATCTTCTTCCTTACCTACTTCTGGGATTAGTCCATTAATGGAGGGAAGTGAAGTTAATGGAAAAACCATTCTTAGTGATTCCTCTGCATTTTCTTTGTTCCTCTCAGCCACCATGACTTCCATGAAGCAAACCACTATTAAAAAGTTTCAGAACCTCTCCTCACCAACACTTTCTTACAAGAGCTTGTGACCATGGAACAAAACAAAACTCAAGCAATCCTTTCTCCAAACAAAAAAATGGAACATGGATTCATATTGAAGGAGAAAAACTCATTCCTCTCCATTCATTCCACCTTCGATTCCCGCAATAACCACAATCTGTGCCTAAACTCTTTGTTCCTGCATCACATCGCACCTCATTCCTCTTCTTATCCCACTTCTCCTTCCAAATTCAGTCTCAATTTTGGTTGAATTAGGTTTTTTGCGCATTTCCTGTGGATCGGGGGAGTTCAATTTCGGTGCAAACTTGCTACGGACCACAAACCCTATGATAGTAGTAATTAAAAAAAAAAAAAGAAAGAAGAAAGAAGGAGAGAAGATTAAAAAAAAGAAATATCTTTTATTTATTTATTAATTACTTTTTTGAAAATTATTAATTTATTATTTTAATTGCCATATCAGCGTGCCAGCTAGGCTTGGGTGCACCACATAGGTCAGGAGATGAGAGATTCTACAGGAATGGTAAAAAAAGTCACATTTTGTCACCCGAACCTAAGGCTATATTCGGGAGGATGGGGTGAGATAGTTAGTAATGGACTGGAACGGTAGAAAAGGCTTAACCCATTGTTTGGGAGTTTCTTCATTAATGGAGTGGGATGGTTGAGAGTGGGAACCCAAACCACTTCATACCCCTCATTTCTTCATTTTTTCATACCCTCCAAATTGGGGGAGTTTGGGATCTTCCTCTAAACTTCCAAACAATGGAGTGGCATAAGTTTATCTTTCCACTCCATTCCACTCTATACCACCCCATTAATAACCACTCCACTTCATCTCCTTCAAAACTCCCAAACATAGCCTAACTTATGGGAGCTATTTGACACGAAATAAACTTAAGGGACCACATTGAAAAAATAAATAAACTTAAAGGACCAATCAAATAGTTTTTGCCATCTTTATTTGATCATTATTGTTTAGCTAAAAAGAAATGGCAGACGGAGAGAATATTCCGTCTATAGGAAATGCTACTAAATAATGTAACCCAATCCCTCTTACAGACACAAATCCTCCCGCAACTTTGCTTCCTACAATTGCTTCTACTACACCAGTAATAACTCAGGAAAATGAGGGTGGTAAAACTAAGGTTGTGGGGGAGGGTAGTAAGAGTAGGAAATCTATTGTTTGGAATTATTTCACCAAACTTCCTTTGAAGGAGACTAAGGACCAACACAAGGCCAACTGTAACGACTGTTGTTCTATATATCTCCGTCACCCAAACAAATATGGAACAAATTCTTTGAACAAACATTTACACAGGTCTTATCAATGGATATTTACTAAGGTGGGAAGAAGGGAACCTTCCATGGTTAAATGCCAAAGGTTATTGAGAGAGATGCTTTACATGTAATAAATTGTGTTGGCTATAACTTAGAGGATTGTAGGAGGGTTGTGGCTGAATTTGTCATATGTGATGAAATGCCACTTAAGGTTGTAGAATGGCGTGGGTTTCGTCAGATCATGAACCGATTAGAGCCAAGATTTACTGTACCATCTAGGTTCACAATTTCAAGGAACGTGTACCAATTTTTTTTTTGGGGGGAAAAGAAAAAACTGAAGCCTTGGTTTATGAAGTCATGCAATCGTGTTTGTATGACAGCCGATTGTTGGGTTTTAAACCAGAATTTGGGTTACATGTGTTTGAGGGGACATTTCATTGATGAAGAATGGAAGCTACAAAAAAGAATTTTGAACTTTTGTCTTGTTGAAAACCTTAAGGGCGAAACCATTGGAAGAGAAGTCGAGAGATGTTTAAGAGAATGGGGAATTGAAAGAGTGTTCACCATCACAGTTGATAATGCAAGCTCAAACGACGTAGTCATTTCATACCTTCAAAAGAAATTAGATGCTAAGGGTGGGCTAGTTCGTGGCGGTAAATATTTGCATATGAGGTGTTGTGCTCATATTTTGAATTTGATTGTAAGTGAAGGCATAAAGGAACAACAACCTTCCATTGATAATATTAGGAATGTTGTGTGATATGTGAGATCTTCTTCCTCAAAGACTTAAAAGATTTAAAGAATGCATTGAGGCTGAAATGATTAAGTCTTATGGCCTTGTGTGCTTGGATGTTCCAACTAGATGGAATTCTACTTACATTATGTTGAACATGATAAGAAGTTTGAGAAAGCGTCTGATAGGCTACATGAAGGGAAAGTTGCACCTACTGATTTTGATATGCAGAATGTTGGGATCTTTATTTAGTTTTTGCAAATTTTCTATGAGCTGACTTTGGGTGCAAGCATGGAAAAAACATAAGAAAGCCAAAATTAATTCTGAAAAATATGATATTGAGAGATATTTCGAAGAAGAGTTATGGATGACAATGAGGAGGTTGACTTTAACATCTTGGATTGGTGGAAGGCAAATTCTTCAAAATACAAGATCATTTTTGCCACGGCTCGTGATGTATTTTTTTTCCTGTTTCTATTGTGGCGTCTGAGTCATGTTTTAGCACTAGCGGACATGTGCTTTATGTCTTCTGCAATTCTTTGTCGCCTAAAATGACTAAAACTCTCATCTGCTCTCAAAATTGGTTAAACCATACTGGCCTCAAATTTGATGATAAGAATTTTGATCAATTTGATAACACCGAAAAGATTGTCGATGGTGAGTTTAATATCTTTTTCTCTGTGTTTTGATAGCATCTTAAATATTCAGTTTTATAGATTTTTCTCTGTGTTATGCAGATGTTTTTGCTAAGATTCTTAAGTTTCTTTTCCTACTCTTGCAAGTACTTCTGATCTTATATATTACTTTTTTCTTTTGAACTTTTACTTCTATGTGAAAACTCTTGTAATAGTGGTCTAACTTCTTGTTTCAGTTTGTCTCACAAAGGCAGAGCCAAATCACAGATAGTGCTTTGAAATTGTTAATGGAATACTCTTGTAGTGCTTACAAGTAAGAAATAGTTTATCTCATGCTATAATGGATGTAAATATTGAGTTAGTTTTTTGAGTCATTTGGATAAAGCGAATCATTTGTTGTTAATGGAATTTTTGAGTCATTTTTTGAATCATTTGCAAATCACTTGGCTCTATGAATGATGATGATCAGGTGTTGTGGCCTAAATGTGGTTGGTAGCCAGTTTCTTTGTAGTAAGTTTCTTGGAATTTAGTTATAATCAAGTTTGCAAAAGAAAGAAGCCGTTCAGGTCTAAAACCGATGCCATTTTTTACTGCCTCAAAGCATGGAGTTAAAACTGTTAAAACTTTTGGCAAATCACTTCAGCCAAGGCGAATATGTTACTTCATGGATTGATTCATTCTCACATGGAAGTGTGATGTCTCCTTTATTGTTTTTGAGAGATTTGTGAAGGAAGATAACTAATGGAGCTAATAGTGATCTAATAGTGAGTTTGCTAATTATGGTAATGGTGTAATGGCTGTGTTGAGTTTGCTAATTATTAGAAGCATAAGCATAAGCATTTTGCTGCAAACTCATTTAGCTGACAATGTTAGTTGTAAGAATATAGGATGTGAGATAATATTATTGCAGGTGTGAATTCCAGCAACTATATGAATAATGGTTTTGTATAACTATAAACGATAAAAGTGGTTATTAGTTAATAAAGTATCATTTTTTCCCACTTATAAAAAGTAATTCATTTAGATTACAAAGGATCCATGGAACTTCGGGTCAATCCGATTTCGTCCCATTTAGACCTGATCTTAACCCAACTGGCATATGGCCGTGTTCCTTCGGATCTAAGGACAGTTAGGGTTCAAAGAATTGGCATGATCAATGATTAGGTCAGATGAGAGACAAGCTCAACCCGTCCCACACTCACCCTAATTACTCATTATGTTGCACTAACCAGAAAACGTTATTTACCAAAAAATTGTTCAACTCTTGTTTTCACGGATCCATCTATTATTAATAAATCATTAAAAAAATCCATCTAATGTCATTACTCTAATGCAAGGGAAGGGAGAAAAGATAAAATTCATATAGGAAATTATATATTGATGCTAAAATATGCTTGCATAAGATAAGTGAGGAGATAGGGTTGGGCATAAGAGGGGTTTTCAATTTAAAAATGTATCATCTTATATTATTTTTTACACTATTTTTTTACATCGAATTAATGATATATAAATCCACCATTAATCACTATATTGTTTGATTAACGGGTTAATCATTAATCACAAATGCATTTATTAAATAACTTGTTAATCATCCAATTTACATGATTAACCACAAATTCATGTATCATTAATCAGTTGAAAAATTAGCACAAAATAGTATGAGAATTAGAGATTGTTTCAACTTTTCTCTCTTTTGAACACATTTCTCACTCATTTTTAAAACTTATCTCATGATAGATTTGGTTTGCTCTCCTACCCTTGTTCTTGATTTTATCCTTTTCACCCCCACCGAGCTAAAATATATAAGGAAATTATAGAGAAAGCAAAGTGGACTGATTAATTCTTACAATAAAACCCTAATGAATATCATAATATCTTTCATTTTGTCATTCCTATTCATCTACTTTCTAGGTTCGTGGATTTTTTTTTTTCATATGCATGCTGCATGCACTAGGCTTTCAACACGCAACTTCAATCTAGAAGGAAAAATCGGTTTGACTGCTTGTCTATCGCCTTTGATCGGTTTATACCGGTTTATTTGGATAGTGACCACCAACCGGTTTGATCGTTCAACCATCAACCAACTTGCTAGGTGATTCAAGATCTAATATCTAAGAACTAATCGACTGCTCTAGATGTATTTAGTGATGAGTAAGATTCTTCCTAAGTTTCCAAGCTTTTGATAAACCGTTAACCCTTAGTTTTTATGAATATTGTTGATGCTCCCACTTAAGTGTACAGATTGTTACAAAAGCAGAAAAGTAACCTAAGTATCCCTTGAAGGACTAAGCATCTAATCCTTAACGTACATCAAGCGTCTAATCGTAAGAACAACAAAATGTTGTGAAGAAGCATCTAATTCTTTAAGTACATTAAGCAACTTATCGTATGAACAACAAAGTGTTATGAAGAACAAGCATTTAATCAATTCAAGGATCAAGAGTCTAGAAGCTAAAGTCTAGTGACTTGGATAGCTAAGCATCTAAAATGTGCTCAGAACAAAAGTCAAATATTCTAAAAAGCTATCGTACATAAAAGACGACAAAGTACTAAAAAGGGAGATAAAAAAAGAAATTTCCATTTGTTGTGCTTGCGACTTAAACGAGAAAGGAAAGCTCTCTGCACAAGTACAAAAACATCTCTACTGCATCAGATAAAGTGATAAAGCAAGTCAGTTTTGTGTTGGAGACACAGACCAACGTCTCTGAACATTAAATGGAAGATCAAAACGACTTTATGCATTAATGAAGCTTGGTATGTTTGAATTAGAGAGCCTAAGTTCCGAAGAATGTCTCTAACATACAAAATTGAACAAAGATTAAAAATAGAAGACCTAAAGATCTGCTTAAAGTTAGTCACAGGAATATAACGAAAAACATTTACTCTCAAGCATTCAATTCTTCTCTTCATTCTTTCATTTTTTTTATTCTTTGAAAAGTTAATATGCTCTCTTTCAATACATCATATTTATTTCATTCTCATGTGTTGACGAAAGATTAGCAAGTTGTAATAAACACTTTCAAACTCTCATTTATTTCTGAGTTGTTGAGCCTAAAAAGGTTAGTTGAAAAAATAATACTTATGTTAAGAGCCTAAAGAAAATATAGGTATGTAAATAATACCTGTTACTGCAAAGTTGAGCCTAGAAAGGCTAGGTGTGTAAAAAATATTTTATTGTAACTGTCAGTTATAGTTGAAAATCTTGATGGTAGCCAAGAACAAGTCCAACTACCAACTAGATGTAACCCAAGATTAAGGAATATTTTTGTGTGTGAATCTCTCTATTTGACAGTGGCAATGCTTAGTGACTATTGAAAGTGAACTTATTGAAAGTATACAATACAAAAATAGACAATAGTAATGCATTGTCTCATTTCCTCTTGCTCTTGGTTCTATTCTCATTTAACCGTGAGAGGTTGAGTTTGAAAACCCGTTTACAAAAATGAATTTTAACAAACTAAATTTTATAAAATTAGTTTTGATAAAAGGTAAATTTTAGCTTGAATAGTACCAATCAATTTAATTTTTATATATGTAATTACCAAATTGGTGATATTAAGAAAAATAGAGCAACACAAATTTTTCTGAAGGTACTAAAGTCAAAGCAAGGGATGAAAATCCGAACTAAAATTTTATGAATGAAAAAATAAAAATTATTTACTCCTTTTTCAATCAAGATTTTGGCTAGAAAACTAGTTACGCTAGCTAGGAAAACAAGTTGTCAAACATACTTAAAAAACTCCAGACTATATTTTGACCTTCAAAACTCAGTTTAGAGTCCTGCAAACAATTTGTCAAACACACGTGTTTTTCATCAATTTATAGGTACCAAGGCTACAACATATATCTTATTAATCAACGGGTCACACAGAGTAACATACCATAGACACATTCCACGAAATCATCAAATATTGTAATTAGAGTTTAGAATCGTTAATAACAATGTTGATTATAACATTAAAAGAAGCCTTCCTCAAAATTGAATTACAGAGTAAACAAATCCCCAAGCTACCATTGCTGCTAGACATCTCCACTTGAATTACCTCTTTCTCTTCTTATTTCCAGGGGCAGAGCGCTTGCTAAATCCACTCACATTATATGTTGTGTCAGCTGTATTCTGCTTCTTCAAACCCTTTCTGCCTCCAAAACCAAATTTGGAATCCCTTGTATCCCGTTTCTTCTGTTTCTTTCCTTTTGCAACAGCTTGCTTTGCCTTCCCTCCTGATCGATCACCCGGCAATACCCCTGGCCTTTTCTTCATTGACTTCGCAAATACTTTTCCATCCTCAAAGTCAAACTCTGCATCTGCATCTTTGGCACCACTAGCAAAGCCACTCTGTTGCCTCATTTTCCTCCATTTCTTAACAGATTCTATGTCCTCCTTTTTCTGCTTAGCCCTTTCCTTCATTTTCTGGGCCTGAATCTCTTTAGCTAGTTTCTTGGCCTCCCTGGCCTTTCTCCTCTCTTCAGCTTCTTCCATCTTCCGCTTCTCTGCTAATAGCCGGCCTTTTACTTTTTCCATGTGGGAATCAGTCTTCACCATTTCAGCATAATAGTCTGCAGGTCTCAGAAAAGGTTGACCCATTGACTGAAGCTTATCAAATGCCAGCTTAGTTCCCTCCAATGCCTGTGTGTAAAAAGCAAGCTCCCGCGCCAAGTCATCATTCACGTCTACTTCTTGCTCTTGATCAATATTAACGGCAAGCTTATGTGTCCATTCCACATTCTCAGGCCAGCTAATGTCCCCAAGTTTGTCTAGGAGAGCATCTCTGTTGTATACTGCATTTTTAGATGGTTCAGTCAATTTCACATCTTCTGCTTCTGATTCTGATTCGGATCCCGATTCAGATGCTGATTTTTCCTCATTCAGATCTTCGATTTCATCATCAATCATTGTATCGTCAGTTATAAATGGTGCTTTTCTCTTCGACACCCCCATTAAACCTATACAAATATAAAATAAAATTTATTTTAAAGCAAAACAATGAGCTCTAGCATATATAGTGTTTGTTTCCTTTCGTCATTTTTTGGGCTTGACAAAATTTGATTGAACAAAGTTCAAAATAAAAAAAACATCCCTCAGATAAAAATAATATTACAAGATCAAGAGGCAGGCCAATAAAGCATTATGTTTGAGATACTTAAAGCACCAAAACTGAAGCTTGTTTCGCTAACAGAATTAGCAGCTATTCCCCCTTCCAAACCTCCCCTCCCCCCCCCCCCCAAAAAAAGGGAGGGGGATGTCTAAGACATACCAGGACGGTTGCTTATATATTGGAAAACAAGAAAAACAGGTTATGATGATCGCAGGGTGGAAACTAATAGTGAAAGATAAAAAAACAATAACAATGAATCTTTTTACAATGTACATCACAACATCAAAGTATTAGTCTTTACTGCCATCACAGAATTATTTTTACAATGAAGTTGCCCCTCCGGGAACATCCATAGACACATTAATTAAAGTTAGACAAAAGAATAGACGATTAGTTGTTAAACCATCGGAATAACCTGTGTTCCAAGACTAAGAACAACTAAACACTCTTGTCATAGCACCGTTTACATGCTTCTATAGTCCAATCTTTCATTCAGAAATGGATCATTTGGGAACAACAAAGCAGCTGAATGAACAAATTTATTTATTTTCTACAGAAACATTAAATATATAAGCATCATCTTGTATTCATAATTGACATAACAGATGAACAAAGGGCCAGAGTTCCATGTACAAAAAGATGGGAACTAAAAATTCCCAAAGTAAACAATTAAACATTCCTTGAAGCCTATCTCAGCTGAACACCAAATGCCCTTGTGACTCAGAATATGCTTTCAATGTTATCAAGCCCACATGAGTCATGACTCAACAAATAACAAATTAACTATATCACAACTACTAAATCTATATTTGGATACTTTTTCTTAAAAATGGTTTTGGTACAATGAATAATGTTAATCAAAATGACTTTTAGATGTGTAATTAAAGGAAATTGAAGGCAACATTCAATTTTTAGGGTTTTGTGGTTAGAATAGAAGTTGATATCCATAGCTGAGTTTTGACAATCAAATAAGTCAAAAAAAATTACTTCTTGTTCATCCAAAGTTTTAATACCAACTAAATTTAAGCTAATTGAGAATGGATTTTACCAAACATTTTTTAAAAAAAAATATGAAACTGAATTTTGGGCCTCCAAACTGGTTCACAGACATACCCTGAGTCTCCTATGTCATCCATAAGGGTGTCAGAACTCAGAAGGACCATACAACATGCACATGAAGAATCAAGAAGAAGGAAAAAAAAACAGAAATGAAGAACCAAAATGGCTCCATGAAAAAGTCACACAAGTTTGATATACATGAAATAAAAATTAAAAAATTAAAAAACAAGAACATTCATCAACCAATCACTTGATGTATCCTCAACCTTAGAAAACCAAGAATGAAAACGTGGCCAAAAAGCTCAATATAAGAGCATGATTGACCGAACAACATGGAAAAAAACCCTAAAGCACTGGAAACGTTAAAGCAATAGAGAGATTAGAAGGATAGGGTTTAGTGTACCAAAAAGGGCAGAAGAAATGTTGTTCAGGTAGAGCGGCTTCGATGGTGCATCAATATACAGAGTGTGAGTAGACGCTTCAAAGAATGAAGAGAGCCCCAAACTCTAGGGCTTTCGTGTCAACGATAGGATTTCTTGGGTCCATTACAAGCTGGGCTAAGACAGGTTATGGGCTTGTTGGAGATTTTGGTGTTTGGGCTTGTCATATTTTGTTTACCTTTTGTTTAGTAATGATGGGCTTATTAATTTGTATTTTTTTTTTAATTTTTAAGTATATATTTTTTTGGTGAAAGGGAAAGAAAAAAACTAAGCAAGAATCGAGAATAAAGTTTTCATTCTATACATGTCACATCATGAATTAGTAACTGCATCCAATCTCCAAAGAAAGTAAAACTAGATATTTGTAAAGTATATATTTAATATTACATTATAATAAAAGGATTTAATTGGTATGCATTGTCAGTATAAAAAATTTTTTACACAGTCAACCAATCAGAAATTGACAAATAAGCTAAAATGTTTGACTCTTATCTTAACTACCTTAAAAGTCACTCATACCACGATTTCTGATTGGTTGACAATGTAAAAAACTTTACACCGATAGTGTATAGTAATTAAACTCATAATAAAATGTATTTACTTTAATATTAAAATTAGTTATTTGTAATAGATATTCTTTGTTAATGATTCTAGGGAAAGATTACAAGTGTTTGATATAACAAAATGCTCTTGAATGGGGGTGATGATTACGTAATTCTTTCCAAAATGATGACTCCAGAGTTATGATTGTTAGAATACATGTTTGTCAACATGTTTTTTTTTTTTTTTAATTTACTTATTGAATTATGTACACTTATTATTATGTTATAATAAGTGTATTCACTTTTATACCAAATAACTTCTACCAAAACAGAACTTTTATACCAAAGAATTCAAATGAAAAATTTGTGGTGGGTAATAGATTGATGCTCTTGGTGAAGGACTGTGATAGGGTCTATATTCTTCATTGTTTAGGTTCTACGCATTTGATGAGGGGTGCCAATTGATTAATTTTGATCAAGATTATGAAAATCGATCCAGATCAGCCGGTCGGACCGGTTGAACCATGAATCGACAACCTCTTATCTGATACTGATAAGGGATCAAAATCGTTTAGACGGTCAAACCGCTTTAATTTGGTTAAAAACCCGGTTGGACTACTGAATTCTTGCAAAGTTAAAAGTTAAAAGCTATAAAGTTATAAACTTTATAATAATATTATTATATTATAGAGATAGTAAATTCAGTTTTAAATTTCTTGTTGTAACTTTTAATAATTATAATTATAATATTTTATTAGTATCGCATGTTATAACTTATGAGAAAATTTTATGTTATACATCATCTGGTTAGATCATTCGATTTAATTGATTAAACCTGAATCGAAACCGTTTTCGATTTGGTATTAGGTTGACATTAACATTGATTTTGATAGTTGAATAATGGAATATATTTTAAGAAAGAAAGCTAGAATCTCTGTAAAGTTATAGATAGTACTTGTCCTTTGTTCTTTGTATCATTATTTAAGTGTTTCAAAATATAAAATCATTGCTGTCAGTTTTACATAAATCTTAGAAGAACCAAAATGACCAAAA
The DNA here is from genome assembly GCA_039655645.1 of Ammopiptanthus mongolicus. NCBI lineage: Eukaryota > Viridiplantae > Streptophyta > Magnoliopsida > Fabales > Fabaceae > Ammopiptanthus > Ammopiptanthus mongolicus. The sequence goes on along the minus strand of CM077348.1, from coordinate 32,663,176 downwards.
ATTCATAGATAGACACAATTTGCAATAATAAATATCTGATGTGTGTAAAGTTGTGTAACTCGTATTAAAAATACACATTTATCTGAAAAACCTTAACACGTTCTTGCCAACTGATAAATTCAATGCTTATTTGGATCGTAGTTGCTTAAAAATTGCTTAAAGGTTATCAAGATATAAAGGACAAATTCGATAAAGTAAGAGATGATCAAGCTTATTACATCCGATATAAATATAAATTATTTAGATAAAATTAGCATTTCCGTCCTCTAATTTTATTTATTTATTTAAATTGGGTCTTTAACTTTTATTTGTGTCAAATTCATTCTCAAATTTTAAAGAGTTAGATAATGTTTTTCTTTGAGTTACTTCCTTTATAGCTCCATTAGTTGCATATTATGTAGCAACAGAAAATCATGTGTCATATGAGGTGGACAAATTTGACATGTTGGCATATAAATTTGCAAAGAACTCGGGTCGGCTCTTCTTCTCCCGTGCAAGTCAACTCTCGCCCAAAAACGGGTCCAGCCATGAAAAACTACATCTAGGCTTCAAGGGCTCGGAAAATATGTGTTTTTCATGATATTCTTAAATAGAAATCAAATCTCAACAAAAATTAAATAAAACTGTGATTAAAAATTATTCTAAGGTTTTTGTATGAAGAATTCAAAAAATCAATGGGAAACGCCAAAAGCTATTTGGTTTAAATGGCAAAAAAAACATTTCATAAACATTCAAATAACACTAGATAGGAGATTCAAGCATCAAGTCATGGTAAAATGACGTATTCATCATCAAGAATTTTCAAACCTTAGGTTTGCTAAATCAAAAAATTGAAAACAAATTTTTCTTCACACGATACACAATTGAACACAATTTTGATTTCAATAAATTTCTTAAAACAAGATTTACAAAAAACCAACATTATTTGTTTCAATTTCAAAGAAATCCAAAGATTCCAAGAATTATGATGCATAACAACGGAATTACACAAAACCTAAGGGCTTGTTTAGTTTGAATTTTCATTTCTTGATACTATTTTCTAAAAATTATTTTCATTTTCAAATTTTGAAAAATTTGAAAACATATGTTATTTTGACATCTGTTTTCTATTTTCATTTCCTATTTTAAAAAATTTGAGAAGGAAACACGGAAAATAACTTTTTTTTTGTTTCTAGATTTGGGCTCAATTCAAGAAATGTTTTAAGTGAAAATATTTTCATTAAACTCAACCAAACTTATTTTCTATTTTCACTTAAAATGAAAATAGAAAATGATAAGAAATGGTCAAACCAAACAGACCCTAAGTTTTCAATTTGGGAATAAGATACCCACCTAACGAAGTTATGTCAGAAGTATCGTCAGAGAAAAAATATTGTCTAACTTTTCAAAGTTAGAGAACACATTTGACACACAAAAGAGTCAGAAGACCAATCAGATCAAATAAATAAAAGGAGTAAAAGGCCAGGTCAATCCTTGAAAAATTTTTTATCACCAATTAAATCCTTAAAAGATTTAAAACTTAACCACATTGGTCATTCTAAGGATTTAATTGGTGACAAGAAAACTTTTAATTTTATACTATTTTAAACCTTTACTTAATTGGTGACAAAAAACATTGAAGGACTAATTTGACAATATCATAATCTTTCGAGGACTGAATTGAGGGTTTAATTTTGAATGCACTTTATCAATGCACTATGTTTATATTTATGTAAATAATATACTCAAATTATAGGAATATTGAGTAATTCGGATAGGTAGATATTGTACGTTATTCAATAATAATTGCTCTTTACTACTTTGATTCTATATTGATTTGTTCAGAGTACCATATAATACATTCTCTATGATGTAGTCGAAACACACGAATTATACCAATAGTCTCGTTTTTCTCTCATCTCAACACGTTAGGTTAAGACTTTAATGACCTTTATCGGGATACACCATTACTTATACACTCTTACTTATTTACGTTAGAAACAATGTCAGTTTAGAGAAACCTTTATACACACTATTTTCTTGCATATCCTATTTTGATTTCATCACTTCAACTCCCAACAATGTCTCTTTCCTTTTGGATAAACTATCTGGAAAGCAATTGTTCCCATCTAAAGTCAAATCCTTTATTTGGACCGTTATGCTTAATAGGACTAATAGGAAAAATTTACTTCAAATTCGAAGACCTCTACGTGCTTCATCTCCTGATTATTGTGCTATGCCCAGATCTAGTTTTGAATCTAGTTCTCATTTGTCTTTGCATTACTAGCGGCTTCCTTTCCCTGAAATTACTTGTTTGGTGTCTTTTGTGAATAGTTGGTTTGCCCCTTGGATTTATAGCAGTTCTTGAGTATTACTTTTAAGAGGTTTGGCTCTAGCAAAAAACCAACAAGGTTCAGCAATGCACTCGCTTTGCAGTTCTTTGGTGTATTTGGCTGGAATGGAATGCAAGAATCTTTAAAGAGCTTTGGTTGTCTCGAGCTCATTTAGGATTAGAGTAGTTTCTCTAGCTTCTTTGTGGTGTTCTGTTCATGACCTTTTTATAGTGGTGTTGAGATTGGCATGCTTTGTTGCATGTTGGTTGTTCTTATAGTTTTTTGTTTCTCCTTGTATTTCCGGTTGTCATTTTTTAGTTCTTGAGGATTTCTTATCTTCTTGCATTTGTACTATTGTACAATTCTATTCTCTCTTAATAAACTACTCTTTTATTAAAAAAAAAATATTAGTATTTACAAATGACCTACCAATAAAGCACCACCAAGCACAAATTCATCCTAAGACCTTTGTTACCAGTTGCAAAGTTGAGCCAATCTTCTTAGGCCACATTCTTATGAGTTATCTCAAAAAACAAGTTTGAATGAACCTTAACATAAATATTATTACTCAGAAATGTCCGCTCAAGCACTAGGAGTAGGAATTATAGACAACAAAGATGTTCTCGACCTTAATTTTTCTTAGCTAAAACCTAAAATTATATATATATATATATATATATATATATATATATATATATATATACACACAAAAAGGACCAAAACCTGAAAGTTTCCAGAACTCTAGCACTCTTCAACAAGATATTGATTTCCGAACTAAATTAATAACAAGAATACCTAATAAAAGTCAATAAGAAACATATACAGGAAGGAGGAGGATCAGACAAAGGAAGAAAGGTTAGTAGTGATACCACTACTTGAAAAAATCAGAGGCATCCTTTCTCAAACGAACGATTATTTGGGGTGTAGACAAACCAGTCTTTTTGTCAGAAACCATTAGGTTGTCACCCTTCTTACTTTGCTTTCGTTCTTCATTAGAATCACTCGAGGTTCCAAATATCTGCACTGTTAAGCTTCCCCCTACAAAAATATTTCCAACAAAAAATAGAAAGTCAAATTTAGGCATGTCGAGAAATGCCTTCCCTGTCACAACTCAACTCATGAAAAAACAACTCCACATGTGTGTCATCGATCACCGGAACAGTATGTGAAATCAATGGCAGAAAACAGTTATGTCTTCTTGTGACCAAAAAGTTGCTGCGATAGCATTACTCATTCACAATGGTTGTGTCTAGCAAGGCACCAAAGTAGTTTATAAGCTAGTCAATTAGCTTTTTTAACCAATATTTGATAAGCTAATAAAGGTAGCATACAGAAATAAGCTAGGGGCTACACGACTTCTTTCCAGTTTTGTCTATGTCAATTTCCAAAAATGACAACCTTTTGCCCTCACTAATTAATATCCTTATTTTCAAACTTAATGTCAAATAACTTTAAAAGAAACCCATCTCCGACTATCTCAATAATAATAATAACAATAACAATAATAATAATTGCTTAAAAAAACAGTAATAATAATAATAATAACAAATTTGTAATTATTATTATTTAATAAATTTACCTATATACACACACACACTTAAGAATGTCCCTTTTATGTCATTTTATATGTATCAGCTATTAATCAGCTAATTTTATTAAACACTTCCAATTCAATAAATTAGCTTATCAACTATAAGCTTTCGGCTCCCAACTTTCAGCTCGCTAGCTAGCTAGCCAGCTTTTCAGCTTTCGACTAGCTTTTCAGCTAGTTGTGCTAAACAGAGCCAATATTCTATTACTCACTTTAGCGTGTATGATTCCATGGAGTGGCTGAGCTGTATAAAGGTTGCAGCCGTGTGTTTATGTGCAAAAAATGAGCATGTACACAATTCAATGTTTTGGCATGCACATTTCATACTATTAGTAATATGTCACATGACGATTCATAATTAATCGTGCTCATGTCACAAATTTGTAGGTTCCAAATAAGTGGCATTGATCATTGGAAAAGGAAAAAATGGATTTGGCTCCTCTAAAATGAGTGGAACTCTAAAGTGAGAAAGTAAGTAGCTATCTACTATTTGATTTGATTAAGTACATAGATATCTCAACTTACTAAATGATCTAAGGGTGGATAATCCTTTACTTTCTCACTTTAGAGGAGTCAAATCCTAACCAAAAACTACAGTTGTGTTTGCGGCCACAAACTTGCGGCACTAGCACTAGTACTAGCACTACTCATTTATAATTCATAATATTCTACAGAAATGTTAGTCACTTTGACATGTTAATTATTGCTTGGAGGGGTTGAGCTTTATAACGGTGCAATGTAAATATATGAAATAATTGGAACATGCAAACAATTAAGCAGTTTCATGAGCACAGTTCATACAATAAAGATTTGTTGAATTGAGTTTGTTTCAATTTTATAACATTTTCATTCTTAATACATCCAAGTAGGTCAAACCTTAATATTCACTGAAATATCTGGTGAAGTTGGTAATCATAAAGTAGCAAATAATATATTAATATATCTGGTATATAAATGTTATTTTACCTAGCACAAGGGCAGCACCAATCCATCCCATTGGACCCCACCTTTCACCAAGAAGAAACCATGCAAAACCAGCACCCCAGACTGGCTCCAGACTATAAATTATAGCAGTTTCTGTGGCTGATACGTCACGCATTGCAGCCATCTGCAATTAAATCTATCTTAGAAATCACTGTCAGAAAAATGAATCTTCTCAAATAAAAACAAGGTTTCTCTAAGGAAACATGAAAAAGGAAAATTGACAGCTTGATGCTAAATAAAAAAATGCATTTATGAAAAAGAATTTATTAATAAAAAGATGACAAGTACATAGAAAGGAGGACAAGAAAATCTCACAAGAGAACGAACGTAACATAACAAAAGAGAAAAAAATAAAAAAACTTGAAAGGTGGACAATCCCTTTGCAATCACATCCAAACATAGCATAAAGGAAACCACAGCCCTAAGCACAAATAGATTATAAATAATGATCTAAAATAGGATCCTAGCATAAAAAATAGAAACATCTTAAGGTCACATGGAACTAATAATAGAAGAAATTTTGGATAGAACTTCTGGCAAATTATGGTCTTTCAGAATGAGAAAAAAAATATACTTTGAGGTGGCTAGGATGAAACAATTCATGTGACAGTGAACAATAATGTGTGTGGTGATGCCCAGCAGCAAAAAGCAATAAGACAAAAGAAAAATATACAGTAGAACAACTTGCCTTAGTCTCACTTATCCAAAATCACTAATCAGTACTATAGACCACAACAAGAAGAGTGTGCATACGCCTGAGCTATACTTGACACTAAGCTCATGATTTTAAACATGAAACAAATATATAGTATAAACCCAAACTACTTCTGGAACTCCACAACTTACACAAAGACATATTATCCAATTTATACAAATAAGTGAGGGAAAGATAACTTATGGACCAAGAGCTTCATAAAATATAATTTTGCCCCAGCACATATAGACTTGGCAGCGTTTGGCACATGGACAGAACGGTATGGAATGGAATGTTCTGTTCTCTTTGGTTCCACCCTTTTAGTGGAACCAAAATATTCCACTTTTTAATGTCATGTCATGTTCTGTTCTATTTTTAAAATACACCAAACATATAATAGAACTCGTACGTTCTTTTCCATCCCAGTCCGATACGGCTATCAAATGCTACCTTATTTTTCTTGCGGCAGTATAAAATAAAATACATTCTAAAAATTTATCAACATTGATCTCTTAGAAAAAAAACAGAATCATAAAATGTGGAAATCTAGTAATTCAATCTTAAATTCAAAATCCACGTATCCATTCGAGTACAATGTGCATGAAGAAATCTTAGAAGAGGGAGAATTTAAGAGGGCATTTGGTTTGTTTCCTTTTGTCATTTTCAGTTGACATGTTTTCATTGATAACTACAAAAATGCCACTTTGCTTTTTTTTTTTTCACCATTTCCTTTGCAAAATTTTGAAAACATGAATGAAAACAAGGTAGCACTTTTGTAATTAACAATGAAAACATATCAATTCAACTGAATGAAAACAGAAAACAAACCAAATACCTCCTAAGTGTGCCAAGGATGATAACTTTACCTCTACCCACAAGCATAAACCAGTTGAGAATATCCCAGTATAAATTGCAGGTATCCATGGAAAACCAACCATCCACTTCCTCAGCATTGTCCATGTCCAAGATGACAGTAAGGGATGTAGGGTACCATTAATACAACCTCCAACAAGAAACCATATGGTTGAAAACAAAACAACAACACAAATCTGCAATTAAAACTTTGATAAAATTAAATAATGCAAAAGGTTAACAGGAAGGCACTGATTTTGATACACAGAAATATATAAAGAAGCATGGACAACTAACTAACCTCATATCCTAGGAGGGCCAGAAACTTCTTTTTACTTATGCTTCTCGATAAATGTTCAGTTCTTAACATATGAACGCCAAAAAACACTGCACTTAAAAAGTTCCAAAGGTCTCCAACCTAAAATTTGGCAAAAACAATTACAGTAAACAAAATTTGGCTATTATTAGAAATTTAGAATAACTGGACCTAACTTCATCCCAAAAGCTAGCTCTAGGGGGGAAGGTTACCCAAATTGTCATAAAGGATACTTAGCCCATATACCCATCCGATGTGGGACTTGACACACCCCTTGCATGCTCATGACGGGACATTTGCGGGTGGCCCAACATCATGATTGGGGTCAGGCTCTGATACCATATTAGAATAACGAGGCTTAAATCCATCTGAAAAGCTAGCTGAAGGGGGAAGAGTTGCCCATATACACCCATTTGATATGGGACTTAACAGCTATCAACAAGGCACCACTCAGGTAATATTTATGCATAGTCCTCCACTTACACTTGGGGGTGAACCACTGGATTCCAGCATTCCAACTCCTACGATGGACATGAGAGCTCCAAACCAAGTTCTAGTTGGAACTACTGCTCCTAACATGCCATCAAGTAATGGAACCACAATGACCTGTTATATGATCCAAAATATTTAAGATTGTACCTTTCAAGTACTCTCACAAATTTAAAAATCCATTCACATAATATAATAAAAATGAATTGTCTCACAGTGAACGTAGCTATAAATGACGCGCGACCAGCATCAGAGGTTTGCAGTCCAATTGCCTGCATAAGGTATCCCATACTGACCCAGAAACCCAACTCTATGCCTGCATTTCTGGTATGAGAATCTCCCCATCCTCTCAATACAAATGGGATGAAAGGAATGAGAGAAACAGAGAATCGCACAACTGTGAAAGCTGCTGGATTCATAATTGCCTCAACCTCTTTGACAACTGGAATGTTACTAGCTAAACATAAATTGAAAAGCAAACAGTCAGATTAGGAAATATATAATGGCACAATGATCACTCCAGAAACCACTTTAAGTTTCAGTACTGAAAATCTCTATTAATAGCAATTTCGCACAAAGCAATAAATATAATTGCGAATATACAGATCTCCATGATGCGCTCATACACAAACACAGAAAATAATTTGTTGACAAAATACTTCTTCATAGTTCAATCTTATGCCGTTCTCTGTGTATTGTAGATCAAAACTTCTACAAGGGATAATAAGTACTGTTAGAATAACAGAATATCTTGAGAGTATTTTAGAATATCTTACCATAACTTCAGAATATATTTTGTAATATCTTACAATTTACGATATTTTTGTAAGTGATAATAAGTGCTGTTAGAATAACAGAGTATATCTTGAGATTATCTTAGAATATCTTAGCACAACTTCAGAATATATTTTGTAATATCTTAAAAGTTACAATTTCTTTGGATTATTGTAGGAGTTCTTCAGATTTTGCACAATATATTATGGAATCAATTACGTATCAAATTGTGGAAGTAATCTTCTGAGTTATTTCCTACTACATTACATTCCCTGATATATTCTCTTATTTAATTAATTAGGGCTAGTAGTCGTATTTTATTAATGGCTTGAGGTTGGGCTTATACTAATAGTACTAACTACACTAGTACTTGGAGTGAGGCTATTGGCACTCCTATCTGCCAATTCACACTTCTCATTAACCAATGACAATTTTGTAAAGACTAGCTAATAAGGAATGTAGATAGGCAATTTGGAGTGCCAATAGCATCTCCCCTTAACCTAATCATTAGTATAAATACCATTGTATTAGTATTTTGTATCAGATCATTACAATACCATGTCAATATAATATCTGTTATTCTATGTATTCCTTCTCTCTCTCTTCCGCCTTCAAAAACCATACAATTTTGACAAGTGCAACCAGTTGCTTAGCTTTTATTTGCCTGTTCTATTTAAAGCTTCAGTTGATGTTTTTACCTTTCATAACGTTTCATAATTTCTCTCATAGAAATCTATGCAGTCAATAGTGCGCTATAGTGGCAGAGTGACCACCATCCGTGATGCTATACCCCGTAGCGGTGCGGTTTTGTGGAGCGGCCATTGCAGCTGCAAAGAGTGGCCATAGCGCCCGCGACATTGAAGGCTGCATGAAAACCCCATTTTGCCCTCATTTTTTAACCGTTTCCACCCTTTTTTTGGACATTTTCGTCTTATAGCCCTACCTCAACGTTGAATCAGAACATATTAGGGTTCTCTTCCTCTTCATTCTTCGTACCTTTTCTCCTCAGCTTCAAAACGAAACTCTTCTCCCTCTGTGCACAGTGTGCTCGTTTCCAGCGCTTCTCAGGCTCGTTTCCGGTGCTTTTCCGGCGACTGCAACTGCTCTCTACCGTTCTGTGTGATTTTCCCTTCTTCTACAACTCCAAGTCTGCAATTTTCCTTCTTCTGCAACTAAGACTGCAAGTTCCGATTTGCCCTTCTTCTGCAACTGCAACTGAGACTTCAAGTTCCGATTTTCCCTTCTTCTGCAACTGCAACTGAGACTCAAGTTGTGATTTTCCCTTCTTCTGCCACTGCAACTGCAACTGAGACTCAACATGGCATCATCCTAGTCCGCTACGAATGTCTTTAATTTTGCGTTTTTTCTATTTTTGAGCATTTGTATGTGTATGATATAAATTTCTTGTGTATTGTTTCCCTAAAATTCGGTGTAGCGGCCATCCCGTTATAGCGTTTTGGGGGTCGGCCGCTATGCTCCGCTATCCAAGATTGACTACATAGGTAGAAATTCATAAACCTTGACTAAATCATATATTGTTCGATACGCAGCAAAGTTCAGGCCTCAAAGATAAAGGCTTCCCAAAAACACGCAAATTGCAGTTAAGAAACCATGTAAAGTCAGATATTGTTTATAGTCAAAGATTTCCTCAAAGAGCGATCTCCAAATGTGCTAATGTTGGTATGCAAAAGTTTATTGATTTAAGTTAAAGTCTTATTACGTATACCTAATTATTAAGAATAGTATAAGTTTTAAAATAATGTTTGACACGGGACCGGGTTGAGAAGATTTGAAGCATAACTGGACTCGAACCCATTCCGAAAACACATCAGGTCTAATTCATTCTAGAACTCGAATGAGCAGGATGGGACAGGTCTTCAACACCACTAATTAATTACAGGTTTAGGGTTAGGAAAAGGAAAAGAGAGAGAAACAGATAACTGTAATAAATTGAAAAAATTATTAGCAGTTGTAACTTGATACAAAAGTAAAGGATAGAAAGCTTAAACAAGCATTAACCATTGAACTTTACAGAGACCCAACATTTTCAGCTCAATCCAATTTATTAACATTTTTTTTTTTGTTTTGAATCTTTAACAATGGGTAATCAACATAAACCAAATTGTAACCAAAGCAAGCAAATACTCCAATTTGCAAATGAGCAAAATAAGGAAGTACAAGGGAATAGTGAAGAAAGCAAAGTTAGGTTACCGTAAACAAGAGTGATGATATTGAGCAAAATGATGCTTCTCACTTTCTTTGATGCGAACGGGATCCTCCGCCATAGGTACCTCTTTCCGAACAAAGAATTGAAACTTCGGCTCCGTTTATTATTCCGGGTCGGGTTTTGAATCAATTGGGTCGGGTTTTGAATGGATTGGGCCTCGTCCTCATTGTCGGTGGTTCTGAGTTTGTTTAGTATAACGGGACTGCTGGATGATGTAGTTGAGGAGGAAGAAGAAGAAGAGCGATGGTGCAAAGAGCAAGGAAGAAAACGATGCCGTTTGGTGAGGGCGGTGTGCAATGAGTAGAAAAATGAGGAATTGTGCGTAGAAGAAGAAGAAGAAAGCGTTGTAAATGAGTGAAGGTAGTTAGGTGTGGTCCAGGAGCAGCTAGTAGTACAGTGCATGGTGAGGGGTAAAAGAATGAAGATGACGAGTTAAGAGGATTTGTGCTCTGTTACTGATTAATGATTACGTATGGCGCGTTTCCAGAGAAAAGTGGTTTTTGATTTCATTCAGCGATCTCCCTCCGAAAGAAACAAAAGAAACGGTAACAGAGACCGCTGTCTTATATCCTGCTGCCTTGCCACAAAAAGTTTAGTGAATACATGCTGCTCCCCGGTTATATATAAGTAAAAGAATTTGTCCAAATTTTTTGGACTTAAATATAAATAAAAATTAATCAAGTCAATCAAATCAATCTTATTTAATGCTAGTGTTTCAAAAATACTCTTGATTAATTATATTTTTTATTTTTTCAAGAGCATTATACACTCCCAAGACATAATTTCTAAAAGTATTATACACTCCCAAGAAAAGGTAGTTTAATAACTATAACTTATTTTTTACATAAATCAAAACAATTAAACTAATATAACTAACATTCTTAATATGAGTGAAGTTAAGTTTTTTTCTTACATATAAGTCCAGTGGAAGTACATGTAACAGTTCATAAAAGAAAATATAATCTGTAATAATTGTCACATGTTCATTTTTTTGGTGAAATAATTGTCACATGTTCTATTCTTCCACAAGCATTATAGAAGAATTTATATCATCTTTTTTTCTCTATTTATAGATAAAAAGGCATAAATAAAATTTTTTTAGTCACTCACAGAACCAAATTTTAATGGGCTGTATAAGAGCATAATAATAACAATTTATTATTATTATTGTTATTTCAGATCCTTTTATTCTCTTTCCTGACAGTAATTGTCACATTCATTCTTTGTTTAATACAGTCTCTAACTGTCTATGGACATAATAATAATAACAATAATAATAATAATAAAAGGATTCCAAAAACTAAGTATTCCCTTAAGTCACAACCTGGAAATCCAAAGAAAATATCCGTTGAGAGCCTCTTGTTACTAGTTGTGCATCGTGAATTAATTACATTCACTGGTATCATCACTAAAGCAATGGGGTACCAATGTAAAAGAATAACAAATGTACTCAGATACAGACATACAACTAACAAAGGGGCCCTCAATACAAGGGCAAACAAAATACAAAATATATAAAAGGAACAAAGAAAATACAAAGGAACCTAAAACAGAACAAGAAAACAGTAAGGGGAGACCCTGGATTTTGTTAATGTACACAAAACAATCTGTTGCTACAGTCTTAATACCCGGAGATCATTCTCCAGGTAATGAACAGGCAGGGGATGATGGAATATGAGTCTCTCTTTTCATAGCTTGTTAGATGCAGCATCTGCTAATTCAATGTATTAAACAAAGCTCAGTCAATGTTCTGGGAGAGAGTACTGCAATTGAACAATTTTTACATCTCTCGATCGGCATCATGTGCAAAAAAATATGCCGCTCCCTTGAAATCCAGTCCCAAGAAATAATCAGATCTCTGAGACCTCCAACAAAATCCTGTTAACCTCTGAAAATTGGGTTTATGCCCTCTCACCAGATTGAAAGGGGGGAAATGAAATAATCACAATACCACTAGAAGGCAGTCAGCAGCAAGGCACGCTCACAAAATCGTAGGAAACAGAAACACCCATCAAATTCTGTCAGCAGATCAAGTTGTTGATGAAGATCTTGAATCACCAGTTCTATTTGCTTGGCACATACAATCCGGGCATGGAAAGCTATATATTGAGTCATTGGGTCTTTTGAGCTCAATTCCCTTAGAATCACTATGTGACCTCATGTTCAGCAATTGACGCTTGAGACTTTTCCATCTGTGAAGTAATCAAAGAAGAGGAGTCAGATACTTACTACCTATGAGATAAAATTCTATACAGTACTTAAAAAAACTAGGAACATGTAAGACATTCTATTAAGAGGAATACTACGAGTTGCATTCACAATAGAGTACAGGTAGCTCCATCTCAATTTAGATGGCCTCACTATTTCCTGTTAAATAGAGTCAGAGGTGCATTTGCTATTTGCTAAGTAGCATTAATATTCTATAAGGAGATAATTATTCGTTGCCAAGGTTTGCATAGTTCCTTTGTAGCCCCATATATACAAGAGATTCCATTTGAATTCCCTCCAACTCAACGAGTGTTTATAATACTAATTAATAATAATCACAAATTCACAATGACATCTTCTCCTAACATAAACTTGTTATAAAACCAACTGCATTTGTATCACTTAGCATGAAACTTCAAATATAATTACTTTCCTATCAATTTTGAACAGAAAAAAAATCTTCATTGCAGAAATTGTTATCTATTGTAAATATATCTCAATTGTCATAGCAAAATTGAACAGAAAGAAATATATACTAAAGTAACAGTACATACCCAATATTGGGATTATCAAAGAGTAATGCCAACTTCCGCTTATCAGGCTTAATTGTCTTAGAGTGTCCACCATACAAGTATCTTCTGTGGCCCAGCAGAAAATGAGGGAAGTTACCACCCTGAGTTGTGACGAAAACCTCACTATGAAGACAAACAGTGTAGTCTATGGCAGCCATCCTGGAAGAATAATTCTAGAACTAACTCAAGTCAAAATCATAGCACTTACGGTGCGTTTGTTTAAGCTTTTTTTATGATAAAAATCATTTTTTTAAGATAAAAATCATTTTTAATGGTTTTCATTGTGTTTGTTTAAGCTTTTTTACAAAATCAATTTTATCATTAAAATGAGAAGCTAATCTGATTAGATTCTGGAGAAAGAGGGTTGGGATAAAGGAGAGAGGAAAATGAGTGTAGAGGCATAAATGATTAAAAAATGATTTTTATGATTGTAAACAAACGTAAAATAGTTTCCGCTTTTCTTTAAAATCTCTAAAAAATAATCTCTAAATTATTGAATGTCAAAATCATTTTTTTTAATTCGTAACAAACTCACTAATCCCAAAGTGGATGAGTAGGATTGAATACGAATGTGTACCTTAAATAGAGCGACTTCCTCTTCAGATGCTAGAGTCTCCTTAGTATGCAAATTAGGAAACATTTCCAATAGCGGGGCCATTGTTTTCTCAGCGTTATATATTTTTCCAGATGCCAAATAGATAGGTGTGTTCTTTGTGAAACCCATTCCCCTCAGCATAAGGCCAACCTAAAGATATGTAAGAAGGCATTGACCATAATTTAAGCAAATCACACTGGAAAAATTTATAAATTTTGCTGTATAAAAACAGTAGCTGACATTAAAGTGATGAAGCAACCTTCCAGGAAACTTTTGAAGCTCCCAGCTAGACAAACAACTTTAAAATAAATATTCCGTTAAATCTTCTTCCTCTTCTAACAGACCAAGATAACTGGACATTCAGGGAGATAATACCTCTAATGGAGTGAGGGGACACTTCCCATTGATCCTGATTGCTCCAGGACGTATGACTCGTCCAGGTTTTGTAAACTTCCCTTTCCAACCTCTTTCTCGTGCTGCAACCATGTCTTCTGTCTCCTGTTTTCCACCATCAAAAACACAACAAGAAAAAGCAACCATATCCTGCACATTGGAAAGCAAGCGACAACAGTTGCTGCAAAGATTAATATGTAATGTCAACATTCATGATTTAAAGCAACTCTTAGAATTTGGGCTTGGACCTAACTCAACCCCACAAAACCGGCTGTAAGGTGAGGCCTGCCCAAGCCTTATAAGCACTACTTAGGCCATATCTCTAGGCGATGTGGGACTAAACACACCCCATCACATCCAACACAATGAAGGTGTTGGAGGGTGCAATGAAAGAGCCCAAAGTTACCATAATTAAGGCAGCTTTCCAACAGCAACATTCATATCTGATCAAAACCAACCTCTTCAAAACGAAGATGTATGGAGACATATTTGCCACCATTCATTGCACTACGTTTCCTCATTCTTGCCACCAAAGATTCACCCATGGTCAATATAGGACTTGAAAATCGTAAAGCCTCATAATTTGCTAAGCATCTAAGATGCTGGACAACTGGAGGAGCATCAAATGACAATCTATTTGCAAAAGGTGAAATCCTTATAACCCTGCATGATTGAATAGACAAAAGTTGTAAAGTAATACAGCAAACATAATAGTTTTCCTCTTGCCAAATTATAACCATGATATGAGTCACCAAGCATCATAGCATAAAAATTCAACTGGAAATCAAACACATATGGTCACATTTGGCAAGATACCTCCTATGCTGGCCTATACAGGCAGTGGAGGATGGACTACGGCTCATGTGAAAAAAGGGGGAGAAAGAAGTGAGCATGAGGTGGGCTCACATTGTGACAACCTGCCCACGGGCAGGTGGGGAAGGTTCTGTTAGGAGTAGGATAAAAGGGAAAGGATAAGGAGGAGAGGGAATAAGAAAGAAATGAGTAGAAAGAAGTGGGAGGGAGAGACAAAGGCCTCTTGAATACCTTGGAATTATCTGTATTTCTTTTCCTAATTTCTGTTCAACATTTCCACTGTAAAAACATGTTACTAGTGCTGATATCCCACTGTGGGATTGGCTATTTTTGGCTTCCCAGGTTATTCTGCTCGCAACTGCAGAGACTAATCCATCGAGCCGAGTAGGACCACAAGGGCGGTAAAACTCTCCCTCAAGTGGTGGGATTGGCTTAATCCCAATCTATGAAGTACGGACACTCCTGCCGAGGTCGGACACGCGTTCGACACCGACACTTTTGGGACACTTGTACAAAACATGTCCAACACTCCTTGTCAAGTGGCCAATTTAAAAATTATTTTTTTTGGCTCCGACACTGGCTGGACACTTAGCCAACATTACTCAGTGGTTGGACACCTAAAAGGACATTGCTCAATTTTTTTTTTAAAAAAAATTTAATTAAAAAGTAAAAAAAACAAACAAAAAAATTTATAAACGGGAAACCCATTTCTTCGAAAGCGTTTCGTATGCTTTTCCCTCTCCCTTTGTTTTCTCTGCCATTTCTCCGAACGCTTCTTCCTTCTCCCTCCCTTGCACAGGTATGCTTCTTCCTCTCCTCTTGATCGAAGCTCTATTTCCTCTCTTCTCGTTCGCACCTCATATATGTCGGTTCACAAGTTATTTTAAGATTATGAATATATAAATCTTGATACTCAATTTAGATCTTTTATAATGATGCTCATATTTAATTTTATTTGATTTGACACACGCACACGCGCGCGCACACACACACACACACACATATAGTGGTGTTGCAATGTCCTATATTTTGGAAATTGTCGGTGTCCGTGACTATGTCAGTGCTTCATAGATCCTAATAGTGACTGAATCACTTAACAAACACTGCTGGGGATTTTGGGCCACGATCCAACGAAAGAAATGGAAAGGGGCCTCATGAAAACCCACTACACTCCAGCGGTGAAGTGCTATGTTTTTGTTGTTCTATGGTGTTTATGGTTGGAAAGGATGCAAGAATATCAAGGGCATTTTTTCAAGCCTAGATTTCATTTAGGATAGAGCTATATTTTTAGCTTTCCTTTGGTCTTCTGCTCCGCGGTCTCTTGAGAGTCTTTGTTAGACATGTAGAGAGATTGGAATGCTTTGTTACATGACTCAATTTCATAGGCCTTTGTTGTTTTTTTATGTCTTCTTGTGAAGATGTCTTATCCTCTTTCTTCGTACTATTCCCTTAGTCCTTAATAAAAAAAATTTCTCTATCAGAAACAAACATTGCCCAAACATGTGGGCCCAATAATA
Source organism: Ammopiptanthus mongolicus (assembly GCA_039655645.1). Lineage (NCBI taxonomy): Eukaryota > Viridiplantae > Streptophyta > Magnoliopsida > Fabales > Fabaceae > Ammopiptanthus > Ammopiptanthus mongolicus. The sequence goes on along the minus strand of CM077348.1, from coordinate 32,646,839 downwards.
CCTTTTTGATAGAAAATGAATTTATTATGATAGAAACTAGAAAGAACAAAACAATAGGAGGATGGGAATCCTCCTTAACACAAAACACAAATCATACATCAGCTCAAAAGAAAACAGAGAAATATGGAAGACCTCTCAGATGAAGCTAAGAAAACAATCAAATCCCATGCATGATAAGTATCAGTTGCTAAAAAATCTAGCATTTCACCAAAGCCAAATCCACCATACTGCAGCAAAAAGGCCACAATCCCAGAACATTTGTACTCCTTTCTTCTTCCAAATACTATGGACAAGTAACAATTACTCCGCACAGTTTAAGTATTAGAGATCAATGACATTAAGAAATAGATTCATACAATGAACATCATATACTCACTTTTCTTCAAGTAACTTTGGGAGTACCACATCTCTGTAATACTGAATGGAAGACCATGCCTTGATCCTGAAATTGTAAACATTTGTCATGTTGCTTCCAAATCTTTCCATCAGGTACTCGGGAATCTTTTCAACTACCCGTACATCATTTTTCAAGGTATTGACAAAATATTCTTCATCATAAATGTCACTGAATTTGCTGGAAAAAATTGAGACATTATGAAACAATTTAGTCTATTTGAAATTAAAAAATACCTTGATCAACATTGGTTTAACTACCAAGGAACTCATTAGTCATTACAACAGTATAATTTTATAAGAACCATAGTAGTTAATCAATAATCATGCATGGCGAAGTGGCACAGCCAACCCCAAAAATGCTACAGCAGTATAGCAGATCACAGAGTGGCCACTGCACCGAAGATAGTGCATACAATGCAAATAATTTCTTTCTTTCTTTCTTTATTTGATAAGAGTAGAAAATTTTTAAGATAAAGAGAGGGAGAATACAAAGGAGTAGGAGGATAAGAAATCCTCCTGGAAATATAAAAGAAAAAACAGACGTGGAACATGGAACAAAAAAATCAATGTAGCAAAGCTACCCAGCCCCTCAACATATCTTTGAGGGACACCCCTTTAAAAACACCATGTGCTTTACACCATATTGAGGCCAAGCACCTAATCTTGTCCCAAAGCACGTAAACAGTGGATTTCCAACCTGGGGACCTATGTTTAGCTTAAAATACAGCCATATAAACGGAAGACCCTGATCAAGAAGATCAACGAGAAACTTAGCCCACAGTTCTATGGACCATTTGAGGTTCTAGAACAAATTGGCATTGTAGCCTACAAGCTGAAACCTGCTTGAATTTTCAAGAATACACCCATAATTTCATGTGTCACAGACGAAGAAAGTCATTCATGCCATTGTTGTTAAACTCGCGAGTCAACTCGTTGACTCGTCCGAGTTTACGATTCTAGGTAGGCAAAACGGGTGGACTCGGTGGTAGAATCGGTGGGAGGGGTAGACTCGGGTTGACTCGGTCTGACTCGGGCTGACTCGGTCTGACTCGCGAGTCTAGCTACCGAGTTTGCGAGTCCACCCGTATTTTATTGTTGCCTCAGAAAGACCAAAACGCTGCGTTTTGGTCTTGAAAATTTGGTTTCCCTCTTCCCTTCACCATCCCGATTCCCTCTCTGTCACCATTTTCATCTTTCGTCGCCTAACCTAAAAACCCAGCCTCCTCTCAGTCGCGTCGCGCCTCTCTGCACCGCCTGCCTCTCAGTCGCGCCTCCCTCCCCTGTGCCGCCTCCCTCCCGGCCGCGCCTCCCTCTCAGTCGCTCCTCCCTCCCCCGCGCGCACATTCTCCTCCCTTCCCCTTCCCTGATCGCAACACGCAGGTTCTTCAGTGGTTCGGGTTTCCACACTGCTCTTCTTCTCTTCCTCTTCACTGAATAACTGTGGTTCACTTGTTCATCCTTGCAATGTCTGGTTCGGGTTCCCACACTGCTGCAGCAGGATCCGGAAGTTCCAGGGGCAGGGGAAGGGTTAATATCCCAGGAAATAGGACTGATCCCGGTTGGAAACATGGGACTGATGTACTGGGCAATGGAAAAAAGGTATAATGCAGTTATTGCTCAAAGATTGTTAGTGGAGGAATTTATCGATTCAAGCCTCACCTTGCCGGTAGTAGGGAAGATTCTGAACCATGTGCTTCGGTGCCGAATGAAGTGAAACAGTTGTTTATGAAAGTTGTTGCCGATGCTAAAGAGGCATCGAAGAAGAAAAGAAGATTGATCGATGTTGATGAAGATGTTGCAGATGATCAGCTTCCGGTTGCACCGTCTGGCTCTAAAAAAAGTGGTTTTTCCTTTGCTAGAGGGGGAGTAAAAGTCGGTGGTGGAGTTCAAACAACGGTCAATCAGATATGGAGAAAGGATTTAAAAGAGGAAATTGATGACCAGGTAGCTCAATTTTTCTATACAAGTGCAATTGCTTTCAACTGTATAAAAAATCCGGAGTTTGCAAAGATGTGTGAGATGATTGGTCGATATGGAATTGGCTACAAACCTCCATCTTACCATGACATTAGAGAACGACTTTTGAAAAAAGCGGTGGTTCGAACCAATAAAGAGCTAGAAGAGTTTAAAGAGGAGTGGCAGAGAACTGGGTGCACAATCATGTCCGATGGGTGGACGGATAAGAAGAGACGCTCCATATGCAACTTTTTGGTGAATAGCCCCAAGGGGACGGTCTTTCTCTATTCATTGGATACTTCTGACATCTCAAAAACAACTGATAAAGTTTTTAAGATGTTAGATGATGCAATCAACCAAGTTGGAGTGGAGAATGTGGTTCAAGTGGTTACTGACAATGCTGCAAATTTCAAAGCAGCGGGTGAGATGTTGATGCAAAAACATCCTCACTTATATTGGACTCCATGTGCTGCCCATTGCATTGACTTGATGTTGGAGGGCCTTGAGAAACATCTGAAGGAGCACAAGGTTACTATAATGAAAGGTAGAAAGGTTTGTACCTACATTTATTGTAGGACTTTGTTAATTAGCTTGGTGAAGAAATTTACCAAAGGAAAAGACTTGATTAGGCCTGGCAAGACTAGATTTGCCACTGCCTATTTGACATTATCTTGCCTTAATGAGAACAAGGCTGCATTGATGAGCATGTTTAGCTCAGAGGACTGGACTGGGAGTAAGTTTGCCAAAACCCAAGAGGGGAAAAAAGTGGAAGATATCATTTGTGATAATCGGTTTTGGAAGAACATAATAGTATGTCTGAAGGCAGCTGCTCCTCTCATTGTAGTCCTTCGCTTGGCAGATTCTGATGAAAAACCCGCCATGGGTTTTATATATGAAGGGATGGATTCAGCGAAGGAAAAGATAAAGAGCAACTTCAATGGAGTTAAGAAATGGTAAACTTGTCTAACTTTATCTCATTTGAAAGTTATTTACCTTCTTTGTGAGTGTTACTAATATAGGATATTTGGTATTTGTAGCTATGAACCCATCTGGAAAATTATTGATGAGCGGTGGAATAACCAACTCCATAGGCCCTTACATGCAGCTGCATATTACCTTAATCCAGCATTACACTATGAGCCAAGTTTTGATCATGAAGATGCTGAGGTTAAAATAGGGTTGTACACTTGCATTGCAAGGTTGGTAAAGGATGATGCGGAGAGGATCAAGGTTCAATCACAGCTTGCCGACTATCGTTATGCTAGAGGGCTCTTCGGTATGGATGCTGCAAAGTCTAGCAGGAAGATTATGCTTCCTGCAGAATGGTGGGACTTCTATGGGGATGGCGTGATTGAATTAAAGAGGTTTGCCATTCGTGCGCTGAGCTTGACTTGTAGCTCTTCTGGATGTGAACGCAATTGGAGTTCATTTGAAATGGTAATTGTCTAATTGAAGTTTAAATTCTGTTTCTTGTTTAATTGTCCTCGTTTAGAAATATTGAATTTTGGTTTTTATTGTTTATTTTCTAGGTTCATACAAAGAGAAGAAATAGGTTGCATCAAAAAAAGATGAACGACTTGGTGTATGTGATGTACAACCTAAAGTTAAAGAGAAAAGAAAATAGAAAAAGTGTTGCTCTTCCATTTGAGGATATTCATTCTGATGATGAATGGATAACTGAAGAGGGGGATGCTCCAATTGTTGAAGACGACGAGGAGAATGATGACCAACCTATCAATATTGATGAAGAGAATGTTGAGGAAGAGCAAGAGCAAGAGCAAGAGCAAGAGCAACCTTTTCATATCACTGATTTGACTGATCCCCACTTTGATGATAATATTGAAGATGGAGATGGTGATAATGGGGAAGAACTTGATTATGATGATTCTGATGATGATGGAGATGATGTAGTTGGAGAATTAGATTTAGACATATGAAGAAATTAGGAGCTATTTTTTGTTATGTACTTGACTTATTATCAATGTTTGTATTGCTAATTTACTACTATTTGGATTTGGATTATGACTATACGATGTTAGTTTTTAATGACTATGAATTTATGATAATGTTAATTGACTTTATTACTATTTTGTTACTTTTGTGTTATGTATATATGTCATTTATAGGTATTTTTTTATAGTAGGTAGACTCTTACGAGTCTACGAGTCGAGTCTACGTGTCGAGTTTACCCCCCCTCCACGAGTCAACCTAGACTCGCGAGTCTGACAACCATTTCATGCTACTATCCCTGTCAGCAGCATCCTACTTTAACTGAAAAACTGAGCTGCAAGTCAAACCAGCAGCTGTCTTGGCTGTTCGTCAGTTACTAGATGGGACTATGGAAGCCTTAATTCAGTGTGAGCACCTGCCAGATCGTGAAAACTTGTGAAAATCCTTTGAGGGAATCAAATTCAAGTTTCTAGACTTCCAACCTTGAGGAAAAGGTGGCACGTTTTTTTTTCTTTTGGGGTGTATACGCCCCCAATTAAGAAGGTTTATACATTAAGAAGACCGATATGCCTCACCTTGGAAAACCCAATATGCAGGTATATGAAAGGTCAGAAAGAAGGGGAAGCAAGGGAATTGAACCAAAGGTAGCTGAAGAGGAGCCTATGGAAGTGGAAGAGGTGCTAAGGCAAACGGGAGGGGTGTGTACTTATAAATGAAGGAGAATAAAGGAGGGGAAGAGGCAATGGGGAGTTAATCAAGACTGAGAGAAACGAGCAGGTTTCGGGCTCAGAATTATTTATGAGAGGGTGTTTCTATTCTGCTTTTCCAGTTTTCAGTCTATATTTCCCTTTGGAAGGAGAGTTCTGTACAGTTTTCTATCTGTTAATCTAGAAATCTATCAGTCTATATACTAACATATAATAACAAAACGTGATTTTGGTGTTTGGTGTCTTTTCCCACCATGCAAACTTTCCTAAAACACAGGAAGTAATAGTTAGTAGGGTAGTTATTCTCAACTTTCTTTTTCCTTAAAAAAAACAAAATAAGTAAAACAGATTGAATTAAGTAGTCATGTAGTTATTTAAAATTTTAAAAATACTTTTAATTTGTATTATTAAAATAATAAAATAAAATGCAGAATTGCAGATTGGCAAACACTAACACAGGTGTTAAGATATCTTTCTTTAAATGAAAATAAACTCAGTTATATAGTTATTTAAAATTATTACAACTTTTATTATTAAAATTAATAAAATAAAAGGATGATTAACACACAAGACCTTGTTAATACTAAGCCAACATAAATCACTAGAATTCACTAACCCTGGAAAGCTAAAAGTAAATAATAGGAAAACAAACAAACCTAGTATCTCTCCAGATGCTATGATAATGGAAATTGGGGATCACAAGTGTAGCATTGAGATAGCCAGCTACAGCAACAGCATTACATACCTAGGAAGCACAACATTCATCAAATAAATAAGTCACAAGTAGTGCTAAATTAGGCACAGTTAGAACAAACAAAAAGAAGGAATGTACAGAAAACTCTAACCGATGTCCTTTGCTGATTTAAGCCACCATTAGCCTCTACATATATGTATCCATTTGATTCAGGAAGACCTAAACAAACATTATAAATTTACATTAATATTTAACAGAATACTGCAACAAGATCAATGTAAGGTATTTCAATAAGAACGGCCCCCTGGAACCCCTCCTTTTATCATTCCACTTCAATCTATTCTACTTCTCTCCCACAATTCTGTTGCTTAGTTGCTCAGAAAGCAAAATGAGATTATTTACTGTACATCAATACTATTGATATTATACCTTCAGAAGATCTGTCTACACATGGTTTCCACTCACCACCTTTATTCAAACTCTTCCATATTGTTGATATCTGAAAGGAAGTAAATTGCTTTTGTCACTAAAAGTACCCAATTTAACAGAAAAACAAAGTAGAAGTAAAAAGCACAATAATCTGCAAAATTCTTTCTCTTCATCTTAATAACATTCTTCTTTTATTAAAAAAATAAAAAATAAAATAGCTAGAAGTTATGTAAACAGCAGTCAAGAACTTCGATGCATCTGCCAATGGCTTGTATCCTAGTGAGTCAGGGACACCCAACTTCCATACCGAGCACCTGGTGTCAGGTTTGATGTCCAGTAGTGAGTCACAATGTATGAAACTTAGCCCACCCTTTCCTATCTAATCACCACGTCTGAAGACTTCCCTTGTAATCATGAAAATAAGAAAGAAGGAGCCTGTCGCTTCTACATCAATGTGGCCAAACTTCTTATTCCCTACATCTCCAAATAACAGGCCAGCTAATACACAAGAAAAACTTCTCCACAAATAACTAGCCCTTATAAATTGACATCCACATACCAAGTATTACAAGCAAGTACATTATCCATTATACTTTTCTTACAGAGGATAATTTACAAAAAAAAAAAAAAAACAAAATTTCTAGTAGCTAAGGCAACATCATATAGCAAACAAGAAAGCAATTGGATTTGGAATCAATTTCCTCTACTTTAAATCTTTTTTTTACACAGTTTAAAGTGCTTCATCAATCAGCTACCTAGTTTGCTGCAACTAGAAGTTTAGCAACTGCATTCCGACCTCTTAAACAATTTGATTAGAAAAGTGCATTACAAAGCTTAAAGCTGAACTTCCATTAGCAGCAAGTTATCTAAACTCAGCAGAATACCAAAGAATGACAATAACATTGCATAACTAGTGCACATGTCTCACACAAAAGTTAAAGCCATATCTAAATTCTACATTAGAACAAACAAAGAGCTGATTCCGAACATTCCAAACATAAAATGCTAGACAACTAATGCATTATCTGATCTTTCCTGTTCTTACTCTTAAAGCTTTCCACATATTAAGATCCCAATCCCAAGATCCTCAAAATTCAATGTTAACCGAAGAACAGCCAAGAAGCCACAATTTAATAACCAACAATAATTGATAAAAGGTTTAACTAATGTTTTGGTCGTTATACATAACGCGGATTTTGAACTTAGTCCTAATAGGTAAAAGAATTGGAAATTGGTCCCTACATATGCAAACATTAGCAAATTCATTCATATTGTTCACAAATTGATCCTTATACGTGATGCACATTTTTTATTTGGTCCCTATACCTAAGGATCAATTTACTGGAGCGTGTCAAGTATAATGACCAAGACAAAACATGTAGGGACCGATTTCCAAATTTGGTATGTAATTGGACCAAATTCAAAATCAGCATTATATATCGGGACCAAAAGTTAAACCTGGTAATAAAATTCACCAGAAAATGAAAAACGAAAAAGAGAAACTAACCGCATCGACGGAAGAGTGGTCGGCATCCATCTCTGTTCGGAGCTTCGAGTATAGCTCGGGGCTCCGGTAAACGGAGCCGGGAGCAGGGCGGTGCTTGATGATCGGAACAATGTCGAAGGAGACAGTGCCCATGTAGAGCAGCATACCGGAGAAATAGACGAGAGGCGCAAAGAGGAACACGCCCTGGCGGCCGAGCAGGACCGAGAGGAATAGCCAGGCGAGGCGCTGTGCGACGGTACGGGCCGCCGGTTGGCCCGGGCCGAACCGGACTGTCTTGGAACGGCCGTGGCGGAGTCGTGGAGACCGGAGAGGTGATGGAGGCGGCGACGGCGTGGAGTGGCCACTGCTGGGTAGCCGGTTGTATGGGTGCATTTGAAAATCAATCTCTCTACATCACATCACGTTCGTGATTACGATGTGACCGCACCTCCCTCTCTCTCTCTCTCTCTCTTTCTCTCAACCCCTTTGAGAATTTTGCAAGAGAAATGCAAGGGTGAGAGACACCCGGAACAACGACACCGTTTCGTTTTCTGGAACCTGGGATGAGTTGAAATGAAAGAGATGAGAAGAAGCACGAGAGAGAGAGAGAGAGAGAGGGAGCGGGGGAGCACGTGCTGTTGAGGAGAGGGAGCACGTGCTATCGAAGTGGGTGGATGAATGGGATGATGGAGATGAGTTTGCTTTGTGGGCCACAGGAATGGCTGCTCAAACAAAGAATAGTATTTTTACTTTGAATAATGTTTTGTATGTGTAACCTCGAGAGAACATCTCCCGGATTAGGATATCTGCAGAATAAAAGTGTATATTGGTTTATTTAATGTTTTGATCCCCACACTTAATTCCAATTTTTAATTTGATTCTTATATTTTAAAAAATTACAAATTAGTTAAATATGTATAAGCGTTAGTAAATTCGTTTATATTATCAATAAATTGATTCTTACACGTGACACATCTTTTATTTGATTTTTATACCTAAAAAGTTTTAAAATCGATCACTACATATGTAATGAATAGTAGTTTTGTCTTTGTCATCTACCAAAAAACTCAAATTCAACTAAAGATTCTTTTCGTATTGATTAGTTTCTCTATATTATATCAACCAACTTCTTCTATGAAAAGCCAACTTGAATTCAAAAATTTTAAACTTTGGACGAGGATAAATGGTAAAAATATTGCATTAATCTTGAAATGTTTGTAAATCTTGGTAAATAATTTGATATTAACCGCCTTGATTTATATATTTTCACAATTCTATTGATAGAAGTTCTATCAAAAGAAATTAATACCCTATTAAAATTATTGAACTATATCAAAAAGTTAGATTCTTTTTCATATATTCATGTATTACTTTTAGAATATTATTAACAATTAACAATGTTGGTCCAATTATCCATGAATGGAAGCCTCCCCCAGGAAATTTCTTCAAGATTAATACGGATGCTGTAATTTTTGAGGATGGCAGATGTGGTTTCGGAGCTGTTATTAGAGACAAAGATGGATGTGTTCTTGCTGCCGCTATATGGAACGCTTCAGGCTCTGATGATGCTAGCATGGCGGAGGCAATGGAGGTTCGATTAAGGTTGCAGCTAGCGGCAGAGCTCCTCTTTCTCAACTTAGTTGTGGAGACTGATGCCATTTAGATTGTGAGAAGCTTACAAAATGGGCCAGCTTCAAAATCTTATTTGGGACTGACTTTATCATTGCCAAGGTTTAAAAGCCCATTTTCATGACATTGTATTTACCCATGTTGGGAGAAAAGGTAATCAAGTAGCACATGTGTTAGTTAAAAATGTTTTGACCCATCCTAGTTAGATATGGGTTGAGGAAGTGCCTCCTATGGCTATCCATTGTATTATTGCTAACTTTTGTCCCATTATATAAATATCAAGTATATTTCCTATCAAAAAAAAAAAAACAAAAACAAAAACAATACTTGTGACTATGGTCACCGCTGAAAAAGGTTTCTACAGTTAAAATCGTTTACATCGTATTTTAGAGTGTCGATATAACGGCCCGGACTGCTTTCAGGATTGTCGATTATCCCCACAAACCAACACGGGTCTTTTCAAAGTGCTTTGTCCTCACTCACGCTTTCTAGGAAATTTCCTAGAAGGTCACCCATCCTATAAGTGCTCTAAGTCAAGCACGCTTAACTATAGAGTTCTTATATTATGGGCTCTCGAAAAGAAGACGCATCTTATTGGTATAGGTAGTACCAATCAATTCTTATAAGCCTTCCTTCAACTGTACAATCTCATACCTGCACAGCCTCAGGATCCCTCTCATTCTGATGTGAATTTGGTTCATTCATGTATCCCTTTGCCTAGAAGCCTGCCAGGAGCCTCTCCTTGTTCGTGTCTCATGCACCGACAATCACTCCCCTCCCTCGTCAACCTCAGGCGTTACATGCCCACCAGCTTCCGCCTGGTTCATACCCGAACCACATCGTACTGGAAAAGGTCCGCTCTGATACCATTTGTAATGGCCCGGACTGCTTTCAGGATTGTCGACTATCCCCACAAACCAACACTAATCTTTTTAGCATGGTTTGTCTTCTCTCACACACTTTCTAGGAAATTTCCCAGAAGGTCACTCATCCCATAAGTGCTCCAAGTCAAGCACGCTTAACTATGGAGTTCTTATGTTCTGGGCTCTCGAAAAGAAGACGCATCTTGTTGGTATAAGTAGTATCAATCAATTCTTATAAGTTTTCCTTCAAATGTACAATCTCATACTTGCACAGCTTCAGGATCCCTCTCATTCTGATGTGAATTTGGTTCATTCATGTATCTTTTTGCCTAGAAGTCTGCCAGGAGTAGCTTCTTGTTCGTGTCTCATGCACCGACGATCTCTCCCCCCTCGTCAACCTCAAGCATTACAATATCTACCAGAATGACCACCCCGAGTGCGACCACGACCACCGCCCTAAGAGACAAGAGCAGAAGCATCAACAGTAGCAGAAGGTAGCTCAAAGCTAGGAGTAAAGGGGAGCCTAGAACTAGCTGATGATTTGGCCGGGACCCGAAGCAAAGTGGATCAAGCCGTGTTCAGAGATGGGACATTAGGAGAACCCAAAATCTAATCATGTATGGTTGAGTACTCTGTAGGCAAACCGTGCAGGGCCAACAACATGAAGAAGCTACTGCGCTACTCAAGTTCCTTCGCTGGAGTGTCTGCTGGTGGCAAAAGTTCATTGAAATCATGTAAGGCACCATGAACCTTTCCAAATAAGCAGAAATAGGACCATCAAGCTGGCGAGGAGCAATGACATTCATGAGATTCTGGCAGACTCCATAGGGACGTTGTTTGTCATTGGTGTAAAGAACCTTGGCATGCTCCCAAACGGACTCACGGGTGAGATGGGCACGAAAGATCTGTTTAAGGGAAGTGTGAATAGTGGATTTGATAATGCTACACAACTGAGCATCAACCATTTTCCACCGAGGGCGGTCAGCAGCGACTATATCGTCAGCTTTCTTGGTCAAATGGTCAACATAATCTTGGCCATTTAGCCAGGGCTTAATATCAGATGCCCAGGTGTCGTAGTTGTTTCCATCCAATTTGTCAGTGCAAAGATGGGCACTAACATAAGTGGTGAAAACAGGAGCATCCGCCTTTAAGGAGTCCTTATGAATATCTAAAGGTCCAGAATGAGCCATTGATCAGTAAACCAACACCAAAAAACTGACACCACAAGTACATAAGAGTAAATGCACAAGGAAGGATGCACTACAAGGCCTAAAGGACAAACAAAGCCCGGATGCAGGTAGAGGAGAAAGACGCGAGTACTGTGCAGCAAACGGCGATCGGAAATACCGTCAGAAAAGTCATCACGCGCAGCGGAGAAGATGGCGCGTGCGTAGAGCGGCAAAAATGCGACGGCGAAGTGGTGGCGCGTCCCGTAGTGGTTGACGGCGACGTTTGGATGGTTGCACGGATCGGCCACCGACGATTCCAACGGTGGGGTCTTCGGCCGGAAAGGACGTCAGCCGTCGACGGTGGACGTCGGTGGATAGCGGCGGATGGCAATGGACAATGACTGATGGTATGCAAAACAGAAAAGAGGACACAGTTTTTGCAAAAAAAAAAAAAAATTCACTAATGGGCAGTAGGTCCACCAGAAAGACATGGATTAGGGTTGCCTCTTGTTAGGCTCTAGATACCATCTTGAAATAAGAGAGAAACAAGAGACATATGGTTTAACCCGTGTGTTTCAACTACACAGCGGAGACTCTATTATATAGTGCTCTGAACAAATCAACACACAATCAAGGTAATAATTACAATTATCACATAATAGCATAATATCTGGCTATCCTATATACCTAATATTCCTATAATCAGAATATATTATTTACATAAATATCAACAGTTCTGTTTTAGTGTGTAGGTTGTGATTCAGTGCTTGTTCTCTGATTTGTTTGCTATTTGACATCGTGCGCTTCTCGTATACTAATCATCGCCAAAATAGACACTTTGGTATCTTGTCTATATTTTATTTTGTCCCGTATCTTTAATTTTTATCAATTTAGTCCTTTATCTTGCAAACCTTCATTCATCGTGATGCTCCATTGTGATTTTGTTACAAATCCTAACATATGTCTGAAATAAACAAAGTAAACACTAGAAGTAAAATTGAATTGTGTTTACCTAAAGCTTTTGCTAAAACAGAAATTCTTTTCACAAAAACAAAGGAGCAGACGCTTAGAACAACTTACAGACATTTGGGATGCGTCTGAAGATTTTTTACAACTTGTCCAAGACAAGTGTTGAAAACAGAGATTAAAAACAATTTTGATTTAAAACAAAGACTTGTTTAGATAAACAGATTAGCCTCTGGTTAGATAACAGTTAATCAAATAAAGCAATATTAAAAGTTTAGGGGAGAGATAATCACACAAAGCAATTATACTGATTCACCCTCAACCTTGGGCTATGTTCAGTACCAAAAGTTTCACTATAACTGATCAGGTTATAGACACAAGTACTCTTTACACACCTAGTCTCTCCAGGCTCTGACAACACAAATATTGTTTTCATACCTAGCCTCTTCAAACTCAACAAGTATTCTTTGCTCACCTAGCTTCTTCGGGCTCTAACGCTCACAAAGAGTAAGATGTAAAAAGGTTTGGATTACATACTGCAAGTATTTCAAGATAAAACTCATTGAGTGAATAACTATGAAGTTTAAATAGACTGTGTATTTACTTCTCTAATAAAGGGCTGACTCAGTAAAGAAAGACATGACAGAAGCTAACACGGCCCCAATAGAAAAGAGCACGGCCGTGCCAACGGAAGAGCATGCCCATGCTACAGCCCATGCACTAGAACGTTGATTTACGAAGCCAGTAAGTCCTAACATATTTGAGCACGGCCAGATATGCTGAAGAGCACGGCCGTGCCAAGTGAAGAGCACGACTGTGCCAATGAAACAGAAAAGCAGAATCAAGGCTCAGTTAGGGATGGCAATGGGTAGGGTACTATAGTACTCGTCCCCGTACTAGCGTTTTGAAAAAGTACCTGTACCCGTACCCATACCCTCGTGGGTAGTAACTTCAATACCCGTACCCTTACCCTCTGTACGGGCAGTAATTGGGATATATATATATATATATATATATATATATATATATATATATATATATATATATATATATATATATATATATAGTTACTTTGTACGATTAAGCAAAAATGCGAATAAGCTAAATTCTACACATAATAAGAATTATTGAAATCAATTCAAAACTTAGTTTTATAACAATAAATTAAGCTTAAACAGCTCTGAACTTATTCCCAAGCAGCCCAAAAAAAATATGTAGCAAAATACTACTACCCAAAACGTAGAGAACTATAAAAATTTACTTCCCACCTGTTCGCACAATACCGCCAAGAGAAGACTCTCACAAGCAACTTCCAATTGCTGCAATATAGCTGCTACCATTTCATTTATAAAAAAAAAAAAAAGAATCTAATTCTTTTCATTAATTATTAATGCCTTGATTATGAATTATAGAAAATTAAAAATTTAAACATAAAGCTAATATAAAAAAAAAAAAATCCGTGGCACTTACACTTAGAAAAGACAGAGGTAGCAATCAAGTGATATTACTATTAATTCTTTATCTAAATTTGGAAGGCAACCTCTAATTAATTCACTCTGAAAGCCTAACCAAATCAGCATACAAAAAGATAAAAATAAAAGTATATATGAATAATATATATATAACAAAATAATAGGCATTAGATAAATGGAGCAAAGAAACTGATACTAGAAGAAGAAAAAAATGGGTGTGCACCAAATCGTGGAGCGGAGAGTGGAAATTATGTGAATGTATATTCCCATCATGCAATCACTAAGACAGAGGGGGAAATATCTATTATACAATTACTGGAACAAATGTTCATGAAATGATTGATGAATTTTTCACACCCATAGGCATATTAGCAAGAAAATCATCCATTTACACACTCTTGACATTACCCAAGCTCAAAACCCACGAAAATCACATACAATCATATAAAATCCCTCACCTTAAGTTGTAAGTACTTGAATTTGAAAGCTCAACCGAAAAAATGAGGAAAAAGGAGAAGAAGAAATAGCTCCAAAAATCTCCTCCATTTGCCTTCTCCTTGCTCTGCATCTTCCTCTTCTTCTTCTTTTTTTTCCTTTAACCCTAGTCTCTTTTCTGATTTTATAAAAAAAAAAAAAAAAGAGAGGGGGAAAAGCCTTTACTTACTTAAATACAAACATATGACATTGGACAATTATGCCCTTTACTAAAAGGGTATTATGGGCAAATCACATAAATTATTGATAGCTTACAAATTATACTTAATTAGTTTACTAAGGGTGTGTCAAATTATGCACTACCCTAACTATGCCTTAAAATCTTTATTTAAACTTTTAAATAGAGCTACATGAATATTTTTTTTTTACTTTTTATTATAGCATAAATTATTAAATAAAAACACATTTGTAACTTAAAACAAACTTAACAGATATACGTTCATGTAGTGAGAAATTTTAATTTATCGAACATAATGTCATTTGAAACATATATTTAAATTATTAAAATTATCAGGTATTACAATGACGTTATCTTGTATCGACTGATGTCACATTCTTTGAGTCTGTTCCTTATTTTGGGCCCCCGTAATCTCCCGAGTCAATCACAGATGCCTTTCCTATTCCTTTTCCTCCAGACCCTGTCTCTTATACTCCACCAGTGATATCCTCCACACCGGCTGCCCCTACACGTTCTATACAGGTATATCAGTGTCGCCAACCGCTGCCTCCACAAGTTAAACATGTTCCTTCTGATGATACTGGTGCCGCCATTGATGACTTTCCTCCGACGCCAGCTCCTCTGCCTGTTCCGGCCTTGCCTCCAGACTCTGATCTTCCCATTGCTCTCCGGAAAGGTATATACTCCACTCATAATCCTTCTCTACACTATATTAATTTAAGTTTTCACCGCCTTTCACCACCATATTTTGCATGCCTTTCTTCTTTGTCTTCTGTGTCTATCCCTAAGACTGCAGGTGACGCCCTATCTCATCCTGGATGGAGACAAGCTATGGTTGATGAAATGAGTGCCCTTCATAGTAGTGGTACTTGGGACCTTGTTCCTCTTCCATCTGGAAAATCTGTTGTAAGTTGTCGGTGGATATTTACTGTTAAAGTGGGTTCGAATGGCCAGATAGATCGCCTTCAAGCCCGCTTGGTGGAGAAAGGTTATACTCAGGTTTTTGGCTTAGATTAGGGAGACAGATTCTCACCAGTTGCTAAAATGGCATTTGTTCGTCTGTTCCTATCCATGACTGCTATTCGTCGTTGGCCACTGTATCAACTAGATATCAAGAATGCTTTTCTCCATGGTGATCTCATTGAAGAGGTATGTATGGAGCAACCTCGTGGATTTGTTGCTCAGGGGGAGTCTTTTGGACTTGTTTGTCGCCTCCACAAGTCTCTGTATTGCCTCAAGCAATCCCCTCGAACTTGGTTTGACAGGTTTAGCACCGTTGTTTAGCAGTTTCGCATGACACTGAGTGAGGCAGATCACTCAGTTTTCTATTGTCATTCTGCTCGAGGGTGTGTATACTTGATTGTATACGTCGACGACATTGTCATCACAGGGAGTGACCGCCATGGCATATCATAAGTACAATAATATCTTTGTCACCACTTTGAGACAAAAGATCTTGGAAAACTCCGATACTTCTTGGGTATAGAGATGACACAATCAATGAAGGCATAATCATTTCTCAGAGAAAGTATGCGGTGGACATTCTTGAGAAAACAGGTCTACTGAATGGAAAATCAGTTGATACTCCTATGGATTCAAATACTAAACTTCTACCAAATCAGGGGGAGCACTTTTGGATACTGGGAAGTATAGAAGATTAGTTGGGAAACTGAACTACCTCACAGTCACTCGTCCGGACATTTCTTTTGCAGTCCGTGTGGTAAGTCACTTCCTAAATTCACCTTGAGAAGGTCATTGGGATGCATTGATCCATATCTTCAAGTATATCAAAGGGCCCCCAGGAAAAGGGCTCATCTATGAGGATAATGGCCACACTCATATCTTTGGATATTCAGATGCTGATTGGGTTGGCTATCCAACTGATAGGAGATCCACTTCAAGATTCTGTGTACTCATTGGGAATAATCTAATATCTTGGAAGAGTAAGAAACAAAATGTTGTTGCAAGGTCAAGTGCTGAAGCTGAGTATCGTGCCATGACATCAACTACTTGTGAACTCATCTGGCTTAAACAGTTATTTCAGGAACTGCGATTTGGGGATGTTACGCAGATGACACTCATTTGTGATAACCAAGCTGCATTACACATTGCCTCGAATCCAGTTTTTCATGAGAGGACCAAACACATCGAGATAGACTGCCACTTCATCCAAGAAAAAATCTTATCTGGAGACATCACCACTAACTTTGTAAATTCAAATGACCAACTGACAGATTTTTTCACTAAGTCTTCGAGAGGTCCTCGAATAAATTATAAATGTAACAAGCTTGGTGCATATGATTTGTATGCTCCAGCTTGAGGGGGAGTGTTATTATTTATATAAATAATATATTCTGATTATAGGAATATTATGTATAAAGGATAGCCAGATATTATTCTATTATGTAATAATTGTAATTATTACCTTGATTGTATGTTGATTTGTTTAGAACACTATATAATAAAGTCTCCGTTGTATAGTTGAAATACACGGGTTAAACCATATGTCTCTTGTTTCTCTCTTATTTTAGAAGGAACAAAACAAGCTTATGATTGCATTTCTTGCTTTCAACATGATTTGATTGGAGCAAACGATTGTGCAACATGACTTAGGTTAAATGGAGAGGTGACTAACAGAGTAATGGAGATATCGAGAATATCGAGTTGCGAATCATTGGCGGAAGTCTACAATTATAAGATCCATGTGGTTGGCCTAACCAGATGTTACCCACTCTTCAAATCTAACCGAAAAATTAACTAATGACGACATACACCTTGTTTTGTAACTTGAGAATCAACACCCTAAGTTGTCAAGAGTAGCATGCAGCACAAATCCTTTTCAACCTACTTGAATGAAAATTTCTTATACTCCATCAGAATGAGAGAATTATCTCAACAACATTTTGATATTTGTTGTCACTATTTCACTCATAGCGGAGATGATTCCATTAGTAAAATGTTTGGTATGAATGTTGGAACTCCAGAGTTAGATGGTGCTGATTTATAGAGCCTATAATCATTTGGAGCTTCCTCATAAAAGATAGAAAGATTCGCATTTGTATAAAAAAGATTTATTAAATTTTTAAACATTTTACTGTTAAATAAGTTGTCAAACATTTATTATATATAAATATTAATTTCATAATCAATATTTCAAAAATTAAAGAGTCGTCGTGAGTATTCCCTTATGTGTCGTTTGATTCCCTTATGTGTCATCCTTTTCATAGGTAGCGTTTGGTATCAAACATATTTTACTATTTTCGGGAGAGTGAGTTGGGGATAAAACTTTCTTATGTTTGGTATCAGGGATAAAAAATCATTCCCAGCTATAAAAGATGTTTAAGAATAAAATTTGTGAATAATAGTTGAAAATTTCACTCCCATGTGTGATGGTGGGAAAGAAATATTTCTGAAAATGTGATTCCCGGGAATGTAGTTTACCTCATAATAAAACATTCTATAAACCAAACGGCATATGAATGTGTTATCCCCCATTAAACTATATTTCTGGGAGTGAGATTCCGAGAAATGGGACACATGGGAAAGTTAGGAAAAAGCATTTGGTTGTCACTTCACTTTTCTTGGAATAATATGTTGCAATCCCAGCAAATTTTATTTCCATGTTTGGTTCATGTGACCTATTCCCACTAATATAATTTACTTTTCAAAAAATACCTTTATAAATGAAAAACTTTCAAAATGAAAGGAATCATGATCTATAGTAGAAAAACCATAATTTTAAAATATATAACAATACGTCTTACTAAATTCTATAAATAGATATTGACATGGACGTTTGGGTAAACAACTTAATTAAGCGTTTGCTCTATAAGCTTTTTTTTCAAGTAAGTTAAAAACAACTTATTTTCATAAGATTCTCTGACAAGCTTATTGAAATAAACTAAAAAAAGCTTATATAAATATTTTCATAAGTTATTTATATAAGTTTTATTTTATAAGGTATTCTTATAAATACAAATAAATTATTTATAAGTTCTTCCAAACAGATATATTCATATACCATTGTTATTATACTTACAATAAGTTTTTTACAACATACAAATGATGAAACCCTCACCGGTTGGAATAAAGTTTTCACATTTCTTTCACATATTTTATTTTCATGCACCTTTTATTCTTGAGAATATTTTTTATCTTTTGTATCCAACTAGCATCTTACCGGTGCAAATGACACGAGTAAATTTTCCATTAAAACCAAATCTAATCATTATTTAATATTATTGATAATTCTAACAAGAACTTTCATATAAAAATATGTTAAAATATACTTTTATTCTTTTATCTTTTGGTCAAAATTTATTTTGGTCTTTTATCTTTAAAAAGATTCATTTTGATCCTCTATTTCTCAAAACGTTACACAGATTCGTCATTTTTGTCACTTTCGTTATTGATGTCGTTAACTTATTTCCTACATTGATGTTAACGTCTGATGTGATCGGGTTTAGAGATGTATTCACCTTCAATCTCTTTTACGTTTTCACCTTCAATCTCCTGCAAAGTTGAGAATCCATCTTTGGTGCTGGGTTTAGGGACGCATTCACCCTATACTTGTGCGAAAATGAAAACAAATCCATGGTGGTTGCTAAGGAATGAAGAACCCTAATTTGGAAATTGGGGATGAAGGAGAGTCTATCTTAATTTGATTCCTGATAATAACATTGTTTGTAAATGAATGACAGAAAGAATGAATTTGTGTAACATTTGAGAGATAAAAGATCAAAATGATTTTTTTAAAGATAAAGGACCAAAATGAATTTTGATCAAAAGATAAATGGCCAAAAATATAATTTAGCCAAAAATTATAAGAGTTTAATTGCAATGCACGTCAGTCTACAGTTTTTTTACACGGACAACCAATCAGAAATCATGGTATGAATGACTTTTAAGGTATTTATGATAAGTGTCAAAAAATTTAGCCTATGTGACAATTTCTAATTGGTTGACTGTGTAAAAATATTTACACTAACAGTACATACCAATTAAATCCATAATGAAACTTTTATGGTGCCTTCTCTAGTATCCTCAATAATTTTGGAGTAAAAGTTACTCTACCCAACCAGAATGCGTCACCTCAATTAAATAAATCATATGAATGGATCAAGTCAAATAGTTTTTACCATCTGATTGTATCACATAAGTAGGGTAAAGTTATCCTAAGCATACCAAAGAATTCACCAACTTTTATTTCTACCATAATTTCCTTGAATATTAAAATACGCACGATATCAAATTAGAGATAAGAAGTGTATGGAGAAAATCTGGTTGGGATGAGAGAACCTATCTTCTGTGTCCAATAGATTTTCTGACGGATATTAATCATTGTTAACGGTAATGGATACTTGGTATGTATACCTCCATTACAAAAAAAAAAAAAAAAGAGATAAGAAGAAATTAAAAAATGATTAACTGCTGAGTTCAATCTGCCATCGCCAAAGTAGGGAGAGAGACTTGCCACTTCACTTCTTCTGAGCTTTGTTTACTGTCTGAATTCTTCTTATCTTACTACAAAACAAAGTAAGGTTTCACTCGACCCCTTCATACCTCCAATATCATTTCTTCTCTATAAAAAGTCAACGCTTATGTTCCTTTCATTCATTACTTCTTTTTCTCTCTAATCACTCCCTATTTTTAAATTGGGTTACTTACCCCAAATGCTGCAAAATGCATATGCAATCATTCGAACAAACCAAGTCCTTATGTTCTTTTCTGTTCCATCTCAGGTCTCTGTGAATTGTAAGAACACTGAAAAAGGGAAGACACGTGCCTGAAACATGTTTCTTATACTTGTTGTTGTTATTGTAGTTGTCCTTGTTTTACATTTGGTGAAATTTTTACACTCAACTTTCTGGGTCCCATGGAAAACCCAGCATCATTTCCAGAAGCAAGGGATAAGTGGCCCTGGCTACCGTCCGATCTTTGGGAACTCATCAGAGATCCGACGTCTCTATACAGAAGCTAAATCAAAGGCAACCTCATTTGACCATGATATCTTAAAACGTGTGGTTCCATTCTACCACAGGTGGTCTTGCATGTATGGGAAAACTTTCTTGTATTGGTTTGGGTCAACGCCCCGTTTGGCAATATCTGATCCGGACATGATTAAGGAGGTTTTGATGAATAAGGGTGGGGAATATGGGAAAGTGCCCTACAATCCACAGTCTAAGTTGCTTTTTGGTCAAGGACTTGTAGGGTTGCAAGGTGATCAATGGGCATTTCATAGAAGGATCATAAACCTAGCCTTTAACATGGAGCTTGTTAAGGTGATTGCGTGTGTGTTCGGATTATAGTTTGTAAAATTGAGTTTTGATGACTTTGGTTTTGCAAACTTGATCTTGATTAAAAGTGAGTTTATAGTAACTGATTTATGTTTGCATCTTTTATTCTTAAAAGTGGTTTTGTTAGAATAAATGTTGTTTAGATATTGTTAATCAAAATGATTTTTAGATATATACTTATCAAATTGACCTTCAATGTTTGGGGAATTGAAGGTAGCATTCAATTTCCAAGAGTATTGTGGTGGTGGTAGTAGTAGTAGTTAAATAACATTGAGTTTTGATGGATGGATAAAGGGCGGCTTAGTGCACGAGGCTCTCACCTGGTGCGATTTGAGGAGAATAGATGTACGCAACCTTATCCCTGTAAGGGGAGAAGCTATTCCCAGGATTTGAACCTGTGACCTCCGGGTCACAAGGCAACAATGTTAATGTTGCGCCACAGCTCACCCTTTTTTGATGAACGGATAAGTGAGATTTTTTGTTTCTTCAACTCAGGTCTGGGTCCCAAACCTAGTTACAGCTAAATTATAATTGATTTTACCAAACATGAATGTGAAACGTTGTGGACCTCTAAACCACCATGGTTTAGAGGCCCCAAACCGGTTCCCAAACATGGCCTACATTGGCGGTGTCTATTGCCACTCCTGTCTAATTACAGTAGTAGCAAAGTTTTCTTAATGTCTGTGTGTAAGAATTTAGGATTATGAGCTTTAGTGACAGTGTCATGAAAACTGTTGCAGGGATGGGTGCCAGATATTGTGGCAAGTGTCACAAAGATGCTGGAGAAATGGGAAGATGAAAGAGGAGGAAGAGATGAATTTGAGATAAATGTGCACAGAGAGCTTCATGATCTTTCTGCAGAAGTTATATCTAGGACTGCTTTTGGCAGCAATTATGAAGAGGGGAAGCATATTTTCAACTTACAGGAGCAGCAAATGCATCTTTTCTCGGAAGCAGTTAGAAGTGTCTATATTCCTGGATTTAGGTAACTATGCCATCTCTTCTTAAAAATGAGTTTTTTGTTTTTGTTATAACCATACAAAACACAAAAAGTAGTTTATTTCTTCAAAGTTAGTCTCTCTGGTAGACAATTACTATAAACTACCATAGGAAAGTTATTTTACAGTGATGTTGTATGCATGCCGCACCACGATTTGAATTAGTACAGGGCCATAGTAACTAGCAAATACAAAACAAGAACAGTAGTTGGGTGCAAGACCTTTAGTACTACTATATGAAAACTACAATCTTACGCCAATCCTTTCCTTTCCTAAGTACTTACCTTACTAATAAACTTAGTTAATAAATAAGAACAAAAAGTATCATAACTTAAGATGTTGTCCTAATATACCAGGTGCAGGTCCTTTCTCAATTGATAAGTCCTGTTAAATAATTGGGTCTAACTCTACTCAAAAAGCTAGCTCATAGAGGGAGGATTGTCCAACTTCTTATAAATGATTCCTTGCTCATATACTCAACCGATATGAGATTTTTTGACACTTAACAAGTACTATAAGTTTGATGCAATAGTTTATAAGTTGTGGATTTTCCATTCCATCTCTTTTTTTATGCTAAATATAAGATGAGAAGTATTGCTACATATCCATTTAGTTGTTGCAGGCTTTAAATGCTAAACTGTAAATTTAAATTTGGTTATAGATGTCTCCAAATAAAGCTCCCGGCGTACCTGTTTTATTTTGCCTTCTTGACTTTAAGATATTGAGTTTTCACCCTTTTCTTTCTGAAATTTTGATAAATAATAGATATTTGCCAACTAAGAAGAACAGGGATAGGTGGAGACTAGAAAAAGAAACACGTGAATCAATTCACAAGCTGATTAAGACCAAGAGCAATGCCAGAGAAAATACAAGAAATGTACTAAATTCATTGATGTGTTCCTACAAGAATGAAGTTGGTGGAGAAGACAGGTTAGGGGTGGAAGAAATTATAGATGAATGTAAAACCATCTACTTTGCTGGAAAGGAAACAACAGCTAATTTGTTGACTTGGGCACTTCTTCTATTAGCAAAACATCAGGAATGGCAGAGTAAGGCACGTGAAGAAGTTCTTCTTGTCATTGGACACAAACCACTTCTAGTTGCAGACAATTTAAATGACCTTAAGATTGTAAGTTTAGTTTTTATTATCCGGCTTGCCTTATCATGCTACAGAAGATAATCAGTAGAATGCATCTGTTTATGTCAGTGTCAGAGTGAAGATCACTATACAATTGCTCCATCGAATGCCAATTGGAGCACAGTGATTTGTTTCTCAATACATCTAGATGATTGCTGATTAGTCAACTGGTCTATTGTCAGCATTCAACCTATGCTATATAATGCTTTTAAATTGAATAATTGGCAGAGATGCAGAAAATTTGGCCATGAGTAAAAAAGGAATTTTATGATTTGAGTGCAATCAATTAAGATATAATTAATATATGTAAAAGTAGTGCAGTATCTGTTTCTGCATTATATAAATAAATGGCCAAAAATCGACTTAGTTCATACACTTTTGCATTGTTTAGGTAACATGCTTGAATACAAAATTCTGTTGTATTTTCTTTTTAATTATTGTTGGTTTACATTTTTCAACAGGTTAGCATGATAATTAATGAAACGCTTCGGCTCTACCCTCCGGCTGTAATGCTAATGAGGCAAACCTCTGAAAATGTTATGCTAGGGAGCCTTAATGTTCCTGCTAAGACTCAACTGTACTTGGCATTGACTGATGTCCATCATGACAGAGAGATCTGGGGAGAAGATTGTGATAAGTTTAATCCCATGAGATTTAGTGAGCCTCGGAAACATTTAGCTGCCTTCTTTCCTTTTGGGTTAGGTCCTCGAATCTGTGTGGGGCAAAATTTGGCAATGGTTGAGGCAAAGATTGCTCTTGCTTTGATTATTCGACATTATAGTTTTGTGGTATCTCAGAGCTATATTCATGCTCCTATACTATTTATAACATTGCAGCCTCAATATGGTGCACAAATCCTCTTCAGAAGGATTTCATATTGATGATTGTTATGCCCTTTCCCTTTTTTGTGCGTCATGTGGTACAATCTTTGTAGCTACAAAAAATTGTGTGTATTTGTGTGCTTTTGGAATGCAAAACATTTGAAATCTGTGTTGTTAACTGGTGAAAGTTTTTCAGGTTAAAGCAGCATAATTTTTATTGGATCATCTAATGTAAATGTTTGGTTTGCATATTTTAGGCTTTGGATAGAGAGATGAAAAGAACAACAGTAAATGAAGATACATCATGAATGGGTCTAACTCAAATTTGTCCAATGCTTCCATCAGTCAATGCATAGCTGTTTACTTAACAGCCTCACATTCAGACAAGTCCACATCTGCATATCAACAACCAGTGGCCGATCGAAGACCCTGACCTAGTGGAGGCAATATATTTCCAAATAATTAATAATAATTATCATCATACATATGAAGATAAAGACATGAATGTTAAAATTATAAAATTTTAATATATCTAATTAAATAAATTACATACTATATAATTGTCCTATACGTGATTTCATGTTTTCAAATTGTTAAATGATCAGCTCATTGTCAATGTTATTGAACATATGTTTCTCAATATAAGTCACTAGACGCCTAAAAAAAAATATAAGTCACTAGATAAACATTCATCCATGCATCTCCCATTCAATTACGCAATCTATTTTTCACAATCTTCATAGTAGAAAGGACTCTTTCTACGGTTGTTATAGCAACAGGCAAAATCATTGATAACTTCAAAAGAAGATAAACTAATGGGTAAATAATATGTCTTCCAGTTTCAATCAACATAAGATTACTGATTCCTTTCAAAGATGTAAATTCAACATTGCTACGCATATCAATGATGTAAGTCTTAAGTTGATTATCAAGCGTCACTAAATCAGTTGAAGAAAATTCACGTGGATAAAACTTCACAAGTTCAATCAGCCTTGCCTTATCAAAAGTAGAGGACAAATTGGTTGGATTCAAACAAGACATACAAAGAAGCAACTGAGTATTTGCCTCGGTGAAACGATCATGAAGTTCCTGAAGCTGTATGCCTACAATAGCCTAAAATAATTCAACACGATAATGATGCTCTATTGTGATAGCTTGAGCTTTGCCTCCACGTTGTGATCTTCCCGTAGATAAAAACATGTCTTCTATATTAGGAATGTTAATATCATGCATATTGCAAAGTAAAATTACCTCCTGCAATAAAGAACCCCCCATCCATTATCCCTCATAGTTTGTAACCATTCCTTTGTAGTGTTAACCAAGTTCATAGCATTAATGATGTCTTGATCTTTCCTTTGCAATGCCTTAGACAATTCATTTGAAATACCCAAGATATTTTTCATCAAATGCAATGTGAATGCAAAATCAAAATCCCCTGACAAGCTAAAGATCATTGGCTTCAGCTCTTTGATCTGGATTGGATCCATCTTCTTTTATAATTTCTAGAACATCAACTATAGCAGAAAACAATATCAATTTGATCGAAGTTGCATAATGTGAACCCCAACGAGTATCAACAGCATGTTTGAGGCTAGTTTCTTGATTCAAACCTTGTCCACTAGGAATTTCTCCTTTTCCCAATGCCTCTCTAACATTGACTATTTGATTTTCAAGAAGCATGTCATGTCATTTGCAAGATCCCCTAACAATATTTAATAAAGTGGACACTAAATTAAAAAGAGAGGCAACTTGAATGTGATTTTTGGCAACAACTAACGTCAATTATAAT
The DNA here is from genome assembly GCA_039655645.1 of Ammopiptanthus mongolicus. Classification (NCBI taxonomy): domain Eukaryota; kingdom Viridiplantae; phylum Streptophyta; class Magnoliopsida; order Fabales; family Fabaceae; genus Ammopiptanthus; species Ammopiptanthus mongolicus. The sequence goes on along the minus strand of CM077348.1, from coordinate 32,621,407 downwards.
TGATGAGCAAAACAATGTACATAAAATGCAGATGAATTCTCCCTTAAAATCAAACTTTTGAGACCACAAATTTCCCCTTGCATGTTACTAGCACCATATACTACCATCATAACCTTGTCCACAAATTCTTGATATACTACCATCATAACCTTGTCCACAAATTCTTGATATACTAAGTCCATGTCTGCAAAGCAATTCATCAGTTGCAATTTTTAATGATAAAGCTATAGTATCTTTAACATGAACAATACCAAAAAAGCGTTCAACAATACTTCCATTTTTGTTAACATAACGCAAAGCAACAACCTTTTGTTCCTTAATTGATATGTCAAGGGCTTCATCAACCATAATAGCACGTGGTTCATTTACAAGATCAATAATAATAGCACTAATGGTTTCAAATGCAGCAATATTAACAATATCTTTTTTGGATTGTTGGAGCAATTAATTGATGATTATCAGGAGCATTTTTCAAGACAACATGATTTTTTGTATTCAGAAAGAAATTTAAAAAGTTCAAGAAAATCACCTTGATAAGCAGAATCAATTGATTCATCATGACCACGAAAGGTTAATCCTTGCTTCAATAGAAAGTGAATGCAATCAAGTGACGCTGTGAAACGCTTTTGATATAAGTTATGAACTTGTTCAGATTGCTTAGATATTGCAACTTCAATATGTTGATTTTGATTTATCAAATCTTGAGACTTCTTCCAAGCAATATTATGAGCACTAGTAGGACCTTCACCATGAGATGAGAGTTTTCTTTCTTATTCTATTTTGTGAATCTCTCTGTCACAAATGTATCACCACCTTATTGCTTTCCAAAATCAAGTTTAAAAAGATAACAACACGAGCAAAATGCAGCATCTTTTTCTATACTATACTCTAACGAGTTACCAAATTCATTAAACCAAGAAGGACAAAATCTTCTTAAAGAATTGCCAATTTTTCTTTGGGAAAAATTAAGTTGAGTAGGTTAACATAGTCCTCTTTGTACATAAATATGCTCTTCGTATCTTATCTCGATTATTAGGATGATATCCTAAAATTTTAATTCACTTTCCTGGATCTGATAACAACTCTTCTAAATCAATTTCAATCCTTTGTTGTTGAAGACTTGATTAACAAAATTTCAATGAAGATTGTTGCTGATTTGATGATAATTTCCTCTTCAAAATTTTTTCTATTATCTCCTCCAATTAGAGGGTGTTTGGGTAACTGTTTTTCATGGTAAAAGCTGTTTTTCAATAAAAGCTGTTATGTTTAGGTAAACTGATTAAATTTCATAATAACTGTTTTTTATGAGAAAAAAATTATTTTTAGAGAAGCTAGAAGTTTGAAGCTTATTTAAAAAACTGTTAGCAGGGCCGACCCAACACTTAGGCCTAAAGCGAACTCTAAAATGAAGCCTTTTTAAAACAAACAATAAAATTTAATTAAAATTATTACATTTTTATTTAAAGTTTATCTTTCGTGCTTTTTGGGATGCAAAATCATATATTAAATTATTGTAATTGATTTCATTTAACAATTCTTTTTCAATCGATAATAAAGCCGGTCCACAATTCTTCTTCTCTATTTTCATTTTCATTATTAACTTGTTCATTCAATGAACAATCACCTGTATTTTCAACTTTCTTGTTGAAAAATTTATCGATAGCCTCCTTTTGTGATTCAATTAAAGTTTCAACATTTTTCTTTTTTTTTCTTAAGTTTCAAATTACCTGATTAAAATTTTCTAGTTGATATTTCTACATGTGGAAATAAAAAGAGCAATGTTTATTTCACAAAATTAAATTAATATAAATCAGGACTAATTAAAGAGTAAAGAAAAAAGTTAGAACAATGAAATCTGATTGTCAAGAAAATTCTTATGACTTTTGGGTGCTTGCTTATTGAGCAAAATGCAATAGAAACCTATAGAAGATTTATGCAATAGTTTGAGAAAATAAATAAATAAACAATGGATTTAATTGATATGTATTATCAGTGTAAAGAATATTTATACTATCAATCAATAAGAAATTGTCACATATGATAAAATGTTTGACTCTTATCATAACTATCTTAAAAGTCATTCATATCATAATTTCTGATTGATTGACAATATAAAAAATTTTATATTAATAATACATAATAATTAAATGCATAAACAATTCACCAATCGAGAGAAAAAAATATCAAAAATATCAAACAGACATCACTAAAGCTAAATCATCTCACCAATTTGCGAATTGATGCTCCAGCAATAATGATGTGATGAGAGAGTCAGAGAGAGAGTTTGAAAATTGAAACTTTGAATTTTTGTGAAACAAAATAACAAATAAATGAATAATGTATTGAAAGTTGAAAGAGATTGTCAAAATGGTGAGACCTGAGAGTGAGTCAGTGAGAAAGTCGGTAAGAGAGTGACACAGTGACGTGAAAGAAAGTAGAGAGAGATATGAGTGAGACACTAACGGTCACATAGAGATGAGTGAAGTGACCGATGTTAAGAGTGTATTTGATAAAATTAATTATTTATAAATAAATTAATTGATAATGAATAGTGGATAAGATAATTGATAATAGATAATGGATAAACTAATGTATTTTCTATGAAAATGTTTGATAAAACGAGCGGTTGAACTAGCTGAAAAATATAAAATGACATAAAAAAATATCTTCATTAATAATTTTATATAAAAGAGAGAGAAGGTAATAAAGATAGCATTAAATGAAGATAATAAAGATAAAAGTGGACAAAAAAATGAAATGTTATAAGCTCAAACACTACTTCAAGTAGCGTCTGAAAAAAAACGCTATAAGCTCATAAAAAAAGGCTATAAGCTCGTGACAGAGGCGCTTACCAAACGGGACTACTTTCTCATCCACTATAAACTATCCGCTATAAACTCGTAAGAACGCCTTGTCAAACAGGCTCTAAACAACTTTTTTATAATAAATTATTAAAAATAATAATGTTACATTATAATAATGAGTCATTATGTGGGTGGGATAAAAATATGTGAGGTGAGTGGTGAATGGTGAGTGGGGAAAATCGAGAGTCTTTTGTGCAGCTGACTCAGTCTTTTGTATAACTGACTCTTAAAATTTTTTTAAAAAAATTATTAAAATAGGTAGTACAATTTTTTTTTTTGGGAGGGCTAAAGCTCTAGCTTCACCAGCTTCCCCCTTGGGCCGGCTCTGGCTGTTAAATTATTTTGAAACTAATAACATTATTCCTGTTTTACCCCTAAAAAAATAACTACCAGACAAATATTATTAAATTATATAAATAATTTCACACCCTTTTAGTAATTTGCAAACTATAAGTGATTTTTTTACGCAACACAAACGAAATAGATTATCTTATAATCGTTTTTCAGTAAAAACATCCAAACATAAAACTGATTCTATTATAATCGATTATAACAATAATCAATTATCAATATAATCGATTATTGATATAATTAAATTTTCGCAGCTGATCCAAACACACACTTAAAGAAACAAAGTTAATACATTTAATTTCATGACTAACCAATCAATTTGATGAAATAATAATAGTTATCACAAAACCCCCAATTTTTAGTATATCAAAACCCTAACCTATCAAAATTTGAAATTAACTATTATAATCGTGTTCACAGAGAAGCCGCATAATTGAAACATTTGCTGTATGGGTGAAACAAGAAGAAGAGTGATTGAAGAAGAAGAGTAACAAGAGAGAGAGAGAGAAAGAGAGAGGTACAGTGACTCTGATTTAAACCCTAGTCCCAAAAATCCCAAAAAATAATTTAATTCTAATTCACCTTGTTCATAAAATTTTATTGACTTTGATTTTTCATATAGAATCAAAACAAGCCAAATTGGTAGCATCATAAATGGAAGAACAAGAAGATGATTATGTTAAGTATGTCAGTATGTGTCGGTGGCCACGAGGGACATAGGAGGAGGAACAAGTTGAGCAGTGTTGTGCTGTGAGCGGTGATGGTCAAGCAACAGCGGCGATGGTCGACTATCGGACGACAATGGAATAGGTGCGCATCTACGGTGTTGTGCTGTGTGTGAGAGAGAGAGAGGCTAACAACTTGCAGCAGTGCTGGACTGCCTGGACGGACTACGGACGGTCGACAGCAGATGCCTAGTGGACAGTCGGCGGACCCAGAGATGGTTATCCTGTGTAAGAAATAAAGAAGGTTCAAGGTGGAGTGGTGGACCCTTGGAGCATGCCGTGTCAGGAGAGGTGTTGACTGCTGAGTAAGATAGACCTGTGGCATGGGTTCAATTTTGTCAACTATGAGGACAAAAAAAATGAACATAAGTTAGTTATATGTTTTTTTTTTAAAATGAGGGGTGCATGTGCACACCCTCCGCCCAATGTAAGTTTGCCCTTGTTTTTGCTCATATCCGCTGTGATTTGGATTCAATTTTCATAATTTTCATATTAGTAGGCGATATATAAATTTCACTATAAATTCATGCTACAATTGATGGTCTTTCTTAACTTTAAAAATGGGTATATTTTTCCTTAATCTAAAACTTTCATGTAAAAAAAACAGTATATCGAGAAACTATACAAGGATCTCACTTGGAGGAATCATTTATCATGCCTGTAAAATGAGTTTAATCAAGTGTATTCCACGTGTCAGAGTTGAACTGAATTCCGTCGCTCTTTTTTTTTGTATACATTTCTTGATGACCTTAATTAAAAATTGCTATATACATATTTTTGTCATATCAAACTTGCTTACGTGAGAGAATCAATATACAAGTGTGTAAAAAATAAAGTAAACTGTAACCAAAAAAATAAAAATAATAAAATAAAGTAAACCATTACCAAAAAAACAAAAACAAAAAAGTAAACCTAATTATAATCTAATAATAAAACTTTTTAATATAAAATAATGTATATGTATAGTATTATTATGCTAATTAATCTTTGGTGGACAAAACGTATGTACTATTCTATATGTGCTTTTGTTATTATCTTCTAGTAAAAATAGTAAAAATATGATCTGTTAAATATGTTATATTTTTATTGATAAGCTATTATACATGTTTTTTTTTTAAATGAAAAATATCTTCACAAATAATTATAGAATTACACCTAATTTTTGTGAATTGTCCTTTACTATATAGAAATGTTATTTGTACAATAAAATGAGATAACTTTTGGGATAACTTTTCATCAATGGTTAATGTAATTTAAAATTATGATTAATGATGTATTAAATTTAGTTAATTGATACATATATAATAAATGGATAACTCATAAATCATCAAATTCAACTGAGTTGCATTAATCATCTACTGATATACCCATAAATAATTAATATAATTCAATAAATATTTAATAAATTATTCATTTAATATACATTTATCCATTAATCAAGTTCCGCATACACTTCACCGTAATTTTGAACTGCACGAAGTTATCGAAAAGCATTTTGTTACTATATTCCCCGGTAAGAAATAAATTTAAAAAATGAAGAAATAATGCTTCCATCCCATCCAAATCCATGATCCGAGCCACTGAAAGTCAACGCCTTCGGTGGTGGTCCCACGGCTTTTTTATTTGCTTGTTTTGTTGGTTAGTGCTCTTTCCTTTCATCTCTCCGCGTGTTCTTCTCATTGACTCCGTCCCCATCGGCGCACATTTTGCTATCTTGCGCCCTCTTTCTTCATGTTAGTTTTTATAACATGCGATGGACCTCATCTTAGCGATGTGAACTCTTTCTTGTGTCTCTTTTCTTCTTCCAGCTCTTCCTAATGATCAAATCATTGATATAAGAAATATTGATATTGATATAAGCTTTAGTTTCATTGCATTGTAAGTGAACAAGGTTTTTATATTATCACTTCATTTTATATAGTTATAAGAAAGAATTACAAGGATGAAAATTTTATATCTCTCGGAGTTATTGTTTTGGTTTTTTTTTTCCTCCTGTAATATAAGTGAAAGATTAATATTTTGGAATATTATTAGATGTCTTAGCAAGCATACTCTGCAACAATATATTGTTTGTACACATACATCTCAAACCAAATCCAAAACCATATGATTAAGGGATTTCAGTTTTTATTATTTGAACAAACACATTATCATGATGTTTTATTTTGCTACATTTTAGTATATTTTTAATGGAGGATTGCTGCTCCTATTTTCAGTAGTGACACGCTCTATTTTCTTTTTCTTTTTCTTGTTCTTAATACATATTCAATCACAAAAAGTCTGTTTTACCTAAGAATGTGTAAATAATAATTTATATATTATTAGTACTTAATAATCTTTGTTTTTTATCTAGAGAATTGGAATTTTATATTTATCACTACCTATCAATTGTTTAACTCTAATTTTTAAAGAGTATTTTATTATCTTCGTATTTTTACTTTATTTTCTAACATAAGCATGTTTATTAAATGTTAAATTAATCAACAACCCAGCAAAGCCTTTATTACTAGATTGGGTCACCTATGTAGATCAAAGGAACTTATTGAATGCTTTATACCAACAAAGGTTGGGTGCTTTGGCAAGTCAGTTACACTCTTGGAGAAGTTAATTATTGGGATGGGATTCTAATCGGAACAGTTCCTAACAGTGAGTCTTGTAATAATGCTTGTGATGATACTATCAGGTGAGTCCCTCCCCAAGTGAGCCTGCACTGACTTCAAATAGAAAAAAGGAAAGGTTATGGGGGTAAATTTGGCTTATGGCCCATCACGAGTGAATTGAATAAAAGGGGGTGATAAATGTTGTTTTAGAGGAGGAGAACGTACGTGAGAAACAAAACAACAGCTCAGCACAAAATAAAGGAGGAGGAGAAGAAGATTTTTGGTTCTTTGTGTAGAAGATTGGTAGAGCAAACATGTTTTGTTTTAGCAGAAATTTCAGGTTGTTTTTGTGATTGAGACTTTTATTTTGATATGTTTTGTTTTGTGTTTGCCTTCTCCTTTGGTTTTGCTAGATATTTCATTGTTGGTTTTATGGTTTTGATTTCTACCTTGCGGATTATGATATGATGTTGTAATAATTTCTAATGGTATTCGGAAGACTTTATTGATATACCCATTATTTTTGTAGTAGAAGATTTTCTGGATTAAGTCCCGGGGTTTTTTTTGTGCTAATCGAGGTCGAGGTCCAAACAAAGAGATACTAATAGAAAACTACGCAGGACACAAACGCCCCAGACAAATCACTATGAAGAAGTGTACTCAGCCCTGGAGGGAAAGAATCAAGCACGTGAAACCCAAAGTCCTAGGAAAGGCTCCAATTCGCAATCCAATATGCACAAGCATTGCCTTCCCTATAAGTATGACCAAACCTTGGTTGCCAATGTTTGTCCAACCACTCGCATATTCTAGAGACAAGTTTATTCCTTCTAACAACATGCCTTCTCTTCTGTAGCATACCTACAATCGTAGCCGAGTCAGACTCAAGGATAATGTTTCGATGACTCTGTTCCAAGCCACCTCCAACCCCTTAAGGATACCTCATAATTCAACTGTGAAGGAAGTACATATACAAATATGAACAACATAACATGCAATCCATCTGCCACTTTCATCTTGGATAAGGCCATCACAACCCGCCAATCCTAGGTTACCCTTAGAAGCCCCGTCTGAGTTGATCTTTGGGTCGTGGTTTTATTCTTTTACATTGAAGCAAATTTTTCACGTTAAAACTTGTAGTGTCCTATTTAATTTTTCTGCTTCATTATTATTAGTATTGGTTTTACTTGAATGCAACGTGGTTATGTTCTCACAAGGTTGAATTGTCTTGCAACCGGCACATGATCCGAGACTAACAAGATTTAAATGCTTTATAAAATTTTCACTTAGTGTTTTTTTGTCGAAAACTATACTTTCCTCCTCTAAGTTATTTTTTCTTATAAATTCACCCTTTAATTACTTCTCATTCTAAATTAGTCATCTAATTTATTAATGTTTTAGGCTATATTTGGTTTATCGTTACAAACGTATGTTTGTCCTAAAGAAACTCTATAAATATATTTTGCCTCAAATATACGTTTTTAATTTTTCAACTGTAAACCAAACATGTACTTATAATATTATCTTTTCGCTTAACTCGTTAATGCCGTCAATATATGTGACAAAAAAATCACTTGACATTTGAAATGGCAATGTGTACACAATCGACATGATATGTGATACACGATGTGATTAATAAGTGGAAGTTTCTCCACAATTTCACCTCATTTTTTTCCCATGGTTATCACTTTTACTTTTTCTTCCCACCTTTATATGAAAATGGATTTGCTGCAGATACACATTCACACATTCACATATTAATGCATCACTGAATCAATCACTGAAAGTGTTTCAGGAAGCTTAAGATTGATCCAACGATACATTAATGTGTAAATATGTAAATGAGTCAAAAATTGACTTTAGAGAATCCGGTGCCCTTTATCCTTCTTCTTCCTACCAATGCATCTCCTCTCTTCCTTTTCATCTCTATTTAGTGGACCAACAACAAAATAAAGAATTTGGATTTTTTAGCCTAGAGGTTGGATTTTTTCTCCTACTAATTGCTATGAAATTTTTGGTTTGTGATTTGCCTTTTCCTCCTTCAATTTTTGGCCTATGATTTTTGGCATGAGATTATTACTTATTTTTACAATCCATGAACATTGTTCTTAATTCAAAAGTATTTTATATACTTGCCTTTCTTATTCCTAACATCAGTTAGGTCTGAAAGGGAAGGCTCACAAGAATGAACATGGATAGAGGACCATCATATCATTGCCCAGGGAAATAACAGAGAATAATAATATAATTGATTTGGTAGAAAGTGGTGGGGTAGGAGTGCGCATGATAAGAGTCGCAAAACTCCACCCTCCCGTGTCTCTGACTCCACCACTTGTCTCAGTCAGCGTGCGTCACTCACTCACTCATATTCCCACACACCAACAAATCCTTAACACACACACACACACACACACACCACCACCACACAGCACAGCACACCACCCACTTACCACTTCTTCCACTCTTTGTTTTTTTCTCTCGCTTGTCATTTGGGTTCTCAAAAATCAAAATTCTCACACTAATAAACCCATCTCCAACGTTAATACTGTTTCTCTGTGAAACAAAGAAGCTTCTCTTTTCCTCCTATTTCAACTACCATCGTCCGAGCCAAACTATGGAGGGTCTTCCCCAAGGTTACCGTCCTAACGTAGGTGTCTGTCTCATTAACTCCGATGATCAGGTTTCTGCTCTTCCTCCTTCTCTTTATAGATTAAACCATTGTTTTGATTCTTGAAAGTGTTAGACGTCATCAGTTCAGTCCCGAAAATAATTAAATTATAAAAAAGTAATTTAATATTTATCTAATCCCTCAATATTAATTTCGTTAGTCAAGTTGATATCTGATTAAGATAATAACAAAGACTAATTTGAGAGACTAAATTAACAATAAATTTATTTATAATTCATCTGCTTTCATGGGGTGAATTGAGACAACATCTCACATTTTTAGATACTAGAGGATGTTTACTCCTTTTTCTGCCTTCTTTTTTGCTCTCATCTCTGTCTTTCTTAATTTATGACACGAATATATATATATATATATATATATATATATTTTTTTTTTTTTAAAATTGTAAAAAGTTATTATTATTATAAGTTGAAAAAAGTGAACCTTGACGTGGATGTGGGATATTATTGGAATGGTGAAGATTAAATCAAACTTGATTAAAGTATGTAGAAATTGTGGTAGAAGGTGATTTTCAAATAAGTTATGCGATATTTAATTATTTTGAAATTAATCACTTTTATTCTTGCAAAACTAATTATCAAATAAAAACTATTAATCTATTCAAATACCATTTTTTTAATTTACTTTATTATATAAAAGTATTTTTTTTATATAATCCAAACAAAAGTTATTTTAAAGATCATTTTTTAATAAAGATATACAAATGTAAAATTGATTCTATTTTATTAGATTAAAACAATAATTGCTTACTGTAATAATTTATTTTTTGCAAATAATGTTACCACACTGTTTTGGTATGTTTGGTTATGAGTAGAAGTAGAGAGAAAATAGAGTTCAAAAAAGTTGGAGAGAGAAGAAAATGAGTATAAAATGAGTGTATTTTTAGATTGTTTAGATGAAAAAAAAAAGGAAAGAAATAGAAGAAAAAGAAAAATTAAGTTTTGATATAAAACTATTTTTATCCTTATAATTTTATGTCATTCTTGAAATATAAAAGGGTAAATTTAGTATCGCAAAATTTTTTATCCACTCTGGTCATTCCCTCTCTTCTCTCTTCTCTCTTCATACGTGGGGATTGTTTTTTTTTTTTTTTTTGGGTCCCACTTAATAATTTTCTTTCCTCTCTTCTTTTTCTTGCTAAGTCCAAACGGCGGAAGTTACCTTTTTCTATACGACTTCACTTCCCTCTCCCCTACTTCATACTTCATCCTAATAAGTGTTAATGTGCATGGGATATATCTAGTGAGAGAAGTGAATAGTTTTCTTATAAACTCCTCACTGGATATGCTAGCAAATCTTGATTATACATGAGATCAAGATTAAAATGTTAGTTAATAGTGATATGATCACGTAAAAAAATTATATAACATTTATTTTCTAATGTTGACCCTTTAAATAGGATCTAATGGTCAAGATTTATTCTTCTCATCTTTATTTCTCATAATAATAAGGGTGTTTTGATGAAACAGGGCCGATGCATATATATCGTGAGTGTGCTTTGTTTTAGAAAGTAGGACTTAAAAAGGGGTCCAGTTCATGACGCTCCCACCTGGTGGGGTCTAGAAAGGTAAATGCACGCAGCCTTACTCCTGTAAGCGGAGAGGCTGTTTCCAAGATTTAAAATCGTGACATCTAGATCACAAGACAGCAACCTTACTATTGCACTAAGGCTCACCATTAGGGGCCTAACTTGAATAAATTAAATTTAGGGGCCAAAAGAAATTAATAAGTAAACGACTTAAATAACCTTTGTACTTGATTTATTTATTTATTTTCCAGCAAAGTGTTTTCCTTGTCTAGATTTGGAAAATTGGAGTTAATTTCAGAATGAGATCCTATGCATATGCTGTGTTCTGTTTTCAGTCAAACCTTTGCCGCGATTGGTGAGCATTGTTAAATGAGCTGCTTTCCAGGTTTAATCTTATCTAAAATGTTGCACAATTCTCACTAGCAAACTGGTAATTTGGCTTTGATGTTCTATGATTTTTTTAATTTTGTTTGTGAGCATCTATGTTCTATACTTTCTAATTGGCAACTTGTTCTATAAGTTGGAGAGGAAGATGGTTCTGAAGTAAAATATTTTGTTTGGTTTCTACCATAGTACGGTCCTTTTTTTACATGATGGCAATCTGTATGAGCATGGGGAAAACCGTGATTTTACTTTTTCTTTTCAGATTTTTGTGGCTTCTAGATTGAATGTTCCAGGAGCATGGCAAATGCCTCAGGTGAGCTCACATTATGTACTATATATACCCTACAGTAACATTTTTTTCTTATCATGAATTCGAATAACTTATATAACTTAAAGGTTAAAACTGAAAGAACTTAAACAAGAAGGCATCATGCAGTTCAGCAGAACCTCTTTTGTGGAGAGCATTGGTTGAATATTTCTTTTGACATACCTGCTTTGAAAAAATTAGAAGGAACATCAACAGTAAGGGCATGTTAACTTTTTAGCATCTGGATCTTGTTGCAAGCAATCATTACTGTTTCCTTAGTGGTGATAGCTTGCTAATGCTCTTCATCAACAACTTGATCTCTTCTGTTGATGTTGGCGTCTTAAGGATTTTTTTCACAATGTCAAAGAGACTGTTATGTCGAATATCTCCTTTTCATTAGGAATTCATCTATAAATGATATGCCATATGGCTTACTTAAAAAAGAAAACTGTTGCATTGTTCCCAATGCAAACCCCGCCCAATAAGACTAATAACTTAATTACCCTAATATTGTTACAACTATAATGCGTAGATGGTGTTGGCGCCTTGCACTGGAGTTAGTTATAAAGCATTGTAAAACTGGATTCTTTGTTGATTTTGTCAAAATTTTCCCCTTTTTATTGCGTATAATATGTAAATTATATTCTAGCTCTTTTATAGTGTTAATTTTTCTTCTAAAATTGATTGTTTTCTTTGGCAAATCTTAGGGGGGGATTGAAGATGGTGAGGAGCCCAAATCTGCTGCCATTAGGGAACTTCGAGAAGAAACTGGAATAGTATCTGCTGAAATAATTGCCGAGGTTTGTGCAAAATCTTTTCTCCTTTGGATTTATTTTATTTAGTTTCTTCTGCAAAAACAGAAAATGTGATGCTTATATCTAATCTAAGCTCTATAGATGCGTGATATCTTACAACATTCAAATATTTATTTTAGTTCAAAGTAGTTTTATCATTGTGTAATAAAATTAACAAAAACAATGTCAATGAAGAAAGAAACTGAAACACCCTGAATCAGATTCAAAAGAAGCATTAGTTATACATCTTTATGATTTGGTACATTATATCAGAAACTCTTTGATCACTCTCTGATAACTGGCTGGATGTTAATCTTTCCATACGTTTGACAGAGCTTGTGCGTTGCAGGTTCATAAATGGTTGACATATGACTTCCCTCCTGCTGTGAAGGCTAAAGTCAATCGTCTCTGGGGAGGTGAATGGCATGGACAGGCACAAAAGTGGTTCGGATTCTATTTTATTTCATTTGCTTGACAGAGCCACATGCTTGATACTTTAGATAGAACATGCTAACTTCTGAAAGATTTTATTTCTGTAGTTAATACAGTTTTTGGATGGTTAGGAAATCAATATTCTATTTCTATTCACTCCCAGTCCTCAAGATCTGTTTTACCTTCTTTATATCTATATCATATGATCATTTTCAGTCTCTATCATTGCTTTATTTCCCTTTTGCAGATCTGGGGAAATCATGGCAATATATATCAAGTCATCAAGAAATATATAATGTGTAAATGAAAGTAATCAATCTATTGGAGTATGATTTAAATTAGGTTTGTTGAGCTGGCAGGAACGTGTATCATTCTTACTTTGTTTTAAGTAAATCAACCAATCTGAGGATCAAGATGCATCAATGTTAGTGTTGGTTTAGAAGTCAATGTCAAGTCCATAATGTTGGTTAAGACATTCAAAATAGAGTTTGCAAACATGTAAAACATTCTTTCTTTGCGAAAGTAATGATCTTTGACAGTGACAATCTTTTTAAATAAAGCAATGTAATTGGAAGCAGGATAGTGTCAGAAGAAGCCCTGTACAACTTACATAGCTGCTAACTTATTATCTTGACGGTGTAGAAAGAAAGATGGATGGTAGGTCCACCTGACCTTGTAAAATAAAAATGAAACGAATGAGATAAATAATGCAAAATCTGAATTTGTTGTGTGAAAGTTTGACTCGGGAGTTTTCTCTTTGGCAGAAGCAAATGTGAGCAACTGTAAAGGGTAATGTTCTTCAATGATTGACATAAAGAAGGCTAAGAAAAGGCAAATAAAAATCTTGAGTGTGAGTGAAGAGAGAAACTGAAACCCGTAGTATATGAAGTTTTCCTTGTGATCATTTTTCTAGTAAATTTAGGTGTTTATGTTTTGCACATATTTATCATTTGTGTGCATGGTGATTGTTTGTATCTGGAGTTGCCAGGTTTGGTGCCTGTTATTGTGAATTCTAATTTAGATAGGAGATATCATCCACTTTTCCCAATAGATCAGTCACGATTCAGAATGTTCACTCCTTTTTACTTATGACATGCCAAGTTAGCTAAAAATATGGCATAACTTGCTAGTGGATGGATAGTGTTCAAAACTTTCTACTTTCCAGTAGTGAGGATAGGAGATTTCTTCATTATCCATTTCTATGATTGCTCTGCTAACAAAGCCTGTATTTCTTATTGGTGTTTTGTCTGAGTATTTTCATGTTGATATTCTACCTGAACTGTGCATTTTCTGACTTTGATTATGAACATTTGATAGGTTTCTCATGAGATTAACAAAAGATGACAGTGAGGTCAACTTAGCTACTGGTGAAGCAGACCCAGAATTTGCAGAATGGAAATGGGCAAACCCTGAAGAAGTTATTGATCAGGTTAGTTGGAAAAACTTGTTTTGAAAATTAGTTTATTTACTTTTTCTCTTTCTGAAAGACTAATTGCTGAAACTGATTACAGGCAGTGGACTACAAGAGACCAACCTATGAAGAAGTTATAAGAACCTTCAAGCCTTACTTTCAAGGGAATTCAATATCTGCCAAATGTAAATCCACAAAGTGGTGAAGTTATGAGTCTGCATTGTAGTTCAATCCATTTTCTTATCTAATTTCACTCCGAGTTTGGATAGCACTCAGCTATTTATAAATGGATGATAGTTAGAACTGCCCATTAGGTACTTGCCTTCTAGTAATAATAAGATATATGTGCAAATGCCTTATATCTTTTCTAAACCTTGCTGCGGGGAAGAATGTGTATAAAAGTGGCCAATAAAGTAAGAACTAGGAACCACTGTGCTGCAGAATTGTGGTCATGACGTAGTGCGGTTGTACCAGGAGCAAAATTTTATAAGATTGAATGCGTTTATCATCCCCCAACAGATTGAGGCAAATAATATTAAGATTGAGGAAATTTTGATTAACTTTATGGGGCTTTTACAGTGAACTTTGAAATATATATATAATTTGGTGCATTCTCTGGGGTACCAATAATTTTACGGTAAAATTTACCTTGTTCGATCAGAATGTATCATCTCAATTAAATAAGTCATATTAGTGGGTCAAGTTAAATGGTTTTCACCATCTGATTGGATCATGTAGGCAGGATAAAGTTACCCTTGGGTATCATAGAATTCACCATATAATTTTGTTCCACTACTATAAGAAGCTCGGGAAGTGGTGGTTACGTCATGATTTCTGCACGATTTCGGTCCACAATTTCAGCAATAGGGATCAACTCAAGACATTGTTGGACGAGAAACGAATTTGGGGAAGAACATAGCAAAATAATGCAAACCCTAACACCTTAAATTCAAGAAGAAGACCCAAACGTTTGCAACAATCGAATCCTAGACGGAAGGGAGGCCACCTGTATTAGCCACATTTCACAAATGTTTGTCGCGTAATGCAAGTCAAACAACGTTAGCGACAGAGTTGACGGAGAGGATCAAGTTAGTGTAACATTTGCAGTTAGTGTAACATTTGCAAGATAAGGGATCATTTTGAGACAAAAAAAAAAGAGAGATCAAATCAAAATCTAAAAAAAGGTAATAGACCAAAAGTATAGTTTAGTCATAAGTAAATGATCAGTAGATTAATCATTATAGCAATTAATAAACATATTTGAAAATATAATAAAAATATAAAATATTAAAAAATATTACTCGATGTACAATAATTGAAATTGAGATAATCAATTAAAACGAGAGAGATCAAACCATTAGAGTTTTTTTTATAAAAATAAATTGACATGCACAGACATCATAATAGAGTCTGGCATCCTAACTAGGTTAGCACCTTAAACTCTACCAATCATTTGCAGCACGCCAAAATTTTGTTAAGAATATAAATAATAAAGAATACAAAAATCATGGAGAGACATAGACCAAAGCCCATGAGAAAGAAAACACCATTTGAATCTATAACTTGGGACACCAAGCCTATTACGACCAAAGTCATCCCTAATAAAACTAGGCAGTAAGTCCCACCATTTAAAACCCGAACTGTAAACACCAAAAGATGTCAATTTATTAACACTACAATTTCCTTCATGATGAATATGAGAAAATCTAAATTGCATTCTTTGAGTGAGCAATAAACAATTCATCCACTTGTTTCTTAATATTCACCATTACTGTAGCACGACGTTTATCTTCTTGATAAATCACATGGCACCCTTACGGGACCCACTTTCACACGACTCGTCATTAGTCGTGCATTCTTGGTTCCGTTCCTTGCATCCACGTACAATTCCGTCGTTCGGAAAACGATGTTCAAGTCTTATGACATATTATTCCATATTCTAAGCGTATTACAGAAAATGGAATCCACAAGTATTTTCATCATATTTTCTCACTTATCTATCAAAGGAAACATTACTTACTTTATATAAGTAACTCTTTGTGGTTAAGTATTATGTATCCTTAGATGATCTAAGTCATTAAGGGTGTGGGACATGGTTTTCCATGACCACAAGGTATAGGTGCATATCTTTTATTTAGTCTTTGTGAGTCCATTATGAAACTCATTGAATTTCCTTTTTGAAGATAAAACATAGTTACGCTACTATAATAAAATAGATCTTCAAAATACTTTCCTTTGTGGTAAACTAGCTCATGAAACCCTCTTTGTCAAACATAATTTGAAAACTCTATACATATGTTCATAAGATATCCAAAACCTCAAAATACGTAGTATCTTGTCTTTTATAAATTTAGTGTAAAACTCCCTTTTGAAAACGATTCCTATTTCTTTTACTTAGCGTAAGAAGGAAAATGTATCTTACTTTAAATCATCTTTTCATGAAAACTATAACTCATTTATTTGTAAGATTTCAAATTGATAATAGTAGTGTAAAAGACTTATTATTTTAAAGAAAACACTTACAGACATTCTTATTTCTCTTTAAAATAGATTTACTAACCAAAATATTTGAGAAACAACATGGACCATCTAGAAAACTCTTTGTTCTTGAAAATCTTTTCCTTAAAACAACATGTTAGAATAGGTGGTTAATCACCATCAACTTCCATATCCTTAAAATACTTTTCATATAACTCCAAAGATACTCGTTTTCCAACATTTAGTTCTTTAGAACAAAAACTTGATATCTTAGAAAACCTTTTTTTACCTTCTATTTCCTTTATACCTTAGTATGAACACATTAAACCTTTTAACATCAACATTTTAGGTTCCTAGCTCTGATTACTATGGTATGGTCGAATGCCTCCATGTAAGTAAGGTAGGTTTTTTTAATGTTTTTTGCCTTCTCAAAACTATTTAAGTCCATTACACCATTACTTGAACATAGAAGTTTTGGCTTCCCTTTTTAACTCAACAAGGCCGAACCGTACATGATAGTATGCAACAAAATATATGTCATCCAACAACATTCTAGCATCATGAAAATCATCTCAACATATAGTCATTTCATCAAGTATTAAAAGTATGAACAAGTTCATCATTCAAAAATCCTATCATTAGGTCTTGAAACCAAGAATAGTTTTTAACTATACCAAAATAATTTTCAACACTAACACTCAAACACAAATAATCACACTAGCATCATAACGTACAATTCCAAAAATCAACACCAAAACCCGTATGCCAAAAATTCTAGCATTTCAAGTATCAAATTGTGACACATATTTGATTGACCAAACGAACTCGGATTTGAGCAAATGAGGACTCATATGAAAGCTTAGGATGTCTACGTTTTGGTTATAAAATTCATTTTCACAAACAGTAACCGAGTTAGTACAGTTTCATGAAATAAGTCAATGTAGTCAGAATCCAAGACAGAAATTTATGCTTAGATTGAAACAGGTTTTCAAGGGTCAAAATTTCATGAAACCACATGAAATTTGTGCTCAAACTGAAGTCCAAGATGTAACACCCTACTTTTTGTTAAGTATTTTTATTTAAGTTTTTTTGATTAAATTATAATTATTGGTTAAAGGCTAAGTGAAATTTTTGGCTTAAAAGTACATTTCTGGAACATTGGCACGCCCGTGCTAATTTCTAGCACGTCTGTGCTGATTTCTAGCACGCCCGTGCCATTGTTAGCGTGTCTTGTGACCAGCTGAGTCACAGCACGGCCATACTGTTAGGCAGCACGCCCGTGCCTTTGTGTGAACTGCGTCTCGCTGATGCTAAGTTCGGCACGGCCGTGCCATGTGCGCAGATTATATAATCTCACAGAAACTGAGGGTTAGCGATTTTAACCCTCATTTGGCGGCTACTACTACCCTAGTGCGGCCAGAACTACCCCGTTTCCTATCTCCATCAATCTTGGTGTGTTCTTAGAGTTTTGGAGACCTTTGGTAAGTCTTTGGTACGCCTGTGCCAATTATGTAGGTAACGTTCTTCTCTTTTCTTAGTTTCTTTTCATGTTTTGGATTAGAAACTGATTTGGTTAATATTTTAGTTGACCAAGGCTTCGTTTCGGACTGAGCTGCTTGGGAGGACGTGACCAATTGTTGTTTGGGGCTACCGTTGCTGCAACCTTCAAACCAGGTATGGGGAGAAGGATAGTTTAACCACTAGGCAGTGGGGGTAGTGTAAGATGAGGGGTTCCCATGACCCCAAGGTTAATTGTATGCTGTTGTTTAACATGCCTGCTGTCATATGTGTCTGTTGTTATATGCCAATATTATATTGCATTGTTGTTATGTTGCGAATTGATGGTGTGTTCATAGCATAATTGTTGGGTGAATTGTGGTATATGATAATTGTTGGCTGAATTGTTGTGTTGTGATGAACTTGCTGTTATATCCCTAAAATTGGTTAATTAATATTTTAATTGGTTAAATAATAAAGAGATTGTTGTTCCCCAAAAAAATATTCATAAGACATGAATCAATAAAATGTGAGTTTTTATGTTAATGGTTTAGTCATGAACCTAGGGATGGTTTTTGAGAGTGTTAAGGGTTTTTGGTTAATTTGTTTAACCTGTTCATCACTGCCCAGAACAACACTGTCCCGCGATCAGCATGGCCGTGCTGAACAGGGAGCATGCGCGTGCTCCCAGTTGAATTATGAGAATGGCCATGCTTTGAGTACGACCGTGCAGCATAGGAGCATGCCCATGCCATATATGTAGCACGCCCATGCCATCGTGCAGCACGCTCATGCCACCCCTCTGGTCAGAATCTAAGGCTTACGGTTTAATGGGTTTTAACCCCAATGTTCCTATGATGATAGAATAATACACCAAACAAATGATGAAGATAGATAACTTAATTATATAATAATTAAGACAATGAGCTGGTGAAGTCGATGCCCTCGGGGTTACCGCATGATGATATAATTGGATGCCTTTAGTGGTCCTATGTTGTCAAGGTTGATATGATTGGATGCCTTTAATGGTCCAATGTTATGATGTTATATTGGGTGTCTTTAGTGGCCCAATGATGAGGATGATATTCTTGGGTGCCTTTAGTGGCCCAAGCGGAGGTGGCGATTGCCCGTTGATTGTTGTTGTGTTCATGCATCGCATTGGAGATATTAGTTGGGGGAAGTTCAACATAGGGGAGGTCGTCCTAGAGTACAACGATCTGATCATCCATGGTTGATTCACCTAAGGTTTGGTGAACCGTGGCCTCTCATGATGAGGCATCCATGGTTTGATGCGTTGACTATCCAAGGGGTTCACCCATGGTTTGGTGAAATGCCGGCGTTGGTGCCTTTAGTGGCCAATGTGGATATGTAACTCCAAAGTTGTTCTTCCTAAGTTAGTTGAATCCACATGCATTGATGGAGTAGTGGAGTAGTGTTGCATTGCATCATATAGTATACTAGTTGATTGATTATGTTGAGATGATGTTTAAGTATGTAAGTGTATACTTATGACTGTTGCTATGCCATGATGTATGATCATCTTATTCTTATCTCTATGCTGTTGTGTTTATATGTTTCCTTACTCCCTATTCTTTGTTTTCTTATTTGGCATGTATGGTTTATGTAGAGGATGACGAGCAGCCCGGAGAGGAGTGACTCTGAGGAACCACCACTCATAGTTACGGTTCTTAGTATAGTTGTTTTATTTACTTTAGTTATTCAGTTGTATTCCGAGGATATTTCCGGAACGGTTGGACCAGCTTTGAATTGTGACATCAGGGTTGGGTTTATATTATGTTGATGTTTTCTTTGTCGTTTTAAGTATTGAATTAATATTTTCCGCGTTTGAGAACTAGTTCATGTGGTACCTTTTCTTTCCATGAATCTTTTTAATAAAAGGTTGCATGTTTTAAATTTTTATTTGTATAGTATTATTATCATTATTTACATTTCATGCATTTATAACATGTGGGGTAGAAGGGTGTCACACAAGATGTCTAGTTATAGGATCAAAAACAAGTTTTGAAATCCGAGGTCTAGGTTGAGAGAAAAACCGAAATGACTAACACAAGATCAGATTCGAAAATCACATTTTCACAAACTCTTTTCAGCAAAAAGATGGAGGAACCCTAGGTTAGGGTTTTCTAACATATAAAAGTCATTTCTAATCATTGAAACACATCAATGATCACAAATCAAACAATAAATAATTATTACAACATTGTTCTCATAGAGAAACAAATAGACAAAGTGGCAAGACCCTTGGTTTAGGGTTTTCCCCAAACCAAACTCATAAATCATTTCCACCACCACCAATATGGTGTGATGTGGTTCACTCCCGCATTACCTCTTGTAGATCCTCTTAGTATGTGGTCTTGAAGGTGGTTTCATGAAGAAAGTGATGAACTTGAAGAAATTGGAAGAAAACCTAACATGAGCATAAATGTGTTAACTTTGCATTTTGTCAAACCATGAACTAAAAGAGTCTTCTTTATGATCCTAATCATGAAAATGAACAGTAGAAGAGTATCGAAGACTTACTTCAAAGAAAGGATATGATGAACAAGATGGGGTGTTCTTGAGCTTCCTTGAAGATGAAGAACAAAAGTCTTCCAAATGAAAAACTTTGTAAAATAGACAGTGTTTAGAAGATGATGGTGTCAAGGATATGTAATTATAAATGGAAGAACAAATCTTGGTTGAGATTCTTGGGCCAAAAATGTGGCCTTAAGAGAGAGGAGAGAGAAAAGTTTGAATGTTCTTGAATGATTCAAGAAGTACATAAAGAAAAAGGCCTTGAATGATCAAAGTTCCTTCATGAAAGATGTTTGTATGATGGGGAGGAGTTAGAATCAAGATTTAGAAGTCGAAAAATAATTTTGGTTGTAGAATTTTGAAGCCAAAATCGTGAAAAACAAAGAAGAGAGAGTTTTGAGTGTTCTTGAAGAAGAAAGGCTTTGATCCATGAAATTATGATTGGATTAAGTGTATTGGTGTTTTTAATACACCACATGCACGAAATTGCTAGCTAATTTAGCTAGGAGAACTGATTCAAAATGATATTAATTTGATGTAAGAAATCCAAGGGCTAAAATTTAAAGAGATTCTACTTGTTGATCTCACACTAAAAGTAGTTAAGATTAACTAAAAATGGTTAAGATGCTTTTCCATAAAAGGTAAGGATGATAGGTTATTAACCAAGAGTGAGAAGAGTTTAATCCATTGGTTAAAGGAATGAAAAAGTGATGGATGGTTGACATAAAAGTGACAACGTCTCGTGAAGCGTAAAATGCAGTCATGAACTTCTCCCGACTGCTGGCCATATCAACTTCTCCACCCCGAGCCAGATTATTTCCCTGGCTCCACACGCATCCCAAGGTAAAGCAGTCCCGATTAAAATAATAATATTTTAACCAATTCCGACCCAAAATAGCACACTGGGTTCAAAACAACATTTTATGATTATTAAACTCATAATTGAAATTCAAATATGAATTTCCAATTATTCACTATTATTATGATTATGATTGATTAAATTGTGTTCTCAGTCAATTTTTTCACACAAACAGTTAAAAAAACATATATAAAAATTTTGGGATGTTACATTGAACCCTTATGTTTCAAAGGTTGTAATAGTTAAAACGAGACTTGGTAACTTTGTTGTCTTTAGTTACTCTGATATATTATATTCATTATTGTTGTATTAATGGATGTAATCTTGTTACTTTGGATGAGACGAATTTGTGTATGCTTTAAAGGCTGCAAAAGGGAAAATCATGCACGTCTTTCTCTTTTGGTCGGTCATGACTGCGATATTCGGGTTATGACAAAGTTGATATCAGACCTTAGGTTACATAGTCCTGAAAGCTTGACAGATTGAAGGATTACCATAATCCAATTACAAAAATTTTCATGAAACCCAAATGCCAAAAGAACCTTTAATAGAAATTTCCAATCAATAGTGTCAAAAACCTTCCTAATGTTAAATTTTAATGCCATGTTGCCATTTATAGAGAATGAAAGCTTGGCAGATTGAAGGATTACCATAATCCAGTTATAAAAATATTCATGAAACCCAAATGCCAAAAGAACCTTTAATAGAAATTTCCAATCAATAGTGTCAACTCTCTTCCTAATGTCAAATTTTAATGTCATGTTGCCACCAAAAGACTTTTTATCCGACAAATTGATAACCTCTAAAGTAATACAAATGCAGTCAGATATGTTTCTGCCCTTGACAAAACCTCTTTGCTATTGAGAAACAATCTTGGGAGCAATATTTGCTAGCCTATCGGCCAACACCTTAGTTATAACTTCGAATTGGAAATTTGCTAAAACAATTGGCCTATAACTTTCAATTTTATCAGCACGTGAACACTTGAGAATAAGGACCACCACATAAGAACCACCATTAATATACAGTATTATATATATATATATATATATATATATATATATATATATATATATATTAAAATAGAGTACTTATTCTTCAGCGTGAGTCATTCTCCATAACCTCTCTCTTCCTCAACGAGCCACATGCGTCTTCAACTTTAAGCAATTTTTTAATTTTTATTTATATATTTTCAAATATACTAGTTAATAGTTCTTACTATCAAATCTATACATATTCACTTATTTTTATTTCATTCTTTTTATTTTTATGTTGTATTTTCAAATCTATTAGTTAATATTATTACTCTCAAACATACTAATAAGTAATTTATTTCAATTTAATTTTTTTACTTTTCAGGACAAAAATTTATAAAATAAAAATATTAATACATATATTTTAAATTAGAGCTTAATGAACCTCTTGGTTATTGCAAATAGGGACTCATTTGGTTTTGATATGTCCAAATTTTTTTTATTAGGACTTGGTGTTAGTCGGTTAAAAAATTTAGGAAAATGTTCATGCCATTAGGATAAGTTTGTTAAGTGCTGATGTGGTTGACTAAGTGTTATATTAGCACTGTCACGAGGACAAAAAATTAATTTTTAATGTCGTATGACATTTTTGAATATTATTATTATTATTATTATTATTATTATTATTATTTATTCTTTAAAATATCAAATTATTTGAATATGTTTAATTATTATTTCTCTCTCTTCATAACATGGGAGTGGAGCTACAAGTGGTAGGAGAGAGAGAAAACGATGAGAGAGAATTAATAATAAATTTTAAACATATTATAATAATTAAAAAATAATTCAATATTTTTAAATAATAAATATTAATAATTATAAAATATATAATTAATATTTGAAAATACCACATGACGTAAAGTATATTGTCCACGTGGCAGTGCTGATGTGGAACTTCCTCCCACATCAACACTTAACTAACTCATCCCAAGTGTAGGGATATTTTCCTAATTTTGAATTTATCAACACTAAATCCTAACAAAACTTTTCTAGGGACCAAAACCAAATGAGCCTAGACTAAAAAATTTATTATTCTTTAAATTAGAGTAAATTCTTACCAAACTCTCTTGAAGGTGGTTAAATCTCCTAGGCAGAAATGGCATTCTTGACTTTTTTTTTTTAAGTATTTAAGTTTAAATTTTGAATTAATTCTGAATATATTATTTATAATTTTTAATAATTTTAATAATTTTTAATTTTTTTAAATTTGAAAAAACCATGTAATACACAGAAAGCTTGTTAGTTTATTATAATCTAAATTACTCTTTTGGTCCCCTATTTGTTTTAATTTATTCAAGTTGACCTTTCTATTTTAAAAATGTTCAAGTTGGTCCCTTACTTGCCAAACGTTAATCAATTTGGCCATTTTCGTTAAGTTTTACCGTTAAGTTCTAGATAAATTACTCGTTTGGTCCCTCAATTCTTTTAATTTATTCAACTCGGTCCCTATATTTTATTTAACTTGGTCTCTTATTTGTTTTAATTTATTCAACTTGATCTCTTATTTGTTTTAATTTATTTAAGTTAACGGTAAAACTTAACGGAAATGACCAAATTGCTTAACATTTGTTAAGTAAGGGAACAACTTGAATAGTTTTAAAATAGAGGGACCACCTTGAATAAATTAAAACAAATGAGGGACCAAAAGAGTAATTTAATATGGATGAATGCCATATTTGATTTATACAATTTTATAATGAATTATCTGTAATATGTGATTTCTATGGCTAATATATTGTAATAGAACTAAAATAAATATCAGATTAATCTCTAATATAATAATGTGTACCTAAATATATTAAATATAAGAAAGGTGTAATGAACTTTTTAGTCTCTGTAAAATGGACAAGTTTTGGTTTTCGTTCTTCTATTCTTTTTTTTCGTTGGTTTTCGTACTTGTAAGTGCAAAACATTTGGTTTAAGTCTCTGTCATTAGTGACCCATCGTTAAGTGCTGACGTGGTTAACAGGACGTCACGTTAGCACTGCCACATGTATTAAATTTTTATTTTTAATGCCATGTATGAAGATAATTTTTTTATTTTTTATTTTATAGTTATTAACATTATGATTTAGGTTTAATGAATTTTTTAGTCCCTGCAAAATGTTAAGTTTTGTTTTTCATCATTTACATTTTTTTTTTCGTAAGTTTTCGTCTATGCAAGTTTCAAAGATTTGATTTTAATCTGTGCTGTTAGTGATCCACCGTTAAATGCTTATTGGCTAACATGGTCCAACTCAACAATGCCATGTGTATTAAATTGTTATGTTTTAATGTCACGTAGGTTGCCATTTAAGAAAGTCATTCCATGGCATAGATCATTCCATGAATACCTATGATTTAATAGTTGGTGGTAAGAATCTCAAGACTCCCGAGATTAAGTCAACCCTAATGCATCCTAATGTTGGTCATAATAGGAATTTACTTGCCAATTTTTTGGGAGTTGGGGATGGAGATGACTTAGGGAATGACTTTTTGTCAACGGAACCGTTGAATAATGATAATGCTGTTGAGGTTGATTCTGATTTCACGGTGGTTATGTCTAAATCTCAGAAGTATAACCTGAGAAAAAATCGGAGAAGTAATTTTAGATTTAATCATTTAAATGATTAATGGTTTTTTTCCATGGGTTGTGGTTCATGTCCCTAATGATTTTGTTCTCTTTTGTTTTTCTTCTTCTTTTTCAATAAATTATGGTGATATAGGGTCACCTTGCCTTTAAAAAAACAAAAATAATTTATTTTTTATTTTTTAATTTATAATTATTAGTATTTTCACCATAAAACGGCGAATCACTAACGGTTGGTCACTACTGGCAGAGGCTAAAATCAAATGTTCTGAACTTATAGAAACAAAAACCAACAAAAAAAAAATAAGCACGAAAACCAAAACTATCCACCTTGCAAGAATATTAAAAAGTTCATTAAACCTAAATAATAATATTAATAGTTATTAATTAAAAAATCCATGATTTTTCAACTTGACATTAAAAAATAATAATTTAATACATATGGCAGTGCTGACGTGATATTCTGTTAGCCATGTCAACACTTAATGGTGAGTCACTAACATAGAGACTAAAACCTAATGTTTTGAACGAAGGAATGTGTATGGATAAAAATGAGAACTTGGAATGACCAAAAAGTTGATTAAACCTATAAAAAATTAAGAAAATGCTTTCTAAAGTGAGATTCTTTCTAAAGTGAATAAGTAAAGAAGTTTTCACCATTGATGTGATAAAATGTATAGGGATTTGAACCCACTAAATCATCTAATGGTGGATATATCCCTTCCTTATTCACTTTAGGAAAAAAATCTCATTTTAGAGGAGCCTTATCCAAGAAATTATTGGAAAGAAACTAATGTAACAGAACTTTTTAAATGTACATGAATCAATGACTAGTGCTTTGTTTGGATAGGAAAAGAAATAGGAAAGAAAGAACTAGAATGGAAAGAAGTTGAAGAGAAGAGACAATGAGTAGATTTTTAAGTTGTTTGGATTGAAAGAAATAAAAGAGAAGTGAAAGAGAAAGAAAAGTTGAATTTTTTGTAAAGACATTTTTACCCTTAATAATATATATATATATATATATATATATATATATATATATATATATATATATATATATAGTATAAAAATGAAGACAAAATTGTCTTTTCCATTTTTTTTCATTTTCTCACATTTCCTCGCTTCATATGGAGAGATTTTAATTGGTCATGGGTCCCACCAATTAAGTTCCATCTTCTCTCATTTCTTCTCACTCCCAAACGATGGAAGTCTCTAATTTCTCTTAGAGTTCTCTCATCGGCACTTCTCTCTTCGTAAAATCACTCGAAACAAACAAAGGAGAAGTCTACAACAATTAATTTAGAGGACAGTTTTTAAACAATTAATTTGCATAATTAAACTTAAATCTTCTCATTAGTATAAGAAAATAATTTGAATAACAAATTAAAAAATTGAAATATAACGGAAAATATTTTGGAGGATATCAAATGCAAACAATAAATGACCATAGATATTAGTGACACACCATTAAAATAGTTTGAAATCATAGAAGGTAATTAATAAAAAAAGAGTTTAATTGCTATGCATTGTTAGTGTAAAATTTTTTATACAGTCAATCAATCAGAAATCATGATTTGAATGACTTTTAAGGTAGTTAGGATCAGACTCAATCGTTTTCATTGATGTGACAATTTTTGATTGATTGACAGTGTAAAAACAGTGCATAAAAATTAAATGCTAAAAAAAATCAATAAAAAAAAATTATATGATTGGATTTTATAGACAACTAAAATTTTGGAAGCAAATCAATCTGCAAATATTATATCCACAGGAAATCTTCTTTTATTAAAGAAGATTGAGTAAGAGGATATGAATTCTGTATCATCTTCTTTAATATAATATATTATATATATTATATATATATATATATTATTATTATTATTATTATTATTATTATTATTATAGCTTGTAGATATAAGATATTGATAACCGTAAATATTCAATTTGATCCCTGAAATTATAGGATCGTATCAACTTAGTTTCTTACATTATCAATATTTCAAAATGATTCTTGGATTTGCAAAATATAGTAAATGCATCCCTGATATTATTCATTTAGTTTCAAATACATCCCTGACATTATCAACTTAATGTCATTATAGTCTATGCAAATTTCAACGGAGGGACAAATCTGATTAACTTTCTGTAATTATGGGGATTATTTTGAAATATTGATAATATAGAGGATTAAATTGATATGATCTATAATTTCGGAGATAGTATTTACTCTAATATTGTGTAAAAGAAAGAAAAGATATTAACATAGATATAGACAGATAGTAGAAATAAAGGATTGGTTTCCCTTTTATTTTCTTGCTAAATCTAAATTAAAAATTGATTAAAATTTCAATTTTCTGAGTACAAGCGCTAAAGCATAAACCCCCCCCCCCACCCAAAGTTCCAAACCATCCTTCACTCCAAGCACCCCCTTTTCTGTCTCCGATTCTAAGGCCGTCGTGATAGTCACCGGTCACCACCGTCCGCCGCCGCACCACCTTCGACGCGACCTCTCCGACAACATTTCAATGGTAATTTCTGGGGTTCAAGCTTCCTCCTCAGGCAAACTCTGTTATCCTGTGGTTAGAAACACTCTTTTTGACTGAAACGCACTTTGAAATTCCTACACTGCATGAAATTCATAGCATTTTATTACTTTACTATATTTTTTTTTCCCGAAAGTCCGAAACCAGAGTTCTAGGCTCAGAAGAAAAGTGAGAGCTTTTTGTTTTGGGTAATTTTATTTTTCTTGTTTCGCATACAATATAGGTTCGACTGAATCAGTTTTGAAAAAGTAATTTGATGACAACATAAAAAGTTGTTTTTTTTTATCAGAAGCTGCTCATTTTAAGCAGAAATTTGATTTTTTTAACATATATATATATATATATATATATATATATATATATATATACGTAAAAAATTTGAAAATGAGTCCTTACATGTGTAAACGTTAGAAAATTCGTTTTTGCCGTCGGCATATTGGTCTTTATACGTGACAAATTTTTGATTTGGTCCCCAAAACTTAAAAAAAAAATTAACGATAATAATTTTATTCCTGTCGTCTATCCAGGAGTTCGAACCTAGTTAAAGATTCTTTTCATGTTGAATATTTTCTATTATCCAAGTTGACTCTAATTAGAAAAAATAGATTGATGTAATATATGAAAAATAATCGATACGAAAAGAAATTTTAGTTGGGTCCGAGCTTCTTGACAGACGATAGGGACAAAATTATTATCGATTACAAATACAGAGATCAATTTAATTTTTTTTTTTAGGTTTAGGGACCAAATCAAAAATATATAGAGGGACTCATTTCAAATTTTTTTACACATAGAGATTAATTAAAAAGTCTGTGTCACGTATAGGGATCAAATTAGTACTTTAACCTAAATTTTATCAAATATTCTATAACTTTTTAGAAGTGATTTTTTTAATAAAAAGTGATTTTTTAGTGAAAAAGCTTAAACAAACACACCCATGTGGTTTGGTTACCCCCCCCACCCCAAATACCTTGAAATGTATTTGCCAAAAAAGTTGCTGATTATATTTTGGGAAATTCCCTTAAATGTTATATTGAAATGTTTGATCTAAAGACAGCCAATTATAAATTTGAATACGAACTAGTTCGAAGTTCATATTAACATGCTAATTTTTATTTTATGACTTTGGTGCTCGTTTGGATGTCCTTTTCATGATTAAAAACAGTACATTCTTTTTTTAAAGTATTGTTGTTATTTTTTTAGTGTGTTTGATTTTGAAATGAAAAACTGAAGCACTTGATTGTGCGTTTTTTTTAAAACTTCTTTAATATTTTATTTTTAATATTTTGATTTTCGGGGTAATTAAATGGCTATGGCTCAGGCTCAGGCTGAGTTTGTGGATTTTGTTTCGAATCCTGTAAAACACATCCTGGGGAGGGGCAAGAACCTTAACTGTGACTAAGCATACGAGCGAATATTAGTTCCGTAACGGGTCCCAAGGATCTAAGCTTGTGGAACACTGACCCTAATGACGGTGGGTTCCAACAAAAAAAGAGGGGCTAACTCGACTGTGCTAATAGTGTTGAATATGCTTTCAGTTTGAGTAACATATGTCAAGGACCAATCAGACTACAAGCTTAAGCTATTTGGTGTAGGCGTAGGTGGTCATAGTTGTTTATATCTTTAATATGACCCTTTATGTGAAAGTCCGTTTTGCTTGAAATGTGAACAATGTATAGATCCTACATGTTGCTTTGAAATTTAATTTAAAAATAAAGAATGAGGCTAAAAGGACTGAACTCCTGACCAATTAGTGATATATAAGCCTTGATAAGGTGACAGAAAACCAATCATCCTCTAAGTGTAAGCATATAGAAAGGTTGGTTTTTGACAACAAGTTATGCATCCATATGTTCCATGAAGCTTTTAAATTCAGTATGTAACTTCTTAGTTCTTCGGCCATCCAAGTTGGTGAACATATCGAATTTTCTATTTATTTGCTTATGATCTTGATGTGTCTTTACCTTGACAATAACCTGTAATGATATTATACTGCTGTATTTGGACAAGATGGCCTTTTAGATACTTGCCATGTAGTTTTTTACTTCATTTTTTTGAACTTCCTGTTGCCTGAAAGAACTCTTTGGTCTTTCCAGTGTTTTTGTGGAAAGCAAATGAGAAGTGTTTTTGTCTTTCAAGGCAAGGGAGGATATTTGGCCTTTTTCAATAGAAGAATGAGGTATGGTGCATTATTCTCATTTTAAGCTTAGGCTTATTATAAGTGCAATGATGAAAGTAGTAGAGGACCCATGGGCTTGACAGTCCAATACTTGTTGCAGGTGTAATAATTTTCTCCCTTTAAAATTTTCAAAAATGTGTTATCGACTAAAGCACAAGTTTGCAGAGAAGTTTGTGGAAATAGACCGATATGGTGCAAGGAGCGGGTCAAAGTTGCATAATAAGGTAGATGAATGCTTGTATGAACTGGTATCTGTCAACTTTTGGGTCGAGCTTTTTGTTATTTTTGATAAAAGTTGGAAGTCATTTCTTATTGGTTTTTGACTTTCCAATAATTGAATAATTTTTCTTTCCATTATGAAAGAGTAAAGTTTAAAGTTAGGTCGTTGTCTTCTTGAGCTCTGGTAAAATTTTGAAGGTAAAGTTCTACATTCCCGTGTTCTAGACTGAATTGCTTCAATATATGCAACTAAACATAAACATCAATGTAATGTCACTATCTATGGAACTATTTTCATATTCATAAACATTATTGGTGTATTTGGTATTTGTATAATGGATGTGGATATATGGAGACTAATTTTGTCAATGATTATTGCTCCTAAAAGCTTTGGTTGTTAGATGCAGGCTCATGGTTGTATCTCTCACATGCCCCTTCATGTGAAAGCCTTTTAGGTTTGAAGCGATGACAATGTACAAACCCCTGATAAGAGACTTTGATACCATGTCAAAGACTGACTCTCCTAAAAGCTTAAATTGTTTGGTGGAGTCTCGGGAATGGTTTATGTTAGACTATAAGAAAAATATATCATAATATTGTTACTGTATCTTAGGATATTTTAGAGTATCTTAGATGATCTTTTAGGATTTATTTCCTATTTATATTCTCTGGTTTGTTCCTTATTTAATTTAATTTAATTAGGGTTAGGAATTTATTATTAGTGTAAACAAGATTGTCGTGTTTGTCTTTTGTATCACATTGTCATCACATCAAATCAATATCTCTTAGGAATCCAAGAATAGGACTAAGGAGTTGAGAAAGAAAAGAACGAAACTTTATTGGCTGATTGACAAAAACAAAACAGGAAAAGGAGATTGATCTCCTCCAACGGTTTCCACTTCACAAAGGGTTTACCCTTTCACACAACACTACAATCTTATGATTGCCTCCTTTCTACCCTTATTCTCCCTATTTATTTAACCGAACCCACTCTAACTAACTAAATAACTAACTGTTCTAACTATTTCTAATTACCCTTCTATCCTAACAATATCAATCTTGTATTATTTGTTAGGTTTATGGATCTCTTTTCCTCCTTCCCTACCAAAAACCCTCCAATTCAACTGCTTACAAGTCTAACATCTTTAATAGGAACATATCTTGTTAATATATAAATAATGACATGATTTTTTTGGTATTGGTATTATTGGACAGGCATTTGATTGCTTTATGACTTTGTTATATACTCACTTTTATGATTTGAATGCGATCAATTTAAATTTCTTCAATTTGTGAATACAGAAAGAAAAACAACACCATTGTTTCTGTAGAAATGGTGCTTCAATTAGTTCGGTGTTTGTTCCACCTGGTGTTGAGAGCAGGTATTCTAGCTTAGATGCGGATTTTCTGCTATCTGATCTGAGTAAAGACTGATATTGTGCTTGACTTGAGTTCAAACTGTGGTGTAGGGGTTGTGATTCAAGCATGAACACTAATTTTTCTATAGTGTAGCTCGGGTAAAGTGCAGGCTATAATAGCAGACTGGTTCTGCTGCGGGGAAATTTTTGTGGATCTGACGGAGAATATTGTGGTCCAATTAATAAAACATCTTCTCTTATCGAAAAGAAAGGAGAAAAAGGGGAAGAAAAAAACGAGTTTATCATTGCATGTAATTCTGTTAAAACCAAATATGAGTGTTTGGGAAATTTTGCGAAATTCATTCCTTCAAAATGAGAAATGAGGCCTTTTTGATTGGCAGATTACAAGTTCTTCAAGTTCCAATTTGATGTTAGGTGATAATATTAGTTTTGGTGTTTTAATGTAGATTGATTCTCACTGGTAGATAGCTATTGGTTTTAGATTTGTTATGCTATGATCTGTCACTGGAAGTTCATGTTATTTTTTCACATTCTTTTATGAATCACACGCACACATCGATTGATTGTATCTGGACATTCTTTTTGTACACTGCTTTGAATGCTTGGTAATTCTTTTATGAATGCCTATGGCCATCCAGATGAAAGTAAATTTGAATAAAATTCATTATACCTACAGGTATTTGCTCTTATGGATGATAACCTTCCTGACCTAATTGGAAATGGAAGTGGTGAAAAGAAATCTGAAATGAATCTGAAAGATACATTAGATGATTTGGGCATCTCCTTGATATGTAAGAGATTTCCATCAATTACTTTGGGTAGTGCTCCTCAAGTGGATTTGTACAATGAGTCCACATCAGATTCTGAAATGACGAGCATTTTAGCCAAAGATGATTTTCAGCAATATCTTTCTGATTCTTCAGAGGCAAGGTGGGTGCAAAATACTCTCTCTGAAGCAATGCCTTCTCTGTATGTCGATCATTCTAATGTAAAATCGTCCGCATTAATAAAGGAAGATTCTTTTCCTTGTCCTTTGTTACCTCATTCAATGTCTTCAATATATGAAGAAAACTTGGATCAAGTCACCAAGGAGAATTTTCAAAAGAAAGTGGGGCTGCAGTCACAGTCAAACCCTACAGCAAATGAGTTATTTCTTGACAAATCTATCAATTGCTTACCTGGATTAAGTAAGAGGTGCTACCAACAGCTAGATAACTGTGGGTTTCACACGGTGGGTTCCCAAAACTGTGGACTTTGGAAAATGTGTACTTCAAATTTTCAGTTTTAAAAATATGGCCTGTGTTCACATTAATCCTTCCTTTTATGTGTAGTTACGGAAATTGCTGCACCATTTTCCACGATCATATGCTAATCTACAGAATGCACATGCTGAAATTGATGATGGACAGTATTTGATTTTTGTTGGAAAAGTTCTATCTTCCAGGTGACTATCCTCTATTTCATTTGCTGACCAGATTTGTGCATGTTTTTATCCTTTTTATCTTGGTCATAAGCACTCTAGGTGCTTGTTTTGTCGATGCATGAGGGTGTGCTTGGTTTAGTAGGTGGGAATTGGGAAGTTGGAAGATAGAGGTTGAGTTAAAAATGATTTTCATCCATGAGAGGAAATGAATGAAGTACTTTTTTTGTAGATAGAAAAAGAAATATTATTAGAAAAGAAGGGAAAATACAAGAAAGGGTAAGGTATCCTCGAAAAGAAATAAAGGTAAACAAAAATAAATACCTCATATGAATCCACAGAATAAACACATCTGAAAGATAAAACAGAAAAATGAACCACCACAACTACCCGAAAACCAACCTAGGAAGTCTCCTCCACAAAACACCTGCAAGATAAGGGAAAAACTGAAACAACAGGTGAATTAAATTCCCTTTTTTCCCCCATTTTTTGGGGTACCAAGCAAGTGTAAAGTAATTTTATTTCCAATTATTCCATATTCCCACTTTTCACCTGCTCAACCATCATTCTTAGTATATATGTAATATGTAATTATTGTCATAGGACTAAATTTTTCAGCTTTAAGTAGCACGATCACTGAGTCTTGTTTGAGCTTCTAGTGCTACTAAAGTGTATATTTTTATCTTTTATGTCTATTTAAGATGCTTACTTATCACATATGCACCACCATAAGGCTGCGTAACCATTAAATGACCTCTTCTCCATTCCTGTTCTAGTTAAGTGGCTTTCGATCTTAATATAGTGAATAAGTTAATCTGATTTCTTATGCATGCACTGCCACTTTAAGGTGTTAAAACTTAAAAACATTTCTTTCATTGCTTCTGTCACTGAGTTTTGCATGTCCTTGTACATGTGAACATATGTAAAATTAATTTCTGCTATATTTAGGAACAGGTGGTCATTTACTACTTAATATTCATTATGTTTGAGTATTTCCTCTGCAGGGGAATCAGAGCTAGTTTTTCATTTTCATTTCTCGAGGTGGTTGTGGGTTGTCAAATTGCGGACACTGAATCAGCTTCTGAGCATGTGGCTAGCATTGAGGGAAAAGAGAAGGCAATTTATTTGCATCTAAAGAAATTTTTTCGTGGAACACGTTTTACCTATAAACCGTTCCTTAAAAGTCTTGAAAATAAGTATCAAGAGGGAGACATAGCATGTGTGAGTGGCAAGGTGAGTTTGTTTTACTCCCTCTCCTCCCCCAGCCCATTTTTATGTTCCAGTGCAAGTTTTCAACGTGGAGATTTTGATTTTTCCTCAAGTTAATAGATGCTATCATAATTCATAAATGTGAGTACTGAAGGTGGTACTAGGCTTTTGACAGAAATGAACTGTGTGAAGTAAGTAATTGCATCTCATTCTTTTTCTGTGAGAATGTGATTTTGGTTGCCTACCACCAAATAAGAAACTTGCTTAGGAGCAGCATTGGGATTTTCATTATTTAGGTACCATTAGGTGCAAAATGCTTACATTCCATTTTGACGTTTATTTATTTATTTATTTATTTTTTCTTTTATGGAAAAGGTTATTAAAGAGAAAATACGTAAAGGATAACTAGGGGGTGGATAAGAAATCCTTCACTTGTGTTATTAAATGTTTTCTCTAATTTTGTAAAAAAATTCAATTACTTATGTATATAGAGGAAGAAAAGTTATATCCTCATTTATCTTTTATGTTTAAGTTATTAGACACAATTTTAATATTTTTAAATTATTCAGTTTGATCCCCTCCTAGTGGGATAAGGATTGGTTGTTGGTGTTGCATTCAATCAATTATTATTATTATTATTATTATTATTATTGATATATTTATTGATATTGATGTCACGAAGAATTTTTTAATCATCATAAGCATTCATTTATGCCATGTAAGCCTATATATGTGTGTGTGTATATATATATTATATATAAACATATAAAGTCTTTAATTGCTAAATTCTGTATTTTAGATCCGTTAATGAGTTGAGGTCCTACTATAATATTTTTCTTGAATTGTAGAAATGGCTTGTTAGGTTTATTTTTACATTTCCAGTACAAAGTTAATTTTGGGAATGTAGGTAAAATAAATAAAATTCTTCAGTGAAAGAGTTACGGTGCATGCGACCTTTATATGCGTGGAGAGTCCTGCTCTAAAATGACATTTATCTTAACCTTATCGTATTCTGTTTTAATTTTATATTAGAATTTTGTAAGACTGCACAAGTGCACATAATTGTTGCCTTTTAATGTAGGTCAGGACTATGCATGCTAAAGATCACTATGAGATGAGAGAATATAATATTGATGTGCTTGAAGATGGAAAAGATTTATCCTTTTGTGCTAAAGAGAGGCCATATCCTATCTATCCTTCAAAAGGGGGTTTGAAACCAACTTTTCTCAGGGACATTATTACAAGGTTTGTGCGTCCAAATTCTTCTTAGTCAGAATCATATTTGTAAAGTCAGTTTTTGTAAAAATATTCCCGGTGTAAGAACAATTAATCACGATGTGCCGATGTTAGAGTTATTTATGATTAACACTTAATTAACCACTTGAGTGGTGGTTAGTTCTTCCTAAATTGGAAATATTTCTGTCATGAATATTTTATTTTATTTTGCAATCTCTCTCTTTTTTTTTCTTTTCTTTATATTTTTTGTGTTTGTCTATGCTATGTTATACATTGTGAGTTATAATAAAAAAGTGGCATAACACATCACTAATAAAGGTAATAGACCCAAATGGATGTTAGTGGGTGGAAAAATTAGACTAGTTTCACAAGCCGCGCAGCTTGGATCACATCTTTTCAGTTAAGGTTCATGGGTCAAGGTTGTGATGATCATTAGTGAAAAAGAAGGAATATTTTCTTGTTTTTCAAGAATTCACTTGCAAAAGCATAAAATCTTGTATATGCACAAGAAAACAGTTATGGTTTCAAATATATCTCTGCATAAAAAGCTTCTCTGTTTTGAATAAAATCCGACCCTAGACGAAGGGACTGTTTCATTAAATAAGACTGACTTGTATCTATATAACCTCAAATTGGCTTCAGATGCCTAGCATTCTTATGTGGAAATATAACTTGTAATTTTATTACTCATTTTATTTTGCACTCCTATTTTAGCTTGTAAGAAATATGTGTTAAACCAATCCTCTGATTTATAGAAGCGACATGTGATGCCCTGTAACAATGTATTAAATATATTACTATTTTATTTCTTCCAGAGCTTTACAAGCCTTGCCTGTAAATGTTGATCCAGTTCCTAAAGATATCACACAACAATTTGGTCTATTAAGTCTTCAAGATGTAAGTATTTTTAAATTTTAGAATTCTTTATTCCTTAGATGAAATTGTTTGAAATTTTCCTACCTGCCATATGAAAATGTGACCTGCTTAGCAGTATAGTATATAGACTTTAACTGTTGTCTGTAATATATATGTGCCTGCTGATGAAATGCAAAAATTGTGGTAAGGAGAGAGATAATAAGTACAGAGAAAGAGGAAACGAGTTATCCTCAAGCAACCAAATCATTGAAAATATAAAGGAAAAAATGTACACTAGCTCATATAGATAAGGGTTTAGTGGTCAGTTATGTACTCTCTACATAATCTGTATATTTCTCTTACTCCTTGCGTTCATCTACCTTTTCAGTATTGCTCTGTTTGTAACAGTGCCCTTCCCTATGTGTTTGCATGTTTCGCTTGTTGTAAATCAAGGGAAGTAGGTTTTATATGATGACTTTGAGAGCAATTTGATTTATGGAAGTACAGCGGTAGGGGCTGGGAGGTGGGTTTTGTTAGAATATTTGATAATATCTTTAGAGTATCGTATATTATCTCCTAATTATAGGTAGTTAGGATTATTAGGATTATCATATATTGTTTGTTTCTTTTGTTTTAATTAGTCATTATTATTGTGATTATATTTTAATTTACTCATAGTCTATATAATAGAGTCTCCGCTGTGTAGTTGATACACACGGTTTCAGCATCCTATGCTTTTGTTTTCTCTATTGCAACATGGTATCTAGAGCCTAACAAAAGGCAACCCTAATTCGTGTCTGCCTGGTGTCTCATCTCTGTCTAGTCAGCCGCTGTCTGCGGTTGACGGCAGTCGTCCGCCGCTGCCGCTGTCCGCTGCCCTTTTCCGGTCGACGGCCACACCATTAGAGTCGTTGTCCTCCGATCTGTCCAGTCGTCCAGTAAGCACCGTCATTTGCCATCTTACGCGCCTTCATATGCCGCAAACGCTCTCTGCGCGCAGCCCCACGCGCTCCACTTCCAGCTGCGCATGGCAGCACATCCGGCCACCTCCGGCCGCCGTTTCCTGCGCAACTATCGTCGTTCTCTGTTCTCTCTGGATCTATCATCACCTTCCGTGAAGGCCCTCTGTTTTGAAAAGCCCCCTTGTGTAGGACTGTTCACCTCTCTATCCATGATACACTGACCTTGATTGTTTGTCCCAGATGTTCTGGCCTCAGCTTTGATTTCCCAGATGCACTGGCCCCGTCTTCGTTCTTGATACACTGTCCTTGTTGTTGGTCCTAGATGCTCTGGCCTCAGCTTTGATTTCCTAGATGCACTGGCCCCGTCTTCATCCCTGATGCACTGGCCTTGCTGTTTGTCCCAAATGCTCTGGCGTTGTCTTTGTCTGGAAACAGTTGCCAGCTTAGTGTCAATTTAAATATTTTGGTTCTCCAATATTGTTGTTTGAAGCTTCCAAATGCGTTTTTGAGAAGTTCGGACTTTGTTTTGCTTGATTGCTTGCCAGCAACTATCTCCGTCTTCTGCAGCATCCCCGAGTTGCCTTCCCAACCATTATTTTCTTAGAGATCAATATTTTTTTATTGGAGGGGGGATTCTTCTTTTCTGTGTAACAAGCTTAAAGCTTAGTATGCTTTAGCTTGAGGGGGAGTGTTAGAATATTTGATAATATCTTTAGAGTATCTTATATTATCTCCTCATTATAGGTAGTTAGGATTATTAGGATTATCAGATTTCGTTTGTTTCTTTTGTTTTGATTAGTCATTATCATGATTGTATTTTGATTTACTCATAGTCTATATAATAGAGTCTCTGCTGTGTAGTTAATATACACGGTTTTAGCATCCTATGCCTCTGTTTTCTCTATTTCAACAGGTTTAATTATGATGATGTTGTGATTTATTCTAATATTAACATGAATTGTTTTTAGGGATTTTACTTAGTTATTAGGTAATTATTATGATAGTATTAAAGTCCTATTAGGACTTTATATAACTTAGGAAGGTTCTCTGTATGTATGGGTTTTTTCCCTATAAATTCTGAGGTTTGTTTGCTAGTCTGCTAGAACGATTACTAGGCTCCTGTTTTTATTCCTTTTAGTCTTAGAGAGATAGTGGAGCAATTGATGAATCTTTACTGTCATCTGTTTCAGCATATTTTCACTGGAAACTTATATTCTTTAATGTTAACAATATAGGCATATTTTGGGATCCACAAACCAAACAATATCAATGAAGCTGATTTGGCCCGCAAGAGACTTATATTTGATGAATTTTTTTATCTGCAGGTGAGGTAATCATTTTATATCCAATTTTATTTGCAGTATCATCTGTGGTTAACTCCGAAAGATTTTCCCTTATTTTGCTACCATCATCAAGCCTTTGGTTTGTTATAAGATTTGGTATACTAGAATCATTTCTTTTTTTGTTACCCAAAAAAAAGTTATTTCTTTCAGTTATCTATTTGAAAATTCCCACTGACCATCATCAAGCCTTGAAGGTGATAGTTTTGAGGATAAATTTAAATCTTCGTTTACCAGAGATCTGTTGCTCACTATCATGACTACTTGTAAATTGTAATAAATTATTGTTCTGTTTATATGCTTCAATAATTTTTTTTGATTTAACCTAAATGTACTGTCTTTTGTCAGTTAGGACGCTTATTCCAAATGCTCGAAGGACTTGGTACACAAACAGAAAAGGATGGATTGCTAGATAAGTATAGAAGGCCAAACAATAATACTTTGTGCACAGAGGAATGGTCTTGTCTTACCAAGAATTTTTTGGAGGCTCTTCCATATACACTTACTTCTAGTCAACAGCATGCTGTTTCAGAAATTATTTGGGATCTAAAAAGGCCAGTTCCCATGAATCGGCTACTGCAGGTTGGAATTTTGCTTATGTTGCTGTTCAGTTGCTATCATATTCAATTTCATACATCATTCCATCACATAGCATAGCAGCAGCCAGAACACACTTGGTGCTTATTGTCGAGAATGTGTTTAGTAAATATCGTGTAGAAACATTGTATATGTTAAAGTCTAACCAAGTCAAATTATGATAATTAGGAAATTGTGTCATTTTTATTTATTACATTAACACTATATACTGCATCTGTCGTGTGATTGTTATGGTTTCATCATATGTCTCTTTCCTCTGTTTTTTCAACATGGTATCTAGAAACTAAAAAGAAAAAAAACTCTAAAACGTGCATGCCGAGTGGACCGGTTGCACTCCGGTGAAATTTTTTCTGGCCAGCCATGTTTCAACTTTGACCTGCGTCTTCCTCTGCGTGTCATCTCTTTGGCAGAAACCATCTGCTACGTTTCAGCTCGTCAGTCCACTTCCTGGCGACCTTTCAGGCTAGCAACCCGACCACCAGACTCGCCTCTCTCTGCTTGGTTACCCCTTAAAGACCTAGGCCGAATGGCCCAACCATGTGCCCACTGCCCACATGCTCATTGTCCAGGGTCTGCTTCTCACCCCATGCGCTGTCTTTCCATCTGTGTTTGGCAGCATGTCCAGCGTTCACTTCAGCCGTCGTCTTGCCCAGTTGACTCGGACACTTGGTGTCTTCCCTCTCTAGATTAGGTCTCACCTAGCGGGTTGAGGTAGCCACCCCCAAAACCACGTCACTTTAATGCAGCAAGGCAATGTGGCCGCCGGGGTAGTCGATAGCGCGCTATAATAGCGGCGGAGCTGCCTCTAGTCAAGACGGAGCAGGAATCGCGGAGCGTTTTTCGTAACGACCATCACACGTGAAATAGTGGTCGGAATGCGGGTTTTCGCGGAATTTAGCGGACGTCGCGGCCGCTCTGGCGAAACGGATTAAAACTCAAATTTATTCATCACTTATGCGCTTCCAATGGTAATTTTTGGGGTTATTCTCGTACTTTCCCACTTAGGTTATATAATTTTCACGCTCTTTCTTCCTTCGTCCCACGTCTACGCACGCACTCAGCTCCTTCGTCCTTCCTCCTTCCTCTTTCACGCTCCTAGCTCCTCGCTGGAGTCCTCCTTTT
The DNA here is from genome assembly GCA_039655645.1 of Ammopiptanthus mongolicus. Taxonomy (NCBI): domain Eukaryota; kingdom Viridiplantae; phylum Streptophyta; class Magnoliopsida; order Fabales; family Fabaceae; genus Ammopiptanthus; species Ammopiptanthus mongolicus. Next base: position 32,581,292 of record CM077348.1, on the reverse strand, counting down.
TCTTTTTCTGGCCAACAAGCGTTTCATCGCAGGATTTTTTGTTCTTCCTTCCTTTTTATGCAACTGGTTTTTCCGGTCTCTGCTACTGTTTTCACAGTCCTCTTCTGCTTTTTTTTGTTTGTTTCATGCTCCATATGTTAAGTCATGGCTTCATCCACTCAACCAAAGGCTCGAAGTCAGTCTCTTCTTGTGCTCTGGTAAACCCTACATGGGATAATATTGATATGACATGGCAATGGAATAGTTTGAAGGACATTAACAACCGGAAGAGAATCACATGTGATTTCTGTGGCTAACCCGCAACTGGTAGGAAAGACCAAGAGGCAAACAAGCATAAACGATGCATGCGATAAAGAAGCAAGGTCGAGAATTATTCAATAGATAATTCAGTGCTTCTGTAGGAATGGAATACCCTTTAATGTTGTGTGCACAAAAAGCTTCAAGTTGATGGTTGAAGCTATTCGAAATTATGGTCCAAATCTCAAGGTTCCAAGCTATCACGAGAAGAGAGTTCCATGGAGTACATGCAGGAGTTATTGAAGGGTCATTATGTAGAGCAGGCTAATTACGGATGTTCCATTATGTCGGATGCATGGACAGACAGGAAGAATAGGACCTTAATAAATATCTTGGTGAATTGTCTGTTGGGGCCTGTGTTTGTGAAGAGTATTGATGGTTCTGAATACATGAAGATTGGGGCTTTGTAGAAGAGATTGGAGAACGAAATGTTGTGCTAGTGGTGACTGACAATTGAAGCAACTATGTATTAGCTGGAAAGAACTTAGCCTACCCTAATGTAGTTTCCCAACTTTAATTCTTAGTTGTTTGTTAAAGAGGCTAAGGGAAAAATCTCCGTGCATTAAAATCGCCCCTTAGATATGCAATTGGATAATTAAGATTCTTTCTTATATGGTCTACTATAGCAAGAATTATATCAGAAATCAAGGATTGATCAGGGATTAGGGTTTGTTTCTGTAATATGTTTTCTTATAAGCTGGTGTATATAATGTAATAGGCTGCAGTGTTTTATTGAACCAGCTATATTTCAGATTTCAAAAAGAATCTTGTAGATTTTGACATACAAAGCATACATCTAGAAAGAATCATAGTTAGATATATAGATGTTGTATTTTAAGTTTTGAGAAAATCTTGTAGATTTTTATATAGAAAGCATATATCTGGGGAAGATCATAGATGGATATAGATGCTAAACAACAGTCTTTCAGTCAGTCAATCAATCATATTTTATCAAATAAAGAGGGATGGAGATCACCAAAAAGATTTGTGGGCCTTGACATCTAATTTTTTGTGATACTTGGTATTAACTTCGAAGCTTTCCACTTGTTGGCCGTGGCAATCATTACCCAAGAGGGGGGTGAATTGGGTGATAGTGTAATAGAAATTGAGGATAAGGAAGGGGGAGAGAGAGAGAGAGAGAGTGCTAAATGTAATTCTGTTATAATGATTACTAAATAGTGAGCATACATAATGGACATATATAGAGGCGTGAGGCTGATAGGAATCTTTCTAGAAGAATTCCTCTAACAAACAAATGATATGTCAGCATTCTAGAATAAGGGCTGAAATAAGAAAAGGCCCAATACAATATTACTCTAATACACCCCCTTATAAGTGGAGGGCAGGTGTGTAGAGTACTTATCAACAACTCCAAGATTGCTTCTAAGTTCTTCAAATCTGGACTGTATGAGAGGCTTGGTCAGCAAATCAGCAACTTGATCAGTGCCAGGGATATGAATGATAGAAAGAATTTTATTGATAACTTTTTCCCTTACAAAGAAGAGATCAAGTTCCATGTGTTTGGTTCTTGAGTGTAGAATAGGATTATGTGAGAGAGATACAGTGCTAAGATTGTCACAATAAATGACAGGTTGCCTGATATCTACTTGCAACTCTTTGAGCAAAGATTGGACCCATATAACCTCAGATGTAGTTGCTGCCAAGCTTCTATATTCTGCCTCTGTGGTAGATCTTGCTACTAGGGTCTGTTTTCTAAACCACCATGAGATTAAATTTGGACCAAAATACACACATGAGCCAGAGGTTGACCTTCTGTCATCAAGGTCAGCAGCCCAATCTGCATCACTAAAGGCCTGCAGAGTGAAGGGCAGACCTTTTGGAGCAGGTTTCAGTAGTAAACCATGAGATGCAGAACCTTGGAGATATCTCAGTGTCCTTTTGACTGCTTTCCAGTGTTCTTCCACGGGCTGAGCCAAAAACTGACACACTTTACTGACACTGTAGCATATTTCTGGTCTTGTGATGGTTGCATATTGCAAGGCTCCAACAATGGATCTGTAGAGAGAGGGATCAGCCATGTAGTTTCCTCCATACTTGGTCAGTTTACAATTGCTTATCATGGGTGTAGGCAAGCCTTTTGCATCAGTCATATTGGCTTTGCAAAGAAGATCTTTTATATATTTGGTTTGGGAAAGCAGTAAGGCACCATTAGGCAGCTTCTTTACCTCAACTCCAAGAAAGTAATCAAGCTCTCCTAATTTTTTGAGAGCAAACTTAGAATTTAGTTTAGAAATTAGATCATGAATCCTCTTAGTACAAGATCCTGTGACAATTATGTCATCAACATAAATTAGGACATAAGTTGAGTGTCTAGCTTTTGTGTGAATAAAGAGAGAGGGGTCACATTTGCTAGAGTGAAATCCAAACTGAATTAGAGTCCTGGTTAGCCTCTCAAACCAGGCTCTAGGTGCCTGTTTGAGGCCATAGATGGCCTTGTTGAGTCTGCAGACCTGGGCTGGATTCCCACTGATAAAACCAACAGGTTGGTCCATGTATACCTCTTCCTCAAGCACTCCATTGAGGAATGCATTGTTGACATCAAGTTGCTGAATTGGCCAATTATTGGTGATTGCCAAGGTGAGAATAAGCCTAATAGTTACAGGTTTAACCACAGGAGAGAATGTTTCAGTGTAGTCTCGGCCAAGTTGTTGGTGAAAGCCCTTAGCAACCAACCTTGCCTTGTACTTATTTACAGTCCCATCAACATTTTCTTTAATTCTGAACACCCACTTACAACCAATAGCTTGCCTAGTGGGAGGACGATCAACAAGAGTCCAAGTTCCATTAGCAACAAGAGCATTGTACTCAGATTGCATGGCCTGATGCCAATGAGGGCTAGCCAGGGCCTGTTTTGGTGAAGAGGGTTCTGCCAGTGTTAATAGTATAGCAGGGTCAGTTCTAGACTTAGATCGAGTAAGTCATAGGGTGGACATTTGTGGGCTGGAAAACAGTGTCAGTGGGCTGACTAGAGGGACTGGTGATAGGATTAAGAGATTGACTAGAAGAGCTAGGAACAGAATCAGTGGGGGACACTGAAGGAGAATATTGAGGTGTGAGGCCAGAATGGACAGAAGGAAAGAGGGGAGACTCGGATAGAGAATTAGAGTTAGGAGTGTGTGAAGTAGAGGGATAGTGGGTGGGATAGGGTATAGGTGACTGAGTTTGACTGAGATTATGGACACTATTAAGAGAGGAAGTGTCATGAGAGGGAGGAGGAACAGGTGCAGCTGATGGTGTAACAATAGAGCGAGGAATAGGATTGACGAAGAGTTGCTGTTGAGGACTATAGTTTTGTTTTACAGAAAGTTGATTGGCAAAAGGGAATTTGTTTTCATCAAATTGTACATCCTTAGAGATGTACATTCTTCCTTCTTTGGAAAGGCACAAGTATCCTTTGTGGGATGAGGAATAGCCAAGGAAAGTGCATTCACTTGACCTTAGTTCAAGTTTGTGTTTGGTGTAGGGTCTAAGGCAAGGATAGCAAGCACACCCAAAGGCCCTAAGGGAAGTATAGTCTGGTTCAGTTTTGTAAAGGATAAAATAGGGTGATTTATTTTGTAGAGTAGGGGTAGGAAGTTTGTTGATAAGGTACACAGCTGTGTTAAAGGCATATTTCCAATATTGCATTGGTAGGGAGGCTTGAGCAAGTAAAGAAAGACCTGTGTCCACTATGTGTCTATGTTTTCTCTCCACACTCCCATTTTGCTGATGAGTGTGAGGACAAATGACACGATGAAGAACACCAAGTTCTGAAAGAAATTTAGAAAAGGGTCTAAATTCTCCCCCCTAATCATTTTGAACTGCTTTAATATCAGTTTGAAATTGAACTTTGACAAGTTCCCTGAACTGTTTAAAGAGATTGAGAGTTTCAGATTTTTGTTTGAGCATGAAAATCCATTTATATTTGGAGCATGCATCAACAATGGACAAGTAGTAAGAATGTCCCGCAGTTGATGCAATAGGAGCAGGACCCCAAAGATCCATGAATAACAACTCAAAAGGTCTAGAATAGGTTGTAGTGGAAAGATGCGAAGGAAGTCTATGAGATTTGCCAAGACAACATGCAACACAAAAATCCATTATATTCTTTGTAATTTTTGGAACATTACATTGATTGAGAATATGTTTAACAGCAGACTCATTGGCATGTCCTAACCTACAGTGCCAAATGTGATAAGAGTAAGGCACTTTGGTACAATGATCAGCTGCACTAGTATCCCTAGGACTAGAATTAATAGAAACAGAACTATGGTTGCAAGTAGATGTGCTTGCAACACTAAGACAACTAGGAGTAGATGCTTTGGCTGGAGTAGATGGCCTTGGAGACACAAAGAAATTGTGTAAGACATATAAGCCATCAGGATTGACATTGCCTTCTAACACGACCTTTTCATCAACCTGAGATTTGACAAAGAAACCATGAGGTAGAAATTCAAAGTAGACATTATTATCCCTAGAGAACCTACTAACACTAATAAGATTTTTTGTGATGGCTGGAACATATAATAGGTGTTGTAGTTTGAATGTAATATTTTGGTTAAAAGGACTATTAACACAAGCAGAACCAACAGTATCAATAGAAAGGCCAAGTCCATTGCCCATAAAGATGTTATCAGGACCAGTGTAATCTGAGTGCAGAGTAAGATTGGCCAAGTTGGATGTCACATGATGAGTGGCACCACTATCAGGGTACCAAACACTGCCTGTGTCAGTTCCAGAATTCGATGCAACCATAGCCATAGGACCTGATGATGACAGAGGGCTGGATGGAGCAGAGTTCTGAGAGTGCCATGGCAGTGGAAGAAGAGGATGACCTGGAGCAGGAAGAGGAGCAAGAGGAGGAGTACCAGATGGTCCAGACTGAGTGATAGGAAGAGTGGGACGAAAATGCTGGCTAGGAGGAGGATAGCCGTAAGTCTGGTGCTGAGTTTGATTGCCATAACCGTGAGGAGAAGGACCAGAAGCTTGTTGCTGAGGAGCATAACCCTGACCATAGCTCTGCTGATTAGTGCCATATCCTTGATGTTGGTATTGGTGGTTATAAGATTGGTCTTGAGAAGAGTAGTCATAGCCTTGCCCACGGCCACCACCATCGTAGGACTGATCAAAACGGTACCAACAATTGAGAGCTTCATGGTCTCCCCTTCGACAGATCTGGCAGTAAGGTCTTGGGCCGGAACGACCTCCTCTACCACGGCTAGAACGACCACCACGTCCACCTCGATATGGAGAGCCAAAAGTGGCATTAGAGGGTGGAAAATGCGAGTGTTGAAAATAGCCGTGAGATGGAGAGGAGGTAGAGGAAGGTGGTACCTGAGTGGGGAGATTCAGTGCTGGAGTGGTGGAGTGAGCAATATTGACCGAAAAGGCATCTGAGGTCAACTGAGATTCTTTGGCCTTGTTGCGCTCAAGACGCGATTCACGGGATAGAAGAAGCGCCTCCACCTCAGCAATGGAACAGGTGTCAGAGCGACTTTTGATCGTCGGGAAAAGAATATGATAATCCTCCGACAACCCTTCAAGGATGGCTTCAAGGTGTTCCTGAAGTGAAATGGGGTTTCCAATGGAAAGAAGAGCATCGACGAGGGCCTTGATGCGAGAGAGATACTCTGAAATGGTCCGATCGCCCTTTACCATGTGACGGAGCTCGGAACGGAGCTGGGTGCTGCGAGCTTTGGTTTGGGAGTTGAAGTAGCTGTGGAGTTCATCCCACAGCTGCCAGGCGTGCAAACAGCCAACCACCCTTGCATGGATGGTGTCAGAGATGGAGTTGAGAAGCCAGATAAAGAGGTGCTGGTCTTGAGCTTCCCAATTGAGAAACTCGGGGCTGACGACGCCATTGGGACGATCAGAGTCCGAAAGATATCGAGGTGGGATGCACGAGCACACAACGTATCGTTCAAGACGATTAGCATGCAGGACCACCTCGACAATCTGCTTCCAGTGAAGGAAGTTCTTGTCTGTTAGCTTCGTGGTTATGATCGAGGACAAGTGCGGAACAGAGGAGACCGGTGGTGGAGTAGGAGGAGGTGGTGGAGGAGGAGGCGGTGGTGGTGGGGGGCCATCTTCGTTGTGAGCGGAAGGCATGGTTTAGATTGAAGCTCTGGATACCATAATAGAAATTGAGGATAAGGAAGGAGAGAGAGAGAGAGTGTGTGTGTGTGCGCGCGCGCGCTAAATGTAATTCTGTTATAATGATTACTAAATAGTGAGCATACATAATGGACATATATAGAGGCGTGAGGCTGATAGGAATCTTTCTAGAAGAATTCCTCTAACAAACAAATGATATCTCAGCATTCTAGAATAAGGGCTGAAATAAGAGAAGGCCCAATACAATATTACTCTAATATAGTGTATTTTAATTTTTTTTCCGATAAATAAAGCATTTTCAAATACTCGGCACCCTTAAAACTTTTCTTCATCGTCAGTTTTTTACAAAAGACTTGGGGGACTTCATATATAGTTGATGCCAGAAACTGAAAATGCAGAGAAAACAAAGAAGCTGAGGTTCCTTGAGGGATCTCTGTTGTTCCACCCTTTGGCACTCAATCCTTGCTTACTTTTTCTACCCTTCCATCATTACATTTATCTTTTCAATCTTCCAGTAGTTTACACACTACAATGTGAACTCCAGATAGTTTTAACTTATACATTTTACTGGTATTCCTGGTTTGTTCTCTACAATGATCATTTTCTACTTGCTAAGATTCATTCTAAATTGAAGCCTTTTTGATTGATATGCAATACTCAATAGATGAGCAGCTTATTGTGACATATGCCTTATTGTGACATTTTCAGGGTGACGTTGGATGTGGGAAAACTATTGTAGCTTTTCTTGCATGTATGGAGGTTATTGGCTCTGGATATCAGGTAGGTCACCTCTTTTTTTATTTTTTTTGCATCTTGTTACTCTGTCTATAATCCTTTGATTTCTCATTAGATTCATGGATGTAGAGCATATTATAATTGTGATTGCTAGGTTGTGGTTTGTTCTCAGTAGGAGTTTTATTCATTTTAGAAAATTTTATCATTTTATCATTTAATGCATATTAATGTAAGGTTTTCTTGTTCATGATTTAGGCTGCTTTCATGGTTCCAACTGAGTTGCTTGCAATCCAGCATTATGAACACTTGCTTAATTTGCTTGAAAACATGGATGAGGTCAATTGCAAGCCAACGGTTGCTTTACTTACTGGCTCAACCCCACTAAAACAATCGCGGATGATTCATAAGGTATAAAACTATAAATACTTTCCTGGGATAAAAAGTTGGGTATGATGTGAATCCAGTTCCTCTTTTCTTGAACCTTTATGAAATTCTTATAAATTTATCTGATTTGTGGTGTTGTAGGGTATCCAGACTGGTGAAATCTCGATGGTCATAGGAACCCACAGTTTGATAGCAGAAAAAGTGGAATTCCTAGCCTTACGTATTGCCGTGGTGGATGAGCAGCATCGCTTCGGTGTGATTCAAAGAGGACTGTTCAACAGTAAGGTGGTTCACTTCTCTTTGTTCAGGATTTTAATGTAGTTATATTATGCACTTACTATAACGTCCCTCGTTACATTAATAACCCAAGATAATAATTTAAATGAAACAAGGTAATTAAAAAAATTTCTCAAATAAATACTGCATAAGTTCATAATATAATAATAATCCAAAATAATTGTTTATACCAATCCAAATAAACGAAATACATAATTAAGTTTTAAATCTCAAAACCGAGCGTCTATTACAACTTGCGAAAATAAATAATTAAACCATACTAAAGGTCCTCCTGGCATATGCCATAAAACTAACCCAAGCTAATATTAGAATATAGTCTTCAAGTGTCTGGCTGCTGGACAGGGTCGTCCTCAAGCTCTGAAAACAACACTACTAATGAGATATATAATCCTAGTGAATAGAAATACAGTTAGAAAAGGTTTTCACAAAAGCGTTGTTCTCAGTCGGCGCTGTAACCGGAAAAACTAATCATGGTACCCGTTATTTTCAAAATAATTAATTAATAATTATATATACTATTAAAGGGCCTGTTTGTTTTAAATTCTGCAAAGGTAAAATCACGTTTGAAAATCATGTTGGGAGAAAGCTCATCTCACATAGCTTCCAAAATAATTGCCTCGGGAAGCTTTATTTTCACGTTTGTGTTGAAAATAATCTAAATCAAACAGACACAAAGTCATTAACATTCAGCAGCACATCAATCATAACAATTCCTCATGTATCATATAATCTCAATATCCTCATATGTCATATGACTTCCAAATAGAACATAACAATGGTGTCCCATTGTCTACCTTACTCATGAAGGTATTTCGATGTCACCTTCTCTTCAGTGATATTACTCTTTTCGATACCAACCATTGTACAATGGTGGTATTACTAATTTTGACATCCCAACATGTGGCGATGCTGCTTTCGATACCTCATCATGGCGGTATTTCATATTTCGACACCCCAATTCATTGGCAGTGTTACTTTCGATACCCCTATCATAGGCGGTATTGCAGCAAACAACATTCAACATAGTAACAGGTATTGAATTCATGCCAATATTACCAATATCATTAAATAATTCATATATAGCATGTCAATTCAATCAAATCGTGTATACATCATATATACCATAACATCAATCTAATAATATACATTTAATTCACAGCAGAAACACTTTGGAAGTAAAACCCCCAAATTTGTAAAATTAGAATTTGACCAAACTCATTATTTTCCAAAAACGCATTTTGAAGGCATAACCCAAACCCCAGATCAATTTGCACCATGGAAAGGGTGAGAAAGAGTATTTCTACTCACCTCTCGAAGACCTTCAAAAAGCTCCAAGCGTTTGTCATGATCACGCCAAGAAAGCTCCTCAAAAATCTCCTCCTTCTTCCTCACAATCCTACTATCTGAGCCTTGAATCTCCTATGGTAGCCACCTGAGTCTTTTTAGATGTATTAGGGTTCTTAAAATTGCACCTATGGGTCATTAGTTTCTATTTATAAGGTTTTCCAAAGGTTAGAAACGCTGGTTTACGGTGTTTTACCAATTTTCCTGGTGTACATCAATGTATTACAGCAGTACATCGATGTAATTAAATCATTTTTCACGTTCTGACCCGTGTACATCGATGTATATCCATTCTATTATTGTACATCGATGTAATTTCCAAAGTCAGCATATTTGTCCATTTTATTTATGTACATCAATGTATTTTTATAGTACATCGATGTACAACTTCAAATTACGTTCTTCAGGTCTCTCGGGCTCTTTTCTTATTTTTGTACATTGATGTACACTTAAAGTACATCGATTTATCCCCCTTTTATTTTTTTTTATTTAGGATGTTACACTTACCCTCTGTTTCTATAAAAATTATGTGCAGACATATATAACAACGACAATCTTGGCTTGTTAGGTAGGGTTAGCTATATGGATCAATTTAAGCCTTTAAGCTGTATCAGAAACAATGAACATGATAAAAGTCCCTTATCAAAAAACAAAAATGAACACGATAAAAGACGTTACTAGATTGAAAAGAGTGCAACACGAAGTAGGATGGGATATTATACTTAAACCAAGCATAAAGGAATCAATGACATTAAGAACAAAAGATCATTCCTTTCCCTCTGCATTTCTAACATGGAGATTCCTCTATATGAGTTTTTCCTGATCAATGGCCTAGCTCTTCTGATTTTTTTTTTACTAATCTAGGAATATTAGTTCACTGTAAATTGAAAACAAATTGCTTATCTTGTAGCCTGGGCAAATCATGCTTGAAATATTTAAACCCATTATGTGTTCCTTAAAACATAAGTGTTACCATGGTCACATAGGAAAGGAGCCAGATAAATAAGATATTTACTTTCCAGTGGATGATTGTTAGCGATAGATGTCTATGAAATAACACAAAAAAGTAGGCAGATATTAAAGGAATTGCTTAAATTTCGTATAAACAACCTTGAAAAAGCTGATTGATGATCATTTGTGAGGCCTGCACAAGAATTAGTCAGTTTGGCGGATTTAAAATATCGCCGGTAATGTTTTCATGGAAATTATATCTTCCTTGCCACTTCAAGTTGCATCTTTGCATATGGCTTATATTTCATATTCCCAGATGTGATGTCTTCATTGCTCCTTTCCTTTTGTGTCTGAATTTTTTAATGATAATATTGTTATGGTCTCCTAACTTTTCTATTTTAGTTATATTATACATCTTCAACTTTGAGCATGGAAGAAGCTTCTACAGACAGGTCCTCAAAGAGTGATGCTCATATGGCCCCACATGTTCTTGCCATGTCTGCTACTCCCATCCCAAGGACACTTGCACTTGCTTTATATGGTGATATGTCACTGACACAGGTACTGAAAATTTTCCTGTCCATGATTCTGACATCAAAAAACTTACCTCCCCCCGCCCTGCCTACATCCTTTTTTCCTTGATTATGTTAGAATTTATTCAATGTTTATAACCAATTTTCATCCTATATTTCATCATGTCCAAGCTCTTCATGGTTCTGGGTATTAGATTTCGGGTTAGATTCGGTGTTATATTAGTAAGTATCAGTTTTAGGCACTACATAGGGATTAAGGCTTTCATTTTAGTCAATTTATTGTGGAATTCTTTCGGAGTGCCTAGTTAAGGTTTGTCCTTGAAAGACTTAGTATTTTAAGGATATTTTTTGGGTCTATTTTATTGTGTTCTAAACAGAGTTTCTATGGCCTGCTATGCAGAATGGAGGGATGAAAGACTCCCGAATTTGGTTTTACTTTTACTTTTACATCCTTGTGTTATATGATAATATAATGTCTTATTAGTTTCTTTCTTTCCTGGCAATTCATTTGTTATTGTATTATCAAAAGAAAAATTAAACAAAGAGACAGGAAGCTTTAAAAACTTTGTGAAAGAAATTTTATGTTGATTGTTTCACTCATCTTTGATTAGTTTTTTTTTTTCACAATTTAGTATGTAAAACTATTTTCTGTTGCAAATGCTTACTTCTTTGCCTTCTCCCATCATAGATAACTGAATTACCTCCGGGAAGACTTCCTGTTCAAACCTATACCATTGAAGGAAATGACAAAGGATTTGAGGATGTCTACAAGGTGACAACCTTTTATTTTTTTGGAGGACTTTGGCAAATGTTTCCCTTTTTTACGTAATTGACAATAATTTCTAAATTAGACAATGAAATCTAAGTGATGGGGCTTCAATATTCCTTTGTATGACATGCTACTGATATCTACTTTTTAGATGAGGATCAAACATTTCCTTCTCACACGCACTCAAAATCAGATTTTTATGTTGGGGATTCCTCAATTATTTCAACCTTTTAATGTCAATGAATTTAGTTTTGCTGTCATGTTCCTAAGCATTACACCTAGTGTTGGAAAAGAGAAACGTTTCATTTGTGTTAGAACCATTCTTGTGAAAAAAAGAGATGAGAATAGACCAAGCTTTGATTTGTACATATTTGGTTTCTTTTCCGAACATATCATAAATAACAGAATAGACCAAAGTGAAGTGTATAGTTAACTTTTGATAGATTTTAGTATAAATATCTGTATATCAGCATATAAGGTCATCATCTTGTCTCACAATTATTTGGACCCAGTCAGTGAATTATACTTTCTTGTGTTACTTATCTTTCCCTTTTTCCCCTTTTTCCACCTAATCCCTAAAATGTTGACATTATAAAGAACTGTATGATACACTGTGACGTATGTCCACTATTTTACAAACATATTCTGTCAATCAATTCTCTCTCAATCAGCCTCGAATGTAGGGATGGCAATGGGTAGGGTCTGGGTAGGGTACTATAGTATCCGTTCCCATAACCTACATTTAAAAAAAATACTCGTACCCAGACCCGTACCCGTGTGGGTAGCAACTAAAGTACCCTTACCCGTACCCTCTGGGTACCTAAGTATCCATACCTGCACCCATTACCCGCACTTTAACTAAAACAAAAAACAAAAAAATAACACAAAGAAAGGAAGAGATAAAATAAAGGAACAATTTGTGCCTGTGTATGCAAGTGTTACGGTGGTGGGAGAAATTGAAGCGAGGGGATAATGTGAGAAGAGGGATTTCTGGGTTTGTGAGGAGATGCGATGAAGGAATGAGGAAAGAAAAAAAAAAAAAAAATGAAGACGGGGATAGGGACCGTGAGGTGTTGAGAGATGTGGAGAAGAGATGAGATTCTGGAGGTTGAAGAATGAAGATGTTGGAGTGGTGGCATTGGTTACGCGATTCTACAGGTTGAAGAATGAAGATGCTGGAGTAGTGGCGTGGTGCTCAGTGGCTGCTTAGTGCTTAGGTGATTAAGTCTGAAATGGAAAAATAGTTAACAAACATAGGTTACATTAATTTTATTTTTAAAATTTAATATATAATTATAATTATATGTATTAATATAAATAAATAATAAATATATAAATATATATATTTATATACCCGTACCCGCACCCATACCCTCTCTTATTTGCGGGTAATTACCCTGACCCGGACCCATATCCATAAAGCGGGTATTTACCTTACCCATTATGGATATTTTTTGCGGATACCCAACAGGTAGGATCCAAATTGCCATCCCCACTCGAATCTATGATTTGTTTTGTATATGTTTTTTGTTATGATATTGATGCAAAACATGTGATTATGACAGATGATGTTGGATGAGTTGGAAGATGGGGGGAAAGTTTATCTTGTCTACCCAATTATTGAACTTTCTGAGCAGTTGCCTCAGCTTCGTGCAGCTTCCGCAGATCTTGAAGTTATATCATGCCGGTTTAAAAAATATAACTGTGGTTTATTACATGGAAAAATGAAAAGTGATTTAAAAGAAGATACATTAAGAAAGTTTAGGAATGGAGAACTGCATATACTACTTGCTACTCAAGTAATTGAGATCGGTGTCGATGTTCCAGATGCATCTATGATGGTTGTGATGAATTCAGAGAGGTTTGGAATTGCTCAACTACACCAACTGCGAGGACGAGTTGGACGTGGGGTAAGGCAGTCAAAATGTATACTAGTAGCATCGACTGCCAGTAGCCTAAGTCGTTTGAAACTACTAGAGAAATCGTCAGATGGATTTTATCTTGCTAATATGGACCTTTTATTACGCGGACCTGGTGACTTGCTTGGCAAGAAACAATCTGGACATCTTCCAGAGTTTCCTGTTGCTAGATTGGAAGCTGATGGAAATATTTTACAAGATGCACACCTTGCAGCACTGGTAAATATTGTTTTATAACACCCTCTGTCAGTTATTGAGTTACTTATTATGACAGTTATATGCTAATGATTTTTTTTGGTAATTTGTTACTTTTAATGTCGTGGATGTCGAATTAGTTGTCAGCTTTAACATCACACTAATTTTCTGTGACTTTTTCATGCATACTATTAGGCTTCTGATTATCTTATGATATCTTAAAACCATCCTCCTTACCACTTGTGTCTACTCTTTATGCTATATTTCAATATATATACTGATTATGCTATTTCTTTTAAATTATGAAAAAAATTTAAAATTAATTTCTAATTGTGGAAACCTGATCATTTGCAGAAAATTTTAAGTGCTTCCCATGATTTGGAGCAATTTCCTGCGCTTAAACTGGAGCTTAGCATGAGACAGCCGCTATGCCTGCTAGGTGATTAAGTCTTGATGTGGTATTCGGAAGTTACCATGCTCGTTGTGAAAATTTGATGTTGTAATTTATTTTGATGGGCTTTTCTTTAGTTATATACGATACGATTTAGCCTTTAGACACATGTTTATCTCTTGAAACGCCCGTTATCATATTACCTTGTTCTGGCCATCATGGTTCCCTGTATTTATTTGTAGCAAGTCTTTTTAATATCAATAAAGACAGAAAGAAATCTTCGAAAGCTTACTTTTTTGGTCCTTTTTTTACTCATTTATCTCTTTCCTGCTGTTTGTTATGTATGTTCCTTAAGTTGTTGCCCCCATTAAAAGCATTGTAAACTCAGCAGAATTTTTGTGCATATAGTCTACAAGGCGGATTTGGATCCTCTTAACTTTAGGGAGGGAAAATCACCTCACTTGCTCTCTATCTCTCTCTTTATTCATTTTCTCTCATTCTTATCATCCCAATTTTAACCACCCTTGTCTCTTCTCTATAGAGAGAAAGTCATGGTGACTTTCCCTCCCTACAAGACTACAAAAATGTCTTGGCATCATGCTTCGGATATTACCAAGGTTTGCAATTTGCAATCTTTTGTATTTTTCATATTCTGATTCCCTTTAGGCGAGTGCTCCTTCTCATCACATCATATGACACTCCTTTTGAATAATCATGGTTAACAACGGCTTGTTACCCCTAAACACTAAACTGAATTCGTGATATCTTTAATCAACGACTTTGATTAATTAGTGGTTACAGTGATTAGTTAGCTTACTTGAAGTAGCAAGTTGGTAAGCATACAGTTATATCTTTTAGCTTGCTATTAACAAATGCTTGGTTGAAATTCTATATAAAGCACTGAAGCATACTAATGCCAGGCTAGCGAACACGTATATGGTATTAAAGTTTGGTATCATGCTTATTTTAATATGAATGAAAGTTTTCATGTTTGGTATAAGGTATAAAAGTCACTCATTCTCAAGAATAAAATTTGTGAATGAAAGTTGAAAATTTTATTCTCATGTGTAATATTTCATGAATTAAATGTCACCTATTGTTTTATGTGTCTTAGCTTATTTTCACCCTTCTCTGTTTCATTTTTCACGTTCTAAGTGAGCCCTCTTGATACACATTGAAGTCATCCTCCCCATTGTTCGAGTGGTGGCTCATGATGGTGACTTGGAGTGGTGCTGGCGATAGCATGGTGCAATGGTGAGGAACACCAAATCTCTATCTTCCTCCTTCGGACAGTTCCAATTCTCTATCTTCCTCCTTCGTAGCCAAACTATCAAACTCTTTTTAACTTCTTAGATAGTTAAAAGAGACGTGCTGATCCGGGCAGAATTTCTGACAAAAGACAATTGTCTATCTATTATTTTCTTTATCTAAATTCGCTTCAAACAAACTTTATTGTTATTTAGTTTTTTATCCTAACCAAATACAAATTGGCATGGTAGTGCTAGTCAATACACTAGTAGTCTTATTAATCGTTCTTCTACATATCTATACTATTATAAAAAGGATTCTTCACTTTTGGTGTCAAACTTGTTTTTCCAAACTTGCCATTAATCATTTATTGAATAATAATAATAATAATAATAATAATAATAATAATAAATAAATAAATTAATAATACATTTAAAAGACGATCACTGCGAATTCTTTGTATTATTTAGAATGGGATTGTTAACATGTTCCTAAATTCAATTCCGTCTATCAAAACACAAGCAATGTTAAATTTTAGTGTAAAGGTTCATTTTAGTCCCTAACAATGTTTGAGGTACCACTTTTCGTTCGTGAGAAAAAAAATTCACTAAATAGTTGCTAATAATGATAAATGAGGGACACGTCAGTCTCTCTGTTTATCTTCATCCTAAACATAGCGTTAAAGTGTCAGTATATACCGTTAGTGTGTCCAGGTGTCTATTACACTCGTCCATATGACCTGTGTTAGTGCATCTTGTGTGATGCATCTGGTGCATCTGATGTGTTGCTTGTAACATGTAAGAACTAATGTGTCCCACAATAAAAAATATCAGGGACTAAATTAGGTTACTTAAATAATAGTTAAGAACTTTATTTGATCAATGTATAATTATTCTCATGGTCCATTATGCATGTAGAGATTATTGCCTGGACACCTGACATACTAACTATACATACCAGGACTCTAATGGCGTATTCAGGATGAAAACAAATGGATAAAATAAAATGTCTATCTTTTATCATTCTCGGGAACTATTCGGTGAGTTTTTTTTTTTCCAGGGATAAAAGTGATAACTCAAAAATTGTTAGGGACTTAAATGAGCCTTTAGTCTAAATTTTAACCTCATAATACAAGTCATGTATATAGATATAATTAGTGAGATAAGTGGTTTATTATGATAGGTAAGATAAGCAAATTCTGATTATTAAAACTCTACATAAATGATCAAAACTATAAATTAATGTATCATCAACATGGTATTCCCATGGGGTTGCTCAAGATAATGGTGGTAAGAGATTCTTCAATTTGGTATTCCCATGGAATTGCTCTAATTCATATATACGCACTGAATATTTTTATCAACAAAGGAAATTCGGAATATCTTGTGTGTTGCCCATTGAACAACTCAATGCATCCATTTCTGACCTAAGTATTAATGCACCATCAACATTCATTCATTGTTAAGGGTGGGATGTACAATGATTTTTGTTTTTTATTAAAACAAGAACTTCTAAAGTTGGAAAATTTCAAAGCTGAGATCAAAACAGAAAAACAAATCAATTTGAGGTTACTTAACAACAACAGCTACCAGGTCTCAAAATTACATGGCATCAGATTGCTTCAGTTCACAAAACATGTTGCAAACCTCACTGTCTTTGAATATAATTTCTCAGAGCATAATGCAGATCATGGTGTAGGAGTCTAGGGAACTAAGCAATAATATTCTTATTATCTTCATCGCTGTCCCGGTCATGATCATCAAACAAGTCCTCAGGAGGGTCATAGATGATCATATCCGGGAAAATCTCTAAGAAGTCATTCTTTACTTTCTCTCTTAATTCTGGATATGGAATGAGTCCTTTTAATATCACACGAAAAGGCAATGACAGAGGGGGCTCAGGAGATTGTCTCATTTCTTCATATATTTCCATTGCCTCTGAGGGCAATCCACTATCCAGAAAAGCTCTAATGATGTCTCCAAATGTATGTTGATCAAATAGAACTTCCTCTCCCTTTAAATCTTTCCAAACCCTCTTCGTTTCTTCCACCCTTTGGTTTCTTGCAAGCATCATAAGCATGTCCCTGTAAAAGAACATGTCTGGCCGGTACCATATTTCTTTGCGCACTATATTATACAACTGAGAAATGAAAATTTTGTCAACAAAAGCATATATGCATAATAAAAGACAACTTTCCTGTTATGAGCATTCATTAACTGATGCATATGAACATATGAGACCAAATAGTTAACTAAATCAAAGTCAACACCAAGAGTTCAGTACTAAAAATAAGTAATAAAATGTTGGCCAAACCATCTTAGCCAAGATTGTACTATCTTCTTAAATTTGAGAGTTGTCATGCATATATAAGGGTAATGCAAGCTTTAAAAAAAAAAAAAAAAACTTTATGAAGCAAACAGATATATAATCAGATTAAGAAAATTTCTAGAACGAACTTAAATTACATAATTTAATTTAGGAATCAAGAGGAAGAAGAATCAACAACCTATGCATGATACTTACCTAGTATTCAATAGAATAGTTTACTTCTATGTGAGAAACGTGATGAATGCAGCATTCTGTTGAAATTAAGACAGGGTAAGGCCACAGCCCACACTCTTGACTTCAAGTGACTTCAAGCTGTAACTTCTAATTAGCACAGACAGGTTTTTTCTTTGATGAGAAAGAAATTTAATCATAGAAGAGAAAGAAAGAAATCCATGAGCAAAGGATAAGATATTCTCCTAAGGGTTTGTTTGGGAGTTGGGAGGGGAAGCAGGGAAGGAGAAGGTATTTTGAGAGTTTTTTAAAAGAAAGAAGGACAACATTTTCCAATGAGAATAAAATCAATAATTGTTGTCAAGTTTTGGCTAAAATTAAAGATTTGATATAGAAAAAAAACCTAATCAATTTTAAATTATTTCTTTGGCTAATTTATCGTTTAGAAGATTTAGCTTGTATGAATTGCTATTGGTTTGATACTAGCAATTGCGCTCCCTAGACCACTACCATGTAGTTAGGTAGAGAAAATCTATCAGTAGTGACGGGAACCTGGGGATCCCTATAAATATAAAAAATGAAGAATCTATATATAGAGAAGCTATCTTTCTCTCACTCAATAGATGTATCGGGTCTGGTACGATACAGTACAATACGAGACGATGGAATGCAAAGGGATGGATTGTAGAGGGCTGCCAACGCCCAAAAGCGATGATTCACTTGTCCCCTTGTCCATAGGGACCTCGTGGTGATTCCGAATAGAAATACTTCAATCATTTGAATTTGTTTGAAAGGGAAAAGGGGAGGTAATATCTACCTTTAAATATTAATCTATCTGTATGACCAAGAATTTGAAATGGACACAGTACGGAACTATGGAATATCTAATCTTCTTGGTCCAAGGTTGAGGAAGCTATCCTATTCAAGCAGAACTAGCACTTAAGGAAAATGTGTAGATGAACAAAGCAAAGTTGAAAAAGCTTTTTTTTAACTAGCCAAGGAAGGAAAGCAGGAAAGGTCCGATACAAAGGAAAGGGTTGCGAGGCTTAACGATTTAGAATATAGTTGTTGAGGTGGCAGCCATCCAAAAGCCTCCCCTATTTCATTTTTTTTTTGTTTCCCCCCAAATTGGGGGAGTTTGGTTCTTTTGTTGGAAAATAAACCCCCATGCAAGGTGGGGGGACTATCCTCTCTTCCCCATCCCTTTCCCCCTCCCTTGCACCTCAAACTCCTCCCCTCCCTTCCCCTCCAAACTCCCAAACAGACCCTAAAGAAAAACCCAAAACACAAGATAAAAAAACACCCGACAAGAACTTTAAAATAGCCACTAGCCAAGCACTAAAACAAAGCTAAGAAGACCACCTTATCCCACATAAGTGGGAATAGCAAGAACTTATCATTGAAAATTCTGGCATTTCTCTCAAACTATATGCACAAAATCACTACATACATTGCATACGACACCAAAGGGTTGCCTTTATTCCTCCCAGAATCTCTATAGTGGGATAAACAGTTACATTATTAATTATATTAATATTAACATATGTCGACCCACATCTGTGAAAACTCAAACAATTTTCAAACAAATCTAAGCCAGGTAGTTTCCTCTTTAATTTGGGGAAGGAAAGAGAAAGAATCCCAAGAAACGGCAATACAAAAGGCGGCCCAACTGGTGGGACCCGGGACTATAGATGTACATAACCTTACCCCCACATGTAGAGAGGTTGTTTTCGGGATTTGAACTCGTGATCCAAAACTCGTGACCATATTGTTGCTCCGGGTCACGAGGAAGCAACCTTATTGTTGCTCCAAGGCTCAGCCTCTAAATGACAATATAATAAAAAAATTAATAAAACATCATCAAACTAATGAGAGAATCGAAAACAATCTCACTAATTTCGCTCCTGAATCCAATTCCCCTCATACACTCATATTTCTCCAATCCAACTGATCCCTTAGACAAACTCAACTGATATCATAGTTAATTTTCTCTGTACCTTCTCAGGCAAGCAATTAGGGTATGGTTGGATTGAGGGTTTTAGAGTAAAATAAAAAGGGAGACTTATTCTTCTTTATCTATACTTTATATATATATATATATATATATACATATATTTGAGATATTTTTAAAAAAAATTGAATGAATAAAATGAGAGATAATCAAATAAACTTTCAATAGCGCTTTATTCATTTTTATAAACATATTATAGTTTTTTCAATTTAGAAATGATCTTTTCTTTCCCTCCAAAACGCTCCATCTTAAAGTGCCATATCACTTAACCTTGTCATACCATCAAATTGAGAAAATGTTTCACTCAGAAAACTTGGTTTCAATGAAAAAACAAAGATAATTAGTGACAAAACAGATGGACAATGAAAGAAGAAAACGCAAGCACGAACCTTGAGGCAGAGAAAGACCTGGTCCTGTCTCTGGAACTCAGCGAGGACGGCAACAAGGTCAGACTTGAGTAAGCGAGAGACGTGGGACCGGATGAACCGGTCGAGCCGGACCGGGTCCGATTGGAGTCTCTTCAGTTCTTTAGCAACGATGAGGCCTTCTTTCCCAATCTCCTTCTTCCGCCTCCATATCGAAAGGCTTGGGCTCGACGCCGAACCGGAAACGAACCGGGAAAGATTAAGAACCGGAGAAGAATAAGAAGAAGAAGAAGAACAAGCTCTTCGCAGTGCAAGACGAAGCATTAAAATAAATAAAAGTACTTGTAGGAAGTGACACTGTGATTAAGGTTACATAATATTTCATGGAACATGTTACATTCAACTCCTTCAGGTTTAGGCTAATTTTACGAATACCTTCTTAGTTTTTAAAAATTATACTCGCACCCTTTTAATTGACTTTCACCTTGCACCCTATACCCGTGCACATAATGTAGACCATTAATATTGTGTTTAATGGCACATGCCACACAGTTGACGTTTTTAAATTTTTCTTAGTTTTTAATTAAAAATTCGATTGTTATTTGATGTTTTACATCATCTCAATATCCTAATATACTATCTCAATATACTAATATAGAAACCGGAAACGAAATTTCAAAATGAGATTTTTTTATTGAATTAAAATTACAAATTTCTTATTAAAAATTTATTTTTAGTTTTTTGATGTGCAAAGTTAGTTATAAGATTTTCATGTTAATGTTCTTATTACATTTCTTTTTATGATATAGCTAATAGCTAATTAGTCTTTCTTGAATCATTGTTGATCTTAGGAAAGTTTTTATTATTTTCAATTTTGAAAAAAATTCTTCGTGCGGAAATAATAGTTACCATAATTGTTAACATTATCTGATAGATGGTTATTGTAATATTTTTTTTTAAACAAAAGAATTGACATGCAAAAACATCACAATGAGAAGCTCTCATCTCAACTAGGTTAGAATCACAGCTTTCAACGATCATCTGCAACACAAAATAAAGAAGATTAATAAAAATCAACTTAGTTAGTTAGGTGACTTTAAATCAGATAGATGATAAGGTCTTATTTTTACATTTTAATTAATCGGTAGGTCCCTGAACTATGAAAGATTTTCAAATCGGTCCTTGAACTTTAAAAGTTTGTAATCGAGTCCCTAAACTTTTAAAAAAAATTGTAATTGAATCCCTCATACATATTTCAATCCTGTTCTTTGAGTTTCCATTTGGTTTCATTAAGTGACATTTTCACTCGTGTATTTATGGGTCCCTGAACTTTATGAGAAAATTCAAATAGGTCCTTGTATTTTTTGGGAAAATTCTAATAAGTCTCTATACTTTTAGAAACCCTAACGAAACCCTGACGAAGATGTGTATCAATTACAAAATTGTATATGTTTAGGGATCTAATTACAAACTTTTAAAATATAGATATCTATTTAAAAATTTCCAAATTAAATATATTTTTACAGAGTAGGTGGGAATTACATTCCCTTGTTCGGTTTCTTTATTTTTTTTGGAAGGGATAATTAGTAAACCTTTTTGGGGGTTTAGAGTATCTTCAATGGTGCAACTCACTGGAGTTGCCTAACTTCTTTTTTTATGGATCCTACTATGTCACCTCACAACTTTTTACTTTATACTACTTTAAGCAACTTTTCACTCCAATGGTGCAATTCTAAAAAGTTTATCAAATGGGTCCCATAAGTTATCCATGTCTTTATTCACATTTATTGTTATTTCAATTTCCGGAGAAAGGTAACCAATGCAATTATCTACTAAACATACATCAATGAAAATTCCGTAAATTAAAATTTAAAAAACACAAGCAATCCTATCCGTTTGTTTTACACATACAAAGAAAAGAAGTGTAATTTCTTTTATTGGTGCAACCCTGTGAACAACGAACCTATTGAAATGCACCTAGTTGGAAGAATGAAACAATGTTATCAGTGGAGAATTCTATAATCCTCCAAGTAACAAGTTGAGGACTGGTCCTCCATGAATTTTAACCGGTTACAACAGGTGAATTGGTTTTGGCAAAAAAAAAAAAAAAAACATTCTAGAGAATGGAAATCAACATCTCGTCCGTTCCAAAGTAATGCCACCGCCGCGCGACAACCTGTTCTGTTCACGGCAGCCTCAATCACCATGTCATCGTCTCACCAATAAGACGAAAACCTTAGTGACAAATTCAATTGAGGGTGAGAGAGATCCATGGAATCGATGAAATCCACAAATTCGATGTTTGTGCAATACGAACTACAAATGGGACCAACAACAACAGAGACAAGAAGAAGAGACAAGAGGGTTTGAAGAAGGTGGATTGCGTGTGGTAAGAAAAAGAAGAGGTAAATGTCATTGGAATTTGGAAAAGGGGATGGAAGATGAAAACCCTAACCCTAATTGGAAATGAAGTGAGATGAAAAAACAATTGGATGAATGGGGAGGAATCAATCGGGTTGATGCGTGTCTTTGGTAACGTCCCTCTTTATATTAGTAACCCAACTTAATAATTTAAATAAAACAAGATAAATAAAGATTTTCCTTAAATAAATATTGAATAAATTCATATTATAAATGTAACCATCCAAAGAAATGAAATAACATAATAAGTTTTAAACCTAAAAAACTGGATGTCTATTACAACTCGCATAAATAAATAACTAAACAATACTAAAAGTCCTCCTGGCATATGTCATGCAAACTAACCCAAGCTACTACTAGAATGTAATATTTAAGCGTCTGGCTGCTCAACAGGGTCGTCCTCAGGCTCTGAAAACAACACTACTAATGAGATATATAATCCCCGTGAATAGAAATACAATTATAAAAGGTTTTCGCAAAGGCATTGTTCTCAGTCGGTGCGGTAATCGGAAAAACTAACCATGGTACCCTCTATTTTCAAAATAAATAGATAACAATTATATATTCTAATATTAACAATAAATATTCAACAACACATCATAATCAAGTATAATAATTTCTCATATATCATATAATCTCAACATCCTCATAAGTCATGACTTTCAAACTGCACATAACAATGGCTTCCCATTGCCTACCTTATTCATGAAGGTATTTCGATGTCACCTTCTCTTCAATGACATTACTCATTTCAATACCAACCATTGTACACTGGTGGTATTACTTATTTCGACATCCTAACGTGTGGCAATGTAACTTTCGATACCCATTAGGGCAGTATTTCATATTTCGACACCCCAATTCATTGGCAGTGTTACTTTCGATACCCTTATCATAGGCGTTGCAGCAAACAACATTCATCACATTTAGCAGTTATTGAATCATGCTAAAATCACCAAATCATCATATAATCCAAATATAGCATGTCAATCAACCAAATCATACATAAAACATACATAATATACCATCAAACTCAAGAATAAACATTAAATTCATAGCATAAACACCTTAGAAGGAAAACCCCCACATTTAGAAAATCAAGATTCGACCAAATCAGGATTATTTTCTAAAAAAACGTATTTTGAAAGCATAACCGAAACCCCAAGACAATTTGCACCATGGAAGTGGTGAGAAAGGGTATTTCTATTCACTTCTTGAAGACCTCCAAGAAGCTGCAAGCGTTAGGTCACGAACGCGCCAAGAAGCTCCTCAAGAATCTCCCCCTTTCTTCCTCCTCTAGGCTCCTTCTACTCTAGAATCGTCTTCTTCACGCTCTTCAATCCTCAAAGGCAAGCAAAACTGTGTTTTAGGTTGCAAATAGGGTTTCTAGCCGCACTAGGGATATTATAATGGTGTATATACAGTTTGCACTGGTTATCTGTTTTAAAATCCTATTTTTTAACGCACCCTAACATAGAGCACGGGGGTGCTCTTGATTGGCACGACTGTGCCAATCAGCGTCAAATTTTACGTGTTTCCGACATGAGCGTGCTAACAGGTAGCACGGTTCGGCTCAAACCGTGCTCACTTTTAGCACGGGCGTGTTGAACAGCGTCAAATTTGTCCATTTTCCAACACAGTCGTGCTCTATTCAGCACGGACGTGCCGATGTTACTGTGACAGATTTCAACTTAGAAATTTCTCTCTTTTCTTCTTTTGGTCAATTCATCATCCTTAAGGTTAAAAATCAACCATTCTAGGCCTCCATAATATTTTATTAATTTTATTTGCTAAGGTTAAAGTCTCTTATACTTTTATTTAATTCTTGGGATGTTACATTTTCCTCCCTCATTTAAGAATTTCGTCCCCGAAATTAACTCCATACTTAAGTACTCCCTAAAACTTAATACATTAGCAAGACGAGAAGGTAATGTACCTCCATTAATAAGATCTGGATACTGGCGCATGATTTTCTCTTCAAGTTCCCAATTAGCTTCCTTAGGAGTTAATCTTTTCCAAACCACCTTCACCAAAGGAATTGTCTTGTTCCGCAGAGTCTTGGTGCTCTTGTCGACGATCTAACTAGGCCTGGGCTTAAAGACCAAGTTATCTCTTAATTGTATTGACTCGAGAGCAATTATATAAGACTCATCATGTACATATTTTCTGGGTTGTGATACATGGAAAACATCATGAAGGTTTAGCAATAAAGATGGAAGAGCCAATTGGTAAGTAAGAGGCCCGACTCGCGACTCTTTTTAGAATTTGAAAGGGACCAATGAATCGCAGATTTAGATTTCTAACTTTTATGGATCTTCCCACTCCAGTCTTAGGAGTGACTCTCAAGAATACATGCTCACCTTCTTGGAATTCTAAAAGCTTTCTCTTTTTATCGGCATAGCTCTTCTACCTACTCTACGCAGTGCGCATTCTCTCCCTAATAATCTCAACCTTATTTGTGGTTTGCTGAACCAAGACAGGTCCTATCAAGGTCTTCTCACCTACCTCACACCAACACAAAAGGGATCTACACTTTCTTCCATAAAGAGCTTCATAGGGTGCCATGCCTATGCTAGCGTGATAACTATTGTTATACACAAACTCTACGAGAGGTAAAAACTTATCCCAACATCCACCTTCATCTAAAACACACGCTCTAAGCATGTTCTCAAGGGTCTGAATGGTCCTCTCCGACTGACTATCCATCTGAAGGTGATAGGCTATGCTAAAACTCAACTTAGAACCAAAGGCTTACTGAAAAGCTCTACAAAATCTAGAGGTAAACCTCGGGTCTCTATCTGATATTATCGAGGTGGGTATACCATGAAGTTTGACTATCTTCCTGATGTATAAGTCTGCTAACTTAGCCAAACTATAGGTTGCCTTAATTGACAAGAAGTGAGCAAACTTGATCAACCTCTCCACTATTATTCATATGGCATCTAATCCCAAACGAGTTCTAGGTAATCCCATCACAAAATCCATGGATATTCTCTCCCACTTCCATTCAGGAATTTCTAAAGGTTGCAACAGACCTGGAGGTTTTTGGTGTTCTATCTTAACCTTTTGGCATACTAAACACTTAGAGACAAAGCTAGCCACATCCTTCTTCATTCCTGACCACCAATACATCTTTTTAAGGTCCTGGTACATCTTAGTTATTCCTAGATGTATGGTGAATTTTCTCTTATGTATTTCCTCTAACACTTTTTCCTTGAGGCTCCCCTCCTTAGGAACAACGATCCTACCCTTAAATTTTACTAAGCCATCAGCTTACAACTCATAACTCTCTTGTCCTAACAAGGATAACAATTCCTGATCTAAAAGTTGTCCACGCTTAATCTCTTCCCTAAGGTAACTATGAATTTCCAACCTATTCAACCTCAAACTCAAAGCATTCAAAGACACATCAAGATTAAAGTCTCTAAACTCCTCTAACAAATTCATCTCTTGCACCATTAAAGTAGACATGTGTATGGATTTCCTACTAAGGGCATCAGCCACTACGTTAGCCTTCCCTGGGTGATACTTCAACTCAAAATCATAATCTTTAAGGAACTCCATCCACCTCCTTTGCCTCATATTCAATTCCTTTTGGCCAAACAGATACTTAAGGCTCTTATGGTCACTAAAAACCTCAAACTTAGCACCATACAAATAGTGCCTCCAAATCTTATGAGCAAAAACTACTGCTGCCAACTCAAGGTCATGTAGTGTAGGATAATTCACTTCATGGATCTTAAGCTGCCTAGATGCATAAGCCATTACCTTCCCCTCTTGCATCAACACACATCCTAGACCATTCTTAGAAGTATCGCAATAAACGACAAAGCCCACTGAAAAGTTCAGAATAATAAAGACCGGTGATGACACCAACCTCTTCTTAAGCTCTTGAAAATTCTCCTCACACTCACTGTCCCACTCAAAGGATATTCCTTTCCTAGTCAACTTGGTCAAAGGTAAGGCTAGTGTAGAGAAACCTTCTATAAACTTCCTATAATACCCTGCCAATCTTAGAAAACTCCTCACTTCAGTCACTGACTTAGGTTGTTCCCACTCTAAAACCGCATCTACCTTAGAAGAGTCAACTGCTACCCCGTACTAAAGATGGTGTGGCCCCAAAACTTCACCTCATCAAGCCAAAACTCAAACTTCTCTGGTTTGGCATAAAGGTGCTCTTATGTCCAGATCTGTAACACTAACCTCAAGTGCCCTTCATGGTCTTCTGGTGTTCTAGAATATATAAGAATATCGTCTATGAATACCACCACAAAGCTGTCCAAAAACGGCCTAAAGATTCGATTCATGTAATCCATGAAAACGGCCGGGGCTTTGGTTACACCAAACGGCATCACTACATACTCATAGTGCTCGTACCTAGTCCTAAATGCTATCTTAGGAGTATCCTCGCCTTTAACTCTAATCTGATGGTACCCATACCTCAAGTCTATCTTAGAGAAAACTGATGCTCCTCTCAGCTGGTCTAACAGGTCATCTATCCTAAGCAAATGGTATTTATTCTTGATGGTTACCTTGTTCAACTGCCTATAGTCAACACACAACCTCATACTGCCATGCTTCTTTTTTACCAAGAGCACTGGCGCTCCCCAAGGTGACATACTAGGCCTTATGAACCCCTTCTCTAACAACTCTTCTAACTGTTTCTTAAGCTCACTCAGCTCTAGGGGTGCTATTCTATAGAGTGTTACTGAAACAGGTCTACTCCTAGGTACTAGATCTATATTAAACTCAACCTCCCTAGTTGGCGGTAAACTTGAAACTTCCTTAGGAAAAACATCCTGGAATTCACACACTACAAGTATTGCCGCTATTTCACTCTCAGCCTCTATCTTAGCAGAAAAGATAAGTATGTATCCCTAAGCCCCCTCAACTAAGTTTTGTGACAAGATACAGTAGAAAAAGCAATCCGACACTGAAGTGTCAATAAACATTGGTTGTGAAAGAAAAGAAATGGTTCGAGAAGAACAGTTGATAACAACATTATTTTGTGACAACCAGTCCATGCCAAGTATGACATCTAAACCCGACATAGGCAAACATATCAAATCGGTATCATAAGATAAATTCTGATATATCAAGGAACATTTCAAACAAGCAATAAAAATAACCAATTTATCTTTGGCAGGATTTAAAACACACAAGTCAAAAGGTAGTTTAGAAATAGGCAACTCTAAGTTTTTAACACAACTAAGAGATATGAAAGAATGAGTTGCTCTTGAATCAAACAATATCATAACTTCTCTATCTTTAATTAAACTCATACCTTGGATCAAACCGTCAGGCTCCTTCACTTCCTCTCCTTGGATGGTGAAAACTCTCCCTTGGCTTTGGGGTCTGGTCTGAGATTGTCCTCCTCCCTTGCAGACTCTAGCAAAATGTCCCACTTTTCCATATTTGGTGCATGAGACTTGTGCCGCGGGGCATGCGCGGTCCCCATGGTTCCATCCACATCTGAAACATCCAGCTCCCTTATCTGCTTGAGCCTCTTGGACCTGCTTACCCTTTGAGATGGTAGGCACTGGTCGCAAGCTCATCAGAAAATTACTCCTTTTGCTATGGAGCTTCTTACCTTCAAAAGTACTCTTCTCCTTTGGCTTCTCCATCTCCAAGGCTTGCATCTTCTGCTCAGCTACCCTACACTTGTTTACTAAGGTGGGGTAGTCCTGAATCTCCAAGATCCTAATAAAGTGTTGCATCTCTGGCTTCAAACCTTGCTCAAATTTGATTGCCTTCCAATCGTCCAAAGGATTGTCCCTCAAGTGCCGAGAGAACCTTGCCAAGCTTTCAAACTTAGCAATATATTCAGCAATAGACATGTCTCCCTGACGGAGCTGTAGAAACTCTGTTTCCTTCTGAATGCGAACACTATGAGGAAAGTACTTCTCCAAAAAGACTTCCTTGAATCTGTCCCACGTGATAAGGGCGTCCAAAGCTAGCAAACCACCCCTAGCACAATTCCACCTGTGTTTCGCATCAGACTCCAGCATATAGGTGGCGAAATCCACCTTCTGCGCATCAACGCATCTCATAACCCGAAAGATCTTCTCTAGTTTCAGCAACCACACTTATGCCTCAATCGGATCAGTAGTACCTCGAAAAGTTGGCAGATCATTCCTCCTAAACTCTGACAGTCCATGTAATGTGGATCCTGTGCTGCAACTGCTCCAACGTTAGGCACGTTCCCATTGTCCCTCATCTGACGGAGAGTCTCCGTCTGCTCTTACATAACTCTGGTCATTTCAACCAAAGCTGCCGCAAGCGCACCATTAGCATTAGCCCCACGCCCGCCAGTAGTCATAAATTTGCGTATCACCAATCAAACACTGGGTTGATCAGGTCCAATATCTCAAAGAATAGTATGCAGCATTTATAACTCTAGCAAGCAGTCCTATGTGCCAATATTTGATTTTTGAAAACAACCCATTACCACAGTCCAATTTAGGATTGAACTGCTCTGATACAAAAAATGTAACGCCCCTCGTTACATTAGTAACCCAACTTAATAATTTAAATAAAACAAGGTAAAAAAAATTTTCCTTAAATAAATATTGAATAAATTCATATTATAAATGTAACCAAAATAATTGTTTATACCAATCCAAAGAAAGGAAATAACATAATAAGTTTAAAACCTCAAAAACCGGGCGCCTATTACAACTCGCATAAATAAATAACTAAACAATATTAAAAGTCCTCCCGGTATATGCCATGCAAACTAACCCAAGCTACTACTAGATTGTAATCTTCAAGCGTCTGGCTGCTCAATAAGGTTGTCCTCAGGCTTTGAAAACAACACTACTAATGAGATATATAATCCCAGTGAATAGAAATACAGTTATAAAAGGTTTTCGTAAAAGCATTGTTCTCAGCCAGTGCGGTAACCGAAAAAACTAACCATGGTCCCCACTATTTTCAAAATAAATAGGTAATAATTATATACTCTAATATTAACAATAAATATTCAGCAACACATCATAATCAAGTATAACGATTTCTCATATATCATAATCTCAACATCCTCATAAGTCATGACTTTCAAACTGCACATAACAATGACGTCCCATTGCCTACCTTACTCATGAAGGTATTTCGATGTCACATTCTTTTCAGTGACATTACTCATTTCGATACCAACCATTGTACACTGGTGGTATTACTTATTTCGACATCCCAACGTGCGGCAATGTTGCTTTCGATACCCCATTATGACGGTATTTCATATTTTGCACCCCAATTCATTGACAGTGTTACTTTCGATACCCTTATCATAGACGGTATTGCAGCAAACAACATTCATCACATTTAACAGTTGTTGAATCATTTAAAAAATCACCAAATCATCATATAATCCAAATATAGCATGTCAATCAACCAAATCATATATCAAACATATATAATATAACATCAAACTTATAATATAACATCAAACTCAAGAATAAATATTTAATTCATAGCATAAACAACTTAGAAGGAAAACCCCAAATTTAGAAAATCAGGATTCAACCAAATCAGGATTATTTTCCAAAAAAACGTATTTTGAAAGCATAACCCAAACCCCAAGACAATTTGCACCATGGAAAGAGTGAGAAAGAGTATTTCAACTCACCTCTTGAAGACCTCCAAGAAGCTCCAAGCGTTTGGTCACGAACGCGCTAAGAAGCTCCTCAAGAATCTCCCCCTTTCTTCCTCCTCTAGGCTCCTTCAACTCTAGAATCGTCTTCTCCATGCTCTTCAATCCTCAAAAGCAAGCAAAACTGTGTTTTAGGTTGCAAATAGGGTTTCTAGCCGCACTAGGGATATTATAATGGTGAATATATAGTGTTTCACTGGTTATCTATTTTAAAATCCTATTTTTTAACGCATCCTGACATAGAGCATGGGCGTGCTCTCAATTGGCACGGCCGTGCCAATGAGCGTCAAAATTTACGTGTTTCCAACACAGGCGTACTAACAGGTAGCACGGTATGGGTTAGACCGTGCTCACTTTTAGAACGGGCATGCCGACATTAGCATGGAGGTGCCGAACAGCATCAAATTTGTCCATTTTTCGACATGACCGTGCTAATAGTTAGCACGACGCAGCTCAGACCATGCTCTATTCAACACGAGCATGCTGACGCAACTGTGACAGATTTCAACTTACAAATTTCTCTATTTTCTTCTCTAGGTCAATTCATCACCCTTAAGGTTCATAATTAACCATTCTAGGCCTCCCTAATATTTTATTAATTTTATTTGCTACGGTTAAAGTCTCTTATACTTTTATTTAATTCTTGGGATGTTATACCTTTGACAAGGATGGATGGATATTCGGGGTCAGGGGATGTAATTGTATGTGGATGCTACACCTTCCCTCACCCTCCATCGTTGTTGGCCACACCTAGCAAGCTGCCACCAGCGCCAGCATCGTAATCAAGAAGCTCCTCCGAAGCATCGAAAAATCCGCTTGGATCATCGAAACCACCTTCCTCGTCCTCGTCGTCCCTCTTATCGTCACCATGGACTGCGAACGACAGGTCAATGAGCTCAAGTCCCTGCAAGCCAGCATCCTTGTAATGTCGTCGCTTCCGGCTTATAAGTGATTCTTTTCGGTCTGATCTGAAGGAATTCAAATTTGATGATTTTGAAACTTATTCTATTAGGGTTAGGGTTGTTCATTTAGTTTGATTGTGTCTGACTTTTGAGGTCGATTTTGTTTGATTACTGTTGATTGTTTTGGAGTAGACATTGTTGATTATTTTGTTCTTTGTTATGGTGTTCATTTAGGTTCTATTCATCCTCGTGCTATCGGAATATTTTTGATATCATGGTGGACGTGGTGGTTTCTTCGGCTTCTCCATGTGCCCTGCGTTTTTCCCACTGTTGCTTTAATTGAGAGATAACAAGAACTCAATATAGAGAGATATTTCGTTAACCGGTTGCTCCGGTTTCCCGCGGGTCAAAGATGGCCGCGACAGAGATCCAAACATCCGCCATACAAGGATAGTGTCCCGAGCAAATATAGGAAGTATGGCGGATGACATACATATATATGGCTAAATTACAATTTTGGTCCCTTATCTTTATTTTAGGTTTCGATTTGGTCCCTCTTTAAATTTTTGTTCCGAAGTGCTCCCTTATCTTGCAAACGTTACACTAACTTGGTCATTTCCATTAGTTTTCCACTAATGGTGTTACAGTTACATTGTTAGTCGCCAAAAATCATCTACCCTCGCCGAATTCTAGAAAAAGTCACCAGAGTCTAGAAAATTTCACTGGAAACCCCCTCTCTTCCTCTCTTCCCCTCCTTGTGTCAGTGTTGCAGCTCAATGATTCAGATTCTTTGTTCCTAAATCTTCTCACTTCACATCATCGTCACCTTTAGCAAATTAAAACCCTAAATACACTTATCAATTTTCAAATTCTCGATTTTGCCCTCTAACTTGATTCAACACTTTGATACCGAGAATTTGAAGAAAGGGATTCAAGTTGAAGTTTTGGAAATGGTAGGAGGGGGAGGAGGAGGAGGAGGAGGAGGGAGAAGGCAGGACCGTCCATAACCAGCATCAACGTTTTCGCAGTGAAAAAGAATAAAGAAAAGGAATGTTCCAAGATCAGGGGATCCGAAGAGACGGAGAAGACAGAGGTTTTCTAGGCTCCGGCGCCGCTTACAGTGAAGTCGTGGGTCGATGTTGATGACGAAGATGACGACAACTATTACGCCACCAGGACTCTTCAAGATTCTACTTGGGGTACCCCAACGAATTTGGAGAGAGACAATGAAAGTGATGCTGGTATAGAAGTGAGAACTGAGAACATCTATTTTAGTTTTTTTTTTTCATGAACGCTTTTGTTTGGTATTCAATGTGGCCTTGGATGGCTGCTGCTCAAACTTGATTAATGCTCATGATTATTATTAGAGTATTGTAGAATGGTTTTTTCTTTTTTAAAGTACAATGGTTGCAACACTAACACAAGGAGGGGAAGAGAGAGGAAGAGAGAAAGGGTATTCCGACGATATTTTTCAAAATCCGACGACTTTTTCTAGTTTCTGGTAACTTTTTCCAGAATGCGGTGAAGGGAGATGATTTCCGACAACTAATGGTGTAAATGTAAGACCATTAATGCATAACTAACGGAAAGGATCAAGTTAGTATAACGTTTGCAAGATAATGGACCCCATAGGTTTCAATATGTTAAGTTTTGATGATGTCAAATATTGTTCGTTGAAATGTCAAACATGTCACACACATGTGTTTATAAAATGAAATATTGTTCGATGATATGTGTTATGACATGCACGTATTGGATATGTTTCTTACTGTTCTATGCATTTGGTCTAATGATTAGTTTGACAAACATTAACAATAAGCATGCAAGACAAAAAAAAAATTTTATTTACAAGCATGCAGATATTCTAAGATTAGCAAAACAAGAAATGAATAAACTAGAAATATCAAAGTTTCAAGCATCAAGACCTCAAACGAGATTGGGTAAATATACTAGGTCTTAAATGTCTTGTAAGGATATGATGACTAAACCTCACTTGGGATCATTTAATCAATTTAACTAAAACACTACGTTTTTGGGTAAGTTTTTTTTTTTTTTTTTCAAAAACATTCTATTTGGAAAAGTTTTTTTCATGATAAAACTATTTTCGTTAATCGAGTTATAGAAGTAAAACATAAATGAAATCAACAATGACATTGTTCACTTTTTAAGTATATATAACTTGAGTGCAAGACATGAAGCATTTTTGCGTTAATGAAATGTTATTAGCAATCAAATTAAATAGTGAAAGTCAAAAGCATTATACTTAGGTTTGATTGATTGATTAACAATATAATATTAATGTAGCAAAGCAAATCAATTTTCTATTTTTACAATATTCGCACGGGTCACCCGAACCCGTGGGTATCCACTCGAACCCACCTCGATTTTGATGGGGAAAACCCACTTTTACTGGGTTCGGGTTCGGGTTCTCCCCGCTTTACTTATTCGGGGCGGGGACGGGGATGGGGATGTTGATACCCGCCCCGCCCCCGTCCCCGAACCCGCCCGTTAGTTATTAAATTACAAAAAACCCTTAGATAAATATATTTTATCTGCTACTGCCAGTCTATTAGGGTTGCCGCTGTCCTTAGATAAACACTTCCATCCGTCCATAGAGAGAGAGTGCGGCTCCTCCTCCTCGCCACAACGCCACCATCGCGCGCTGCTCCTCCAAGATAACCACCTCGCACGCGGCTGTTACTCTCCTCCGGCGCTCCACCGCCATTTCTCTCCTCTGTTCATTACCACCATTTCTCTGCTTTGTTCCCTATTAATTCTGAATTTTCTGTTCAACAACGAGCCCTATTTCTTCATCGTGGAATTAGGAATAACACCAGCTGTTAGTATATCTTAGCTGTAATATGCTTATTATATTTGTTTTGAAGTTTGATATTCCTTTATAGCCTGCATTTATGCCCTTTTAATCTTCATATTTTCTTATTTAACAGGTGATCGAGGACATTTGTTTTAGTCATTTTAGTCAGTGTTTTGCAATTGTTTCAAGTTAAAGTTCTGGTGGTGAAGTCAATATTTCCTGATATATTTGGGGGCGGGGGCGGGGGCGGGGAAACCCGACCCCTAGCGGGGACGGGGATGGGGGTGTTTTTTCCATCCCTAACGGGGATTTGAGGCGGGGTCGGGTTTCGGGTATAGAGTCGGGGGCGGGGATGGGAAAGGCAAAACCCGCCCCCGCCCCGCCCCGTTGCCATGCCTACGGGTCGCGCCGTGTTGCTTACTATATTTTTGCTAAAAGTTAATTTGTAAATTATACATTTTTTTATACCTATAAAAAAACTGAATATATTAAATCATATACTAATATTCAATCTGTTATAAAGTATAGAAATTGATTTATATAATATTGAAGATTGAAAATTTATAGATTATTTTGAATTGTATATTTCATAAAATACTTATAAATGTAAACTCGTTTTGTTCATCAGAAGGAAATACAAAGAAAAAAGATAAGGACTAAACTTAAGAACACCATTTGCATCAGTAAGTAGTTCTCCCAAAGCAGGAAGTCCAAGTGACAATTGTGTATACATAAACTGAAAAATAAAATTTCATATAATTGGAGTTTAAGACCTGTCAACAAAATCTTAGTGTAGTAATTGTTTAACTACTTAATCAATAATTTATGTTAATAATTTTAAACATAAATTATTGCATATAAACATGCATATCAGATTCAAATGACAACAAAAAGTTAGATAATATAACAACTAAAGTATCCGACATAATAAGGCAGTTACAGAAAAGTTAAAAATAGCTTAAGTCTATAGTGATCAAGTCCATACATAACTACACTTCAATTAAAAAAAATAGGAGCAGAAGAGGCTAATAAAACTTCTTAATTAACTTTCTCTACATTCACAATGTTGTTGACATTAACATTGAGAAATTGAAACTTTAGTGTATCTCCAGGTTGGAATCCATTTTCTGCACAAAATTGCTTCCGTCTTGTTAATTTTGTTATCTCAATGCCTTAAACACTAAACTATTTGACGGCAGAAGCTATAATATCATATCATGAACCAACTTCAAAACTATTAGGTGAAGAATTATAAATATTTAGTTTTATTTTATTCCTAACGGAATCCATAATTGCTTCATCATTATTACTCACTGATGGTCAATGGACTTGACACAATTGGGATGGTTTTTGGAAAGATTCCATGACTACCAGCACAGTAGAGTTTAGTTAGTTTAACTAAATCAAAAAACCTGAAAGCATGTGACTGCAAGCTCCTTTTGAAGTTTGAAGTCCAGCTTAACAGCCAAATAAAAACCAAAGCATGTGATTCCAAGGTAAGGTAGTAGCTAAAATACATTTACTTTCCCAGAAACCATCAGACGAATTATGTCAATATATATGGCTCAAATGCAAAAGAGTTGAAATAAGTCAATTACAACAGCAGAAA
The DNA here is from genome assembly GCA_039655645.1 of Ammopiptanthus mongolicus. Lineage (NCBI taxonomy): Eukaryota > Viridiplantae > Streptophyta > Magnoliopsida > Fabales > Fabaceae > Ammopiptanthus > Ammopiptanthus mongolicus. The sequence continues at coordinate 32,545,842 of CM077348.1, read as the reverse complement.
AAATTGTGGTTTAGAGTCTTTGCCATTCCTTCCCAAATAAATGTGTCAAAAGATATTACATAGAAGTTAGAACTTAAATCCTAGACAAATAAGCCAAGTGATAGCTAATGGGTATAGTTGCACAAAAGTTAGGTATTTAGCTTGACTCTGCATTGCAGCAATAATTGACAGCTCGTAGCAGCAATGCATCAAATACACAAAAGATGAGAAAGTAAACCAACCGCACCTTTGTTGCCATGGTTCGACAACTCTCAAAGCATGTGGTGCAATCAGTCCGCATACAAAGAGTGATGGCAAATGACAGTCTGCACAAACTCTGCAACGACAGTACAAAATCAATCTGATTCACAAATCACTACCATTCTGAATGACAAACTTGCAGCTCATATGATCTTCAAATATAACGCATAACATGTTTCTCTATTTGGCATGTGCAAGCATGTAGAGTTTAAGATGTGAATTTTATATGCATTTTAAAAAGATGAATTTTATATGTATTCCTCCTTGTTATAAGAATGGTTTCCAATATAGTTTAAAATAAATCTCGAATATTACTCTCCAACCACAGTTTCTGACATTATAAAATTCAAAAAGAAAAAGGCCATAGTGTTAGAAATGATTGTATTGTAGATGGTGACCTGTGGTGCGAACATTTAACCATAACTTCATACTATATATGCTTGGCATGGAACCTTTAATTCAAGTTTAGAATACAGAATATATATTTGTCAAGTCTGAGTTATCAAAGAGTGCTTAAATGCAACTTGTTCAGGCAATAAAGATTCAAATTTTATGAGAATCGACATGATTGCTACTATTTCAATGAACTATTGCATAGCTAATCTATTTGCTTAGGGTCTTGAAGATAAAGCTTGGAGGATAAAACAAAGTAGTGTAAAGAATGGTTGTTAAGAGCAATGAGATAACACTTATCATGATTGGTTATCTTTACACTATGATGCCAAGCACTTAGCTAGTAATGAGATAATTTGGATGTTCTTCAATCAAAGCTACTAATTATATATTTATAAGATGATCAATTACCTATGCTTTTACAATGTCCATTGTTTTGCCCATAAGAAGATTTGTTTCGACCTTATTTTTTAAAAAAACTTATAAGAATCTGTAGATACATGTATTCCTTCTATTGCATGCACTAATTAGGAAAAAAAAAATTAGGTAAAATTGGAATTCATATCACTATATTACTACTCAACTTGTGGACATTGGGTGGCTAAAAAATTAAGCTTTCTATGGAAGTTATGTAAGTTATGTAAAAGGATCTAGTTGCTGAAGAGAATGTTCTCAGACTTTAAATCTCTATGAATAACCCCATTCTCATGACAATACAAAACCACCTACATTATCTAGGAAGCAACATGTAACATTACTCAGGATATTTCCCAGATATACACCAAGATATTTAATATTCAACATTAAACATAGTTTCTGGCCAAGAGTATATAATGAATTACTATTCCAATTTCCTTGCAGTGTGTAGAATAGAAGTATCAAATTCTGTTTTTATTACTCAAAAAACACAAATAAAAGATGGACACAAAGGGCATTTCATTTAAACTCGGGCTCTTTCGCACCTCTAAATGCGAGGACTACTTGTACAAAATCAATTCAGGACTGCGACCATAACCTACCCACTTTGACGCCTGAAGTATTTTCTCAATAGAAGGAAGGAAATGGAACTATTGACTAATATGTAAGCTATTTGAACTGAAGAATAACTAAAATAACTTATGCAATAAACTTACCTTAAAAATGTTAAGAAATAAAATAACATTAAAAATAAAGAAAAAGAATCAAGAGTAGCTGATCTTTACCAATTATTATCACCATGAGCTCTGCCAGTAGTTGGAGATATTAGGCTCACATTCTGTGGGCTCTTTAAAGACCCACTTGTCTTCTAATATCAGATGCAATTTTTCCCATCAACCTGTTCCAAAACCCAACAATGGCACTTATCAAATGATTTATTTTTTGAATTTCAAAGTATAAGTGTTCCAAACACTTCATTAAATTAACTAACAGGTTAAAGATCCTAGCAACAGACATCCTCCCCCAACCAATATTGAAAACACATCAAAATGTAGTCACCAAAACCAAACCCCTATTTCCCCCAAAAATAACGTTTCAGGAACCGAGCCGGGTTTAATGAAACTTACTGAAGAAATGAAACGTGGAACGATAATCCACAATGATGCTTGGAATGAATTCATGAAACTTAATCTATACACATATGGCAAAATTTAAGGCAGCAAAAAGTAGGAGAAAATATACAATATGCAGCTTTAGCGACAAAAATGTCAAAAATGGTCGTAAGGCAGAAGACAAAAATGTCAATTTTTGTCGAAATGAGAAGAAATTGTAGAACCAAAAATTAGAGAAGAGAAACCCAACCCGACTATGAAGCGAAAATCGTACCTATAATATAATATCTTACTTTCTCCTCGTCATTGTCAAGGCTCTCCTTGATTGCATCCACCTTTGATTGATGCCAGTCTCAGCAGGGTGCACCCACCACCAAATATAATACCCATTACTGAATAGGATGTAGAAGAACAAAGGTCTCCTTGGGTGATAACAATTTTTTGTCTAATAATAACAAAAGGCCAATGACTTTCTAAAGTGGATTCAGCAAAGTCAAAATTAATTAAATGGGAGAGAGATGGGTAGTCGAGAAGCTTGTTTGCTTGAGCGGGAAAGGATCTGCTAAGAAAGAAGATGAATGTCCAAATCTGGGAGGAACAAGGACACGTGACACTTAATGAGTATCACAACCCAAATTTATAATGATGAAATTATCCTCAAAAGAGACACATGGCAACGTCTCAGAAAGGACAAGTTTGATATTTCATCAGCCTAAAACTTTATTATAGAGATAGTAGATTGAAGCTTGCACTTTGGGCAAGTTTTTAGAGAAAATGCTTAGGCGTCAAGCAGGGAGAGAATAATTATTTAATCAATCTATTAAGCAAAACCATCCATTAATGATAAGTTTTTAGAAAATGGTTTTAGTGGCAATTCTGTAAATAAATGCTCAAATCAGGGTTTTGTTTTTTCTCATTTTCTCCCAGCTAGAACCACCGGTTTCTTCACCACTTTCCCACGTCTCCATTCATCTCTCCAATTTCATCTGGCAAATCCATTTTCCTAATATCTTTTTTCCTTCTACGTACTAATCATCCTTTTTGGTGAAAGGTTGGGTTATCCATGAAGTGGGGAAGAGGCGGTGAGTTGGGAAGAGGGAATAGGTACAAGACGTGGTGAGTGAGATGCTTTTTTGGGAGCCATTTAATTCAATTTCAAATTTCGAATTTGAAAACTTATGCTAATCTTCAAGCTTTTCTCTTTCTTTCTCCATCATCTTCTCAACTCTTTCACTACCGAAACATTTCACATTCTCTCTCAACTTTCTCTCACTGAAAGGCTTCGAACCCCACCAGGAGGAGACCACCGCCGCCGCTCAGACGTTCTTTTTCAGGGTTTGCACCCATGCCTTCAGTCAACGAGGAAGCTTCATGTTCATCAACACTAACCCTCCGACGTCACTCTGGGTTAAGGGTGTGGTGGTTATATGTACTTCTTGTTGGAAATAATTCAGATTAGTTATGTTAATTAGTATTGATAGAGTTTGTTGGCAAGTGGTTATATGGTAGTTGGTTTGTTAAGTGTGAATGTATAACATTATTATAAATAGTAGGTGCATATCTGTAAGTGTGTACAAGTGATAAGTGAAGTGGAGTAAAGTGAATAAAGTTTTTCATTTTTAGTGTATCTTTTCTATCTTTTTCATCTCAATATTTCTCTCTAGTGTGTGTACGAGTGCTTGTGTTTCAAGATGGTATCAAAGCTTTCGATCAAGGGACCTGTGAGCGATCTATGGTTGTCGTGCTTTGGCTTGATGAGTTTCTTCTAGTTTCTTTGCCAATTCTTGATGGCAAGAATATTGATGAATGGAGGGCAAGGATGAGGGTGCTCTTTAAGTTTCAGGATGTGCTTGAAATCATGGATGATGGTGTGATTGATGAGGCTGACAGTACAGCCAACAAGAGAGACTTCAAAGCTCTTTTTCTTATCAAACAATGTGTGGATTTTGTTCATCTTGAAAAGATTTCCTTAGCAACGAGTGCTAAAGAAGCATGGAAAATGTTGAACAAAGCCAATGAAGGTGTTGAAAGAATGAGTGACAAGATGAAGGAAGCCAAATCATTAGCTTTGAAGGAGAAATCAAAGAGGGGAAATGTCCCTATGGGTGCCGAGATGGTGGAACAAAGACGCAAAGAGGAGATGACAACCACAGAGGTTTGGGTTTTGAGTAAGTCGGTCAATAAAAGATACAAAGTATCTATTACCTCCAAGGGACTCTATTTAAAGAGGTCCACACACATTTGAATAGATTACTTCTAGTTTGTCTTTGGATCTATTTGGAATCTGCTTCTTGAATGTCTTCCTTGGTTGCTTGTACTCCAAGCATTCCTCACAAACTTCTTGTGGCACAGTGATTTGAGGAAGTCCACTAACCAAGTTGTGTTTGGAAAGAAGGTTTAGGTCCCTGAAATTCAGGTGACCAAACCTATAGTGTCATAGCCACTCATCTCTGCTGACTGCAGTGGCTAGGCATTTATGTTCCAAAGTCTGAAGGAGAGATAGTGACTACAGCTGCAGAAGTTAGTGAGCAGAGAAATCTTGCACACTCACACTCACACGATGCACTCACAGTATATGAGAATAAGCAGAAGAAGAATGAAGGTAGAGAGAAAAGAAGATTAAGAGATAACACAAGTAATGCACTGAATAATACTTTCACACACTTTATTCATTCACTTGCTCTTCTATTTATACACAAGGGTTAGTTACAGACTAACTACCTAATCACAATAGCTCTATATTACAACCACTAACAACTAACTATTAATAGAGCTGTAACTGAATTAACTAACTTCAACACACCCCTCTTAATTCAGTTTCGACATGCTATGCAATAGTGTATCACTATAAAATCTAACATCCCAACTAAGTTGGCATCTTAGATTTTATCAATCATTTGCTGCCAGTGTTATCGATGGCGGATGGCGGTTCATGGCGGAAAGCCAAAAATCCGCCATACAAATGGCGGATGGCGATGCGGTCATATGGCGGATGCTATGGCGGACAACATAAAAATATTATAAATATATATATATATATATATATATATATATATATATATATATATACATAACAAAAAAAAATGCAGAAAAAATATAAAATCCAAAACACTAACAACATATGTCAAGAACCATAAACTAATTTAATAAAAAATATCGTATAAGTTACCTATCATAGGCAACTATTAAGGTTAATTATCATTAAGTTCAAGATTTCAAAATGCAAATAACAGTAAATGTATGAAAAATGTTATATATTATTTTGAATTATTGATTATGTATCTTATGATTGATTATGGACATTAATTTCATATATATATATATATATATATATATATATATATATATATATATACATATTAATTCTATTGGAATTTAAACATAGGCCCATATGAGCAGCAGCCCACTCTTATTTTGTCCAATTTCATATGAAAGAGATATGTTACAACCCACTCCTAGCTTATTTTGTCCAATTTCATACTAGGGTTAACTTTCTATCTTCTTCAGCTCACAGCCACCAGCACCCTTCCTCTTCACACAGTCGGCACCACCAACATTTCTTCTTCTCTCTTCTCCATCTTAGATTGCTGGTCAAACAGCTTGTTGGATAGAGATGGCTGCCGGACAGAGCTGGTCGCCGGACAGAGATAATCGCCGGTTGCTGGTCGCTGTAGAGGTTGATGGTTGCTAGACAAAATTATGGACAGAAACCGGTTTGAGAGATGAGAGAAGAAAGGGGTCGATGGGCAAGAGAAGAGAGGGATCGAGGGATGAAAGAGAGAAGCCTTTAGGGTTTGTAACCCCAAATGGGCCACGAATCGGGTCGAGTCGCACGACCCAGATCCGCAAAAATACCCCCAAAAAATAGGATCTCAGTCGCCTTTCCGCCATTTCCGCCTTGCCGCCGTGGACCGCCACCGCTATTCGGTCGCCATGGACCGCCATATGAAACCCGCCACGCCACGTCTTCTCTGTGGCGGTTTGTCCATTTTCCGCCACTGCTTTCCGCCATGGCGCCGCCATAACCGATTTTCGATAACACTGTTTGCTGCATAATATGTTTACACTAAATCTGAAACTGATACAACACTTAGTTTTTCCCTTAACTCTTTAAACCTGTCTTCCTTGAGAGGTTTGGTTAGCATATCAGCTAACTGCACTTCAGTTCTGCAGTGTTCTAACTGCAGCCTTCCTTTTGTCACTTGATCTAGAAGAAAGTGGAATTTAGTCTCAATGTGCTTGCTTCTCCCATGAGCAATGGGATGCTTAGCAAGGTTAATTGCTGACTTGTTGTCAATCAACAGTTTAATAGGTCCATCTTCTTTCATTTTAAGCTCTTGCAGCAGTATGTTGAGCCATGGTGCTTGGCACACACTCATTGAGGCGGCAACATATTCTGCCTCCCAAGAACTTAGTGCAACTACAGACTCCTTCTTTGAACTCCATGAGACTGGTGCTCCTCCATATAAGAAAGCATAACCTGCAGTGCTCTTTCGATCATTTTTGTCCCCACACCAATCCGAGTCAGTGTAACCAATCAACTCTATCTCAGTCCGTTCACTTCTGTCAGGAAATAAAATTCCAAACTGCAAAGTCCCTTTCACATATCGAAGTATCCTTTTTGCTGCAAGTAGATGAGGAACTCTTGGAGCTTCCATGAATCTACTTATCAATCCTACACTATACATCAAGTCAGGTTTGGTATTGCACAAATACCTTAGAGAACCCACTATTTGTCTGAATTTAGTTGCATCAACAGCAACTTCACTTCCCTCTGCTTCAAGCACTACACCAGTCTCAGCTGGAGTTGCTGCTGAGTTACATTGGAGCATGTTAAATTTCTTCAACAAATCAGCAGCATACTTGCTTTGATGCATCACCATTCCTCTATTTGTGTTGCTAAATTCAATGCCAAGAAAATATGATAGATGACCAAGATCTGTCATTTCAAACTCCTTCATCATTTTTCCTTTAAATGCAGCAATTTCCTTTTCACAGCCACCAGTCACTAGTAGATCATCTACATAGAGACACACAATCAACACCAGCAGTGACAGTCTTGACATAAACTCCATGTTCTAATGTACATTTTTCAAGACCCATCTCAATTAGAAAACCATCTATTCTCTTGTTCCAGGCCCTTGGGGCTTGCTTTAAGCCATACAAAGCCTTTGCTAGCTTGTACACTTTTTTTCTTGCCCTGCAACCTCAAAGCCTGGAGGTTGATCCACATAGACCTCCTCATCAAGAGGTCCATTCAGAAATGCTGACTTGACATCCATTTGATGCATTGACCAACCCTTCAAGCTTGCAAGAGCAACCTCCAATCTAATTGTTTCAACTCTTGCAACAGGTGCAAACACCTCACCATAGTCCACTCCAAACTTCTGAAGAAATCCCTTTGCTACAAGCCTGGCCTTGTACTTGATTACTTTATTTTCGGGATTCTTCTTTATTCTGTAAACCCATTTCACTGCAATGGATTTTTTCTGGCTTGGTAAGTTGACTAACTTCCAAGTCTGGTTCTTCTCTATAGCATTGAGTTCCTTCTTCATAGCATCAATCCATGTTGAACTTTGGATTGCCTCATCAAAAATCTAATTGTTTCAACTCTTGCAACAGGTGCAGACACCTCACCATAATCCACTCCAAACTTCTGAAGAAATCCCTTTGCTACAAGCCTGGCCTTGTACTTGATTACTTTATTTTCGGGATTATTCTTTATTCTGTAAACCCATTTCACTGCAATGGATTTTTTCTGGCTTGGTAAGTTGACTAACTTCCAAGTCTGGTTCTTCTCCATAGCATTGAGTTCCTTCTTCATAGCATCAATCCATGTTGAACTTTGGATTGCCTCGTCAAAACTGCCCTCTTCTTCCTCTAAGAACAGTGCAAAGTGCACAAGATCTCCTTCTGAATTTACTGCTGCATCGGTGACTATTTCATAGTCATACAACCTTAGTGGAAGCTGTCTTGTTTTGTGGGATCTTCTTTGCTCAATAACTTCTGCAGCTGTAGTCACTATCTCTCCTTCAGAATTGCTGAGATCGACCAACAATTGTTAGGGAATGATTTAAAGTTAGTTAAATCTGTTATAAGTTTGTTATGTAAATGATAGGAAGAGTTAGTTATAAAACAGAATTGGTTATAGCTTGAGAAGCTATCCAAGTTCTATATAAACAACTCATGTATGTCATTATAATTCAACCATTCAATATAGAGAAATATTCAGCTTATCCTTGTGTTAGTTCTTTCCTTCCTTTCTCTGGTGTTGTGATATCCTTACATGGTATCACGAGCTCAACTGATCCACCATGACTTTAACCCCACCACCACCATCAGCCATTTCCTTCGTTGCTCAATCCTTTGCCACACCAGTTGCAACTAAGCTGGACGAAAACAACTTCTTACCATGGAAGTAGCAAGTTTTATTCACCATCAAGGGATACAAGTTGAAGAAACACATTGAAGAACCAAATGGAGGACAACCCAAGAAGTTCTTGACAGAGAAAGAACAACTTGAAGGAGCGGTTAATGCTGAATTCGACAATTGGGAGCATCAAGATCATCTGCTTGCATCCTGGTTGCTCTCTTCCATGTCAGACAATCTTACAACAAGAGTGGTAGGATGTGAATACTCCTATCAAATCTGGAAGAAGCTTGAAATTTTCTTTGCATCACAAACACGGGCAAAGATCAATCAACTGAAATTGCAGTTGAGGAACATTAGAAAAACTGGGAATCTCAATGAGTATATGCTGTCCTTTAAAAAGATAGTTGACATGCTAGCAGCCACTGGTGCTCCAATTGACACAGAGGAGCAGATACAATCCATTCTTTGTGGTTTACCTTCGGAATATAATCCTTTTGTTACCTCCATCATGTCAAGAATAGACCCCTATTCAATTGATGAGATAGAAGCTCTTCTCATGGCTCAAGAAGAACGTTTTGATCAGCAAAAACAAGATTCTGAAACAATCTCCTTGCAACAATTACAAGCCAACATGATGCAATATCAATCCAACACTCGAGGCAGGGGAAGATCCACCACTCGAGGCAGAGGCCGTTTTCAATTTTCCAACTCCAGAGGCCGTGGAAGGCAGTCTTTTGGCAGGGGAAGGCAAGGCAACAAATCACAATGTCAACTTTGTGGCAGATATGGCCCACACAGCTATTAAATGCTATCATAGGTTTGATCCTTCCTATCAAGAAGAACCATCACAGCAACAGCCCAATACCACTATATCTGGCACTGCCATGAGTAGTGAATTTAATTCTGGTGAAGATAAGAATACAACAATGATCGTTGTGCCAGAAACCTTCTATGACCCAGCTTGGTACCCAGATTCAGGTGCTAGCAATCATGTCACTCCTGAATCCTCCAATCTACAGAGCAAATCAACTGTCAATGGAGATTCCAAGCTTAAGGTGGCCAATGGTGCCTCTTCAAGCATCCAACATATTGGTAACTCTTTCTTTTTTACCTCTCATTATTCAAAACCTCTTCTTTTAAACAAACTATTACATGTTCCTGCCATATCCAAGAATCTTATTAGTGTTTCACAGTTTGCTAAAGATAATCATGTATTTTTTGAGTTTCATGCTAATCACTGTTTTGTGAAATCTTAGGCAACTAAGCAAATAATCTTGGAAGGCAAGCTTAGACATGGCTTATATGCTCCAAAAAGGCAGATTCAGTTTCCATTTGTAATCCTCCAAATAAACAGTGTCACAGTATTACTAGGTCTAATTCAGTTTTCTTTGATACATGGCATGCTAGATTAGGACATGCTTCTACTAAAATTGTTGCAGGTGTCTTGAAACAATGTACTATTCCCTTTACCTTTAATAAAATTGACTCTGTATGCAAGGCTTGCTGTCTAGGTAAGTCACATAAATTACCTTTCCATGATTCCACTACTACTTATGATGCACCTCTTCAAATGATCTACTCTGATGTTTGGGGCCCTTCACCTATCCCCTCTACCAATGGTAGTAGGGATTATATCATTTACATGGATGCTTGCACCAAATTCACTTGGTTTTATTTACTGCAAACAAAGTCTCAAGCCTTTACTACTTTTGTTCACTTCAAGAAAATGGCTGAAAACCAATTTAACACAAGATTAAGTCTTTTCAATCTGATGGGGGCACAGAATACATTCCCTTCACAAAATACTTAACTAGTTTTGGCATCAATCATAGGTTCAGCTGTCCTTATACCGCAGAACAGAATGGTTCTGTAGAGAGGAAACATAGGCACATAACAGAAATGGGATTAACTCTTCTAGCTAATGCATCTATGCCCTTAAAATTTTGGAGTGAGGCGTTTCACACTGCAGTTTATCTTATTAATAGGCTGCGTACTCCTATTCTTCATAATAAAAGTCCTTTTGAGATTTTATATCACAAACAACCTAGCTATCACATTCCTAGGAGTTTTGGTTGTGCTTGTTATCCACATCTTAGGGCCATGCTCATAAACTTGATTTTCATTCTGCACAATGTGTCTTCATTGGTTATAGTTCAATACATAAAGGATATTTGTGCCTTTCTTCTACTGGAAAAACTTACGTTTCAAGACATGTGCGATTTGATGAACTGTTTTTTCCTTTTAAGTCAAATCCTGAATTTTCTGATACAACTACTTCTTCTTCCAAATCTCCTAATAATGCTTCACCTCCTAGCATTCCCATTATTTCTACTGATTTACCTACTGTTGATCCTGCTGTCAACACTTCTCACTTTGGTTCTATCTACCAGTTTTAATATATATGGATAACAATGATTTAGTTGAATGTATGTGATTTGAAAAAAAAAAAAAATTTGTGTTGAGGAGCTCTTTTATTAAATTCATTTGGATTTGTTTCCTTTGTTTGCCAACCTTTTTTTTGTTTATTGTTTTCACTTGGACATGGGAATTTAATGGCAAGTTTTAACACCAGTTTTTCCAACAGGGACACACCCTGATGTTATTAGGAGCTTCCACATGGTAGATAGGGATCGAAAGGTTTCATTTATGAGAAGGAATTGCAGTAAGCTCTTTCTTATGGCTTTCACACAACTTCAATCTCAGGACTATTCGTCTTCTTATGTCCATTTTCAGGCATCCATACGAACCTCTCAGAATTGGTATGTATTCTCATTGGGTATATATAAGGATCCAGTTATTCATCAGAAGTTTGAATTTTTTTTGAGTTATTTAATTTTATTAATACAATTGCCAACTGCTTCTGTTCTGACGGGGTCAAAGGAATTTGTAGCACCTGGAACTGCCTTGGTCAATGGCAAGTAAGCCTTTTGCATTTTCTTTTTGTGATACAATTAATTTTTGTGAATCTATATAACTAGCTTGCAAATAAGCCACATGGGCAAGAACATAAAGTAAGAATTGAGATGCTAAAAGACTTTTGGTGTGTGTTCAGGTGAATTGTTCCATGGTGATACAGAGATTCACTAAGATAAATTGATAAATTAAAATGTATTGCCAGGCTGCCACCATTATTCTTTTATGGTTGTTTTGATGTAAGTAGTGGTTGTTGTCATTCAAAATGTTGTGGCTGAACTTCTTTGTTCTTCCACTCACATATAGTTGTTACTAATGCATGGTTTACATTTTGTAGCAGAAGAGTTTATTTGAGAAATGATCTTAAGGTAAAAGCTTTTTGAATGTACCATGTAGTTATCCTGCTTATGCTAACTATGTGGCTTTATTATTAGAACAAATTGTAATACCACTCAATATTTTGTGCTATACGAATAAAGTATTTTTATTCGACACCAATTCTTATAAACATCTATTATTAGCAGTATTTGTTCTAAAAATGAAGACATTTACTGAGTTTTCCTAAAGGACATATTAGCATATATATGTCAATGATGATTTCCTTTTGTCTTCTCTTGGTATCATAATTTGTTCTATTTTACTTTATGAAGCTGTGATTTGATTATTAGATTTTGAATAGCAAGGAATAGGAAATTTCTCTCTCTCAGTGTGTGTGTGTATATATACATGTGTAGACAAGTTTGCAAATAAGTTTAGTTGCTTGAAATAAGTTCCAAGTATGCAGAGGTTTAGTTACTTGAAATAAGTACCTTGCCAAGCTTTTAGAATAATAGTTTTAAGACAATTAAATAAAATCTCAAAATAAAACCATACCAGCCAGTTACAAGTGCAACACAAAATTGGTTATTTGTTTTGTGTGACTAGATTTGCTATTGTTAACCGTTTCCAGTGAATAACTCATTTGTGTGTGCATGGCCGCCATTAGTATGATATGAATTGGCTATAACTCTTTATTTATAATGCAAATGTAGTAAAATTTTATTGTTAGATGAGCTTTTGTTTCTATCTTTCACTGTTCAAGGAGTTCAAGAAATATGAGATGCAATACTAGATAATTAAGATAGTGCTTGACTATGATTTACTGCCTCTCTTGATGCTGCACTGCTTAAGTGTCTGACTACTTAATACTTACTAATGCTAATGGCACCTATCTGACAGAGTTAATGATCATAATAGAAACATTTTAGTGCAATTGTAATCTAGGGGGCATATAGCAAATCTAAAGCTATTTTTTTTTTTAATCTTTTTAGCTTATGCAAAAAAATTGCAGGATGTTTCGTTTATGTGCAAATGAAAAGACAAGTACTTATTTCCTGATTGTTGGCAGATTTACTCAGCAGAACATACTGAGGGTTTATCCAAAAGGTACTCCCATTATGTCATCAAATTATAACCCATTAATTGGATGGATGCATGGACCTCAAATGGTTGCATTTAACATGCAGGTTTCTATTTCTTCCTTCTCCATCCCCACCCCCTTTTTATTTTCCTCATAGAACCTTCTCTTTTCGGTATTTGGGGATTTCTTGAGGTGTGGAAGGAACTTGGTAAGCCTCAAGCTACTAACAAGATTAACGAGATCGTGATAGATGTCCACTAATTAATCAGTTTTCATTTGGTAACCTTCTCTTTATGCGTAACCTACTATTTAGATGCCAAAAAATTGCTTTTGAATCTGACTTTTCATGTTAGGACCAAGAGATATCATCAAGATCACAATTGCTGAGGGATGCACCGTTGATACTCAAGGAGATAAAGAAAGCATCAAATGCATTGAAGTTGTTATTCGAAGAAGAGTAAGCACGGTAACTTGCAGATATCACAATTAATGACTAACACTAATATCAGAACACTTTCTCTCAAGTTGGAGAGAGTGCAAATCTTTCAGAACTACGTTGAGTCTTCTGACATTTGTGATTAGAAATTAGAAACTCTTTGTCTTAAACTTGACTTCTGATATATTTGCTGAGACCACTGGGGTTACTATCCCTGTTAGATGAAGAGTCCACTTTCTCGAATGGCGCAAATTTAACATTTGCTACCAAGCTTAAACAACATTTGAATTCTAATTCATATTTCTTCCTACAAATTTTTTATTTTTTATCCGTTTCATTTTTATTTTTTTATTTTACTTATTTTGTAAAGTAGCATAGATAGATTCTTATGCAAGTTGAAATTTGAAAATATGTAATATGTTTTTTTATCAAATAGAAGTTCCTGCAGCTGAAGGATTATATTTAATGTTATGTTAGTACTCCTGGTATTCTTATGCATGCTTGGGATTATGCATGCTCAGGATTTTGGGTGCAATCTATCCTGATATTTTTATGCATGCTCAAGATTATTTTAATGTTAGTACACTTGGATGTGCTCTAGTTCAATTGGAAATTCAAAGAAAAGATTGAAGATCCATGTCCTTACCACTATGCTATCTTTTCTGATAATGTACCGATTCAAATGGCATTCCAAAGCTGTGCTTCTGCTTGAGAACAGTTCAAGATGATGAATGACTGCTTCGGAAGATCTTTACTTTGGCCGTTGCCTACCTTTAAGGTTCAGCTTGAATGTCTGTTAATTGGTAAAGATTGAGTGGTATTACAATTTTTGTGGGTGGAAGTATGCCATTTATTTTTAGCTACTAGATTGCTTAATTTGGGACTTATGAACTGATTAAAATAGACCTTACTATAAATGATTTTAGAACTTTATAGGAAAGCATAATTTGTATGCATGCATGGATGAGTGTGCTTTGCACATACTGTTTTTAAAGAAGGTGCATTTTTGTTGAGTCTTTTCATTACTTACTCAAGTTTTCAACTTTTGTCAGTAACATGTTTGATGAGCTTATTATATTGAAAATGCATATTCTTTTCAGTGATTGATCAGAGGTATTGTTTGTGGATGTTGATAAATTTTGTACTGGAAGGTGGGTAAGCCATTGCATATATGTTTGATCATTATTTCTTCTCTCTCATTTTGGTGACTTTCTTGGGTCTGTAGGTGAAGATGTAGTAGTTTCAAAAGTTGGCTTCAGAAAGATTGTTCAAACATATAGAGGTGGAAGAATGACTTTGGAAATGCTTTGGTCCATGAACTAAAAAATACACTTTTAATGTCAACATCATCTTGCTTCTAGCTTTAACGTTTTGGTTAAACTATGATTATGCAGTTACTATCAAGCAATTATTGTAGAATTAGAATGTTGAAACATTTCATTATGTAAATTAGTACAATAGGAAAAATCTTTATTGTACGGAAAATATAGACTTAGCTATTTGGTGTGTCCCCTTAAGAGTACTGTTTTATTCAATATAACATTCTTCTAGTTTATTTTTTGCTAATTTTCCCAGTTAAGGACTTTTTGGTCTTTTTTCTCCCGATCTTCATATTTTTAATTGCTATATAAATGACATCTATAATTGCATTGCTTTTGTCTGTTATGAAGAATATGGGGCATTAACAAATGTTCAAGAAACTATTAATTTTGATAATTTTGGCTAACTTAGCTAATTATTTGTACACAATAATTCATCTAACTTTACAATATCATACATTTGCCGTGCGTTGCACCGGTGAGAATACTAGTGCTATTACAAGACCAACATTATAGGCCATGCACACATTCTGCCTTAATTAGGAATGGCGCCTGGGTCAGTAATGCAGTGCTTTAATGCTTTCCACCTATTTGAATATATTCAATCGATTGTGAGTTGTCAATCTATTGACATCGGGGAAAAATGAACAACTGGTATTTTCTTAAATTCAGCTCTTTCCTTATTTAATTCCTAACGTTCAGAACTTCTTAGTCTATAAAAGGGGTTTGGAGCATGAAAATGGAAAAAGAACATTTAACAAAATTTATAATTTATAATACTTTGAGCCAAATTTGGTGAGAAACTTCATCATACTAATAGGTTCAATTTGTATTATTTGCGTTATCTAGAGTGTTTCAAATTCTTCGACTCTTGTATCAAATCTGAAATAGGGTGAGGTATCTCTAGGTTGGGGTAAGGTATCCTCTGTTTAGAAGGTGAGATATCCTTTTTTTGTAAAAGGGTGAGGCATCCTTTTGTGTACACCTTTAGGCTCAGAAGTGCGGGTGAGGCATCCCAAATGTACGAAGGAGAGTGCTAGAGGTTATTGAGGCTCTTACACATGAGTGATGCATTCCAAACGACGTGTCTAGAGTGCCCTGTGTTGTAACTTGTTTTTCAAACGCTTTGGAAGCTTGACATTAGTGAAAATCCCAGAAACATATTCTGGGGACTGGACGTAGGTTACCAATGATGGCTAGCTGAACCAGGATAAAACTGGTTTGCATTGCTCTTCTCCTATCTCTTTATAATTATTCTTGCTATTTTGATTATTATTATTTGTATGCGTTTTAAGTTTCAATAGAGAAATCGCTTTAAATCTAGAAAATTTTATAAACTAAATTCACCCCCATCTTGGGTAATGGTTGTCTGGGCCAACACTTTTAAATTAAGTTATTTAGTGTTTGGATACATACTTGAAGAAACGCTTTTAAAATCTATAAACTTAAGAAAAGAAGATGGAGGGATTGATTTTGATGTAATTTCAAATTATCATGGGGATATAATTATTCTATAAAATATGAAAACAACTTTTCGTATAAGCTTCTAAACAAAGTTTTTGAATAACTTAAAAAAATTGGCTTTTCAAAATTAGCCAAAAAGCTTACCTAAAAACTGTTCTTTTACATAAAAACATTTATATCAACAGAGATACTCTAATAAGCTATAAATTGTACTATCCAAACGGAATTTAAACATCGATTCATTAAACGCTAGAATAAGTACACTTTTTGACTCATTTCATTTTCAGGTTAGGTTCACCAAAGATCATAAGAAAAAATCAAGATTTCTCATTGCGTTCAAAATATAATTTTTTTCTTCACGAATGAAAAAAATATATTACCCAAATGAAAATTTAAAAAATAATGTTGCCCACTTTAGGCTAAAATGAAAAGACATATTAAAAAAGTATCCTATAAAAGTGATTCTCCATAAATTTTTTTGACAAAAATGATTATGTAAAATCAGAAACTAGTTTGTGCTTGCCTAGAAGTTTGAAAAGTGGTTTCCATCTGTTAGGGTATAACATTGAAAAACAGAATTTTCTTCTTTTGAAATTACAATAAAAGACATAAAAACACTTTCCAATAAACATATTTACATAAAAAATGTATTTTTCAACATTTTAAAAATTAATAATATAATGTATAATTATTATATTCATAATATTTACATCAAAATAATTTAATTAATAAGGATATTTGTGATTATTTTGTAACATTTAAAAGGATATTTTTGTCAATAAATTATAAAGTGATTGTTTCTCTTCTTTGAAAAATAAACTTATTCCCATAAGCTAGAAAAATCAACTTCTTCTAAAACAGTTTCTTTAAGAATTAATTTTTCCAAAAAGGCTAATCAAACAAGCTTAAAAATGTCATAATTACTTTTTTAATTTATTTTAAAAAATCCCTAAACAAAGGGCTTTGACCAATCACAAAATTATATCGGTTTAAATGAGATTTTAGTTCTTGTAGAATTTTCTCATTTAGATTTGGTTTTTATAAATTTTTAACTGTTAGTTTTAACATTTTTATTTATTTAAATTTTGATCTTTTAAAAATTAATATTTTAATAAATAAAACTTTTTAGAATTAACTTGTAAAATAAATAAGAACTAATACTTCAATAACTAAAAAAAATATAGTTACTAAAGGCCAAATTAATTGGGGAACTAATTTATGAACTACAGAATTAAAACTTTTTTTTTTTATTCGGAACTCACCGTAATTAGAGGTTTTGGCTCCCCAGTGTGTTCACCTGGTTGTTTCCACCATTTCGATCCTTTAAATCGGCTATGAGACTAATTCCTGATTCAGCAGCGACGGACTTCCAATTTGTTTCACATGGATTTGGATTGCCTCCTAAATGGACGACTCCAGGAATCAAAAATAATATCAAGTATCAATCAGTTAACCAAACACAAATTACTATAGGTTGGTTTTTAAATAAATATAATAAAAATTAAATATTTTAATAATATAATAATTTATGATTATTTTATCATATAAAAAAATTTGAGAGTCACTCGTATCAATTAAAGAAAAAAATAAACTCAAATAAATAAATAGGCATATTTAATAAAAAAAATAAATAAGGTTAAATTAATTATGTGATCATTATAGGTAATAATGATTTTCAATTTAGTCATATACGTAGAAACTTTTCAAATCAATCTCTATATGTATTATTATTTTTAATTTGGTTCTTATCATTTATTAGTGTTATAACTTCGTTTGTTGGAGTTAAAATATAAGAATCAAATTGAAAATGATTGTCACGTATACATATAGGGATCGAATTCAACAAAAAAAAAAAATTTAAATCAATTCCTATACGTGACAATCATTTTCACTTTAATTCTTGTCATATAATAATATTATAATATCAATAAAAGATAATGATCAAATTAAATATATATATGTGTGTGTGTGTGTGTGTGTGTGTGTGTGTGTGTGGAGTGATTTGAAAAGTTACTCAATCCAAAATCAGGATCATATATAACATATATAGACCAAAGTATTTGTTTAACCAATAAATAAACAAATAAATAAATAAATAGGGATAACCTTTTGTTGCCCAGGTTCGCAAGGAGTGGATAGAGAGGAACAAGACGAGAAGAACAAAGAAGAAGCAGACCAGACCATAGCAGAAGTAATAGTTTCTTTCCTCGTTCAAGTCACGCTATGCTTCGGAGTTTCCCCTTTTTTTTTTCTGTCTTTTTTTTTTTCTCTTATATAGATTTTGTTTTGTGAGTTGATGTGCTTGCACTTTGGGGTTTGTGAATTTTTTGATGCTACGAATATGTGTTATGCCTAGAATTGAGTCTCCCTCTTTTGGGCAAAGGATCTTATTCATTGAAGAGATGAAGAGTGTTGGGAGAAAATTCTGTGGTGTCTTATGTGATTTGTATTCTCATTAACTATGGTTTTGATGCTAGAGATTGGGTTGGTTGAATGTGCTGTAGCATTTAAGAGAGAACTAGCTTCATGTATTTTTTGTTAGTTTTAATGAGTTTGTTAAGAGATTGAGCCTTGACGCATTGCTGCCTTGTGACGTTAAGGTTATGGGTTCAAATCCTGTGAATAGTTTCTTAGTTTGCGGGGGTAAGGTTGCGTACATTTACCCTTTTCAGACCCCACTAGGTTGAGCCTCGTGCATTGGGCTGCCATTTTTTTTTATGAGTTTGTTGTCTCAGGCGAACTAACTCAACAGGATTACTTGGAGATTTTGTTTTACTAATTGGATTGTGAAAAGAATTGAACAGGATTCGGAGGTGGAAATGCCATATCATCAATAAAGGGTTAAATGGATGATGGGTTAAAGTATTTGAACTGTTTCAAGGGGAATGTGCAAGTAGCAGGGATTTTATTGGCATTTGGGCTTGGTTATTTCAATTCAATTTCGAACTTATTTGAATCCGTACTTGATAAATGTTGTTTGTCTCTATAATGATTATTTTCCTCTTTTTACTACAAGCTTCTCGACTGTTTGAGTTGCCAACTTGTTAAGGGTGGTTGCATTTTTGTTTGGAAATTGTTAAAGAAAAAAATGCTTGAGATATGTCATTATGGATCTTGTTTTACGGTTCAGAAAGTGTTGTGGTAGTACTGTAGTAGGTGGTATTTTAAATGAGTTACTTACTCGTCCATGTAATATTTCAGCTGAAGCAATCTGATTTGAAGCCTGATTATATGAAATATTAGAGTGTAATGTTTGAATTTTGGGGTAGCTGATCTATTTGACAAAAATGAATACCGCTCAAGTTACTGTATGTCAGCCTGGGATACTTGTGAAAAATATATCTCAGTTGCGCCAGCTTCACTCTAAACCATGTGTTTTGCCAATGAGCACTAATCCTTGCTCTAGCATATCGCCGAGCTCAAGAGGAAAACCTTCATTTGGCTTGAAATGTTGGCCCATTTCTAAATCTCGTGAACCTCTTCATATTTGCTTGGCTGGTGGAAAAGGAATGATGGAAAATAATGATGAGGTAATGCACCTTCTTTTGAGTTACAATTTAATATGCTATTCTTTTATAAATGTTTATGGTAAGCTTGCTTATAATGCTTTTATGAAATGAATGATGGAGTGTAATGTATGAAATATAGGGTACCTTATCTTTTTGACAATGATAAACAGACCCCACTCAAGTTACTGAACCTGGGATTTATGTCAAATATATCTCAATTGCACCATCTTCCTTTTCAATTATGTATATTTAGAAGGGAGATGATGCTACTGAAATATATTGCCGCTTTTCAAAGACCAAATTAAATTGGGCTAAAATACACAACATTCCTTTCAATATAGATTGCACTGCTTTACCCCTTGAATTTTTTGTTATAGCATTTTACCCCCTTAAAGCTACAAAAATTAATCTTTTTGTTTTGCTTGTTTATCTCTTGAACTCAGTTCTTTGCTCGTTTTGGTTGAAGCTCTTGAGTTATTAGGAGTTGAATCATGGATTAACAGTCAGAAAAATGTGCTATTTTAGTTAAAGAAGCATGTGTTCTGAGGTACATAACATGAACCTAAGCTGCTGCCTGCAGGAATCATTGTGCGTTTTACCAAAATATGCTTAGCTGTAGGCCTAACAGTTAGAGTAGAATAGAAGCAGCACTTTTCTTTTCAAGGCCACTCAACTACTCAAGCACGAAGGATTATATCATGAATCTCTGAGAAGTAGATGAGAATTAGTCTTTTAGTTATATATATTTTGGTTTTCATATTCCTACATTTTACTAAACATTATAAATGTAAATATGTAATCAGATTTCCCCATGGAAATCTCTTGAGAAAGCTGTGGAAAAATTTAAGGGACAATCAATAGAGGATGTACTACGACAGCAAATTAACAAAGGAGAATACTTTGAAGGTGGGGGTAGCGGAGCAAAGCCACCAGGAGGTGGCGGTGGCGGTGGCGGCGGAGGCAGTCCTGATGGTCCTGGTGGATCAGAAGATGAAAGCTTTGCTGAGATGTTTGATGAAAATCTCCAAATGATTTTCGCAACTCTTGGCTTTATATTTCTGGTACACTCTCTTTCTCTCTCCATGTGTACTGTGTACAAATAAGTTATCTTGGTTCGCTCAGAACTTTTAAGCATTCATTATTTTGTCTGTGAACCTGTGAATTGTGAAAAGTGAAAGGTTTAAGTCGAAGGAGCTAAGCAAAATATGGTAGTAATTGTATGAGGCTGTTGAGCTTGGAATATGTTCATATGCACATTCTGGAGAGGGAAAAGTCACATTAGACATTATTAATTATTAACAGAGTTTATAGGACACATGTCATTCCTCATTTCTTGACATACAAGCTCTACATTCTTTCCAGTACATCTATATCCTCACTGGGGAGGAAATTACAAAGCTAGCTAGAGACTATATCAAGTATCTATTTGGCGGAAATCGGAGTGTTCGACTGAAGAATGCCATGTACGAAATGGGACTACTCTACAGTAGCATGACAGAGACGGAAGAGGTTGATGAGTATTGGTTGGAGAAGGCCATTCTCGATACCCCAACTTGGTGGCATGACCCTGACTATTATGAAAAACTCGCTAGGGATTTCACTAAATCGAATTCAGATGAATCCATTAATGCAGATGAATCCTTTTCAAATTCAGATGATTCATTTTTCTAGACTTTGTATCATCCTGTTTCCTGTGTATTGCCCTTGCGTTTGTTTTTCGCTCAGGATTAATGGAGCCAGGACAGCAGTTAGGCTAAATTTATATGAACTGAAGTTGTTTCTGTATGAACATTTGGAGCCCATTATGATTGTTGCCAGATTCCCCCCCTGAAAACCACTTGTTTAATTACTTGCCCACATAAACTTTATAAATTGCATTACTTTGAGCAATTTGTATCACAAGGAGTATCCACACCTCCAAATGCTGGACAGAAAATTGTTTAACTTGATGAATGGGCAAAAGTTGACCCGTGATTTTTTCCTTTTATGCTAAGCACAAGCTTGAAAAAATTGAAATCACAACTTTAACTTATACCGGGGTTCAACATTTTGAATGCTTCTGAATTATCAATTACCATTATGTTCTGTGTATGTGTTTTTTTTTTTCTTTTTTTAATTTAAGCTAAGCAACATATTTTATGAAATTATCAACTTATTATTTGAAAGAGCTTTAACTCGAAGAGTTTAATTTTAATATATTATTTATATAAAGTTTTTACAACATCAATAAATCATATACTGCCATACATGTGACTTTTGAGATAATAGTTGAGTTAAATTGTTATTTGGTAGTACCAATTTTTTCTTTCTTATTTGGTTACATTTGATTATATATTGATTTAGAGGAAACAGCCATTTTGGTCATCCATGGATACAAGTATCATCAACTTGTTTCTCCAGTCATGTATATATTCCAAAATGGTACTTCATTGTCAATTTTTTTGGTATTGAAGGACCGATTTGGAGAAAATTTTGCTTGGGAAATGCCTAGCACATTATCTTTTAGGTGCATTCTATGGTGCACCTTCCCCAAAATGGTGTATGGTGCACATGAATGAATATGGTTCATTCATTATGCCACTTGGCATGAGTTGAAAATTCAACACATTAGAGTTGGTCAAATCAGTCAAATAGTTGCTCTTGATTTTTGTATTTGCACTATAGGTGTTTGTATTTGTGTATTTGCAAAAACAATATATTTATTATAACTTTTATTTTTGTTTCTTTTTATAATCAAAACTTAAAAGTAACAAAAAAGCTTCCATCTCAAAACTCAACCCCTGAACCTAAGAAGGTCTCCTCCATCTCCTTTTGGTCTCATCCGTCTCTCTCAACGTCATTCACCAGATTTGGAGGATGCAGTGATGAGCCGGAAACCCATGGAAAGTGATTGACCAAAAACATGAGAGGGTGACAAGGAGTGACCAAGTGGAAACCCATGGAAACCGACCGAAACATGAGAAGGTGACAAGAGATAAAACCCATGGAACCGAACGGCCAAAAACTCACGAATTTCTCTTGAACAAAGAAAGGAACTTTTGCGGAAAAAAAATGTCAATTTAGAATAAGCAATAAAAAAACAAAAAACAGATTTTCTATTGTTAAAATTGAAAATGGTTTGTGCAAATACAAACAACGTAGCACCTTAGGTGCAAATACTAACATCTTTGACCAAGTTTACAAGTTTGACTAATAAAATAAATAAGAAAAAGAAGACATGTCAAGTGGCATAATGAATGGATCACATTCATTCACTTTAATGTGCATTCATGCATCATTTTGGAGAAGGTACAACTTAGATAACACCTATCTTTTAGGCACAATCATCAAGTCATCATCTTTGCAATACAGTATATCTTGATATCCACTCAAACTCATATCAAAATACGATGTCTTGTACAGGTGTCTGGTAAAAAATATTTTTAAAAAAAAGGGTATTCACTTTTTGTTTTTCATATTTCTCATTGTGATTCTTGTATTATGTTAGTCAAATAATCCATCCTCAAAGCGTCATTAAAGAATTGAGTAGCACAGGTTTTGCGTGCGTAAAAAATAAATTGGAATTTTGTATTTTTAATTTGTTTGTCTTTTTTACATGCATTTTGTGATGTATGTTGTTCGTAACTCCAAAGCCCTCTAGAAGTTACCAAGACTTGCTAAAATCATTTAGAACCTTCTTTTTTTATGATAAACAAACTTACATGAAGATTTTCATGTTACCAATGAATTTATTTAACTGAATCAAAGAATAGACAAGAAAATTCTGAAGATTCGTTGCATACATTTGAATGAAATTGAAGTTTACTTAAAAAATTCTCAAAATCAATAGACTTATAGAGTCTTTGGTGCTGCGGTGAAAGTAGGGATGTCAATGGGTAGCAGGGTAGGGTATGGGTAGGGTACTATAATATCCGTCTTCATACCCGCGTTTTAAAAAAATGCCCGTATCCGGACCCATATCCG
Source organism: Ammopiptanthus mongolicus (assembly GCA_039655645.1). Lineage (NCBI taxonomy): Eukaryota > Viridiplantae > Streptophyta > Magnoliopsida > Fabales > Fabaceae > Ammopiptanthus > Ammopiptanthus mongolicus. The sequence goes on along the minus strand of CM077348.1, from coordinate 32,522,304 downwards.
CGTGGATAGCAACTGAAGTACCCGTACCCTTACCCATTGGATACATAAGTATCCATATCCGTACCCATTATCCACACTTTAATTAACTAAAAAATCAATAAATAAATAAAAAACATTATTAAAGTATAAAATATCATGATAGTATACAACAAAAAAGAACATTATTAAAGTCTTATGTTATGATCTATAGGACTAGGAAGAATAGGAACTGAGAAAGGTTAGGAACTCAAGTGATGAATAATTGAACGACGCTAGAAACTCACGAATAATAGGAAAGTAATAAGCTAACTTTCATTTCAATTCAATCAATATATATTTGCGCAATAAATTTTAGTAATTGAAACCCACATAATTTCACAGCACAACAAACCTATGAATTAGCATAGTTTTCGGCCATCAGCCACTCCAATATTGTCCAGACAATTAGTCCAATTACACAAGAAACAAGTTTATTTTGCATATGATAAATTTGAATGAAAAACATCATTCACACTGAGAAATTAGTTCCAGGATCACCAAAGAGATAACAAGTTTAATATAATATATATATATATATATATATATATATATATATATATATATATATATATATATATAAAATAATTAAAAAATATTAATATATAGATATGCGGGTATGAGACGGGGTGGGTACTAAGGTACCCGTATCCGCACCCATACCCATTAAATCTTACGGGTAATTATCCATCCCCACCCCCGTACCCATTGTGCTAGTAATTACCCTACCCATCATGAATAATTTTTGTGGGTATCCATCAGGTAAGATACCCATTGCCATCCCTAGGTGAAAGCATGAAAATCGTGTCCAGTTTGGTCCACCGTGAAAGGTAATGTCTGAAGCTTTCATGTTTTGAGAAAACAAAACTACTAAATTGCCACTCCTATCGTGATAATGCTCCATCGTGATGAAGCCACCGCAGAAACAAACCTGCACTTAATATTCTGTGAAAAAGTCACTTGGCTCAAATGCATATCACTCACAACACTCAGAAGCAACAGGGTCTTGGAACAACTTAATAAGCATACTTGCCTTAATTGCTGAAGTTTCACAAAAATTTGGAAGAAAAAAAAACAACTCGGAAGAATGGCAACTCAAAGAGAAGTAACTCAGAAGAGAAGAGTAACTCAGAAGTATCTAAACTTAAAATAAAAACAAAGTCTAAAAACAAAAGAGACATAATTCAGGCTACCGTTGGGAAAAGACATAATTCAAAGAAAAGTTGTTTGCCAAATAGAAGACAAGAAAATAGTAACTATAAATAGTGAACTGTTACAAGCTGCAATAGATAGCTTTTTAAAAAACTACAAATACCAAATGCTTTGAATCATAAGAGTATGATGCGCACTGTCATATTGCAAAACTTTGATCATCGTTTGAACTAGGGATTTCTTCCTTCTAACTTCAATTTCTCCTTGATAACTCACATCTGATCAATCTCTTGAGTGAGGAATTGTATATCACTAATTTGTAATTACTTAGATCACTCTTTGAGTGATAGTGAGATACCCCAAACTCATATATATGAATCTTTTATAGCCTGATCTGGTAATGATGATAATGACATTCTACCTTGGAGAAGCTAGGGTAGAAGAAATATATACTAATAGTAATCTAGCTTGGAGAAGTCAGGGTTGAAGTAAAAGTACTCGGTTGAATGCAAAATCCTGGATTCTGGGACTAGACATTAGCAAAGGTGGCTGAACTCCTAATCTTTGTGTGTCATCTTCCGAGTCTTCTCCTATATTTTGTGATATTTTCTTTTGGTTAAAATGTACATTTCATCCCTCTAGTTTACTACTATGGTGAAATTCATTCCCCTAACCTTTTTTAACGAAATTTGTCCTCACATTTTTCTAACATGGTAACGTTCGTCCCTCTGTCAATGGACCGTCTGAAAATTAATGGAATGTGGCTACGTGGCAAACGTTCTGCCAGGTGACATGTCCAACTGGAATTATTTATAATAAAATAATATTAAAATAATATTATTAATTAAATAATATATTAATAATTTGAAATAATAATATAAAAATTTTATACTCTACCTCTGTCAAACCCTAGTAGCCAAAGCCATGGCAACCTTTAATCAGTCGTGGCACTCCCACCGTCTTTGCACCTCATCAAGTGAATATCAATCAAACGCATCAAGAATCATCACAATGGATCCCTCATCTTCCATGGTGCTCCCACCGTCTCTACTCCTTGCCATGGCCGCTTTGCTCGAAGCCTCGTTTATGGCCATCTCTACCCTCTACATCCATCGTCGCATCGTTGACCACGTCCTCCATCGCCTCATTGAAATCCGCCATGCTAGCTCCAACTGTCGCCCGCCTCCGCCACGACAACAATGAAGAGCGCAACGTCGATGACAAAGACAGCGAAGAAAAGAAAATGGATACCGATACCAGAAACTATTCGTAACGTTTATAGAAGTCCATGATTGAGAACTTTCTACACAGCTATAGGATTTCATCACCAATGTCGAATGTGGTTTCCGCATCTGGTTGGTTCCAAGAGAACCTTAGGAATAGTGCCTCTTCGCTCGATAATATCTACATCGCCCTCCATTTTTTGTTCAAACATGCACTATAACTGTTCGAAGAAATTCCCCATCCACGTTGTGCATCGACTTCTTGCCAACATCAAGCTTTTGCTTTGACACTGTTTCATTATCTCCCATAGTGGCATCTGTAACACCCCAAAAACCCTATTTCTATTAAGTAGTCGTTTTCGTGAATAAATTGTTTTAAAAGTGTAATTTGGCTAAATTACAAGTAATATTATATACTTATAGATAATAATTCTTTCGAATTCAAATTAAGAACTCATAAATCATAAAACTTTTGCTTGAGCCTGTATATGTTGTTTTGGAGTAGAGTCGGTAAATATATTATTATTTTAATGGGGGCCGCTAAGTTTTGAGTTTTCGGGCCTGGGGCCTGGAGATATTCTGGCCCAGAGCCGGGAGTATATCATAACTACTTTTCATGTTTCCCTAAGCTTTATTAACCCTTGGTTAATAACCTTTCAACATTACCATTTATGAAAAAGCAATTTAACCATTTATGGTTAATCTTGCTTCGTTTTAATGTGAGATCAACAACTGTCCATCTCTATAATTCTAAGCCTTTGGATCACTTACACACCCAAACCTATTTTAATATAGCATTTGGAATTAATTTTTTGCCTAATTCACTATGGTCTCACGACCATTTGGTGTTAAAACACCAAAATTGCTTCATTTTTCTCACTTAGTGAATCAAAGCACATTTCTTCAAGAACATTCAACATTAATTTTCTGTCTTCTCTTTCTTCACTCAACCTCACGACCTCTCTCTAGATCACCATCCAAATTTCTTTTTGAACTTCTAAAACCATACATCATCTAGTCTTGATCTCCTTTACATATTTGGTGAAGGAAGTTTTTCATTTGGAGCAAGTTGGTTCTTGACCTTCAAGAACATCATCTTCATCTTCAAAGTGTTCTTCATTGAGTAAGTTCTGAAACTCATTTTCTCTTTATTTCCTTTCATAAAATCATGAAACAACCTTTCCAAGTTCATGATTTTGCAAAACTTTGTTTCAAACCTTGTTCTTTTTGACTTAGTAGGTTCGGCCTCCTTATTGTTTTGGTGCTTGGAGTTGAGCTCGTCAAAAGAGAACTTCATTTAAGGTAACGAGAGAGTAAACCACATCACACCATAATGGTGGAATGTGAAAATTTGTGTTTGGTTTGGAAAAAAACCTAAACCAAGGGTTTTCTACTTTCATTATTTGGTTTTTTTATGAGAACATTGATGTAATATTTATTGGTTGCTTGATTTGTGTTCAATGATTTATTTGTTTGGTTGAAAATGATTTTTACTTGTTGAAAAACTATTACTTTGATCTGTGGATCAAAGTAAGGATTTTATGCTTGGTTGTTTAAAGTACTTGTTTAATATGATTATTGATGTTGTATGACCATTTTGAGCTATTATGATTTGTATTGGTAAATCAAAATCTTCACTAACCCTAAATATGGTTCGGCCATGACACAAATAAAACGGAAGTTCAACTTCAATTTTTGAAACTTAAGTGATTTAGAGACCTTAATTTAATTAATGAGCAATGAACCAAAGTAAAACAAGAAACATTTTTGGTACTTATTTAGGTTGGGTATATTCAGGCAAATGGTGTTTTAAAATGATGGGAAAGTATTTTGATCTTAACTTATGCTTTTATTGGATTGAATGATGTTTTAGAAATCAAAAGAACAAGTGTTTTCAAGAACAAACAACTTTGAGAAAATGACAGGGCATTCAACCTCTATAGGGTTTTTAACCAAAAACCAATCTTTGATTTTCAATACAACACTTAAAACGTTAAAATGAGGTTTTGAATCACTTCGATTAAATGGTTGATAATGAAGAAAATTCCATCTTTTCACACTTAAAGGTAATACAGTTTTGAAGAAGATTTTAATAGAAAACCTTTTCCAAATTGTTTACAATACTTAACATTTGATTAAGTATAAATGAGTGAAGTTAAAATAATTTCAACGTAAGAAGATTTTATTTCTTAAGTTAAGGCAGAAGAGTTTTTGAAATTCCATCTTCTGATTTGAGTATAACTAAAGTTTATAAATTGATTTGGAACAATGTTTTCAAAAGGTAAGACTTTGGCAAAAAAAAAAAGTACTAAGGCAATTTGCCAAAGTATAATGAAAATGAGTTTATGCACTCATCTATTTTCAGCTAAAGAATTTATACACTCAAAATTAGTATTTGAATGAAATAAGTTACTAGTAAAGGAAAAGAAAAGTCCAACCTTGTTATACTTAAGGTGTGATTCGCATGGGCATATTTTATTGAAAAGATTAACTTTCTATGTTGTCATAAATTTTTAATATACTTATGGTAAAGTTTTATAAAATTAAAGATGTTTTCAATTTAAAGAAATTTGAGTTTTACAATAAAAAGACAAAGGAGTTTTAAACTCAAAACTAAGGATTTTTCCTAAGTTAAAACCCTAAGTTAAATAATTAAATTAAAATGAAAGAAAGAAATAAGAAAATGTGATTTCTGGTGAAACAAGACCGTATACCATACTATGGATGATTCATTCATCAATGGATTCATAAGACTTAAATGAATCAAGATTTGTTTAGTTACTTAAGAAACAAGTAACATGTAGCTTAGAAAGGATCTAAGAGATAAATGATTGCATTTCTCAATCCTTCGTCATAATGCACTTAGGATTTGAAGAATAATATCATAAGACGCGAACAAAAACACAATACTTTTTGTTTTAAAATAGTAGTTCAATGACAGGCCGGTGAGTCGGACCCGAGAACATCGTCTATCTGTATAGTCTTGTGATTGTTCGATCCCGGAAGGATCACGAGATTTATCCGATGGATAAAAGATTTTAATACACTTTAATCATGTAAGAACTCTTTATGAAAAGATTCCCGTGGAATCCCAAATTTTATTTGGTGAATAAATATTAAAACATGATATCTGCATAAGCCTTATAACTGTAAGATTCTTGTGGAATCACGAAGTTTATCCGGTGCATAAAAAATTATCGCATTTTACATTACTGCTATAGGAATTTTCATTTGATAAGTCAGTCAAGACCTTGAGCCTAGGAATTGAGCTTACACCTTAATGCGAGTTACAATGACGATCGGTTTGACCTTGTAGTTGTCGGGGTTAAAAATACTCATATGTGACCAGTTGGTAGCTCTTTTGTGCCATGGTGATCCAAGCAATACATAGATATCCTCTACTAGATGTCGTGTTATTCAAGGTTGGTGTAGCGTGTTCCAGTAAAGCCAGATCTATGCACGTTACAAATGTTGTAGCATTAGCCTATGGCTGGCGCTATCAGGAACATGTCCTCTCAATCATTCTCTCCGAACACATTTAGCTCTATGGAGTAGAGGTCTGAGTCATACCCATTCGCATATTAAATGCATCATGTTTATCATGCTATGTGACTTAGATCTGCGATGCTGTTTACCTTGTTTAAATGTAATACTGTTTACATGGTGATTTTTGAAAGCGTCTTTATTGATGTTATATATATATGTGTGTGTGTGTGTGTGTGTGTGTGTGTGTGTGTGTGTGTGGTGTTGTTTTCACATCTACCATATGCTTGTGTTGATGTTGGGAATCTCACCTCATTACTTTGTTTTGCATTGTTGTGTGCCTTTATGTTCGTCTTCCAAGAAGGTCGTGATGTCGAGGCTTCACCCAGCATTACGAGTGCACCTCTATGTTGAGTTTTCCGATGGTTCCGGCATTTGGACATCTAGCCATGAGGGACGAATAGTAAAGTGCATGGGAAGAGTCACACTCACCATCCACATGTGTCCTAGAGGAAGAGTTCTTAACCACTTCACCTTTTGTCTTCATGTTGTCTGTCGTCAGGGTTGTGGTTGTAAGTGGAATACTAGGTGGCCCCTTCCACCGGTGCGTTCAATGGCTTCTCCCTCTCATAAGGAAAGGCCGCTTGTTAGCAGATTTGCAGTTGAGGCAACTCCTGCGGTGTCTTTCGTGAAGACTATAACACCCCGTTTTTCCGTTATATGTGTTTTAGGTGTTTATACATATTTTATATGTCGATTATGTTAATATGTGTTAGTCTTGGCTTATATATGTTTATATGTGCTTGTTATGATGTCTAAGTTCATTTTTGGGGTAGTTGAGCCTTTAGAAAGAGTCAACCCATTCGAGTCCAAGTAACATGTTTCACGGTTTAGGCCGTATCTTGAGTTCTGGATGTCCGATTGAGGTGATCTTGGATGTGTTGGAAAGCTTAAAGAATTATCTACAAGTTTTATTTCAGGTTTCAGAGCCTATTTCGGCTCCTATACATTCGCCTCACGAATGGTAGCTCGCCTCACGAATCAGCGCGGCAGAAGTTACGTTTTGGGCTTCTATTTTAGCCCGTTGCACCCCAATCCTTTATAAGAACCTTAACCTTCGACCTAAACCTATATTCCAAATCTAAATGCACTTAGATACTTCCTCCCTCTCTCCAAACAAGGATTTTTAAACCCTTCCTAAAGATTCTTGAAGGAGATTGCACCCTTTGTTCATCGTTCTTCATTGTCTTCGCTTGAAGAGCATCATTGTCGTCACAAGCCCTTTTTCTCGCCGCTGTTCTTGAACCTTTTGGAGCTGTGATCGTGATATCAAGCGTCGTGGGACCAAGCGTTCGTGAGGCGCAACATTTTTTCGGACCTTTTTCACTTCCTTTTGTTCATTACAATCGTCATACCAGGTATGGGGGAGAAAATAGATCATGAGTATGTGGGCTTTGGGAAAGGTTAAGATGAAGGGGTTAACCCATGATATATAAGTATGTATACCATGAGTATGTCTATATGAATGTTATGAATTCCTAACAGTGTTGTTTGTGATTAAGCATGATACATGGGTTGTTCTTGAAATTTGTTTAAGGTTATGGTATGTGATGTTATGTCATTAAATGTTATGGTATGTTGATGCGATATGGATTATGATGTGTTTTGTAACACCTCATTTTCTTGTTTAAGGTGTGGGACATTAATTAAGCATGTTTAAGGGCTTAATTATGTTCCTTATGTGTTGAGGAAACCATGGCTCAAATTTGGGACAATTTGGCATTGGAACGAGTCCAGAAAGTGAAAAAACGTGAAAGAATGGGTCTGATCGGCATCCAACGTTTAGACGTGGAGAAACCCCACGCTCAAACGTTGTCCGTTGACGCTCGAGTGTGGGTAGTTGCACGTCAAAGCGTGGAGGGTGTACGCGTGGAGATACACGTGTCAGTGCGCATGCGACACGTGATAGCTAGAGACGTGGCGATCAGTGTGCCACGCTCAAGCGTGGAAAAGCCTCACGCTTAAGCATGGGAACGCTAGAGGATCCCAGTGATGCACGCTTCAGCGTGCACAATAACTCACCAAAACTCTTAAGTTTTCTTTTCTTCTTACTTTGCACGAAATGCTTGTGTTTCTCCAGAACCAGAGAGCTTAGAGAGAGAGAGAGAAAGAAAGATAATCCTAGAAAGAGAAAGTTAAACCCAGGGAAGATCGAGGCACCGGATCGTGATTTTGACTACAACACTGTGATCAGGGCTTCGAGTACTACAAGTTCCACTATTTGGTTTCTCGATTTCTTGAAGGTAAGATCGAATCTCTAGCACGTCGACTTTTACGTTCATCGTGTTCTTCGAGCTTTTCCCTTGAATCTTTCTAGGTTTTGGTATTGCCCGAGGGTTAACGATGTTGTTTACACGTTGTTCCCGTGATTATGGCAAAGTTCGAGGTCGTGTTGGTGCTAGCTTTGGAGTAAGAGGCTGAGGCTAGAGATTTGTGGTGGTGGCAGCTGCGTGGTGGTGGTTGTGGTGTTGTTGTGATCATGCTTGTGTTCGTGATCGCGCTCCCGCAAATTGTCAGGTGAGGAGAAAGAACTGTTATCATCGGGAAGGCAAGCGTAGTATAGAATGTATACTTGTGTAGGGGAACCTTAAACCCTAATAGAGGTTGAGCCCGTGGCAAAGTACCTAACCCTAGGTATAGGTATCTTTGGGGCTATTACCGCTAAGACGATACCCTAGGCCAGACGATGTTATTATTGAGGTTGATGTGTTGTGCATGCTAAATTGCTTATGTGATTACCTATTTATCTGTCTATGTAATGATGTATATGTTGGCATGCATGTTGCTATGATGTTGTTATCTTGTGATTGTTTGGATTGTTGATGAGAGATTGGTGAGGTTGAGGTGCTGTTGGGGTTGATACTGTCGTGGTTCTGACTGTGGAGCTGTGGCTCGTGGACGCAAGGCATCGTGATGATGTTAATGTTGATGTGGATGCAATGCATCGTGGTTGTGGCCGAGTGCTTAGGCGTGAGGTTCTGGTATCAACATGTGATGAATGTTTGCTGTATATCATAGCATGATGCTGTATCTTGTCCCAATGGGGCATGTCCAAATGGGGACGTGACTTGTACCACCTGTCCCAAAGCGGGATGTCCAACTGGGGACGATATGTGAAAATATGACGTGACGTGTACCACCTGTCCCAATGAGGGATGTCCAAATGGGGACGAGACGTGTACCACTTGTCCCAAAATGGGATGTCCAATTGGGGATGATATGAAATGATGTGATGTGATGTATTTGTCCCGACGGGGATGTCCAATTGGGGACGTGATGAAAACGGCCGACATGCATGTAGGGATTAGTATCCCTCGTAGAGGTTTGATCCTAGAGAACAATCTTTGAGATGGATGTGATGTATGACTCGAGAGACGGTTGTTTGAGTGTTGCATGTTTTCTATGTGTTGTATGCTACATGTATATGTGCTATACTATTGCCCCTCTGCCATGTTTGATGATACACATGTTTCTTATCTCCCTCTATCTATCTCTGTGTATGTTTATCGCTATTCGCGAGTAGACGACGAGCAACTGGAGGGTGATGGACTGGAGGCTGAAGGAACCTATTTGAAACACAAGAAGGGGGTTGAATTGTGTTTCTTACGTTTTTAAAACTTTTCGTAAGCAGATATATATATTTTCGCAAAGGTTGGACGATAAAACAACAACGGATGGGGAGACCGGATCCAAACACCAGTTGGACGCTTACTTAGAAGAATTATAATAAAAGAATAAGCGCCTTAAGGAAGCAATTCAATCCCGAAGAGTTAGTTAGAAGATAGACTAAAGCAATAATATAGGAAAGAAAAGTCCTCTCTACTTGAGAGCTTTCTCCACTATAACAAAAACCTTTTGTTACAAGTATTCAACACCTCTTCAGGCACACTAAGTATTCTTTTACAGACAAGCATCTTCAGGCTCAAGTATTCTTTCTACACAAGCCCCTTCATGTTCAAGTATTCTTTCTACACAAGCCTCTTCAGGCTCAACCAACTAAGGTTTAGAAAAGATTTGTTGTTCGCCCAACTCACTAAGAGTGAGAGTATGAAACTTCAGCTTAGAACTCTAAAGTAAAACTCTTCGCAGAGAGTGATATGAAAGTTAAATATCAGAGTAAGCTTGTAAGCTTAGATTTCTTTCGTGATAGCTTGTATATTTCTCAAGTTCAGTTGTGCATCACTAGTTTGCATCTTTAGGATGAGAGATATTTATAGCCTTTTTGTTTTGATCAACTTCAGTCTTCAACGGTTGGAAAAGAATCAGTTCTGATTGAGCATTAAATGCATTAGTCTGTTGAGTCTGATAGCTTATTGAGGCTTCTGATCAGCAAAGTAGACTATCAGGTTTGATAGCTTGAAATAGAACTGACATCTTTTCCTTGTACTCGAAAGTTGCCTTTTGTCTTTCTTTTTGGAGATAGTCAAAACCTTTTGTGTCAGGGACAGACTGGCTTCAGCTTTTGATGGTACGAAGATTACAAAGAATGTTTGTCCATAGGATACAAGCATTTACACATTGAATAATAAATTCATATATGTTTGCGTTGAAACATTTTAAAGCATACGTCGACTCACATATAATGTTGAGAGTTTATAGCCCATTCACAACGAGAATTACTTATTGGACGGGCTGTAAGTTTTTGGACTTATAATGTCTTTGGACTTAGATTTTCCTGCACACTTACGATAAAGCAATAGTCCACAATATAATCTTTGTTCTCTTAAATTAGACTTTTGTTAACATCAAAACTTAAGGGATGAATGGACCATAACCACTTTGGTTCCAACAATCTCCCCCTTTTTGATGATGACAAAACATACTAATTTGATTGAACAAATTTTTCTAGAGAGCTCAGAAGCTCCCCCTAAGACAAAGACTATTTAACAGATAAAGCACACTGAAAAGATATAGTCCAATAAACACAGTTGTAAGACGTAGACATATGTAAATGTAAGCAATGAATCAGACAGGCATAGACAAAATTCAAAAGATCTTAATCAAATTAATATTCAAGAGATCTTAATCAAATTAATATTCCTTTTCTCCCCCTTTTTGTCATCAGACAAAAGAGAGACTTAACCATCATCGTCAGTTAAATTTTTTTTAAGAAGGTGGAGGAGGAGGAGGTTTTGGAATAAAGTTCTGAAACATGGTCGCAATCTGTTGTAGCAGAACTGCATTATTTGCCTCAATGGTCCGTTGGACGAACTCTTGAAACTCTACAGGAATAGATGAGATAGACCTTTCAGAAGTTTCCTTAGTTGTGTCCAAGTTCTGTTGACCAGGGATCATGCTTAAGGCATTGGACGGTGAGGGATCAGCAGGATGCACCACAGAAAGAGGAATAGGTTGAGACTTAGAGGGTTCTGAGTCTGCAACTTGTTCAACTTCCTCTTCATGGTCTTCTGGATAAGGGTCCTCATAGACAATTTCTGTGTCCCCAGTTTCTTCAGGAATGACTAGAGGTGGAGGTAGAGGTGGAGGTGGAAGTACCTCAAGAATGATCTCAGCATCATTAAATCTGTTTTCTCGCCATCTGGGTTTAGGACCAGGAAGAACGTCTGTTGGGTACAGAGGAATTCCAAAGATATCGTCCAGAATCATAAAATCCGCCTCAAAGAGTTTGAATTGTCTTCTGAATATGCGAATTTGACTCTTTTCTTCGTCTGATAGACCAGACGTAGAAGCTTCCTTGGTACAGCTCCAAATGTGGTTTTCCCAATAAGTCCGAGCATCTGGATCAAATCTTTCTGAGGGATGCTTTTGCCATATAAGAGCTAGATCTTGAGAGTCGTCTCTTGGCTTAGTCCAAAAGAGAGGATCAAAAGCAGTTTTATAGGGCAGCGTCCAAGTTTCAAGCCTTTTTCGTCCATCTTTGTTTTTATTTGGGTCTAGAATAGGAATTCTTGGACAAGCTCTAGGAGGAACAAATCCTACTCTTGTTTTAGAACTTCTGCCCCAAAATTTCTTTGGCAGATTGTGATAGATCTTGGCTTCTTATGACATATCACACTCCTTTTTGATCACGTAATATGGTAGGAAGTCCCTAACATCAGAGTATTCTTTCTAGGCTGAGGGATAGCTTGGAATGAACTTGATGTCTCGATTAAGAAAGTTGTTGGTCAAACCATAAGTCCCTGATCTTTTTTCATAAGTGGTTTTGCAACCTTCATTTTCTTCATTAAGGAGTACCACATGTCTGCCAGCATTGTAGTGACACCATTGGAACGCCTTGTCCTTAATGAGATTAGGATAGATCTTCCTTGGAAGGAACTTTTTCTGCTCAAGAGGGACTAGCAAGGGTCCATGAGCATTGAAAAGTTGGCTAGGCAGAGGACCGGTGGGTGTGTAAGGGATGGGATAGTAACCATGTTCAGGAGGTGGACCAGAGGGGTTTTGTGGTGGAAGGGAAGGTGTTTCATATTGGTATTCTGGTGGAGGAATAGGACCTTTAGGATGTTGAGAGGTGGAGGCAGGTGAGTGTTTATGAAAAAGAGTAGGGAATTTTCTTTTAATGTCAGCCCAGTTAGAGCTTTCATTTTTAAAAGTGATTCTGGGTATGCATCTATATTTTCTCTTTGGGTAGAGCATCCTGGGGTAAAGTGCTCCACATGGTTTGAAGGATCTAGGGGAAGGAAGGTTTGAGGGTTCTCTTTGTAGTGAAGGTATAGTTTGTGTTTGGGGTGAGGTGGGGGGTGAAGCATATAGGGACAGTTGAGAGTCTAATGTCAAGTCTTCAACCATGGATAGTTGCTCAATAACAGGAGTAATAACTGAACTAGATTGAGGTTCAGTATTACCTTGAGTCTTGGATCTTGTAGATCTAGTCCTTGTTGTAGCAGGATTAGATCGAGAGACAGTGGAAGAGGATGCTTTTCTTGGACCTCTGATCACCTTTGAGATAGGTTGATCGTCCTCATCTTCTTCATCAACAGAAGCTAGAACCAGCTTCCTTTTTCTAGTTGGTTGGCGGGAATAGTGGGTGGACGACTTGAGGGTGATCTAGCCTTTGGATGAGCAGGCTCTTTCAATCGTTCAGCAGGGATTGGTTGATCAGACGTTTCATCAACAATTTGCGTTTGAACATATTTTAACTTTCGTTCTTTCTTGGACTTTTTGAGATAGTCTAATTGCAACATTGAGACAACCCCTTCCTCGGAGGTCCCATTGGTAACCCGAACTCATAACTCTTAACGTCGCAGCGTAGCGTGATTATATAAAATCGCGGAAAATTAAAACAACCAACACATTGATACCATAATAACATACATAAATATAAAAGTAAGAGTACTGACTCTCTCAGTAGAGTCTACAATCGACATCACAACCAACTATTAAATTTCAGAGTATGCAACTTAAACAAATTAAAAGCATGGTAACAAAATAAAATACATCAAACTTCCTTTCCTGGCCCCAAAAATACATTTCGCTCAACCCCTGTACTGGCCATAACAAAACTAAGACTGTCTACCCAACCACGACTCTAAGGTATACGGTAGTCGGGCCCGTATACACTACTCTGCGCTGAGAATAGTCAGTCTCCCAGAGACGGTCATCCTCTGCATAGAGTAGCTCAAGGTCCCCCAGCATTGGGATCCGAGGCTCTCCCTCCAGCATCAGGTTCAACTGATATGCCATAAATCTCCTCTGGCAACTCCTCAACAGGATCTTCTTGTACGATCAAGAATAAATGAAATACGACATAGAGAAATACGGGGATAAGAATTACATCTCATCACAGATAGGGATAAAGGTAAAGCAAATACTCTATTAGCACAACTACATACAATCAACAGCCATCCTCGGGGTTTATCGAACTTAACTACTCATCGCACACTCTCATGCATCTAGACCTTACATGAAGACGCGGGCACATTCCTACGTCACAACATATCCCCTACCAAGCAGGATACTCATCCCCTACCAAGCAGGATGAAAATCAAACATCATCCGAGCAGCAGATTCCGTTATACTCACGAGTACATTAAATCCCCTACCAAGCAGGATGCTCACCCCCTACCAAGCAGGGTGACACTATTCCCCATTCCCGATAGGAATAGCTGTATCAGTGTCGGAATGCGCATCGGAGATCTCAGAAGCTCATAGTAGACCTACCAAGGATCTATCTGTAGTTCCGGTTTGACCTCGAGTAATCCCAGATCTACGCGGCTGTGACATCACCACACAATGCAACTAGCATGAATCCTCACAACTCATTCCAATCAACAGCTAAGTAACTCAACCTCATCACCTGACACACTAAACACCAACACTCCCTACCAAGCAGAGCGTTCACGACTGACTCAATCATTTCACCAGGTTGAGTACAATAGCATGTTTCCACCAACCGAAATTATCTCACACATCACACCCAATTCACAATGATCATTGCTCAACTCTAAGCGAAGCAACAATCACATATGTGCAACACAACATATTATCATCATATCATCAAATGAAGCAATTAAGCATATATTCACTATATCACCAATTAAGACAATAAAGCACCTTATCACAATCATGGTAAAACACATATCCACAATCACATCATAGCAGGTATATAAACATGTTAAACATACGACCTCAATCAACATAATATCAACCTACGGTGATAAGCCTACAATTCCTAACCCTACATTGGTACCACTTTACGGTAGTCGCCAATGTGGACTTAGGTTTTGTCGGTTACTCAACTGCTAGTAGGGTTTAGGATCCCCTACGTATAACAAAGTATTCTACTCTACTCTTGCCTCCTCGACGAGTGTGATTCTTTCCCCCACCTGAAACAGCTACGCATGCTCGCCTTCCCGCACAAGTTCCTGAACACAGCGCCGCAATCGGCACTTTAGCACGCTTTACGGCGATCGAGTACAGTCTAATCCTTCACAATAAATCAAAGTCTAATATTAACAAAAGTACATCTCTTTATTTCCTAGGACCTAGATCCAGCCATCAAGGTTCAAAATAGCTAGAGGTGTCTAAAAATTTCTAACTCTTGGATGAATGATCCTCAAGTATGCCTAACACTAGATCAAGGCTCTTTATTCAAAACTTGAATAAAAAACTCAAGCTTTCTCACCCTAGGGGTTTCGGCCCCTCCATAAATAAATGGTTTAGGAACATCTTTTGATTACATGCTCTTGGACAATGAAAGATGAAGTTAAAACTAGATCATAGAAATTGATTTCACATTAAAAGAATTTTTCTATGATTTTCTAGAGGTTTATGAAGTTTGAACTTAGAACTTTTAACATAGATGATCATGGATTGAAAACAAGAACTAAGTGAAGAATAAGAAACTTATGGATCAACGAGAGTAAGTATAAGAGAATTTACCTCTTGAAGCTTGAAGAAAAGTGAAGAAGAAAGCTTGCACTTGAAGACAACCATGGAGGTTTCTTGATCTTGAAGAAGATGATCAAGTTTTGTGTGAAGAAAGATGTGAAGGAAAACAAAGGGAGGGAGGGTGTATTTATAGGCTAAGTAACTGCCCCCATTGGTGGGATTTTTGGCCCATGGCCCAATCTTTGGATATTCCAACGACAAAAGGGTAATTTCGCTTAGGGACAAAATTGTCATTTCAACAAAAGACCAAGGGCAAAATAGTCATTTCACCCTTAAAGTAATTAAAATATCTAGATATTTTGGAGAGGAATGATGATGGTGATGAGTCACATGGCACGAGCGTAATTCCATCAGTTCCTAAGGGCAAAACGGTCTTTTCTCGCCCTAAATATCTCAGATATTTTGTAGAAACGCAATGATGACGCGGTGAGTCATGGTGGTGACTCACCCTGCTCAGGTGACTCGTGTCCCTCCTCTGGTGTTCGGTTTTGTCCCCGTGCGTCCGTTCTCGATTCCATCGATTTCCCGATTTAGGGTTCTTGCCCAAGAAACTCGTAAGAACTTATTTATTTTGAAAATTTTCAAAATCGCCGATATTGTTCGCAATTTTATTTAAAACCTAACTGTTTCGTTCACGAGTCAAAATTAGGTCGTCTGAGCAGTAAAATCATATTGTCAGTGTAAAAACGCAGACCGGGCTCCATCTGAGTTTTCGACCAAAATTTAACCATAGCTTCCTACGATAGCGTAGATCTTGACTATGGTCTCGGTTCATTTTATTTCACCCTCAAGACCCTCCAATAAAATATAAATTCATAAATACTATTTATTTAGAAAACTTAAAAATCGGGATGTTACATTACTACCCCCCTTAAAAAGAATTTCGTCTTCGAAATTCGATGCACCTTTTAAAACAGACTCGGATAATGTCGTCGAATATCCTCTTCTGTTGCTCAGGTAGCATCTCCTGTGGTTGCATCCTAGATGACCTTGACTAAGGGAATTTGCTTCCCGCGGAGTTCTTTCACTCTGTTGTCTTTGATCCGTACAAGCACAAGCCACTACTTTCCTTTCTTGCATGAGTTACGCAACCCAACCTTGATACGATGTGTCAAGTGCACATCGAATGACGTCGATGGATCTGGCAAGACTAGTATCGGAGATGTTGTTAGCCTCCTCTTCCTTTCTTGGAAACTAGCCTCGTAACTCTTCTGTCCATTCAAACGCTTCTCCTTTTCCGTCAATCGCGTCAAGCTAGATAGATCTTAAAAAAACAAAGGGTTTTGTCTGAACAGTCTAGTATCACATGGTTAGCTGAAAGCCAATCCATGCCTAGGATAACATCAATCAGCTGCATAGAAAGACAAACTAGGTCTACAAGAAAAAATCTGTTTTTCATAACAACCGGTCATTGTAAATAGACAAATAGGGTTGTTAGGGAACCACCCGCAGGTGTAGAAGCAGTCCAATCATAAGATAAGCAAGAAACTGGTTAAATAAGAGTGTGCCTGAAGCTAAACACTTACCTTGAATCAGATTTGGGTATTGAGAAGATTCAACTCCCCTCACGGCAAATACTCTCCCCGTGACTTGTGGTCTTGCCGATTGCGATCCTACTGCTTGCGGTCGTAACCCTGCTCCTCGATTACCCACAAGTCTGCAGTCTCTGGCAAAGTGGCCCAGCTTGCCACAGTGAAAACACCGCCTGTCCCACTCGATGGGCAGTCTCTGTTCAGATGCAGACCCCCGCACCTTGTTTCTGATTTCCCTTGCAGAGATTGTAGGGTTTGTCCAAAATTCTCTTACAAAAACTGGGTAGATGATTGGAGAATCTTCAAAAAAAGTTGACCAACCAGTAGCTTGAATATTTGGGGAAATTTCTATCCCGTTATGAGCGAAGAACTTCAGATTGAACTTGAACTCAACCAGTACATCAGCAGTTTGAACATCAAGATTCTTTCCTTTACCCTTAGTGGTCATGGAGAAGGATGAGGCCATTGTTTCAGAGAGAGAGGCTTTTTCAAGAGAGGGTTTTTCAGAGAGTTAAGAGGTTAAAGATGAAGAGATTGAAAAGATTCAATCTTTAACGAGTACGGTTTTATAGACTAAAAACCGTTCGTATTTTCAAAAACAATTTTTTTTTAAAAAAGAAAAGAAGGTGGTGAGGCGACTTACATTAAATGACTGACACACATTCCAGACCTTGAAACCGTAAAAAGTAGTTTTGTAATTATTGAAAACGAAACCGACTCAGTTAGGGAATTAGAGATAAATACGTTTTCGACAAAGATTTTGTTCAATTAATGCATTGGACGAGTAATTCAGCATATATAGAACACACATGCATTGGACTGAGACAAGATATTGGATGTATGCATTGGACTCTTAATCAATCAATGAAATGCATGTTTAAATATTTTTTTTATGAATGTGAACCTATCTTCAGCTAAATGTTTGGTAAAGATATCTGGCCATTGATGGTCAGTATCAACAAATTGAATATCAATTATTCCTTTTTGCACATAATCTTTAATGAAATGATGGTTGATTTCTGTATGCTTTATCCTATAATGCAATATGGGATTTTTAGACAAATTAATGACAGTAGTATTGTCATACATTATTGGAATATTACTTACAAACACGTTGTAGTCTTCCAACTGATATTTAATCCAAAGAAGTTGTGAACAGCAACTTGCAGCAGCAATGTACTCAGCTTCAGCAGTTGATAAGGCAATTGTGATTTGTCTTTTGCTTGACCATGAGACTAGATTGGCTCCAATGAAGTGCATCCTCCACTGGTACTTTTTATTTCTATTCTGTCTCCAGCATAGTCAGCATCACAAAAACCAACTAATCTGTATTCATCAAATTTCTTATACAATAGACCCCGCTTAGTAGAACCTTTAAGATATCGAAAGATTCTTTTAACTGCTGAGGGATGAGACTCTCTTGGATCAGATTGAAATCTAGCACACAAACAAACACGAAACATGATATCAGGTCTGGACGCAGTTAGATATAAGAGGGAACCAACCATACCTCTATATACCTTTTGGTCTACCTTTTTATCTTTGTCGTCCTTGTTTAGTACGGACGTTGGATGCATCGGGGTATTCATTGGTTTGCAATCATCCATCTTGAAGCATTTCAGAAGCTCCTTTATGCATTTCGTCTGATGGATGTACACTCCGTCCGATGTTTGCTTGACTTGAATTCCGAGGAAGAATTTTAATTCTCTCATCATACTCATTTCAAATTCTTTCTGCATAAGCTCAGAAAACTCTTGACAAAGAGATTCATTAGTCGCACCAAATATTATATCATCAATATAAATTTGAGAAACAATAAAGTCCTTTTTACATGATTTTCTAAAAAGAGTTGTATCCACTTTTCCTCTTGAGAAACCATTCTCCATTAGGAATATACTGAGTCTCTCATACCAAGCTCTAGGAGCTTGTTTGAGTCCGTATAAAGCTTTCTTAAGCTTATATACATGCTCAGGATGGTTTTGATCTTCAAAACCAGGTGGTTGAATAACATAAACTTCTTCATTAATGAAACCGTTCAAGAAGGCACTTTTTACTTCCATTTGATAAAGCATGATGTTATGATGTGCAGCAAATGAAAGTAATATACGTATGGCTTCTAGTCTAGCTACAGGAGCAAAAGTTTCTATATAATCAATACCTTCCTCTTGTGAGTAGCCTTCTGCAACTAACCTTGATTTATTCCTTACAACTTTGCCATCTTTGTCCAGCTTGTTACGGTAGACCCACTTGGTTCCAATCACAGACTTATCCTTTGGCAAAGAAAGCAGCGTCCAAACATCACTTCGTTGAAACTGGTTAAGCTCTACTTGCATAGCGCGAATCCAACATTCATCCATCAGAGCTTCATCCACTGACTTTGGTTCCAGTTCAGAGATGAAGGTTGAGTCAGCTTGTTCTCTGAAGGTTGACCTTGTCCGGACTCTATCATTTGGTTTTTCAATGATTTGATCCTCAGGATGATAAGTCCTTAATTGCCACGAACGAGGGGCGTTAGCTACTTGCTGAGACGATGACGCATCCTGAGTGCGTCTGATACTTCATCTTTGTTAAGCGTTGGACACTCTTCTGTATCATTCAGATTCATATCTGCAAAAGAATCATCTAGCTCTGATAATCTCTTATCAGGCTGTTTGTCACCGAACTTAACATTAATGGATTCTTCAACAACTAGAGTTATACACTCTAAAGGCTTTGGACATTTCAGAGTATCCTAACAATATTCCATTATCTACTTTGGCATCAAACTTACCAAGTTTATCCTTAGTATTTAAAATAAAACATTGACATCCGAAGGGGTGGATATAAGAAATCATGGGTTTGCGTCCTTTCCACAGTTCATAAGGAGTCTTATTCAAGACAGTTCTCATGTATATTCTGTTTTGAATGTAGCAGACATTGTTTACAGCTTCAGCCTAGAAGTGTTTGGAAACAGAATTTTCACTGAGCATTGCCCTAGCCATCTCTTGAAGAGATCGGTTCTTTCTCTTAACAACACCATTTTGTTGTGGTGTTCTAGGAGTAGAGAAATTGTGATGGATACCACTTTCATCACAGAACCTTTGGAAAAGCTCATTTTCAAATTCGTCTCTATGATCACTTCTGATTGAGCTTATACATATGCCTTTTTCATTCTGAACACGCTTAAAGAATATAGTAAGGACCTTGATAGACTCATCCTTGTGAGTAAGGAACTTAACCCATGTCCATCTAGTATAGTCATCTACTATGACAAACCCATATTTCTTACCATTAACAGAAGCAGTGTTGGACCAAACAAATCAAGATGCAACAACTCAAGTAGCCTTGAAGTACTAACAATGTTCTTGGACTCAAAAGAGTTCTTAACTTGTTTTCCTTTTTGGCATGCATCACAGAGAGAGTCTGATCTCTACACAATCTTGGGTAACGCTCTTACGAGGTTATGCTTGTTTAGTTTTGAGATTAATCTCAAACTTTCATGATCAAGTCTTTTGTGCCAGATCCATCGCTCATCTTCAATAGACACTAGGCATGATACACTTTGATTTGAGAGTTCCCCCAAGTTAATCTTATAAAGATTATTTTGCCTCTTGGCAGTGAATAAGATGGACCCATCAGGGTTCTTGATTATACATTCACCTTTATTGAAGGAAATATCAGACCCACTATCACATAATTGACTTATGCTAAACAAGTTGTGTTTTAATCCTTCAACCAGCAAAACGTTATCAATAAAGGGAAAATGATGCTTACCAATCTTACCAATTCCAACTATCTTTCCTTTCTGGTTGCCTCCAAAGGTGACCCATCCACCAGTCTTTTCACGTAGCTCTTGGAACATAGACCTTTCTCCCTTCATGTGACG
Organism: Ammopiptanthus mongolicus; assembly: GCA_039655645.1. Lineage (NCBI taxonomy): Eukaryota > Viridiplantae > Streptophyta > Magnoliopsida > Fabales > Fabaceae > Ammopiptanthus > Ammopiptanthus mongolicus. Next base: position 32,501,626 of record CM077348.1, on the reverse strand, counting down.
TGAGCATCCATTGTCCAAGTACCAGGACTGGGGTCTTCTTTGTGTTGCTAAGCAGGTCTGCAATAGGAATTATCATATTTTTAGGTACCCAGATAGACTTGGGTCCTTTTTGGTTAGTCTGTGGTCTTCGTTCATTCATATTGTTTTTCTTTTTGTATATGCATTTTGAGAAGATATGACCACTCTTTCCATATAAGTTGCAATAAGTATTGGATGCATGTTGTTTGGTTTCTTTTTGCTTCTTATGAAATCTTGAGTCTTTATGATAATGTTTTGGTCTTGGTATTTTGTGAGAACCTTTTTGTTTCTCAGAGTCATAGCCTAAGTCGGACTTATCGTGAGGTGATCTTGAATACCTCAATATCAAGTTTAGCTTCTCTAAACCTCCAACAAGTTTTGATATGCTTTTGGTTAGGTTCGATACCTCTTGTTTAAGTCCAGTTACCCCGTGAGGTTTACTGGACTCAGAGGTAAGTTTATTAGTTAAACTGACATTCTCAGCTTTCTGCTTATTATTTTCTTCAATGAACTGCTTATTTTGCTTGTTGATATCTTCCAACTCTTTATTTATTTTTGAAAATTTTCTTTTAAGCATATTATATTGATGATGCAATAAAGAGGAATCATTAAGCAGTTCATCATATGCTTCTTGGAGAGAGTCAGAAACAGATACCTCATTTTCTTCCGATTCAGCATCTGATGAAGTGTTTTCCACCAGAAAGAGGTTTGAGGCAGAAGGACTCCTTGGACTGAACAATTGCTCTAACGTGTCCAGCTTCTCCTTAGCAGTTTCGAACTGCAAGACCATCTCCGATCTTGGTCGATCAAGAGCATTGATGAGACACCAGTTGGCACGAGCATTTAGCGAATACCGTCTAATATCCTCATTTGGCTAGTCAGCTTCAAGTTTGGACGCTGTTGAGCCATCCTCAAGAGTGATTGTTGGACGATGATCTCCATTAGTGAATATATTCCACAACTCATAATCTTGAGCTTGGACGTATAATTGAAAAACTGATTTCCAATAAGGATAGTCCGTTCCATTAAAAAAGGGTGGAACATTCCATCCTCTCTCAGAGGTAGCTTCATGAGTTCTTTCTTCGGGAACAACAAGTTGTTCATCATCCGAAGAGTCTTCGTTTTGGACATTGGACCAAAGGCAGAGATTAGCCTCCTCATTTGCTTCTTCTTCTTCTTCTTCCGAAGAATCAAGATCTTCCCAAGTGGCCATGAAGTTTTTCTTTTTCTTTTTAAAGAACTTCTTCTTGTCCTTGAGCATAGGATAGTCAGCCTTGAAATGGCCTGGCTTGTTGCACTCGAAACAGACTAGCTGAATCTTGTCTTTGGACTCAACGTGGTCCTTGAAGTTCTTCTTCTGGAATGGCCTTCTTTTTAAACCATTTTTCTTTCTCCACATATTTTGAATTTTTCTGGAGATGAAGGATAACTCGTCATCATCTGATATTTCATTAACAGATTGATCAGCATCATCACTAGACTCATCAGCTTTTGGAGCTTTTGAGCTGTTGGTGTTTTGAGCTTTCAAGGCAATCCCTTTATTTTTCTTTACAGGATTATCAAGATCAAGCTCTTGTTCATGAATTTGCAGAGTTCCTACCAAATCATCCAGCGTCAAAGTAGAGAGATCTTTGGCCTGGGTGATTGCAGTAACAAGAGGTCTCCATTTCTTAGGCAAGCTTTTAAGAATTTTAGTGACATTCTCCTTGGTAGTGTAAACTTTCCCACGGGACTTTAGGTTGTTGATGATCGTCTGAAAACGACCCATCATGTCCAGGATGGATTCTCCTTCGGCCATGGTGAACATCTCATACTGGCCAACCAGCATGATAATTTTTGAATCTTTTACCTTAGTGGTTCCCTCATGGAGATTTGACATGGTGTCCCGGATCTGCTTTGCTAATTCACATGCGTGAATCTTCTGAAATTTGTCAGGACTGAGAGCACACATTAAAGCATATCTTGCTTTATGATTTTGTTCCATCCTTGCTTTTTCGGCATCGGTCCAATCTTCTTCAGATTTATCCGTTCCATCAGTGTTAAGACACACATTTGGACCATTCATGATTCTGGCCCAGAGAGCAGAGTTTGTACTTAAGATGAAGCCTTTGAATCTCTCCTTCTAGTGCAGGTAATGGGTTCCGTTGAAGAACGAAGGACTAGTCATGGAAGTACCTTCCATAAAAGGTTGACTCCCGCTTGGCATGCCTTGTCCAGCCATATCTGCAGTAGGATCTTTTCCTTTACAGGGCTAAGTGCTCAACCTCTGATACCAATTGAAGGAACCTATTTGAAACCCAAGAAGAGGGGTTGAATTGTGTTCTTTACATTTTTAAAATATTTTGTAAGCAGATATATATTTTTTCAAAGGTTGGACGATAAAACAACAACGGACGAGGAGAGCATTTCCAAACACCAGTTGAACGCTTATTTAGAAGAATTATAATAAAAGAACAAGCGCGTTAAGAAAGCAATTCAATCCCAAATGTTAGTTAGAAGATAGACTAAAGCAATAATAAAGGAAAGAAAAGAACACAAAGATGTTATCCTGGTTCACTCTTCACCAAAGAGTTATGTCCAGTCCTCTCTACTTGAGAGCTTTCTCCATTATAACAAAAACCTTTGTTACAAGTATTCAACACCTCTTCAGGCAAGTATTCTACACCTCTTCAGGCACACTAAGTATTCTTTTACAGACAAGCCTCTTCTGGCTCAAGTATTCTTTCTACACAAGCCTCTTCAGGCTCAACCAACTAAGGTTTTGAAAAGATTTGTTGTTCGCCCAACTCACTAAGAGTGAGAGTATGAAACTTAAGCTTAGAACTCTAAAGCAAAACTCTTCGTAGAGAGTGATATGAAAGTTAAATATCAGAGTAAACTTGTAAGCTTAGATTTCTTTCTTGATAGCTTGTATGCTTGTATATTTCTCAAGTTCAGTTGTGCATAACTAGTTTGCATCTTCAAGATGAGAGATATTTATAGCCTTCTTGTTTTGATCAACTTCAGTCTTCAATGGTTGGAAAAGAATCCGCTCTGATTGAGCATTAAATGTATTAGTTCGTTGAGTCTGATAGCTTGCTGAGGCTTCTGATCAGCAAAGTAGATTATCAGGTTTGATAGCTTGAAATAGGACTGAGATCTTTTCCTTATACTCAAAAGTTACCTTTTGTTTTTCCTTTTGGAGATAGTCAAAACCTTTTGTGTCAGGGACAGACTGGCTTCAGCTTTCGATGGTACGAAGATTACAAAGAATGATTGTCAATAAGATACAAGCATTTACACATTGAATAATAAATTCATATATGTTCGCGCTAAAACATTTTAAAGTATACGTCACTGGACTTTTACGCAAGAGAGCATCTAATAGAAAGAGTCTTTGGATTCAGATATAATGTTGAGAGTTTATAGACCATTCACAGCAAGAATTACTTGTTGGACGGGCTGTAAGTCTTTAGACTTATAATGTCTTTGGACTTAGATTTTCCTGCACATTTACGATAAAGCATTAGTCCACAATATAATCTTTGTTCTCTTAAATTAGACTTTTGTTAACATCAAAACTCAAGGGATTAATGGACCATAACCACTTTGGTTCCAACAGAGGCAGCACCCTTGGGAGACATAGAGTTCATCTAACATGATGATCGAGGTTGGTAGGTTAACCCTGCCACGTTCCTTACCGTCTATACTGGTCCTATCAGTATACTGGTTAGGAACTGTACTAGACCCTTCAGAGACATCATCGAGACTTATCGAGTTGTACAACACCTACCCTTCACAGAGATGTGGTATTCGCCGAGACCACCAGTACGAGAGCATATGTGGACGGAGCCAACATCTTCTCTTGTCACCACCCATCAAGGTTTTGTGCTTCGCGGGTAGAGGCGGATGACGAAGCAATACCTTAGGACTTATAGACGATGGAGGTTCGTCGTATCTAGTTTCTCATTAGAGTATGTGTCGTTGCGGGTTTATCGGCGTACCTATGGTGAGGGACAAGGTAGGTCAGGGCATCCGCGTCACTGATGGTGCGATTCCGCCAGTGCATCTATCTTAGGAGTGTGGTGTGAGTATTTTGATGTATTTTGGGTGGGGGTGGTGAGTGCTGTTGGTATGAGAGTTCTTTATCCTTGATGTATTTTGTTTACGTTCAGTGTTGATGTACTCCGCATGTATATATTACTACTGTAACCCTACTGAGGGGGCAACCGATGCATGTATATATCTTTATGTTTTATAACTGTGTTACTCTGATATATGCATGATGTAGTTTAGTCTTTTGTTTCCGCTTGTACTCTTTTTCCGCTTCGCTTCGGTTTGTTAATAAAGCATGCTAACGTTTATGTATGGTTAAGGTTAGTTAATATCTTAGGTTCTTTAGGACAATGGGTCATCTCATTTGGTGGTATCAGAGCAATTCAGCCCTAACCGAAAGTGTGGTCTAGGAAGTGTACTAGCAATGATTGTTGATAAGCAAGGTGTATTAACTATGTTAGAGATGAGGTAGAGTGTCTGATACCCAAGTTATCGAGTATGATAACTATTTTATTCGTAAGACATATATATATATATATATATATATATATATATATATATATATATATATATATGTTGAATAGTAATATTATATGTCTTATGAATCGAGGCTAATGTTTCCTTCTTGCAGGAAGTAAAATGGCGAGAGGAAACAACAAAAGGCATACTAGGGGAGCAAGTACACCGGTTGAAATCAGAGACAACAGCCACAATGGTGACACTTCTGGAATTGGAAGTGGTGGAGATAAAATGAAGCAATGAGGGCCATGAGGGATTTGGCAGCTGCAATTCTACAACAAACACAAAAGAATGCTCAATTCATGCAACGATATGAATAAAGGGAAGCTAGACAACAACAGTTACACCTAGTAAGAGCAAATGAGTCTGTGGACACCGGTTTGAATGCATTCATGAAGAGAAACCCTTCCCATTTCCATGGGGAGTACAATCCGGAAGCTGCTGAACTTTGGTTACAAGAGATTGAGAAGGTCTTTGTCTCTATCCACTGTAGAGAGGATAGGAAAGTCACATATGCTTTCATGTTAGTCGGAGCAGCAGAGGCATGATGGAGGAACAAGCAGAGACTGCAAGAGACGGAAGAGAGGCTGTTAACTTGGGACGTCTTTAGAGAGAGCTTCTTGGAGAAATATTTTCCAAGGAGTGTCCGTCAGTAGAAAGAGAAGGAGTTCCTGAACCTGAAGCAGGGACAAATGTCAGTGGGAGAATACACCATGAGGTTTGAGGTGTTACTGAAATTCTCTCAATTCTACCAGTGCATCTAGATGAGGATTGGGTGTGCAGGAGGTTTGAAGACGGGTTGAGACCCGAGCTGAAGAGAATAATGCTACTGTTAAGCATCTGATCATTCCCAGAGTTGATAGAAAAGTGTACAGTATTAGAAGGGCATGATCAGGCTAGAGTTGTACAACCACAAACCCGAAGTGGTGGACCGGTCAAAAGCTTTAGTCAGAAAAGTCGTGGGGGGAGGTTTCAACAGCGGGTAAAGCCTTACAGTCACCCAAATCAATAAACAATGTTTTCTGGAAAAGGAAGCACTAGTCAAGGACAGCCAGGGTTCTCAACATGTTTCTGATGCGGGGGACCACATTCGATTAGGGATTGTCCTCAAGCACCCAATGTCAACTGTTTTCGTTGTGGCAAGGTGGGCCACTATGCTAGCAACTACAGGCAGGGAAATGATAGGAGGAGTCAGTCCTCGCAACAAAGTGCAAGAACTCAAAGTGTTAGAGCAGGACAACAAGTGGTGAGCCATCAGAATAGACCACAGACAACAGGGAGAGTGTTTGCTGTGCGAAGATCTGAGGCCTCTCGATGTCCCGATTTGATACAAGGTAAGTGCCTAGTAGCTGACAGACTCTTATCTATTTTATTTGATTCAGGGGCTACACACTCTTTTATATCACTAGCATGTATGGATCATTTAGGTTTACTAGTTTCATCTTTGCCATATGATCTAACTGTTTCTACACGTATGGGTGATTCCCTAACCACCCTATTTGTCTGCTTAAAATGTCCTGTTATCATAGAAAACAAATCTTTTCTTGTGGACCTAGTTTGTCTGCCTATGCAATAGATTGATGTTATCTTAGGCATGGACTGACTTTCGGCCAATCATGTTGTACTAGACTGTTCCAAAAAGACTCTTCGATTCTCAGAGCAATATGGATCGTTGCCTGCCAGTGATGGTATATCGGGAGGTGTACAATCAGGAGAATGCATGGTGTTCTTTTCTCTGGAAGCCAAGGAGACACCTAGTCTAGACGCTTTTGCCGGTGGCGCATGGGTTTCTAAACATTTTCCGGAATGATGTGTTGGGATTGCCACCTAAGAGGGAGATAAAGTTCGCAATCGATCTTATACTTAGAACCGGACCGATTTCGATAACACCCTATCGAATGTCCCCAACAAAGTTGGCAGAGTTGAAGAAACAGCTGGACGACATGTTGAAGAAATAGTTTATAAGGCCCAGTGTTTCACCGTGGGGAGCGCCAGTGTTCTTCGTTAAGAAGAAGGACGGTAGTTCAAGGCTTTGTGTTGACTATCGCTAGCTCAACAAGGTAATAATCAAGAATAAGTATCTGTTGCCAAGGATTGATGACCTTATGGATCAGTTGAGGGGAGAAACGGTATTCTCGAAGATAGATATGTGATCCGGTTATCATCAGATAATGGTAAAGGAAGATGACATACCGAAGACAGCTTTGATGAGTCAGTACGGACACTACGAGTATCTAGTTATGCTTTTCGGTGTAACTAATGCTCTTGTCGTGATCATGGACTATATAAACAGAATCTTCAAACCGTACATTGATAAGTAGGGCTGTTCACGGGTCCGGGTTAACCTGAAGAACTTGATGATCCAACCCAAACCGAAGAATTTGATTCGGTTTTTTTTCCTCCTACGGGTCCGACCCGACCCGCCTTGACCAAACCCGAGCTAGCTTGATTCGAGTAACGGGTTCACCAGTTTCAAACTCGAGACCCGATGACCCAACCCGTAGACTCGTAGACACTTGATTTTTTTTATTTTAATAATAAAAAAGCCTTCTGAAATGTCAATAGTCGTTTCCCTACTCTGGTACCACTGGTAACTCTCTTGACTCTCTTCTTCAAAGACTCTCCACGCCTCCACTGCTGATTCGCGCTGCCGCCCCACGCACGGAGTAACCACGCTGTGGAGCAACCGTGCAAGTTCGATGAAAGAACCAACTGATGCAGAAGACGACGCAAACCCATCGCTGGAAGGCAGAAGCAGGAGGATGCTAGAAATGCAATCGCCAAAATGCTTTAAACTCTCTTCTTTGATGCTTCTAGAACGATGTAGAAAGGCTGCTAGGGGTGGGGCATTTAATTTCAATTTCAAAAAGTGGTCCTTCTGGAATGATGTAGAAAGGCTGCTAGGGTTGTGGCATTTCATTTCAATTTTAAAAAGTGATGCTGCTCGAACAATGCATAAAGGCTGGATTGGGCTACGTTAAATGTTTCTACTTGGGTGGGAAGTTGGGTTTTTTCTTTTTCTGGTAACTTTGGTTTTTTTAATTTTTGTTTTTCTTTTTTGACCCTATTGACCCGACTCGAACCAACCCGTCTTTGGTCGAGTTGGTTTGGTTCCGGTTTATAAAAAATTTACACGAACCCAACCCGATCCAATCCATGAAAAGCAATTGGTTTGGGTGGTGGGATTGGTTAAACCCGATCAAATCTGACCCGTGAACACCCTTATTAATAAGTTTGTTGTCATTTTCAACGATGACATCCTTATCTACTCCTCAGACAAGGAAGAACATCAAGAGCATCTGAGAGTTGTACTTCAAGTTCTTAAGGACAGGCAACTCTACGCCAAGTTGTCTAAGTGTGAGTTTTGGCTGGAAGAGTTACAATTCCTTGGACATGTGATCAATAAGGATGACATAACAGTAGATCCTTCGAAGGTAGAAGCTGTGGTGAAGTGGGAAAGCCCTAAGACGGTAAGTGAGATTAGAAGTTTTCTTGGGCTAGCAGGATGCTATACGAGGTTTATCGAGCGATTCTCGAAAATTACGTTACCTCTGCGCAGTTGACGAGAAAAGGAAAAGCGTTTGAATAGACAAAAGAGTGTGAGGCTAGTTTCTAAAAGCTGAAAATGAGGCTAACAACATCTCCGGTACTAGTCTTACCAGACCCATCGACGTCGTTCGATGTGTACTGTGACACATCGTATCAAGGCTTGGGTTGCATACTCATACAAGAGAGAAAAGTAGTGACTTATGCTTCTAGACAGTTAAGAGTGCATGAACGGAACTACCTAACCCATGACCTAGAGTTGGCCGTGATAGTGTTTGCATTGAAGATATGGAGACACTATCTCTATGGAGCTAAATTCAGCATGCTTAGCGACCATAAAAGCTTAAGGTATCTGTTCGACCAAAAGGAGTTGAACATGCGGCAGGGGAGATGGATGGAATTCATAAAAGATTATGAATTCGACCTACAATACCATCCAGGAAAGGCCAACGTGGTAGTGGATGCATTGAGTCGAAAATCTTCGCATATGTTTGCGATGATGGCGAAAGAGCTAGAATTGTTGGAACAATTCAGATATCTGAATCTGGATGTGGAGCTATTCAGAGACAAGATGAGTTTAGGAATGGTCACTATCATAAGTGATTTCCTGAACTTAATATTGAAGAAGCAAGGTGAGGATCATTACCTATAAGAGATGAACCAGATGGTAGAAGAAGGTAGGACCTCAGAGTTTAAGAGAGGTAATGATGGAATCTTAAGGTTTGGAGAAAGGATCTGTGTGCCAAAGGATTAAGGTTTGGAGAAAGGATTTGTGTGCCAAAGGATAACTAAGTCAGGAAGATGATCTTGGAAGAGGCACATAAGAGCAAGCTAAGTTTTCATCCAGGAGCTACAAAGATTTATCAAGACCTGAAGAGATTGTTCTGGTGGCTAGGGATGAAGAAGAAGGTAGCAGAATATGTCCAATCCTATTTGGTGTGTCAAAAGGCAAAGATTGAACACCAGAAACCAGCAGGTTTATTGCAATCGCTGGACGTCCCAGAATCGAAATGGGATAGCATTATAATGGACTTCATGTCCGGACTGCCAAGAACACAAAATAGGTGTGATGCAATCTGGGTGATCGTAGACAGGCTTACGAAATGAGCTCATTTCTTGCCGATCAACCAGATTTATTCTCTGGAGAGGTTGACACAAATCTATATCAAGGAAGTGGTAAGGCTACACGAAGTACCTTCAAGTATAATTTCGGACCGGGATCTGAGATTTACTTCCAGGTTTTGGCAAAGTTTGAACAGTGCTTTGGGAACCAAACTCAGGATGAGTTCAGCTTAACGGATGGTCAGTCTGAAAGAACGATTCAATCTTTGGAGGATCTGTTAAGAGCATGTCTCTTGGAAAACACAGGGAGTTGGGACGATTTCCTTCCACTGATTCAGTTCACATGCCATAATAGTTTCCACTCGAGTATTGGTGTTGCAATAAAAACGGGTGATGTGCAAGTGTACACAATCGTTTAACAAGTAATAAAATGTAAGTGAGATCGTTCCCACGAGGATTATATGGTGAATCCAGTACTAAGTTTGAATTAATGGTTCTATTAATTAAGATTAACAAAGAGTAACAAATAGTTGGTGTGTGTGCGTGTGCAGAGCAGTTTTGGGAAATAAATGCTAGAGCAATAAAAACGGATTGATTAACAGAATGGGTAAAACAGCTTTGGGGAAGTATCCCTTACAACTTCAAAACGGCAATTTGGCTCCAGGAAATGAAAGTTTGTTTTCCAACAGCTCTGAGATGAACTTCACTAAACGTCTCCTATTCCTAGGTCCATATTAGTTACATTCACGCCTCACTTAAGCTCGTTCTAGCTAGCCTAAGAGTTAGAATGTTCATTCTTAAATCATTCTTCATCTTAATTTTCCAATTAGTGATTTTACTCTTATCTATAAAACAGTTCTACTATACTTAGCTTTTCCAAGCAGCCGTGAGCTCAAGTTCTAACTAAGGTGATCAAGCTTCATTAGAATACAACCAAATCAGATTTATATAAAATGCATTAGCATAGCATAACATAACATTTACTAGAAATCCATTACAAGTCCAGCATCCCATAACTATAAGATGTCTAGGTCATATTAAGCTTACAAAAACAAAGAGAAAAACAATAAATGGAAGAAGAAGCCCTTACAATAGAGGAGAGAGAGAAAGGGGCGCAGCTGCTGTCCTTGCTCCAATAGGGAAGATGATGTCTGATCTTATCTCTCCTTGGCTGTCCCTTGTTTAGGGTTTTCTAGAAATATCTCAAGGCCTTTTCCTCTCTCAACCTTTTTGGGCTAAAAGTAGGTTAGTACATGTGTCATTGACCCAATTCCCAAAGTCCAATGCACTAAATACTAGCCCCACGTGTAAGTCACTGCCCTTATTAGCAAAGGACACTTCATCATGTAAGAGAATGTTTTGAACTTTTGTTCTTTTCCCAAATCAAATTCAGCTGCAATTGCTACAGCAAATCGTAGAGCAACGTCTCCAGTTCAGCGTCTGATTCTTCAAAGTTTGGCCTACATAGAAAAACTCTCAATTAATCGCTAAAAACAGTTCTAAAAGACACCAAAACATGAAAAATCTCAAAAGACTCTTATAAAACACAGTTTACACAAAATCACCCTAAAACACTAAAATCATAAACTCAAAATACACAAAGACCACAAAAACACAAGTGAAAATGGTACAAATAACTCTTCATAAAAAGAGTTATCAACAACACAAGATGGACATGGGTTAAGTTCCTTACACGCATAAAAGGTTACAAGATTTTACAGTTATGTCTTGTGGAAAGGAAAATTCACCCCCATCTTTCTTAAATGTTTTTAATTAATCCGTTTTTTCGTCCTTAGAGTTTTATAAAATGTCTGTAAATGTGATGCCCTCGGAAAGAACAGTTCGTGTTAGGGACGGGTCCCAGTAGGAAGGCGTTAAGTGAGAAGTATAGGAGGGTGGTGATCTATCCACGCCGTCCTATTCCTTTCGCTTGCTTCTCCATTAAGGAGAAGTTGGAGGATGGATCCAATGATTGATTCGAAGGATGTTTTCCCGTGTAGTCTATTGACAGCCAGTGTAGTGTGTAAGAGCGTTTGTATCGTTCTTTTTATGTTTTAATGGAGCTGCGTCTCCAAGTTCTTCTTTTGTCTTATGGAGCCGCGTCACCAGGCTTTATGTTATGTCTTTATCTTTCTGTATTTTCTTTTCATAGGTAGGTCTAGGTATGTGTAAACCTTTAAACTTATAAACTTATATTATGAAATGTTTTTAGTTACACTGCGCATGTAATTAGTTACAAGCGTTTATACATATATCTTGTGAAAAGGAAAAATTCACCCCATATTTTTTGATGATTTTAATATCCCGCTATTTTGGGCTTTAAAACATCATGTAAATGTAGTGACTGAGAAGGGTGTTACAACATCACCAAATATATTCTTTGATATAAAGGACACTGATGGAAGATCATCCAAAGCATCATTTGCTCGTGATCCCGTTCCGCCGGCAGCTTTTGACTCCTTTAACTGTGAAAGGAAGCTCTTGTATGCTTCCTTATTTGAATTGTCATCAATGTCACTTGCAGAATCAAAACCATAATGCATACAACTTGAAAGATTACAAGTATAATTTGGAATTGCTGAAGCAAATTCTTGAGACTTTGATGCCTGATTTGAAGCCGCATCCTCTTCCAATGAACAGGACTTTGTGTGAACATCTCTGGTTCTCTTGGTCTCATCATCATTACCTCTATCATCACATTCAGAATCAAACTGAACACGTTCTCATATCTCTTTCTTTTGTTAGTTTGGTGAGTGAATATTATGATCATAAATTGTTTGTGTTAAGTCTCCTTTGAAGACATGTTCAGTTTGTTCTGGTCTATTGAAGTTTTGCTTTGATATTTTCTTTCTAAAGATTGATTCGCAGGCTACGATGGCTTTGATGTAAGCTTTTGTTAAGCATTGATGTTAGCTTGCCTTAATTGGCTTTGGTGATTCAGCTTCTGCCTTTTATGATAGTTAAGTAAGTTTTGTTTGCATTATTGGTCTGCGTGCCTTTCATATTGGCCAATATATTTTTGGCATTATTGTTGTATTTTTTTCTTTCGGATTTGTGTTTGTATTGCTCATCCCAAGCTGGTGGTGCTACATACCACCTTCCAGCTTTGCGGGGCTGTTATAGATAGTTTGAATTTGTTTGAGGTAGTTAGAATTAATTACATTTGTTAGTTGCTTTACTTGGCTATATAAGCCTATATTGCATTGTATTTTTCACTTCACTCATGGTACATCTTCCATAGGTTTTCTCTCTTCTTCGAGGGATGTCATGTTTACTCCCATTCTTTAGTTCTGTTTGTAATGGTTTTAGTGTTTCTAAAACTAAAGGGGCTAAATTATCAAGTTGTAATATATGCATTTCACAAATGATTTTTGATTGAATTATAACTCTGCCTCTGACCATTAAGGAGAATATCTTTCCTTCCATCAATTTTTGGAAAGATTTTATTTTAAGGTATTTGCAAACAATAGGTTGAGTGCAACTTTTACCCTGCACATCTTACAAAGTAGTTGGTGCTCTTAGAACCATGGATCTTAAAGAGCACAATGTTCATTCACTTGTGTTGCATGACATTTTTCATCAAAAATTTCAAACATTGGAAACTCATAAGTGCATGCAATTTGCATGGTTCTTTTCCTATATATGTTTTGCTGCACTATATAAAAAATGTATGGCTATAAAACATTAAGCTGCAAATTATGTGGAACTTTTAGGATAAATAAGATGTATGTTCAATTTGAGCTTTAGTGGTATGACAACTATGTTCATTCGTGCGCCCTAGCTAGGTTTCTCTCTTGAAGCTCTCTCCCTTTGTGGTGTCTCCGCCCTCTTTGAAGGGTTTTTTCTTCTTTAGTGGAGTTTGGTTCTCTCCATTGGATTTTTCCTTGATGTTATAGGGATAACTTTTCATGATTAACCTCTTATGCAAATATGGCTTCCATCATACCTACAAATCTTTACTTGCAAATATTGTTTCTAAGGCTATGTTTGGTTCGAAGGAAGGGAGAGGAAATGAGAGATTTTAGTGGAGATGAGAGATTTTAATTAGATATCATATTTGGTTAAAAGGAGGGGAGGGAGATTTTTTTTTTGATAATGTAAAGTTTTGATTTAGGGGAAGGCATGTCCCCGTGCAAGGTCTGATAAGACCACCAACCTCTATGAGAATTTATAGTGGAATTTACGTATTGCCTACCAACAGGGGAGATTTGAGAATCGAACCTAAGCCACAACGAGTGTGGGAGGAAGGTTCGACCAGATGTGCCAACCCCTATTAGCTGGAGGGGAGGGGGATTTTAATGGAGGGGAAATAACAACTTTTATGTTTAGCTCACGATGGGATGAAAGAGATTTTGGATATCAAAATACATAAGTAGGAATATTTTAGTCAATATATTCAAAATATTTTAAACTTCCTTCCCTCCCCCCAAATCCCCCCAATTTTGGAGGGGAACCAAAATTTCATTCCTTTCTCACTCCCTCCAAAAAATTGAACTAAACAAGAAAAGTTTATAAAAACCCCTTTCCCCTTCATTTCCCCCAACCAAACACTATCTAAAAGTAATATAATCTCCTTTCTGAGGAGCAAACATCAATCCTGATTATGTTATATGACAGTAACTACTTCGTGATGTTGTTTATATATTCTGTTTGACCACTACGTGTCTTCTACATGAAAAGGATCATTCCGTCCAATCAAAGAAAATGTACGGAAGTACTTACCCTGCCAATGGATATAGGGATGGATAACGGTCGGATTCAGTTGGATTCGGGTCCAAAAATCTAAATCCGACCAAAATCGAAGCGGATAATATGTAGCCCATTTCCGTCTGTTTGGGTGAACGGTTTGGGCGGGTGGCGGGTTGGTACGATTGTAGATGAAAAAAATGTTCATAGAAGTAGGAAGCTTTAATAATAGAAACAAACTCAGAAACATAAATCATCAAACTTTCTGTAACACCCCTCTCCTCCGGGTGTCACTTTTGTACCCCAAAATATCCATTTACCCTTATTAACACAAGACTTTTTCGAAAATAACTCTATAGTAATTTCGAAAATCTGATACCAAAAGAAAAGCTTTAACAATCCAAGGAAACAAAATGAAACTCATCATATATGACAATAATTCTAGTTCTGCCATTAGGCATATATACTTCGAATCTCTCAAATACACAACACCCATAATCACAGTCGGACGACTGAACTTACACATTTATAAATCTTAAGAGCTGGTCTAACAAAAGAATTCTATGGACAATAAAACTTACTGTCTAACATAAGTCGTACCAATGAGACTAGGTCTCGTCGTCAACAAACTACACCTCTTCGTCGTCAGCCTCAAGCACTCAAGCTAGAGGGTCCCAGAGTGATTTAGAAGACTGTTAACAAAACATCTGTACATGTATCCAAAAACACACAGGGTGTCCAACATGTACAGGCAAGGGTGAGAAACCAATATATGAATCCATAAACGACAACTATATGCCCAATCCAAAACAACATATTCATATAATATACCTCATTCAAATCATTATACATCAGATAGTATAGCATGTATAATCAAGCACTAATAGCAGTAAAGGCATAAGGTCTTCGTACCCCACAATCAACGTTATCCTCTAAACGTATGCATGGCACTTCCATATATCTCAACTAATATTCAAACTAGATTTCTAGATTTCCGGAAATCCCATCACCATTCGCAATGAGCTGATCAGGCTCTAGAGATTTACACCAATATTTGGCCCAAAAACGAGTACTTTGAATCCCATGACACTACGCGATTCTCACATGGGGGCGCAATCAGAAGTACTCCACAAGAATACGGTCATACTGCATTGTCCAACTCAAGACACAATACGTTCCCAGAACACGTATGACACCATTGTCCATCAAGGCACAATGTCATGACAAATAAGTCATCTCAGGTTCTCCTTGCTTATCAAGGTCCCCCGTTTCACGGCACGTCTGCCCCGCATTTAATGCATGAGAAAACTATCTAGTTTCCGATAATTGATCTTTGTCGCATCAATGTTTCCTCGTTGTAGCATCAACGCTAACAACCACCATAATGTCTTAGACTCTTTAAGCCTCAAGAACACATTTTCTCAAAACAGGACACTTAGCCCAAAAACGACTTAAATCCCAACACCCCTAACCGATGCACCAGTCAAGGACGTTGGATTCAAGATCATAAAAACATCCTCAAGCTTACAGGACCACAAAGATTGTCCCTAAGCCAACAGGACCACATCTAACACGGATCATTGATCCACGTGTTCTGCAGAACCCTAGAACCCGACGTCTCGGTTTCTAGTTTCTAAACTTTTAAAATCACTTTTCTTGAAAACTCGAAAATCAAAACCCAAATCTCCGATACTTGCACAAAGTTATCGAGATCGGTTTTACATAAAACAAAATGTAGTCCACAGACTATTTCTTTTTCTTTCGTTGTTTTTCGGTAAAACACAAACCTCAAAACAAAGCTTGTAAAAACCTTTTTCCTTGGATAAAACCAATAAATTTTGAAAATCACGTTTACTAAAACGCTTTTGCCCAAACGGTTAACTTTATTACTAATAAAGGTCTTTAACGCCCTATTTAATTTAAAAACATCGTTTTTCGTTATTAAAACCCACATTTTCACAACTTTGCTCATTTAAGTTGATTTTCCTTAAAAGCAGCTATTCATTATATTTTATTTCAAAATACTTTATTTCTAAAGAGATAATTCATGTATTTTCTCTTAAATTAAACTGAGAAACAATAAAACATATTTATTTCCTCAATTTAACATTTCAGACTTTTAAAGTGTTTAAGTTACACGATGTCGGATCCTAATCAAAATTAGGTCCTCTAACGCCTTAAATCCCACAGCAGGGCACACGATACATCCATATAATTATTCAGCAATTATAGCATGCATTCCACTATATCAGCAGTTATATCAATACTTATTCAAACCAACAGCAGTAAATCAACAGCAGTAAATCAACAGTAGTAAATCAACAGCAGTCAATCAAACAATCAACCAAACAATCAGATACAGAATATTTCAATAATTAAATACAATACAAACACCGATGCAGCACATAGCTGTCGGAAATGGAGTTCCTCAGGTTTATCCCCTTACCTTAAATGAAGTCTCTTTGATGAGCAACTCCAAGCATCAGATCCAAGAGGTGGCTGAAGGTGGCATAGACGTCCCAACTCCACAACAACTCCAAGAATGCATATCCAGCTCCCCCAAGTAAGTACAGCCACAACCCAAAAACCAAGAGATAACATCCAAACACATTCAGCATCCCAATAACATATCAATTAACTAATCATACTTTAAAAACATAATCTAATGATTTTAAATGTTTTACTTATTCCAATCAAATTACTTTTCCAATAAAATCAATTTGGGAAAAACCAGTTGGGTCACGGAAATATAAAATTAGCTTAGGGAATCATTAATTAACTATCCTAATTGCACTAAAACAGAATTAATTTCATGATTATAGTAAGATAAAGATTTAGGGGTTTAGTGAAATTGGGGAAATCCGAATTCAAATGGGGATTTGAACAATTGACATAGGGAACTCGAAATTGATATACCCAATTGCATAAAAACATGATCAATTTCACATTTAAAGCATGAAATTAAAATGCTAGGGTTTTGAATTGGCGATTTAGGGTTAGGGTTCCTCATGAAATCAAAAACCAAGATAAATGAATGGAGGATTTTTACCCAGGAGGAAGAAAGAGCAGCTCCGGCGGTCCCGGCGGTGGCGCACGGTGGCGGCGCACGGCGGCTCTGGCGGTGGCAGTGGCGGTGCTTGGTCCAAAACGTGAGGAAGATGCCGCCTTCCACGTGGTTGGTTCATTTCTAGAAAGGGAGGCCAAACGGTGGCCGGAAAACCCCAAAACAGTGGCGGTTCTACGGTGGCTCCGCCGTCAACGTTGTCCGTTTGCAAAAATGTTGGGCTAGAAATGTAGAGGAAGGTGAGGAGAGTAAAGTTACAAGGTTGGTTTGGTGAAAGGTGGCCGGACGGTGGCCGGAAAACGTCCAAACAGTGGCGGTGGCCCCGTCGTCAACTTTCTCCGTTTGGAAAATTGTTTGGTTAGAATTGTAGAGGAGAAGATAAGGAACATTTCTATGGTTTTGGTTTTGGTTATGGGAGGGGTGGCCGGAGTTGGCCGGAAATGAAGAGAGAAGGAGAGAAAGTTTAGAGAGAGAGGGAGAGCACCGTTCGCAGGAAGAAGAAAGGGAAGAAGAAAAGAAAGAAGAAGAAAGAAAAGAAAAGAAAAAGAAAAAGAAAAAGAAAGGGAGAAAGAGAGAGTCAGCGGTGGGGGGTTTTCTCTCTCTTTTTTTTTTCTTTTTCTTTTTTTTTTGTAGTTATAGGTAAAAACTGAGTAGTTGAGATTAAGTCAAAAAAAGAAATAAATCTTGACCCTTTAATCTAAAAGCAAAGAGAAACAAATCTAAAGTTTCAAAATTCGAAATAAGATAGAGATTGATGATTAAATTTATCAACCTAGGAAATCAATAATCCAAAATAAATTTTTGATTAAATCCAAACCATTTTATTTTCAAATCTAAAATCAAATAGATTAAGTTTGGAAAATAATTTCCTTCAATCATATTATTTCAATTACTTAAATAATATTTTTTTTCTAAACAAATAGTAATAATAATAATAACAATAAACGAATATTTTTATTTTGCAAGAGTGTATAAACTATAATAACGCACCCAATAAAATAAGTAAACTAATTTAAGCAAATAAAATTCATTCTTCACAGATACAGGATTTTCGGGGTGTTACAATACTACCCCACTAAAAAAAAATTTCGTCCTCGAAATTTCGTCCTCAACTAGACAAGATCTCTTCATCCTCAGTTTCCCCAAAATACTTCCCGTACGTACTTCTTCCTTAGATAACACTTGTAACTTACTAACAAACTTCATGCCTATTACCCGTTCGATTTATCGTTAAAATCAAATCACTCCTCCTCAATCCATACTCCTTCTCCTCACCATCTTACCTTAATCTCTCACATGTGAGAGGCATAATTAAACTTAACAACTTCTCTTTCACTTTTAATTCATCCAGGAAGTCTTCCTTCCACATTCTTAACTATTGTTATTTCCATCTAGATTTAAATTACGGTACACCTTCCTATCACAACACATCCATCAGTTCCTATCCAAGATATCCAATCCTAATCTCAGTTTTCTTTTGAACGTAGTCCATCTCTTCAATTTACATCACGATCATGCATCTCAACCTTACAAAACATGGTTGCACCTATTAATACAACTACAACTACAACCAAGAGAATTCACATAAGGTACATAAATTTTAAACTTCTCGAACAACTTAGTTTCACTCAAGAATTCCCCTTTTCTATAAATCTTCAGCTTAGGTAAAACTACCAAACTACCAAGGACACTTTCCTACAATTCTCCAAACTCATACAATCAATCTTAACCACAGACATCGATAATTATCATTGACCTCCTAACTACTATTATGTCCCGATCAATACTTGACTTATGATAATTGTCTCACTTACTGAGATTGATCTTAAAGGTTCACATCTTATCAGTCATAACTATACTTTAACCAACTCTCATCACTTCTTATTTATCCTATACAAGGAATCGTCGCAGTAGATACTACACTTACTCATAACCAACCTTCCAAAGATCAAATCGTTTTCCTTGCTCGTCCACTCGAGTTGAAAGTGATCCTTTGAACTCGATCTCTACTCGATCCATGAGGATTAAGGAAGGAATTTCCAACAAGGAAATTTTCTTGGTCTCACTCTCATAAGAAAGTATATAGAAGAACTTTACCACTATGGAAAGAATGCTGGAATATCCAGTATGTAAAAAGATTCTTCAGTAGGTTCATGAGTGTAAAAATGCATAGCTAATACATATTTACAACCATGACTCTAATAAAGTTCCTTCTTTCACAAGAATCTCCCAACGGATTAGGAAATCAATAAATGAATAGTCTGGCCAAGAATCAGACTAGATCACATTTACCAAAGGTAAAGGTGATTAGACATCAAGAAACTTCCAATATCAAGAAGTCGTTTGTGTTACAACCAAATGAATAGTCATAACAAAGCTTTCAATAAAATGATATGAAAATATCCAGACCAATGGATACTATTAACCCAACTCACTCAAATGTCTAATACACTGAGGATTATGTAGGAGTGTGAGTACAAATACTCGTTTGGGATCGCATGCTTTAAGAATTTTCACTACCATCGAGTCAAACTCGCGCTTAAGCAACTTCACGACAACTTTTCTCACGTAGGGTCCGCAATACATGCCACAGGGTTTCCTCATGTTCATCGTGACTCCTAGAGTAAACGAGAACTTCTCCGACGATAACAATTTTATTAAGAAATGGACGAATACTCCATTTCATGTAGTTTAACCTGGTTAGATTTGTAGGCAACATTCTACACAAAGCAATAGAGGTCTGACTGAATCTAGAAACTAGATCAATCAAAGACTCCACATCCTTCGCAACACAAACTTGGAACATTTTCAGAAAATTCTCCCGAAAGTCTTACACGATAGGCACCTCATTCAGATGTCCGACATAATATCAAAAGGATAACCAAGGTGCTACATATATATAATTACCATTTACTGATCATAAGTTCTTACAAGACCTCAACCCGATTAGAACCCAACAAAACACGTATACACGTGTGTCACCTATTGTTTAGACAGGGAAACAATTCAACAAGGTCATACTCTCTAGGATAAATAAAACGAACTTTAGAAACTTAGCATCAGCTTTTTCACATGCTAGTCAATTACTCTCTACTAATCCGTTACTAAAGACTTGCTTCCATTCTTTCTTCCACTCAGTCTCTGATCAGTCGTAACCTCTGAAAAAAAATACTTAGGTATCATACATACACCTTACCATCATCAGCATAGATCACAAGTCTACCCACAACGCATAACCCTCAATCTATCCTAATGGAGACAAAAAGTCTTATCCATCAAATCCACAAACAGTGGAGGTTCCAATCATTTCTTGAGATACTAACAGAAGAAACTTCACGCGATACCACACTTCGAAGGACATCATCGCTGAAATATTATCGGGCTCTTAAGTTCCTCACTTTCAACATTACAGGGTCGTCTATCCTTTAACACAAGGACTCTCATCAGGGATATCGGCTAACTTAAAACACTATGATTAATTCTACATTGAATTATCATAACATAGCTATACAAATTTTCATTTTGTTCAAACCATCAAGCCTTAGTCCTTACTACACTTCCATTGTTCCACCTGGATTCCATTCCAGTCTCTCAACTCTATTTGTAAACATGTCGTTATCTTGCCGTCCCTTTGGTCGCTTACTAACCACCTATGCATCTACTTCAGAAAAGTTTTGGTATTCCTCTACTTGTCTAAGGTACACTCGTTTTCCTTGGCAACTTTCCCAACAATCTAATTTCCTTCACATATAAAGGAGTTTTCCCTCACTTGCTAGCTAAGAGTCTACCATCCTTGACTCATAACGTAACGGTCATATTCAAGCCTATTTGCTAGAACTGACTAAGGAACTGTCTCAAAGCCAACCTTACTTAGTAACTCAGATAACTTATACACATACATTATTTCCAAGAAGGAAATAAAAAGAACAGTAAGAAACCAGTTACTCGCCAGGCGACCGTACCCTCGCGACGCGAGACAAAGGGTCGGCCCGAGTAGAAACATCCCAACTCTCGGCATCGCGACACGAGACAGATTCGCTACGCGAACCAGAGAGTCTGCTTGAGAGACAAGGAACAGCTCCTCGGACTCGCGACGCGAACGCTCCTTCGCCTCGCGATCCAGGAAGCCTGCCAGAGAAATAAAACACAACTCTCGGCCTCGCGACGCGAAAGGTCATTCACCCCACGATACGAAAACATGCCCTCTGCTTCGCGACGCGAAATCCAGTTCGCTACGCGATGCAGGGGACCTGCCCGAGAGGAAAACACTACTCCTCTGCCTCGCGACGCGAATCCCATTCGCCACGCGATGCAGAGAACATATCTGGGAAGCTTCTCTGCCTCGCGACGCAAAATACATTTCGCTTCGCGAATCAGAGAACATGCAACTCCACTCCTCTGCCTCGCGACGCGAAATCCATTTCGCCACGCGACGCAGAGGACATACTTGAGAAACAGAGCACCATTTCTCTGGCTCGCGACGCGAATTTCGGTTCGCTACGCGAGACAGAGAACATGCCCTAAGAAGCAAAACACAACTTCTCGGGCTCGCGACGCGAAATCACGTTCGCCTCGCGAATACAGAGATCACGCAACAGCAAACACAACAGACCTATTCCCCAAGGATTCCTGAAAGACTCGACCAGCTCTGATACCACCTGTAACACCCCTCTCCTCCGGGTGTCACTTTTGTACCCCAAAATATCCATTTACCCTTATTAACACAAGACTTTTTCGAAAATAACTCTATCGTAATTTCGAAAATCTGATACCAAAAGAAAAGCTTTAACAATCCAAGGAAACAAAATGAAACTCATCATATATGACAATAATTCTAGTTCTGCCATTAGGCATACATATTTCGAATCTCTCAAATACACAACACCCATAGTCACAGTCGGACGACTGAACTTACACATTTATAAATCTTAAGAGCTGGTCTAACAAAAGAATTCTATGGACAATAAAACTTACTGTCTAACATAAGTCGTACCAATGAGACTAGGTCTCGTCGTCAACAAACTACACCTCTTCGTCGTCAGCCTCAAGCACTCAAGCTAGAGGGTCCCAGAGTGATTTAGAAGACTGTTAACAAAACATCTGTACATGTATCCAAAAACACACAGGGTGTCCAACATGTACAGGCAAGGGTGAGAAACCAATATATGAATCCATAAACGACAACTATATGCCCAATCCAAAACAACATATTCATATAATATACCTCATTCAAATCATTATACATCAGATAGTATAGCATGTATAATCAAGCACTAATAGCAGTAAAGGCACAAGGGCTTCGTACCCCACAATCAACGTTATCCTCTAAACGTATGCATGGCACTTCCATATATCTCAACTAATATTCAAACTAGATTTCTAGATTTCCGGAAATCCCATCACCATTCGCAATGAGCTGATCAGGCTCTAGAGATTTACACCAATATTTGGCCCAAAAACGAGTACTTTGAATCCCATGACACTACGCGATTCTCACATGGGGGCGCAATCAGAAGTACTCCACAAGAATACGGTCATACTGCATTGTCCAACTCAAGGCACAATATGTTCCCAGAACACGTATGACACCATTGTCCATCAAGGCACAATGTCATGACAAATAAGTCATCTCAGGTTCTCCTTGCTTATCAAGGTCCCCTGTTTCACGGTACGTCTGCCCCGCATTTAATGCATGAGAAAACTATCTAGTTTTCGATAATTGATCTTTGTCGCATCAATGTTTCCTCGTTGTAGCATCAACGCTAACAACCACCATAATGTCTTAGACTCTTTAAGCCTCAAGAACACATTTTCTCAAAACAGGACACTTAGCCCAAAAACAACTTAAATCCCAACACCCCTAACCGATGCACCAGTCAAGGACGTTGGATTCAAGATCATAAAAACATCCTCAAGCTTACAGGACCACAAAGATTGTCCCTAAGCCGACAGGACCACATCTAACACGGATCCTTGATCCACGTGTTCTGCAGAACCCTAGAACCCCGACGTCTCGGTTTCTAGTTTCTAAGCTTTTAAAATCACTTTTCTTGAAAACTCGAAAATCAAAACCCAAATCTCCGATACTTGCACAAAGTCATCGAGATCGGTTTTACATAAAACAAAATGTAGTCCACAGACTATTTCTTTTTCTTTCGTTGTTTTTCGGTAAAACAAAAACCTCAAAACAAAGCTTGTAAAAACCTTTTCCCTTGGATAAAACCAATAAATTTTGAAAATCACGTTTACTAAAACGCTTTTGTCCAAACGGTTAACTTTATTACTAATAAAGGTCTTTAACGCCCTATTTAATTTAAAAACATCGTTTTTCGTTATTAAAACCCACATTTTCACAACTTTGCTCATTTAAGTTGATTTTCCTTAAAAGCAGCTATTCATTATATTTTATTTCAAAATACTTTATTTCTAAAGAGATAATTCATGTATTTTCTCTTAAATTAAACTGAGAAACAATAAAACATATTTATTTCCTCAATTTAACATTTCAGACTTTTAAAGTTTTTAAGTTACACGATGTCGGATCCTAATCAAAATTAGGTCCTCTAACGCCTTAAATCCCACAGCAGGGCACACGATACATCCATATAATTATTCAGCAATTATAGCATGCATTCCACTATATCAGCAGTTATATCAATACTTATTCAAACCAACAGCAGTAAATCAACAGCAGTAAATCAACAGTAGTAAATCAACAGCAGTCAATCAAACAATCAACCAAACAATCAGATACAGAATATTTCAATAATTAAATACAATACAAACACCGATGCAGCACATAGCTGTCGGAAATGGAGTTCCTCAGGTTTATCCCCTTACCTTAAATGAAGTCTCTTTGATGAGCAACTCCAAGCATCAGATCCAAGAGGTGGCTGAAGGTGGCATAGACGTCCCAACTCCACAACAACTCCAAGAATGCATATCCAGCTCCCCCAAGTAAGTACAGCCACAACCCAAAAATCAAGAGATAACATCCAAACACATTCAGCATCCCAATAACATATCAATTAACTAATCATACTTTAAAAACATAATCTAATGATTTTAAATGTTTTACTTAGTCCAATCAAATTACTTTTCCAATAAAATCAATTTGGGAAAAACCAGTTGGGTCACGGAAATATAAAATTAGCTTAGGGAATCATTAATTAACTATCCTAATTGCACTAAAACAGAATTAATTTCATGATTATAGTAAGATAAAGATTTAGGGGTTTAGTGAAATTGGGGAAATCCGAATTCAAATGGGGATTTGAACAATTGACATAGGGAACTCGAAATTGATATACCCAATTGCATAAAAACATGATCAATTTCACATTTAAAGCATGAAATTAAAATGCTAGGGTTTTGAATTGGGGATTTAGGGTTAGGGTTCCTCATGAAATCAAAAACCAAGATAAATGAATGGAGGATTTTTACCCAGGAGGAAGAAAGAGCAGCTCCGGCGGTCCCGGCGGTGGCGCACGGTGGCGGTGCACGGCGGCTCCGGCGGTGGCAGTGGCGGTGCTTGGTCCAAAACGTGGAGGAAGATGCCGCCTTCCACGTGGTTGGTTCATTTCTAGAAAGGGAGGCCAAAAGGTGGCCAGAAAACCCCAAAACAGTGGCGGTTCTACGGTGGCTCCGCCGTCAACGTTGTCCGTTTGCAAAAATGTTGGGCTAGAAATGTAGAGGAAGGTGAGGAGAGTAAAGTTACAAGGTTGGTTTGGTGAAAGGTGGTCGGACGGTGGCCGGAAAACGTCCAAACAGTGGCGGTGGCCCCGTCGTCAACTTTCTCCGTTTGGAAAAATGTTTGGTTAGAATTGTAGAGGAGAAGATAAGGAACATTTCTATGGTTTTGGTTTTGGTTTTGGGAGGGGTGGCCGGAGTTGGCCGGAAATGAAGAGAGAAGGAGAGAAAGTTTAGAGAGAGAGGGAGAGCGCCGTTCGTAGGAAGAAGAAAGGGAAGAAGAAAAGAAAGAAGAAGAAAGAAAAGAAAAGAAAAAGAAAAAGAAAAAGAAAGGGAGAAAGAGAGAGTCAGCGGTGGGGGGTTTTCTCTCTCTTTTTTTTTTTCTTTTTTTTTTTTTGTAGTTATAGGTAAAAACTGAGTAGTTGAGATTAAATCAAAAAAAGAAATAAATCTTGACCCTTTAATCTAAAAATAAAGAGAAACAAATCTAAAGTTTCAAAATTCGAAATAAGATAGAGATTGATGATTAAATTTATCAACCTAGGAAATCAATAATCCAAAATAAATTTTTGATTAAATCCAAACCATTTTATTTTCAAATCTAAAATCAAATAGATTAAGTTTGGAAAATAATTTCCTTCAATCATATTATTTCAATTACTTAAATAATATTTTTTTTCTAAACAAATAATAATAATAATAATAATAATAACAATAGACGAATATTTTTATTTTGCAAGAGTGTATAAACTATAATAACACACCCAATAAAATAAGTAAACTAATTTAAGCAAATAAAATTCATTATTCACAGATACAGGATTTTCGGGGTGTTACACTTTCAACCAAATCCCAAAAAAAAAAATCACTTTAACATCAACACACAAGCAAATCTAAAGAAAAAGAAGAGAAAAGTCGAAACTTAAAGACAACAACACACAAAACCAGATCTGACAGGAAGGCAACACGTCATGGTTGCCGTCGTGGTGAACCAGAACCATAATGAAGGCGACACGTCTCATTTCTAAGAGGAAGACGCGCAATCCTGCGTGGTGTGGTGTCGTGACGTCTCAGAACCAAAACCAAAGGTCTCCGACTCAAATTTGTGGTAGGCTTCCGCGAGCCGACGTGGTTGTGATGGTGAGAACAGTGCTTGGCGGAGACTGAGATGTTTTGGTGAGGGTGAGACTGAGAGTCTGACTCTGAGACTAAGATTGAGAAGAAGAAGAAGGGTTTTTTCTTTCTTGTGTAGTGTCTATGCAGAGTCAGAGTCCATCTCAATTTTTCATATGCAGAACGAAGGGTTTCTTGTGCAATGTGTACACCATATATCATTAAATTTATCTCATTAAATGGATTGACCAGCCTTGGGCCCAACAAAATGGATGGACAAATGTATGTATCTGATATATCTTCGGCCGGGTCGGATTCTGACGAAAGAAATTTCGCAGACCTGCACTTGTCTGGCTATACGTATATGAAACCGTTTTTTTCACCGTTGACCCGACCCGATCCACCTATACACTTGTTTTTTCCGGCTTTTTTCGAATTTGGGCCGGGCCTCGATTTGTTGGCTAACCCTAAATGGATATACTCATATCTCATGGACCTACTGATAAAATTCTTTTGTATTTATCTTTCTCCATAAGAATACATTAAAGAAAAAATAATTATAGGAGCAAAACTCATTCCAGTTTACTTTTTATTCCCATTTGGGAGAATTTCTACTTGAATTGAGATCGGCGCTTTTGATTTTGGATCTTGCAAACTCTACTCTAAATACCCAAATACTACTTTGGGAGCTACCCAATAAACTCTTAATGTTGTAATTATTCATTACAGATTATGTATCTGATCAAAAAAAAAAAAAAATCTAATACTGTTTGTGTCTACTTTAATATTGTTTATTAAGGTTGTTGCACTAGAATTAAAAAAAGTTGTTCAAACTTTCACGTATAAGTAAAATTAATTTTATTGAATAAATTATCCCTTATTAAAATTACTCAAAATATTGTTATTAGTTTATTAATCTTCTCTTTCACTTTTTTTATAAATAGAAGGTATATTGATATATTTTTTTTGGTTTTTCAAGATATCCTCCACACATAATTAAAGAGAGTAATCCCTCAAAATATTAAAATAGAGTATTGGAAATACTCCAATCCATATAAAAATCACAAAAAAACATTGACACACCAAAAGTAACTAAAGTACTACTGCTAACATAGCCCTAGTGTTATTGTTACACCAGCATAATCCAAACCACAGCCCAGCACCAGAAACAGAAAAAGAAAAAGACTAATTTATGTGACTTATAAATATCCGATATCAGACTATCAGTGTTACTTTTGGCCTGTAAAGTTAGAAAAATAATTTATGACTTATTAGTTTTCTGAATAGACAGATAAAGTTGGACAAAACAACTTTTCTAAATAAGCATATAAAACAAATTTGATGGAATGAGTACGAAACAATGATATTACGAAAAATTAAGGAGAGATTATTATGAGTTTCAGTGGAAACTTTATTTTTGTAGAACCGAAAAAGTCTATAAAAATTCTTGGTATATCATTGAAAATTCTCAGTTTTTCGTAAACTAATTAATCACCCAATTTAATCCTTTAGTTTTAGAAAGCTTTTTTTTCACTGAAAGAAAACGATAGTTTGTCTAAAGGGAGACCATAGAACTTACATAGGATCTCTCTTCCACGGCCATCTCGAGAGTGAAATCTTTGTACGATTAGTTTCATTTTTTTATCATATCAGAGAGGTACTTACTATTTTATGCGAATAATAAATATATGAATATAGATTAATTTTAAACCAATCAAGGTTGATGACTTTGAGAATCAAATCCTCGAGAAGCATGTCGGCAAGATTGAATGTGAAGCTAGCGTCCAATTTATGTGCATTATTATTTAATGTATATAAACAAGTAAATATATATATAACAAATGTATCAAGTGGGAGGAGTATTTTTATATGAGAGTGAGAGGAATAAATCTTAACCTTTAGATCAAATCATGAATATATATATACTCCACCCGGTCTCTATTATAAGCAAAACTTAAATGAAACACACATATTAAGGAAGTTGGTTAATCTCATTTAATATTGTTAAAAAATTAAATATATTATCTAAAGTATCCTTCATAGAAAACTTCAATTTTTATTAAATACATCCCATATTGAGTTATTAGAAAACTAAATTGCTATTAAATGAAGGGTATTTTAGTAACAATCTCATCAAATAGAATGAAAGTAGTTGAAATTTGCTTATATATTTGATAAAAAAATTTGAAACTTTTTTGCTTATAATAGGGACCAGAGGGAGTATACATATATAGGAAGCGACTCAAGTGAGAGAAATGTGTTATTGTGAGAGATGAGAGGAGTAAAACTGAACCTTTAGATCACACATGAATGGTTAATATTAATACAAAGGGTCATGTGACTTTTTAAAGTGATCACATGACCACCAACTAACTTTTAATTCTGATCATCCATGTATAATTTAAAGGTCCAGATTTATTCCTTTCACTCTCATAATAACGCATTCCTCTGACTTGAGTGACTATTCATAGCTATTACCTTGACACCAAAAAAGAGCTCGATCCAATGCTTTATTTTTGATCCCGATTCAACATTAGAAATATATTGATTTTTCAGATAAAGATTTTATCTCCTCGCCCCTTGTATGAATAGATAGATAGGTTAATTTTAAACCAAAAAGGTTGTTTGGAGGACTTTGAGATTCAAATCATGTGGGCAAGATTGCATGTGAAGCTAGCGTTCAATTTGTTGACTTCCAATGAGTACTGAAAACCTTAAAATAAAATCCCAAATTGAAGACACGGATAAATATATGTATATGTATAAGAATTAAGGATTTAATTGATATATAATGTGTATTGTAAATTTTTTTTATATTTTTTATTAAATTATAAATTATCACATTATTATAATTGTTTGACTTTTATGATAATTATTTTAAGAAGTATGCTAATAAGTATCGTTATTATTGAGGTATTGTTTGAGAAATCAAAAAAAAAATTTATATAAAAAAATAATATATTTAATATATTAAAAAATATTATACTTAATTTTTCAATACAATTTTTTTTTTTATTGATTTCATTATCTGTATTCTTAAACAATTTCATTAGCAAAACCCTTACTTTAAAAGTTACAATATCATATTATAACAAAAAAACTCTCCGATTAAACTCACGAATTAAATATTACCATTACAAATTGGTCTGAGTGAAACTAGATTTCCATTTTTTAATCAAGATCTTAAAGTCGAGTCTTATGAAAAAAAAAAAAAATGATCAAGAAGGAAAATCCCATTAAAAGACCAATCAAATTCTCCAAGGGAGGTTTAATCATCAGCAAATCAAGTGAATACCTCTCACCTATAACACCTAATCCTAAAACAAAACGCCAGAATTAAATGACTCTTACACGTGTGCCAAAATCGAAAACAAATAAATGTATCACATAGCACAATTTAGCGGCTGCAATAAAAACGAAGGCTACACGTTGTGACACTTTTTGATGTTCAATCTGAATCAATGATTTACATCCACATACTGATTTTGATTAGTAAAACTCGAATTGAATATAGCCCCGAATAAAAAAGTCATCCGGTTGGTTCTCTGCTTCCTAAACCGAATGGCACTTATTTTAATAAGTGATAGTTGTTAGTACATTCTACATTGTGTTAAGCTTATATTTATTATGCAAAAAAATCTAGAAAATTTAGGCTCAAGTATTTTAAGTTTATATACATTTTTGTTCTTTTTGTTTCGTACGACTTATTTTCCAACGTTATCTCTGGAGTCCAACTGAAGGTCCAATTATGACTTGCCTGTAATCTGATCTACCTTTTTTTTTATCATTTTTCCTGAGCTTGTACTCACATTTTTAGTCTCGGAGGCCTTAGATTTGCTTTTTTCATTGCATGACCTTGTGCCTTTTTTTAGGAGTCTTAGAGAACTCAGATTTTTGTTTTGTAACTTTTTTTTACGGATTCTGCTATCATGTTATCATTATAGTGCAGGACTAAATGAAAGAATATGACCTAGTTTGTGTTAAGCTTGAGATTTACCATATTGTCTTGACTCATGCATTTTCAGTTTATATGTACTTTGATTCTCTTTGTTCCAAATAATATGAGACTTGTTCTTCAACAACAGTGGTTATATATATCTACCAATATTTGTTTCCAAATCAGTTGAACATTTTAAACCTTCTGTTACTTTTTTGTTTTATTTTCTTCTTTCATGCACTCTATTAGAGATATAGTTAGTTGGATATTAGTATGGTTGTTGATAATTAGTTATTAATTTGTTAGTCTATATAAAGAATTGATATAATCACTTTGTAGTAAAGTTTACATATGGTATCATTTTATAGATTCTCATCAATACGTTCTTATATTTTTCCCTCAATTACTTCTTCCTCTATGGATCTACCATGTTTCATAACATGATATCAGAGCTCCCATGGTATCCACCATGACGATATATTTTCACTGCATTTTCCCTTTCGTTTCTTAGCTTTTATCTTTTTTTTTTTTTTCTTTCTTTCATTTTCCTGAGAAAGTGATCTCTTCTCGTTTTTTTTCTCTCTGCACCTTCCCATCTATTTTGTTCTCTGCTGAATATTGGAGGAGTTTCTTTTCTCACTTTTCTCTATTGTTTCTCACACCGTGGGCTAGAACGGAGTCCATTTTCTGAGATCAATTTTTTTTTTTCCTTTTATCTCATTGGTGTTTCACTCATTGTGATTAGTGGATTTGTTCTTTCAGCACTTTTGTTTTCAAATCTGGTTTTCTGTCACCTTCATATATGACTTTTTTGTTTTTCAGATCACCTCTCGTTTTTCGGCGAGTATCAACGAGACGATGTTGTTTTTCCTCGAAGAGGGGTTTTCTTTCAGAAGAGCAAGCGACGTTTTGGTTCTGTTGTCGGCGATAATTTTTTGTGTGGCCGGAAATGGTGTTTTCTGGCGCCGATTTGTTGCTGATTCTTGCTTTTAGCTCTGGTTGCTCTTTGGATCTTGTTTTTAGATCTGGTTCTCGCTTGCCTCGATTTTCGATTCTTATTCGTTTCGTATCTGGTTTTGGACTTTTCCACTTTTCCTTTTGGATCTGTGATTCAGAGCTTAGTGGTTCTGCTCTGGATTCAGACGTGCCATTGGTACCGGTTGGCGAGCCTTCTAGCAGCGCCGTCGATCACTCTTCAAAGAAGCCGAAGCGATTCGAGATCAAGAAGTGGAATGTGGTTGCTCTCTGGGCTTGGGACATCGCTGTCGATAACTGCTCTATTTTCGAGTGACAGGCCAATCAGGCTAGTGCTATTAGCGAGGAATGCACCGTAGCGTGGGGGTTTGCAACCATGCTTTCCACTTCCATTGCATAAGTCGATGACTCAAGCCCCATCAAGTGTGTACTCTTGATAACAATGAGTGGGAGTTTTAGAAAAGCACAAAACTTAGGTATAATTCCATAGATACTTTAGGTGCTGTTTTCCAATAGAAATACATGTGTTACAACCATTACACACGTCTCATTTTTATTGAAAAACATTACTTAAAATACCTAAGGAACTATACCTAAGTTTTGGCTCTTAGAAATATTGTCACTTGCGACTCTGTCCGCATTATTTTATTTTCCTTGTCTACTGAAGTTACTATATTTTGAGAAAACGTCATATATTTTTTGATTCGGTTTTTGGTTAGCCTAAATTGGATTTGTTGTGGGCTTTTGCCCTTGGTTAAGCCCTTGAGCTTCTGTCTTGGGTGATTAAGCTGTTGGTCGTGGCAACCAATACCCAAGAGGGGGGAACTGGGTTTTGATATAAAAAAGAAAACTTTTTGCACAATCAAAAACCTTTTATAAATAAAACAGAATTTGCGGCGGAAAACAATTTGTTTAAATACAATATAAAAATATGAAGGAAGAAAAGCAGGACACAAGTATTTTATCCTGGTTCAGCCACGCACCACCAGTGGCCTAGTCCAGTTCCCACTCCACCTGTGGGATTTTGTTTCACTATAAAATCAAGCTTAACTGGTACTTGCAACTATTTTAGAAAACCAAGCTTAATAGATGCTTATAACCTTCACAATAACAGAGCACTCCTCACAGACCAAGGATATCGCCTCCCTAGTGAAAGAGCCTCAAATAACCACAAGCTTAACAGGTGCTTGTAACCTTCCGAGCACTCCTCACAGACCAGGGATATAACCTCCCCCAATGACAGAGCCTCAACCAAGCTTAATAGGTGCTGGCAATCTTTCGAGCACTTCTCACAGACCAGGGATATAACCTCCCAATGACAGAGCCTCAACCAAGCTTAACAGGTGCTGGCAATCTTCCGAGCACTCCTCACAGACCAGGGATATAACCTCCCCCAATGACAGAGCCTCAACCAAGCTTAACAGGTGCTGGCAATCTTCCGAGCACTCCTCACAGACCAGGGATGTAACCTCCCCTAGTGATAGAGCCTTAACCAAGCTTAACAGGTGCTGGCAATCTTCCGAGCACTCCTCACAGACCGGGGATATAACCTCCCCCAATGACAGAGCCTCAACCAAGCTTAACAGGTGCTGGCACTCCTCACAGACCAGGGATGTAACCTCCCCCAGTGATAGAGCCTCAACCAAGCTTAACAGGTGTTGGCAATCTTCCGAGCACTCCTCACAGACCAGGGATATAACCTCCCCTAATGACAGAGCCTCAACCAAGCTTAACAGGTGTTGGAAATCTTTCGAGCACTCCTCATAGACCAGGGATATAACCTCCCCTAATGACAGAGCCTCAACCAAGCTTAACAGGTGTTGGCAACCTTAGAGCGCAATGATACTCAAAGAATGGTTTGAGTCGTTTGACTCTTACCAGAATATAGCACTCTTGATAGTGCAGATAAAGTAAAATTGAAGCACAATACAATTCAAACTATATGGAGTAAAAGCTCTCTCTCAATATAAGTATAATCAAAGTGTATAGAGTAGTGAGAGTGATAAAAGAATTAAACAGAGTTTTAGCGCAACTAGGATTAGTGAGTGGTTACTTAGAGAGTTGCCAAAACATTCCTGTTTATAGAGAAAGAACTAAGCCTATAGGAATTAAGTTAAACCCAATAGGAATTTTTAATTTCCATCGCATCATAATCGATTATACACAAGGTCATAATCGATTATCTTTCTTTAGTACAAAAGACGCTGGGAGGCATTAGCCTTGTAATCGATTACTCCAATCGATTAGGACCTTTCTGTTTCTTTTACATGCGTATGATTATAATCGATTATGTAATCGATTATATCTTTTTTGATTTTAGCTCAATTTCATGCATGGCTGCATAATCGATTATGCTAATCGATTATTACTCCTCTATTTGTAAAATCATTTTTCCATATAGATGGTAATCGATTTTTAGACATCCTATAATCGATTATACTTATTAAACCAACTGATTTTTAACTTAGCGGCTATTAATTGATTTTATCTAATTAGATCGCTTGAAGCCTATTAAGTTTATATTGTGTGTGTGATTGATTTTAGATTGAGAGAGCTTTACTACCATTTACAAAGAGATCCTAAAAACATAGATTACAAGAAAGAAAATTTCCCATAACTCAGTCTTGAAGAACTTGATCTCCTTGATGCTCTTTTTCTCTTTTTGCATTTTGTCCTTCTAGGACTCCTTTTGTCAATCATCATATTCACATTCTCCTTGATTCCTTTTGTCATTCATGTCCTTTGAGGAATCCTTTGGCAATCATCAAATCAAAATTAATCCTGTCAAGGCATATATTCACATTCTCCCACTTTTTGATGATGACAATCATCTCAAGGAGGGATTTCTCAAAGTAATAGGTTAGTATAATACCTTTATATTAGAGATAAGTGCAGAATTACTCCTATTACTCCCTTCACTTTATGCATTGAGTTTAAATTTGAATTTCAGAATTCTAGAAATCTCTCCCCCTTAATCATACAATGATATCTCTCCCCCTTTTGGCATTATCAAAAAGCGGGATTTAATCGTTTAAACGCATGCATGAGTCAAGGCATATGTTCATGTCATCTCATATCCAAGCAATAAATATTGGCAATAAATATAGGCACTACTTGATGAGATAAAACATTTATTCATGATGGTCACAAAATATTTATAACACTTGTGATGAAGAAGATAATATCACTTGTTGTTTCATATGCTTGCTTTCTCTCTCTTATGTATCTCATAATTTTAGAGGGAATACGATTAATCAAGACTTATAAAATCATCTCCCCTATTTGACAACAACAAAAAAGATTTAAATCTCCCCCTAAAACTGTGCATTTATGGTAAAGGGTTCTCCCTCTAAAGATTTGATTTTATTGATTATGATCAGAACCGTTTTATTTTAGGAACAATTTAGGTTTGATGCCCAATGGATTTATCATTTAATTGCATTTCATATTTAATTTTCTCAAACCAGATTCAAATATCTTATCAAATATATTATCCCATATTATAATTTTTCAATATCTTAACGGTGGATACATTCATGATGTGAGCAATTTTCTCTTTCTATCATAAATATCAACATTCCAGCAAGCTTTTTCTAAAATTTCAAATATTTAATAATACTAGCTTCTATGCGATTATATGATATTTTAATATTTTTCCTCTCTTTATGTAAGCACCACAAATTTTCTGATTTGAAATTTCAAACATTTATTTCATATTTCCAAAGATTCAATTTTTCTTATGGAAACATTTAAACCTTTATCACAAGATTGATATGTTTCTCATAATAAACTCAGAGGATCTTTCTAATTAATTTGCATTTAGTCTTGATCCTTCATATTTTAAGCAAGTTCCAAAATTCAAATTTTAAAAACATTTGAATTTTGTATTTTGAATTTCAAATATTGGATTAATTTGGCAAGAGATATTCAAGTATAAAAGATGCCAAAATTCATTTAATATCTTTTCTTGTTAACCACAATCTCTATAAATATTCATTTTAAGCATTTGTGGTGTATTTAAATATTTTCATAAATAAGACAAATTTGAATTTCAAAGCGTGGTCTAATTTCTTCATAAT
The DNA here is from genome assembly GCA_039655645.1 of Ammopiptanthus mongolicus. Lineage (NCBI taxonomy): Eukaryota > Viridiplantae > Streptophyta > Magnoliopsida > Fabales > Fabaceae > Ammopiptanthus > Ammopiptanthus mongolicus. The sequence goes on along the minus strand of CM077348.1, from coordinate 32,466,903 downwards.
TGTATTGATCATCTAAACTTTTAAATTTAATCCTAATTTATTAGACAGATTTTCCAAAGATTTATTTTTCAAATATTGAGCATATTAGGAAATAGTCTCTTAATAAATTTTCAAATCAATATTTACCATTAAGAATTTATTACTACAATCAAAATGATTTTTCAATTTGAATAGATGTGGTTAATTGACTCATGGTTAAATTATTTTCCAATGAAGTATGATCATGAAATAAGGTATAATTCTTCCAACAAGATATTTAACTTTTATAGGCTAGTGAAGAATTAAATTTTATGTCACAAGAGAATTTTAATTTTTAATCCAATAAAATAATTCTCTTTACTAGGATATCTTCATTATTTCTTTCATCCTTCTTTAATTAGTCCCATTTATTATGAAAGCTTTTCAATCACAATCTCTTAAGATATTAAAATAATATTAATGTGATATAATAACTTATGAAATATTGAGATCATTTAGGACCATTTAACTTTTGTGTGCATTGAAGGAATTATTCAAAATATATTTTCTTTTGGATTTTTCAAAGATTTAGATTTGATTTGTTGTGCATTTTGAATAATTTGAATTTTGAAGTCTTTCTTTAGGAGAGAATGAATAAGAATAGATTTTGTCTCCTAATAAGACAATAATTAGGGAATTAATTAAGATTTGATTTAACAATATTTTTAGTTATATTTTTTCCATTATTATTATTTTTCGGACTGCCTCTGGTCTTTTATCATGGCACAACTTATTTTCAGAATTGATTTCCCTAATCGATTATGAACTTTCTGTTTTGTGGGAATTTTCTAGCATTTTTCTCTAATTAATTACCATAATCGATTATAAAGCTTCAGTTCCTTTCCCTAGTTTTCTTGAGGAACTATAATTCATTATATAATCAATTATCCTATTCGATTTTCACATTTTCATAGTAAGGGAGATTTGATTGTTTTTCTATGAAGCCCTATAATTTCTTGTTGAGAAGTCCTAGCTTTTCTATAGATATTTGACCCACTAGTATAAACATAACATGCTTGAAATAATAATTAACCATGTAAGCATCACAAGCACATATGACATACAATTGATTCTAAGCAGAAAATGCTAATATCATTTTGTATTCACCAAGAGTTTCATAATCAAGTAATCATTTTCAAGTTGAGATTATTGCACGGAATATATCTACGTTTCATCTTGATTGATTTCATATAGACATCTTTATCAACATACCTCCATTTAGCAAGTTTCACATTCGAGCATGTATAGGAAGTAGAGGATAAAGTTACCTCGTTACGTGAACTCACAGGACAATTCTTTCTTACCCACATTCACTTGATCTTGAATCTAGCTTTTACATGGTCTATCTTATGCTTGTTTGAGTTGTTCATCAAGAAACCTTTGCTTCTTTCGGTAGCAGTTGCATTTTCGAGATTGTGAAGCATTCTTCTTGAAGTCATCTCCTTTTGCATGCAAGATTGTTTCTCAATTTTGGATTTTTCCTGCACATTTGAAGAACTAGAGAAACTTTTTGGTACCCATTTCATATTGGGTCCTTGTTGGTTAATGGACAAGTTATTTGCACGTTTAGGAATCCAAGCCATTTTTCTCATATAAGAATTTTTCCTATAGATGCACATATGAGAAATATGTCCTAACTTTCCACAATAATTACATGTTATACTCTTTTCATTTTTTATATAATAATTTTCATTTCCAACTATAAACTGATCATGATCTTGATGAATGCCATGTTTAATAATAGATAAATTATAGCTGACATGAATTTCTTCTTTTTCATATGAAGGTTGTACACATGTGCAATCTTTTGTTTTAATAATTTCATGAAATAAATCCTCAACTTGATTATCAAGAGATATGCAATTTACATAACATGGTAAGGATTCAAATTTCATAAGATTTTCTTCATCAAGAAAAGTATATTCCGTCCTCAAATTATCTATATCATTTTCAATTAAGGAAATATTTTTCAAGCAATTTAAACTTTTATTGCTTAAACTCATCAATCCATCATATAGATCATTTAATGCATATAACCATTCATCATTTAATAATTTGAGTTTAGTATCATTTACCTCTATTTCGCTTTGGGTCATTTTGAGAATAATTTCTATTTTCTGCACTTTTGACTCTTTGATCATGAGACATTTTTTCTTGGCATGATCTTAAGGATGATTCTCCTCCAATGAATTTTGCCCTTCCCTGCGTTTACTTTCAATCTCAAGATTGTTAGTGACAAGGTAATGATGATCAAGTATATTCAAAATGTTCTTGGCACAATCACAATTTTTAATTCTCTCTTAAGCATCATCGCACAAACAAATCCGGAGAATTTGCGTAGCTTTGAGATTCAAACAAAAACAGTTTTTGTCAAATTCATTCTAATGTTCTTTGGGTTTAAGAATGAGTCCATTGACTCCAATATCCCATAAGTCCACATCAATTGACAACATAAAGATTTTGATTCTCAGTTTCCAATAAATAAAAGTCTCACCATCAAAGAATGGTGGTTTGTCAATTTCAAAACCATACATTTTGAAAAACCTTTTAAATGGTTTCCAACAAAAGGATCTTAACTCTAAGATGTTAAGCTACTAACCAAAGCCGAAGCTCTGATACCACTTGTTGGCCATGGCAACAATACCCAAGATGGGGGTGAACTGGGTTTTGATATAAAATAGAAAAAATTTTGCACAATCAAAGACCTTTTATAAATAAAAAAGAATTTGCAGCGGAAAACAATTTGTTTAAATACAATATAAAAGGATGAAGGAAGAAAAGAAGGATACAAGTATTTTATCCTGGTTCAGCCATGCACCGCCAGTGGCCTAGTCCAGTCCCCACTCCACTTGTGGGATTTTGTTTCACTATAAAAACAAGCTTAACTGTTGCATGCAACCGTTTTACAAAACCAAGCTTAACAGGTACTTGTAACCTTCACAATAACAGGGCACTCCTCAAGGACCAGGGATATCACCTCCCCCAGTGAAAGAGCCTTAAATAACCACAAGCTTAACAGGTGCTTATAACTTTCCGAGCACTCCTCACAGACCAGGGATATAACCTCCCCCAATGACAGAGCCTCAACCAAGCTTAACAGGTGCTGGTAACCTTCCGAGCACTCCTCACAGACCAGGGATGTAACCGCCCCCGGTGACCGAGCCTCAACCAAGCTTAACAAGTGCTGGAAACCTTAGAGCACGATGATACTCAAAGAATGGTTTGAGTCGTTTGACTCTTACCACAATATAGCACTCTTAATAGTGCAGATAAAAACAAATTGAAGCACAATACAATTCAAACTATATGGAGTAAAAGCTCTCTCTCAATATAAGTATAATCAAAGTGTATAGAGTAGTGAGAGTGATAAAAGAATTAAACAGAGTTTTAGCGCAACTAGGATTACTGAGTGGTTACTTAAGGAACTGGCAAAACATTCCTCTTTATAGAGAAAGAATTAAGCCCATAGGAATTAGGTTAAGCCCAATAGGATTTTTTAATTTCCATCGCATCATAATCGATTATACACAACGTCATAATTGATTATCTCTCTTAAGTACAAAAGACGCTCGGAGGCAGTAGCCTTATAATCGATTACTCCAATCGATTAGGACCTTTCTGTTTCTTTTACACGCGTATGATTATAATCGATTATGTAATCGATTATACTTATTAGACCAACTGATTTTAAACTTAGCAGTTGTTAATTGATTTTATCCAATTAGATCACTTCAAGCCTGTTAAGTTTATTTTATGTGTGTATGATTGATTTTAGATTGAGAGAGCTTTGCTACCATTTACAAAGAGATCCTAAAAACATAGATTACAAGAAAGAAAATTTCCCATAATCCAGTCTTGAAGAACTTGATCTCTTTGATGTTGTTTTTCTCTCTTTGCATTTTTGTCCTCCTAGGACTCCTTTTGTCAATCATCATGTTCACATTCTCCTTGATTCCTTTTGTCATTCATGTCCTTTGAGAAATCCTTTGTCAATCATCAAAACTAAATTAATCCTGTCAAGACATATATTCACATAAGTATTTTTGTTCTTGCTTTGCCAAGTGGTTAATCTTTGAGTTGTGGCTTCTGCTTGTTGGTTAAGGTGGAACCTTAAATTCAATTGGAGTAAAAAAGAAATATAAATGTTCTCTGAAGATGTAGCTACGAAAATTAAGTTTTCAAGTTGAGAAAAGTGCATTTCATCTTGCTTTTCACCTTTGGTTTGTTCTTTGTTTGTCTAGTTTGGTATTTGATAAATGCTCCCGATATTGGTGTTCTTGATTTTTTTTGGAGTGAATGTCGTGGAGACATTGGAAGAAGTTTGATGGAGCTCATAAGTAGGTCAAAGACTTCTAGGAGTTATGCACCTTGGTCAATCCCACTTTCATTGTCCGACTGTTTTGATTAGCCGATGTGATTATGGCTTGTTCCTCTGTATTTTTCATTAGTGATTGCTCTTCTTTTTCATTTGCATTATTCTTCTTTTTTACTTCCAACTTGCGGGGAGCTATTAGAGATATAATTAGTTGTAGATTAGTAATTAGGTTGTTGATAATTAGTTACTTATTTGTTAATCTATATAAAGACTTGATGTAATCGCTTTGTCATAACTTTTACACACTGTATTATTGTACTTATTCTCATCAATACATTCTTATATTTTTCTCTCAATTATTTCTTCCTCAATGGGCTTTGCCATGTTTCATAGCACACGTCCTCTTTTCTCAATTGCCCAAGAATTCCCATGCTAATTAGCTACCTATATTATTTCAAGATAGCTTGATCACCATTGTGTATGTTGTTTTAGCATAATTTTGAATATCGTTTCCAGCAACAAGAAGACATGAAAGTTGAAAGAACTAACGAAAATGGATTACAAAACAAGAAAAGAAACATCAGTCAAACTATATTTAATTACATTTTATTTTTATTAACTCAAAAAATGCAAAGCACATCCAATACTCAATTTTAAAGAGAAGAAAACGAAGAGAAGAGAGAGAGAGCAGACGGGGTAAAGCGGAGAGAGAAAGAGAATAGATGGAACAGAAGGAGAAGACACTACGCCAGATTATACATTACATGGCGCACCATCAATAATATTTTTTATTGAAATGCTACTTAAAATTAGGTGGAAGATTTTCAATCGCGCTTTCTCAAGGAAGCGATGTCTTAGGTTCACCCTAAGATAGCGCTTCCTTGACGAAGCGCTACTAAAAGTATGAGAAGATCAAAAGTAGCGCTTCCCCAAGGAAGCGTTGTCTAAGGTAGGAGAATAGACAACGCTTCCTTGAGGAAGCACTGTCTATTCTCCTTTTCCTAATTATTATTCCCCTCTCCCAGTAACTTCCTTCGTGGGCTCTCACACAAACACTCTACTGTTTTTTCCCTCCTCCGCGACCTAAGTACATAAACACCGTCACCGTCACCACAAACACTCTACTAAACCACCACGAGGACCACCGCTGACTTGCATTGTTTCCTGCGTGCGACCCTCTTCTCCATTGCCATTCACAATCTCCTCCACACTCTCCCTCGCGAGCTCCTCTACAACCTCGCGAGCTCTTTCAAAAAACACTCCCATTGCGCGCCACCCTCTTGTGACTTAACGCTATCTCACCACTGCAAGCAATAGGTATGCCTTCTCTCTCTTTTTCTCTATCTCTCTCTGTTAATAGAAGTGCCACTATTTGATTTTGGGAATGAAATTCTGGGAACAAGGAAGCTTGAGTTTACTACTGTTAATGAAAATGCCAATGTTGAAAAAATGCAATTATGTGATGAGTTTGTTATAATTTAGAAATTAAGGGTCTGCTAATATGAACTTGTATCAAATTTTTTTATCCAGTAAACCATTCTTGAACATGTATTAGCTTTGTACATTTGGTAATTAGTTTCTTTTGCAGGATATTTATTTTTATCGATATACAAATTTATTAAACTTAGTTTCCTGTTCAAGAACAATTTGTATATTGTATTTGGTACAATATACAATGAGACGAACCGCCATCCCATCAGTAGAACCTAAGATATTAACTAACCTTAATCGCATTATAATTGTTAGTGCGCCTTATTAATACGAAGCAAAGCGGAAAATTGAGCGCGGAAGCAAAACAAATATACGGCATGCAACGCTTTAGAGTACACAACTTTAAAATATAAAGAAATATATCACATACATCATTGCACCATCAGTAGGGCTACAGTATTAACGTAATGCATACAAAGTATCTTAATACAGACCAAATGAAAGTACGAAGAAATAGGCCAAGAGACAACTCTCCGGCTAACCACGATCATTGCCCGACCTCTCGAGGCTAGGGTCCGTGGCACGTCCTCCGGCACCAGGCTCGTAAGGAATGCCATCCAATTCCTCAACCACTGGTTCCTCCTCGGGGTCTTCCTATAAAATAAGAGCGACACATATAGAAAATAGCGGGAGATAAGAAACATATATCATCAAATATGGGAGAAGGGCATCAGTACAGCATATATATATATATGCATCACACATCATAGATAAAATTATACAACACAACATCACTCATCTCTTAAGTCACCCATCACAATCATCTCAAACATCATTCTCTCAAATAAGCATATAAGAGGGATACTAGTCCCTATGTATATGCTGGCTTCCCTATATGCATGTCGGCCGATACATCACGTCCCCAGTTGGACATCCCCTTCGGGATTACATCACATCACATCCCGCCTCGGGATTTAAAGTAACACGTCCCCAATTGGACATACCCCGTTGGGACAAAATGTTGTGGTATGAAATGATATGCTATGCAACAAACATCCATCGCAGGTTGATACCGGTACCTCACGCCTACGCACTCAACCACGACCACGACACATCGCATCACATCAACATCAACATCAACATCAACATCGTCATCAACATCAACATCAACATCAGCATCACGACGCCTTGCTTCTATGAGCCACAGCTCCATGGTCCGGACCACAACAGTATCAAACCGAACAACATCATCGCTCATCATACTCTCATCAACACTCAACCACCAGTCAAATCACAACAGAATATTACAACAGAAATTCATCCAGTATACATATCATTATAAAGCCAGATAACCGTAAATCACGCAACCAGTTCAAAAAAATGAAACCAACAGATAATCAAATAAACAATTCATCACATCAACCTCAATCAATCACAATATCCATATTATAAACTTAATTGGTGATAGCCCAAAAGTACCTACACCCAGGGTCCAGGCACTTTATCCAGGGCACAACCTCTAATAGGGTTTTAGGGTTCCCCTACATACACATATATATATATATATATATATATATATATATATATATATATATATATATATATATATATATATATATATATATATCCCGACGATATCAGTTCTTTCTCCCCACCTTAGAAATGTTCACGTGCAGCTTCGGCTACGACTCCGCAACGGTCAATCGGGTATGTGATCGAAAGTTCGAGTCCTGTCCGATTCTAAACAACAAAACACAATCAGAAATTAATACAGTTAAATCACAAACCCCCTAGTCCAAATGACCAAGGTGCTGCCCCTATTTAATTAAATAGGCTAGGCTAGAGGTGTTGAAATTCCGCTAACTTTTGGATCGATGACCCTCAAGTATACACAACACTGGCGTAAGTCTTTTTACTAAAAAACATGAAGCAAAACTCATAATTCATTCACAAGCTAGGTTTGGCCCCTATTTTTAAAATAGGCTAGAGATATCTAAAAATTCCTAACTCTTGGATCAATGATCCTTAAGTATACACAACACTAGAGTAAGTCTTTTTACTCAAAAATGAAATCAAAAACTCGAACTTTTCTCACACATAGGATTCGGCCCTTTAATACCCATATGAGCTAGAGATATTTTTTGCTTACAAGCCCTTGGATTATGAAATAGGGTAAAGAATCTAGCTCATAGAAATTGGTTTGGTATTCAAAGGATTTTTCTACAATTTTCTATGGATTTTTGAAGTTTGAAGCATAAATTTGAACTATGAACTTTCAATGAAGAAAAATGAAGAATGAGAGCTCAAGGATGAAATCTATACCTCTTAGGTGATAGAGGAGGATGAGATGATCAACTTTGCTTCACAAAATTTCTTGAAAAACCTTGTGGAAGTTAAAGAAAAATGGAGGTGAAGATTGGAGGAAAAATGGAAGAAAATGGAGGAAGGAAGAAGAAGAAGAAGGTGGAGGTGAGAGAGGAGAGAGAGTGGGTTGAGGTCATCAAAAATTAGATATTTTAGAAACGTAAACGTCCTTTAGGAAAAAGACTAGGGGCATTTTGGTCTTTTCGCGTTCAGATATTTTCTAATTTCATAAATATCTAGATATTTTCTGAAAAAGTAATGATGACAGTAATGAGTCACAGGCACACCTTCCTAGGCGATGTGACTTCATGTTCATCCGTTTTTAGTTCCGTTACTTATGCGATTTAATATTTCGCCCTAGGAAAGTCGTGGAAACTAATTTATTTTGAAAATTTTCAAAATCGTTGATATCGTTCGCAATTTTATTTAAAGCCTAAATGTTTCATTCACGACTCAAACTTAGGTCTTCTGAGCTGTAAAATAATACTGTGAGTGTAAAACACATACCGGACTCCGTCTGAGTTTTCGACCAAAATTTAACCATAGCTTCCTACGATAGCATAGAGCGTGACTATGGCCTCGGATTAATTTATTTCACTTTCTAGACCCTCCAATAAAATACCATTACTTAAATACTGATTAATTAAAAGGACAAGAAAATCGGGGTGTTACATACTAGTTGTTCTTGAATTGTCCAAAGTGGACAGTCTAAGATTGTAAATTCGCATTCAATCCATATTATTGTATGTCCTAATTACTTATTGATCTAAGAATGTCATTGGTTTGTATTTTCTCATTGTTCTCTGGGTACATACCTAATTTGGATCATATACCACCAGAATTAAGTTGTGTGCTTGGAGAACTAAGGGGAAATGCTGCCAAAATTTTCTTAGAACAAGAAGTTATTAAGACATACAATGATATAATGCGAAGTTTACAATCTTGGAAAGGATAGGAACCCCACCCTATAGTATGAAGTAGACATATGCATCATGCATGCATGTAGTACTCATTGAATGTAAACGTCAACCTCTCTAAACTCAAAATAATTATGGTAGATCGGAAAAATATGGATCGGAAGTGGATGTCTGACAATCGTTTGTCGAAGAGATATAAGGACGGCGTGTAAGATTTTATTAGCTTTGTAGTTGGGCATACAAAAAACCCTTGTTGAATTGTATGTCCTTGTTTAAGTTGTTGTTATACAAAACGAGTTAGTGTATCTGAGTTGGAAGGACATTTAGTGTGCTATGGAATTGATCAAAGTTATACCTGTTGGACAAAGCATGATGAAAGGAGAGGTGAATCTAGTGATATGGGGAATGGTGGGAGATATGTGTCAGATGATACTGATACAAATACATTTGAGGGAGACTGTTTTGAGGAGATGGCAAACGCGGTTGAAGAAGATATCTGTGATTGTCCTCAAATGTTTGAGAAGTTGATAGGTGGTCTCGAGAAACCGTTGTATAAGGGTTGTACTAAATTCACAAGATTGTCGGTGATGTTAAAGTTGTATAAATTGAAATCGGACAATGGATGGACTGATAAGAGCTTTACGGACTTACAGTCATTCTTGAAGGATATGTTGCCGGGGGATAATGTGCTTCCTAGTCGGACATATGAGGCTAAACAAATGTTACGCTCTATTGGCATGAGCTATGAGAGGATAGACGCTTGTCCTAACGATTGCATTTTACTTTGGAAGGATTATGCAAAGTTAAAGACATGTTCTAAGTGTAATGCCTCACGATATAAGAAGAAAGAATCGACTCTAGAGAAGGTTCTATGGTATTTTCCCATAATTACCATATTTAGGCACAAGTACTGTAGTTCAGAAGATATAAAACACTTGACATAGCATGAGGATGAAATGATTAAAGATGGCAAGCTACGGCACCCAACAGATTCTCCTTAATGGAAAAGAATTGATCATGATTATCCTGATTTCCGACAAGAACCAAGAAACTTATGACTTGCATTATTTACTGACGGATTTAACCCGCATGGTGTTCAGTGTAGCTTTGACAATACATGGCCTGTGATTTTGGTGATTTATAACCAACCCCTATGGCTATGCATGAAGCGCAAATATATGATGTTGTTTTGTTAATTTCTGGGGCCAAACAACCAGGAAATGATATCGACATATACTTGCCTCTTTTAATTGAAGACTTGAAGCAAATATGGGAGACATGTATAGATATGTATGATGGGTATAAAGAAGAAAGTTTCACCTTGAGGACTATGATCTTCGGAACAATTAATGATTTTCCGGCATATGGTAATCTGTTAGGATACAATATCAAAGGTCAGTGTGCATGCCCGATATGTGAAGATAGTACAGATTGGATGCGATTGGAACATGGTCAGAAGAATGTCTTCCGTAGTCATCGTAGAGTTTTGCATTCAAGTCATCATTATCGGTTTTGGAGAAGAGCATTAAATGGGAATACAAAAGAATGTAGAGCTCCTTTGCCGTTGATGGGTGCACAACTGTTTGAAAAGGTAGAAGATTTGAGTATTGAATTCAAGAAACCTTTTGCGGGAGAGCTTGTCACACGATGGTGGAAGAAAATGTCGATTTTCTTTGCTATCTTGGAAGTCATTATATGTAAGACATTTCAATGATGTGATGCCTGTTGAAAAAATATCTTTAATAGTGTCATTGGTACCTTACTCAATGTGCCAGGGAAGACTAAAGATGGCATCAATGCAAGGGTGGACTTGGTTAGTACGGGATTAAGACAAGAATTGGGACCGGTAAAGATGGGGAAACGTACATTTTTAGCTCCAGTCGCTCATACTCTTTCTAGAAAAGAGAAAATTGTTTTCTGTAAGTTTCTTCATGGAGTTAAGGTTCCAGCGGGGTATTCTTCAAACATTAGGAACCTCGTATCAATGAAAGATCTCAAGTTAAAGGGTCTAAAGTCCTATGGTTGCCATCTTATCATGGAGCATTTGCTACCCATCGATATACGATCCATTTTGCCCAAGAAAGTGCAAGAGACCTTAACTAAACTTTGTTTCTTCTTCAAGGCAATTTGCAGTGGAGTGATTGACCCTGAAAAGTTGTCAGCATTGCAAAAAGAAGTTGTTGTGACTTTGTGTGAGCTTGAGATGTATTTCCCACCTTCATTTTTTGACATAATGGTTCATCTAACCATTCATCTGGTTAAAGAGACACAATTGTGTGGGCTAGCTTATATGAGATGGATGTACCCATTTGAGCGTTACATGAAGATATTAAAAGGGTATGTGAAAAACGATCACGATCAGAGGGTTGTAATGTTGAACGGTACATAGTTGAAGAAGCTGTGCAATTCTGTACCGAATACCTATCCAAGGTTGAATATTCCGTAGGACTGCCAAAGTCTCGTCACACAGGAAGAACCATAGGGCAAGGAATTACTGGAACTGAAATATTGATTATATCAAGGACAAAATAGGAGTAAGCACACTTATATGTTCTACACAACGCCGATGAGGTTGAGTCATATGTTGTAAAACACAAGGACATACTTAAGAGTTCGTACCCAAATAAGAAGCAAAATTGGTTAGCAAGAGAACACAATCAGTGTTTTATAACGTGGCTAAAAGATCACATCTCTGCAAAGTTTGTTATAAATCCAATCTCGGTTTCAGAAAGATTTAGATGGTTAGCGAAATGTCCAACTGTACATGTATTCTCTTACACCGGTTATCTGATGAACGAGTACGTATTCTATACAAAAGAGCAAGATGATCAGAGTGCAGTGCAAAATAGTGGGGTGACTCTTATAGCTCAATCTATGCATTTCTCAAGTGGCAAAGACAGAAAACCCATATACACGAAAATGTCAAACTTCGGGGTCATTGAACGCATATGGGAGTTGGATTACACGATGTTTCGTGTGTCTGTGTTCCAATGTCAGTGGGTTGACAATAATAATAGTGTCCAATTGGATGAGTTGGGGTTCATGCAGGTGGATTTCAATAAGGTGGGGTATAAAGATAAGCCTTTTATTTTAGCATCACAAGCTCAACAAGTATTATGTGTCACCGATCCAGTTGATACAAATTGGTCCATTATTCTATTGACTAACAAAATGATCGTTAATGAGATTGATGATCAAGCACATGAAGATTCTAGTATTGAGGATGATCCTTTTTTCAGGACACCACAATCACTTGAGGCTAATCCAACTAGAGATGATGGTATGTATATTAGAAATGATCATGACGAGGGGCTTTGGGTCAATCCATTATTTCATACCAATAAGGGACATGCAAGTCTCAATACAGCGAGGAAAAGGAAAAGATTTACTTAAACAAGTATGTAGTGATTGTATTAATTTACTTAATCCAATGAGAAGGCTTTTGCATCGGGAGAGAAAAGGGTTGGTAGTGTTTTACACGAAAAATCTTCTTCTGAAAAGGAGAGAGCTCTGGAGAAAAAGAATTTAGAGAATAATGTAGATGATGATATGGAATATGTTGATACAATATATGATGAATCTAATCATGTTGGTCACTCTTCAAATTCTGGTAAGAGTATTGATGGTTTGGAATCTGCTGGCTTAAGTCAAGATTCTAAGACTAATGTTGAAAAAGGTAAAAATTCAGTTGCTACAGATGATTCTATGTTGAAGGACAATATTAGTGATGGTAGTGAGGACACTCCCAATTTTAGAACTCCTTTGAATCCTAAGGTTGCTTATGATTTGAAAGTTCTGAAGGTTACTGGCAAATTTTGGGATAATGATGAGATGCAGGATGATAGTGTTGATTCTTCTTCTCTTGGGCAGGATAATGCAGAAGGTTTTGTTTTTACAAAACCTTAGAGGAGAAAGCATAGAAAACAGAAGAATGCTCTGCCTCAGCATGAGTATAATATCAGGTCCAGAGCAGGCCCTCAAAACCTTACTTATTGAAGGTAATTTACTGGAATGCAAGAGGTGTGGGAAATTCTGATACTAGACTAGTACTTAAAAAATTTTGTATTAGTCATAGACCAGATTTTCTATTTTTATCTGAACCTTGGATCACTATAGATCAGTTTCTTTCTTCTTTTTGGAAAAATCTGCACCTGAAACCATTTGCTTTGAATAATAGGAATTTGCGAAGTCCTAATATATGGGGTCTTTGTGCTGAACACTTAGATCCAGTTCTGCTATCTGCTTCAACACAACAGTTCTCTTTTTCTATTTCTTGGGACAATTCTGTTTTTTATATATCAGCTATTTATGCATGCACTACTCACATTCTTAGAAGGGATCTTTGGGTTGAATTGACAACTCTTCAACAGAATAATCTTGGTCCTTGGCTTTATATTGGAGATTTCAATGCCGTACTTGGTGCTCATGAAAAAAGAGGAGGTTGCTTGCCCATTAAGGCATCCTGTGAGGAATTTCAGGCCTGGTCAGATTCTTGCAGTCTTACTCACCTGCAAACAAAGGGATCATAGTATACATGGTCAAATGGTAGAAATGCAAGACATCATACTGAATTGAGATTAGATAGGGCAGTTTGTAATCAGCAATGGCTTTCATATTGGAGTAGCATATCGTGTTGCACATTGATAAGGTCTCAATTTGATCATTATCCAATTCTGATAATTATGAAGCAAAATTCCAATGTTCATTCATCTCACTTCAAATTTATGAATATATGGACTGAACATCCAGATTGTAAAAGATTAGTGGAGGAGGTTTGGAAAAAACCTGTTCTTGGTTGTCCGATGTTTGTCTTGGCTCAAAAACTGAAGAATTTGAAGAAGGAACTTAAAATTTGGAATAGAGAAGTTTTTGGTAATGTTCATCTAAGAGTTGAGAAGGCACAGCTTGCCGCTGACAGGGTTCAGGAGCAAATTTCTCTTCAAGGATTTTCTGGGGATATGCATAATCAGGAAATGAAAGCTCAGCTGGAGTTGCAGCAAGCTCTGACCTATGAGGAGCTTTTTTGGAAGGAAAAGGCTAATTTAAATTGGTTTTCATATGGGGATAGAAACACTGCTTTTTTCCACAGATCTGCCAAGATTAGACAGGTCTTGAAGCAAATGTCAGTCTTGAAACATGGTGACTCTATTGTAGACTCTCCTTCTAAAATTGATCAGGATGTATTGGAATATTTTTCTTCTTTATACGCTACTAAATCTTCCTGCACTCAAACAGATTTAGTAAATAAAGTAATTCCCTCTTTGGTTTCTATAGAGGATAATGCCATGCTCACAAAATTGCCTACATTAGAAGAGGTAAAAGGTGCAGTCTTTTCCACGAATGGTTCAGGAGCTCCAGGTCCAGATGGTTTTGGAGGGTGTTTTTATCAAAAATACTGGAATCTAGTTAGTTCAGATGTTTATAATTCGGTTATGCAGTTTTTTAAACAGTCTGGGCTTCTTCCCAATCTGAACTCAAATTTGGTATGCTTAATTCCAAAATTCCCTGGTGCAGATAGAATTCAAGATTTCAGACCAATTGCTTTAGCCAATTTTCAATTCAAGATTATCTCTAAAGTTTTAGCTGATAGGCTTGCTTTGATTGCTCCTAATATCATTTCTGATCAGCAAAGAGGATTCACTAAGGGGAAAAAAATTACAGACTGTATCTGTATCGCTTCAGAAGCAGTAAATATGCTTGACTCTAAAACTTTTGGAGGTAATGTCGCTCTAAAGTTTGATATTAGAAAAGCTTTTGATATGATAGATTGGAATTTTCTACTACTTATTCTTCAAGCTTTTGGTTTCAACTCTAGTTTTTGTAATTGGATTCGGGCAATCTTGCATTTCGCTAAGTTGTCCTTTGCTGTTAATGGACACTTAATTGGCTTTTTCTCATGTAAAAGAGGTGTGAGGCAGGGCGATCCCCTCTCTCCTCTCTTATTCTGCTTGGCTGAGGATGTTCTTAGTAGAGGAATTTTTTCTTTGGTGAATTCTGGTCAATTAAAGAGAATGACAGGTCCAAGAAATTATGGTACTCCTAGTCATGTCCTTGATGCTGATGACATATTGGTTTTTTGCAAAGGAACTAAAAATAATTTGAGGATTCTTATGGATCTTTTTCAGAATTATGACAATGCCTCAGGTCAACATTTGAGCCTTGAGAAATGCAAGTTTTATGTTGGAAAGATGTCTAATAGCAGAATTGCAGAAATATCAAACTTTGTTGGCTTCTCCGCAGGGTCATTACCCTTCAATTACTTGGGAGTCCCTTTATTTAAAGGCAAGCCTAAAATGGTTCACTTGCAGCCTATTGCTGACAGAATAAAAACTAAACTTGCAGCTTGGAAGG
Organism: Ammopiptanthus mongolicus; assembly: GCA_039655645.1. Taxonomy (NCBI): domain Eukaryota; kingdom Viridiplantae; phylum Streptophyta; class Magnoliopsida; order Fabales; family Fabaceae; genus Ammopiptanthus; species Ammopiptanthus mongolicus. The sequence continues at coordinate 32,451,507 of CM077348.1, read as the reverse complement.
GGTCTTTTCTTTTTATTATGGGCAAAGTTCAATTGGTAAATTCAATTATTAATGGCATGCTGCTCTACAGCTTTCATGTTTATGTGTGGCCTATTTCCCTGCTGAAATCTATTGATAAATGGATAAGAAACTTCATTTGGTCTGGTGATATTTTTACAAAAAAGGTAGTAACAGTTGCATAGCATAAGGTTTGTAAACTAGTCTTGGAGGGAGGTCTTGGACTGAGATCTATTAGATCCATCAATGAAGCTGCAATGCTCAAACTTAGCTGGGATTTTTATTCTGCAAATTCTCAATGGTTTGCTTTTCTAGGAGCCAGATTTCTGAGGAAGAATATTCCAATAAACTACTATGTTAAGTCTTCAATTTGGCCTACAATGAAAAAATACATGAACACGATCTCTGATTGGAGTTCTTGGCATCTTGGTTCTGGTCATAAGATTAATTTTTGGAGAGACAAATGGCTTTCTTCTCCAGTTGTGGATATGCTTCAAATTCCAGTTTCTGTGTAGAAGTCCTTGCAGGCTATGGTGCAAGATTTTATTATTGATAATGCTTGGTCTATTACTGCTTCTTTAGCAAATAAATTCCCTGTTCTCATCTCTGAAATTCAGCATATAGTAATTCCTGTTTTGCCTTCAGAAGATTATCTAATTTGGACTAGCACTGATGATGGTTTGCTTTCTTTCAAGGCATCTTACAAATTTCTTAATCCTATCGTTCCAGCAGTTCATTGGGGGAATATTATTTGGAATAATAATGTTCCTCCATCCAAATCCTTCTTGTTGTGGAGATTGCTGCATAACAAAATGCCTACTGATGATAATTTGCAGATTAGAGGTTGCATAACAATTTCAGTTTGTAGTCTTTGTGGTGAACATGGTGAATCTTCTCAGCATCTGTTTCTGGACTAAAAATTTGCTTTGAATCTATGGGCTTGGCTAGGTGATGTGTTGCATGCTGCTCTAGATCTCTCCTTTTTTACTGTTGTGTTGTCAGTTTGTGATCAGTCTTGGAGTTCTCAAGTTAGAGATGTTATTATTTCAGGTATTATCAATGTGATTTGGTCCATATGGTACTGCAGGAACCAAGTAAGATTCCATAATAAGTTTGTCTCGATTGGTACTGCAATAGCTTAATTGCTACAGCAGTCTCTCTTTCGGGTAACCCTTCTTCTGGTTGTATGTCTTCATCAATTACTGAGTTCTCCATTCTTAAATCTTTCTCAATCACTTCTCATGCGTCTAAAGCTCCTAAAATCATTCAAGTGGATTGGCACCCTCCTATTTGTGGTTGGATTAAATGTAACACTGATGGTGCAGCTCTTGGATCTCCTAGTTTAACATCTTGTGGTGGAATTTTTCGTGATAAAAGTGCTGCTGTTTTAGGATGCTTTTCTGAATCTATTGGAATTAATACATCCTAGTTTGTTGAGCTTTGTGCAGCCATGCTTGCAATTGAGATAGCATTTAAAAAAGGTTGGTATAGACTATGGTTGGAGACTGATTCTTTACTGGTGGTGGCAGCCTTTAACTCCAAAATTGCAATTCCTTGGAAGATAAGGAATAGATGGATTAATTGCCAAAAACTCATTCAGCAAATGCATTTTCAAGTTTCATACATATTTAGGGAAGGTAATTCATGTGCAGACAAGTTAGCTTCCTATGGTTTGAGTAATCATGGGTTTACATGGTGGGATTTTGTTGGAACACATGCACACACGCAAGAAAGGAAAGAAGACAAGATTTATGTGGTTCGGCGAATAGTGCCTACTTCCACGGGAGCTGTTACGGCTGTGTTTCACTATATAGAAATAGGGTTACATAAGCGCAGTATTTATACTAATCACCACTGCGATCGAAATTACATTAATAACCTTTTACTAAAATCATTCAAGTGGATTGGCGTTGGCCCAACTGTCAGTATCTCTATGAGCCATACTCAACAGATTTAATCCCCAGTTTCATTAAGGATGATTTTAACCGGAATCGGCATAATCTTCCTAATTTTAGATTTCGTTGATTCTTTATTCTTTTTCAATGGGTTTTGGTTTGGTCCCCCCATGATTTTGTATTCTTTATTTTTTTCCTAATAAATTTATGGTAGTGCTACAGATGATTGGTAAGTCCTTTGGTGTCAACCTAGTTGGGATCTTTGGTTCTTATTGTGATGCTTTTGCACTCCATTTTATAAAAGAAAAAGATTGTGTTAATTTAATTTCTTGATCTATTAAATTTATATTCATCGTTTTCTCTATTTAAACTTGTATGATTGTGAACCGACGTTTTTTACTTGTGTGTCTATTTTTGTTGCAGGTATAGATGGCATTTCCCAGTCATGATAGTGCTGCTGAGGCCAACAAAAAGGCTAGACTTCGTGGACCAACTTTTAAGAAAAATATCATCCAACTAAGGAGTAAAAGAGTGAGACTTGTGTTAAGATATTTACTAATTTATCTAATTAACTGTTTCATTTTATTGTTTGTTATCTAAATTTATACACTTAATCAATTTTGTAGGTTACATGGAATGCTAAAGGTCAGCCTACAGGTAAAAACGGAAGAGAGATGACAAATTACCTTGGGGCCTTAGTGCGGCAGACGGTCCTAATTACCTGCAATAATTGGAAGAATTCATCTTTGGCCAGTCTCAAAGAAGACACCTAGCGTGATATACAGGTAAATTAATTAACAGTGGTTAGTTATGTTGTTTCTTAATTAATTATATAAACATATTTATACTCAAGGCATTTTTTTTTCCAGATGACTTTCGATGTTGATGATACACGATGGAGAATTATACTTCAGATGGCCGGAAAGTTACACCGGACATTCCAAACTAAATTGACGAACGATTATCTGAGAGATGACAACGAGAATGTCAGACATGAGCCTCCACCACAATATGCAAAGATCATAAAAGTTGATGATTGAAGAGCTTTTGTAGCAAAACGTACGGAAGATGAGGAATTTCTGGTATGTACAATATCTTTATATATAACAGTAACCATGCATTAATATATAAAAAGCAATGATTAATATGTATGTGTATATATCACAGTAACCATGCATTAATATATACTTATGCGTTTATATAGAGAATAAGTAATGCAAATCGGGAGAGAGCGTCAAATCCTCCCTACCCATACAGAAAAAGGGCCTATGGGGAATCCCGGCATTGAGGAAGCACTGATATGTACAATATCTTTATAACTTGATTTATTTAACGAATCTTTTGGTTTCTTTCTTAGCAATAATGAATTTCATTTGTTTGTTCAAATGTATAGCTGTTGGAGAAAGGAGCAGATGTGACAACTAAATCAATCCATCGCATAATTTTATGGATGCAAGCCCGCCAAAACGTGCAGGGTGTGATTGAACATCACCCCCACTAAGGATGTGGCTGACAAAATTGTAAGTATAGTAGCGTTAATTAACATTTTCATTTTTAATTTTCTTATGACAATTATAATGTTTAACATCTTCGTCAACAATATTTGTGTCTCAGGTGACCCTATCATAGTCTGCTTCGCGGGGGGAGATGACAGATTGCACTAGTTGTCAAGACGTCCTTGCCCAAGCCTTACCTGTTCCAGAGTACCCTGGTCGCTTAAGGGGTGTGGGATTTAGTGTCTCCAAGAAAGTTGTCTTTAGAGCACTAAAGCATGCAAAAAATATTGAAGTCAAAGAATTGAAGAATATGGTGAGTCTATATCAAGAAGTTCAGGAATTGAAAAGAAGCAAGCAAGATAAGGAACCAATGGAGGGGCATGAGTGTGATTTACCTAGCCCTACCCCACATAGTGTCAAAGATGGTTGCACTCATGTGCCACCCGAGGTAATAATTATTACGTTGTTTTCTTTCCTTATACGTATTGCATTGACAGTTTACATATTAATATTTTGTTTATTATTGGTTTAGGGCATCAATCCGTGCAACCTATATTTGTCAAGCCCAACTCATTGCATTGTCGCTAGGGGGATGGTCTATAACGAATCGGGTGTGACACTACACAGCCGACCATTACCTCATAGTCATGAAAAAGTTGTAGTTGAGTTTGCTGTTGAGGGGGATGCACCATTGCTTGTACCACTTGAGGAGGTAGATGTCATAATGGTGGAAAAGGTAATAGGTACCTATGTGGCATGGCCAATTAGCCTCATAGTTATATGTGACAAGGTATATGTTAATAACTATGATTCATTATCATATATATGTTTATTAAATTAGGTAGTCACAAACTCATTAATGTATTGCAATGCATTTTATCTAGGTACCCTAAAAATCCAAATCCAAGGGCTAAGGCAAAGTGTCGGAGCACACAGCTGACATGAAAATTACAAAATCCCGACCTTCCCCTACTATAGCTGGCAAGGAGTATACAAAGGGGTCAGTTACGTCCCCATTAAAGAACGAGAACAAATCTCAGCCCTCCCGGGCTCTTACAGCACATGGTACAAATTTTTTAGTCTATCTTAGAGTCCATGTGCTAACAAAATTGGTGGATAATCAGATTTTCATAAATATGGATGAAGGAATTCTGGGTTATGAGCACACATTAATGCTCGATGGTAATGCGGAAATCAAATAAATCCTTAATCATGAATGGTGAGGATTCTCTATTATTAACGTATATGTCAGGTACTGCATTAAACTTTAAAGGTTATATCTCACTTAAATATTGATGTTATTGTTAATCCAGTAATTTGTACACATGTTTTAATTTTAGATACTTGTATCATATGTTCCTGGTCCCAAAACAAAAAACTCAAAGGTTCATGTTTTTATGCCCTTTGCGGAATAGCTATGCAATTTGGATATGGGCATATACAATATAGTTGATCACTTGGCATAAAGCCAGATTATGAGACCTTGTTTTTGTCACCATGCAACATAGGGTGAGTCACTAAATCCTATATATAGGACTTAATTATCAATATTTTTTTTTTTTTGTGAAATGTGATTGCTAACTAAACATTTTTGTAGGGAACATTGGGTATTGTTAGCGATCAATCCCAATGAAGAAATAGTGTACTATTTAGACCCCTTGCATACTGATTATAACATTCACCAAAAAATGAGGGATACGTACAATCGGTAAGTATATATGCATTTATTTTGATCTTTATATATGTGATGATTCAAAATATATACCTTAATGAAGTTGTTTGCTTTTGAACTTAGGGTTTTGCTAATTCATCATGCCTGCGGCGGAGGAGCCAAGTCTAGATATTCTAAGTCATCCAATACTAAATGGATATCTATAGAGGTATTTACAAAAACTCTTATGCAATTATTTAAATTAAAAAATTAAAACTTTTAATTTATTATTTTTGGTTTTATAGTGCCCCCGCGTGGCTACTACGTCCTAAAGTTTATCAAGAATATCGTCGTTCAGAACCAAACGTAAATCCCAGCGGCATTATGTAATTTCAGTTCTAGTTTTTATAATTAAATTACACTTACATTTTACCATTCGAATGTACTTAATTCTAACTTGATTTAGTTTTCATTTCGTAATACTTTCCTGAGTGTAAATGCGACAGATATTCTGATGATGAACTTATTGAACTCAGGGAAGAGTGGTGTCGCTATGTTGTTATGAATTTTATCCAATAAAGGTACACATACTTTGATATTATATGCTAGAGTAGTGTCTCTCCTATTAGATTTGTGTGTATATGTGCAAGTGACTGTGTGTGTATCTTGTGCAGGGCAACAAGGATTTTGTGCAAGGGATAGAAGTTGGAATCAATATTGGTAGCTGAAATTATGTACATGATGAATTGCTATAGTGTACATTAAATTAACTAACTTGTATTAAGTTAGTAGTATATTAAGTTAGCAGTATAATGGTTATGTTTAGTTTAATTTGCTGATATATAGTGCATATGATGGTGTCTATATGGTTTTGTTGGGTTTAATTTGTTGTATCCATGTGTATATCCATGAAATTGTACTGGTTTTGTTGAGTGCTTCAAGAAAATTCAGAAAATAATGTAAATAATTTACAAAAAAGGTCATAGACAATGTTTTTTCAAGGAAACGCTATCTATAGTAGGATAAGGCAGTGCTACCTTGAAGAAGCGCTGTCTATTTATAACTATAGACAATGCTTCCTTGAAGAAGCGCTGTCTTTTGGTTATTTTATTAAACGCTATCTTTTCGTCTATCTTAGATAGTGGGTAAATAGACAGCGGTTAAAAACGTTGTTAAAGGGCAAAAATAAATGTTATCGAAATCCTTTTATGGTGTAGTGTGAATTTAAAAATTTGAAGTATTTTGATAAATAAATTTTTGGATTAAAATCATCTAGATATTTAAAGATCCTTTCATTAGACATCGGAACAGTACATTTTCTTCTGCATCATCTTTGCTAAGTCAATAATTTTTCGTTATTAAGTGGAAGCTATTATACCTTCCAGCACATCAACAAACAAGGACAAACCAAAAATAATTGAAGTGGTCCATATGCAATTGATGCATGTACAAAATTCTCTAACCAACATGACTCATACTTAGGCAACTAAAGCACATGCTTTAACCCTCTCTTTTACAAGGTTTTATTTTTTTAATGTCGTATTTAATTAAATTTATATTTTTAAAATTTGATAAATATATATTTACACACACACACACACACACACACACATATATATATATATATATATATATATATATATAAATATATATATATATATATATATATTAAAGCTTGTTTATAAAATTATTATACATGAAAACAATAATAAATAATAATAATAAAATAATAATAATAATAATAATAATAATAATAATAATAATAATTAATTAATACAATTAATAGATGGCCACATACTCTCTCACTCTTTTTGCTTAATGTCTTGAATTCTTTTGGTATCTTTTAATCTATTCACATTAGCTAGTCAATCACTTAATAATTATCACCGACCTTTATTTCTTCTCTCTCACACTTTTGAATTCCTTTTCATTCATGTTGATTGCCTAGTTTATTCGGTGGTCAATGTTTCCTATAAAATTAATTTTTTAATTTTTAACAGTCACTACCTTGTTTTCATAGGATGTGTTGGGTTCAAATAAGGGGAGGGAAGGTGAAAGGTTTTAATGGAGTGGAGGGAAAGGAAGAGGATGATTTTTAATTAGCTATTGTGTTTGGTTGAGAGAAAGGGAGGGAAGAGATTTGAATGGAGGGAAGGGAAAATAGCACTATTTGTGTTTGGTTCACAAGGGGGGATGAATTTTACAACTAACTTACTTTTATACCCTTATAATTTTATATTTTATAATAGATAAGTAGAGTTGTTTTAGTCATTCCATTCAAAATGTTTTAAAACTCCTTCTCTTCCCCTCCTTTTCAAATCCCCCCACTTTTGGAGGGGAGTCAAAATTGGGTGAGAAGAGATTTTGCTCCCCTGCATTCCCCTTCCCTCCTAAAAAATGATCAAACAACAAATATTTAAAAAAATCCCTCCCCTCCCCTTCATTCCTCTCCAATCAAACACTAGGTTATAGTTCAAACCTTTATTGTCAATAAGACAATAACATATTCACTCATTTCATAATTTGGCTTTAAGCCACCAGATAAGTTGAATAGCCCTTACGCATCAACACCAATTATAGCTGGCTATAAGCCCTCAGTGATATCTTCTCAAGCCATGTTTTCGTTGGTTTATGTCCATAGTTTTTGAGATATAATACATACCAAATAAGTTGAGCTCCCCCCCGGTGCATTCACAACAACTTAATGATTATCACTAACAAATTTGATTTCTTCATTCTCACATTTTATCCTTATAAAATCTTTTTCATTCGTGTTGAATTCCTAATAGTTTATTATTATTATTATTATTATTATTATTATTATTACAAAATTGAATGTGAATTACATTTGTTACACAACCGATCTAATAATTTCAAATGTCTTAGTGCAGAACTTGGTCGTCACCGAATACGGGGTACGCCCATTCCTATGGGAGCTCACATCCTCTTTATATGAGGTAAATGACAATTTTCATTTAGCAGAGAGATAAACATAAAAAAAAAAATTTCTATTTTAAACTTTTTTTATTATTCAAAAAAATTAAATTATTAAAAAAAATTATGTCTATCTCTCTCTTAAATGGAAGAAAAAAAAATGGAGAGAGCAAAATGGAGATGATCTCCACTCTTCCTATGGGGACCCTCCAACCGCTCAGTTATCAATTTCTCTCTTGCAATTCAATGAATGGATAATTGGTGTTGTGGTGGCAGAGAAGGGGTTGGAGATGTGGGTGGTGGTGTACGTTGGGAGCTAGCTAGGGATGACAATGGATACCAGATCCAATGGATACTCACAAAATATATCCATAATGGGTAGGATAATTATCTGCTTAATGGATGTAATACCTCAATTTTCACGCTTTCTAAGACCAGTAAACTATATAAATGAGTTTATATTTTTATGTGTTTTAGAAAATGATTTTGGAAAAACTAAAATCATATTCATGCTCCATATAATCGTAGGAGCCCACGGTTAAAATTTGGGCTGAAAACTCAAACGGAACCAGATCTATGGTTCATGGATGATAATGTTTTACTACTATAAAGACCTCATTTTGACTAACGGTCAGAACCATTAGTTTTAGAATTCAATCCTCTACCTTTTTGCTAAAATGCGTCCTGACGTCCAAAAATAAAAATAATATATTATATTCGGGCCGATAATCGATCTGGAAGACGATTCGAGCCGTATAAGGGTTTTACGGGACCCATGAGCGGATAATCTTCATGTCAAGATTGTGTCAACTCATCTAGGGACTCATACCACTGTCGTGATGATTTTCAAAATATCGGAACGTGAATTGACCAAATTGTCCTTTGTCTTTCTTTTTACTAATTACCTTTTTACCTTTTCTTAACTATTAAGTAATCCTAAGAAAATATCTCATAATTTCTCTCATCCTCACCCTCTCATCTTCGGCAGAACCTCACCCATGACTCATCTTCACCCATTTCTTTTCTTTCTCTCTTTTTCTCTTCACAAAAACTCCATTTTTGGAGACTTAGAGCTTGATTTTTGTGAAGCAGCTTCATTGATCTTTGAAGGAGAATCTCTGAGGAGGTAGCCACAATTCTCTATCTCTCTCAATCTCTCCTTTCTCTCCTCTAGAAATCCATTTTCATGGAAGTTAGGATTTTTGTCCCTAAATCTTCAAAAATCCATGAAAATCATAGAAAATTCCTTTTAATACCAAACCAATTTCTATGGCCTAGGTTCATGACATACTTGTATGATCCAAGAGCTTAGAACCAAGAAATCTTTCTAGGCTATTTTTCCAAGGAGAGGCCGAGACCCCCCTTTTGTGTAGGGTAGGGTTTTTGGTTGGTTTTTTATGTTTTGAGTTGGTATCTAGGGTTATCTCGCTTAGTTAGGGAGTTATCCAAGAAATGAGAATTTTTGGAGCTCCCTAGCTATTTTTAAGGTCAAAGGGCCGAACCCTAGGGGTAGTGCAATAGGAGAAATCTTTGTATTTTTGAGTTAATGCCTTTATTGATTGTGTGTATGCAGTGATAGGCAGCTAGTCGAGCAAGTTTTCGGATCGATCAGGAGTTTGCTGCTTACCTTGGAACTTCAAGAAGTAAGGGGATAAACCTGAGGAATTCCAATCCCGACAGCTATATGCTGCATTGGTGTTTATATTGAAAAAATATGTCTGTATCTGATTATTGGTGGAGTGTTTTATTTATTGCTGTTGATTTGACTATGCATGACGTAACTGCTGATACATGTGGATACATGATATAATTGTTTAATGAATGTATGGATGTATCATGTGCTCTACTGTGGGATTTAAGGCGTTAGAGGACCTAATATCGATTAGGATTCGACATCGTGTAACATAAAAGCTTTAAAAGCTTGAGATGTGGAGTGGAGAAAATTAATAATGTTTTATTATTTTTCAATTTAATTTAAGAGAAAATAAATAATTATTTCTTTTGAAATAAAATAATAATGAATAACCGCTTTTAAGGAAAAATTAACTTAAAAGGACAAAGTTGTGAAAATGTGTTTTTAATAAAGAAAAACGATGTTTTTAAGATAAATAGTGTTTTAGAAAACTTTATTAGTTTTTAAATTAATAAAGTTAACCATGTGAGAAAAACGTTTTGAGAAACGTGATTTTCAAGTTATTTGGTTTTATCCAAGGAAAAGGGTTTTTGCAAGCTGTATTTTAAAGTTTGTGCTTTATCGAAAAACGACGAAAGGAAAAGAAATGGTTTTTAGACCAAGTTTGTTTTATGGAATACCGATCCCAAGGACTTTGTGTAAGTGTCGGAGATTGAGGTTTTAGTTTTTGAGAAAAAAGTGGTTTTTAAGTTTAGAAACTAGAAATTGAGACGTCGGGGTTTTACGGTTCTGCAGAAACACGTGGATCAAGGATCCGTGTTAGGTGGGGTCCTGTCGGCTTAGGGATGATCTTTGTGATCCTGTAAGCTTGAGAATGTTTTTATTCTCTTGAATCCAAAATTCTAAACTGGTACATCGGTTAGGGATGTTTGGGTTCAAGCTGTTTTGGACTTGATGTCTTGTTTTGAGAAAAATGTTTTTGAGGTTTAAAGAGTCTAAGACATTGTGGTGGTTGTTAGCGTTGATGCTACAACATGGAAATATTGATGCGACAAAGATTAATTATCGAAAACTAAATAATTTTCTCATGCATTTTATGTGGAGCAAACGTGCAGTGAAAACGGGGGACCTTGATGGCAAGGAGAACCTGAGATGACTTATTGTCATTATGTAACATTGTGCCTTGATAGACAATGATGTCATATGTTCCATGTGAGAGTGTATTGTGACCAATGAAGAGGACAATATAGTATGACTTATACATCGTGAGTACCATTGACATGCGTGCCCATGTATTATTTCCTGGGAGGTTACGTGCTCATGTTATGCCGAATTTTAATTCTGGCGTTTGTCATTGTTGCCTGCGGGGCAATGACGTTGAGTCTGATCAACTCGTTGTTTATGGTGATGGGGTTTCCGTAAATCTAATATTGAATATTAGTTAAGACATATGAAAGTGGTCATACATACGTTTAGAGAATAACGCTGATTGTGGGGTACGAAACCCTTGTGTTTTACTGTTAGTACATTGACATATATATGTTGTACTATATTATGCATGATGATATTTTGTGAGATATACTTGTATGAACCTGCTGTTGGGTTTGGGCATGTAGTTGTCATCTTTGGATTCATATATTGGTTTCTCAACCTTGCCTGTACATATTGGACACCCTATTGTGTTTTTGAATACATGTACAGCTGTTTATCAACAGTTCCCTGATGCGTTCATTATGGCATATAGTTTGTTGTTAGTTTTGCATTGCATGGTAATCATTTTAGTGGTTTTTACCCATAGTTCTCATGCATTTTTGCTTAGTATAGATAATGCACTTGATTTGAGTCGATTGTGCAGAAAAGAAGGTTTTTGGCCTAGGAAAGCAGAGCTAATACACTTAGACGGATGTTGCAACCAACTCGGAGGCCAAAGTACTAAAAGATGGCAAGTTTTAGGAGCAACACAGCCTGCCCATGCCCTAGGCCACGGCCATGCCTTGGTGGACATGAAGGAATTCAAATTGCACAAACAGTGCATTCCACAGCCAGGCCGTGTTAACCACCACTCCCGTGTCGAGCTGCGCTGATTTTTATTTTTGTACTTTAAGAGCAGCATGGCCAGGCCGTGCCAGGCTCCACGGCCGTGCTGCGGTTCGCTTCTGACTTGGAATTTCGCGTTTTTGACTTAATTTTGAGAGTTTGTCAACCTTATTTGGTCAAAAACTATAAATAGGCTTAGAAAACATTGGCCTAGGGTGGGATTTTGTGGAATTGAATGAAGAACAAGTGATCAAAGTCTATTTTGAGGAATCAATGGAGGCTTTAGCGATGTTTTCATCTCAATTGCTTGGTTCCATCTCTTCCATGAGGAGCTAATTCCTTTGTACTAGGGTAAGATGAACTTTGTGGATCCTTTTATGTAATTGAATTCAGAACTTTCAATGCAAGTTTGATGTATGTCATTTGATCAATTATCTCTTTTCTCAATGCAATTCTATGCTTGATCACCATGGGGTTGAACTAGGGTTTTAGCATCAATTGGGAAGTTGAGGTTTAAACGTGCTTTAGGATAATTTGACATATCTATAGGGTTATAGGAATATAATTCTAGTTGGTATGAGTTTGTATGAATCCATATCCTTTATGCTTGATTTGATTAATAGGAACCTAAGGGATTGAGGCTTATTGGTTGAATTAAAAGGATTAAGAGGAAAGGAATTTTCGTTAATCTAATTTAGAGGATTTAAACTTCAAATACGTTATCATTGCTTGCATTGGAATAGAATTCAAGAGCGTAAAGGGTGAGACAAAGGGATTCGAGCCCTAGTCACCTTATTCTCCTTAATATCCAAATTACGTATTTTGTTAGTCATTTTCTTATTGTTGAACACGAGTTACACACTTCAAACACTAATAGTCTTCGTCAATAGTTCAAATAGTACATCGTTGGTATAGTTAAGAATTGGTCACAATCCCTGTGGATATGAACTTTTATTACTTAACGACGAAATCGTACACTTGCGATTTTGTCCAACAAGTTTTTGGCGCCGTTGCCGGGGAATGTTGAATTAATTTTTAACAAGGCAAACGAGTACCTTTTTGAACTATTAATTTTATTTATTTTTTTTTAAAAAAAAAGAAAAAATAAAATTATATATATTAACTGTTGCTTTGCTACTGATCTTTTCCTTTAGTTTTGTGCATGCGAGGTAAACACATAGGTGAACTGTTGTTTGATCCAGAAATTGAAAAGACAGCAAAGGCACTAAGGAAGAAGACAAAGGAAGCTAAGCAACGACAAAAACAATCATCTGCATCTACTTCCCAAGTCCCAACTCAAGAAGTGATGGGAGACCAACCACGCACTTTGGGTGATTTTGGGAGACGGAACAACCATGCCAGGGCTGTCAATGCCTACCAACAGGCTGACGCAAATGCCAATTTTGAAATCAAGCCGGCTTTGTTAAACACTCTCAAGCAAAGCCAATTCGCGGGGAATGAGATAGATGACCCAAATCAAAACCTGGTGAGCTTCTATGAAATCTGTGATACTTTTGGGTTAGCTGGAGTGACTGAGGGAAGCGAGAAATTGAGGCTTTTCCCTTGGACCCTGCGTGAGAGAGCAAGAGATTGGCTAGACACCTTGCCTACTGGAAGCATTGCAACTTGGGAGGATTTGGAGGAGAAATTCATGACTAAATTTTTTCCTCCCTCCAAATTCATCAAAAGAAGAGGTGAGATCCATGGCTTCCAACAGAACCAAAGTGAGAACTTGTATGAGGCATGGGAGAGGTTCAAGCTCCTTCTAAAGAGGTGTCCAGGACATGGATATGATGATTTCAACCAGATGCAAATGTTTTGTAATGGTTTCAGGCCGAACACCAGGATGATGTTGGATGCCTCAGCTGGAGGTACAATCAACAATAAGACAGCTGCAGAAGCAAGAACCTTAGTGGAGCAAATGGCTTCCAATGAGCAGTCGCGTCAGAATGATTGAGGGACACTGGGTAAAAGAGGAGTCCTAGAATTGGAAACACAAGATGCGCTCTTGGCTCAAAATAAATTAGTCTCTCAACAATTGGAGGCTATTACAAAAGAGTTGAAAGCACTGAAAGTGGGAACCTCTTCCCCTGCTCAGGTGAACCAAGTAAATCAAAGCTTGAGATGTGACTTTTGCCAAGGGCCTCATGAGAATGGAGGGTGTGATACTTTGGGAGAATCCAAGGAGCAAGCTAATTACATGGGCAATTTCCACAAGGATAATTCATCATCGAGCAATCCTCCACAACCTCCCAAGCAAGAGAAGCCAAATCAACTGGAGGAAGCTCTTACCCAATTCATGAAGATGACTCAGTCAAATTTCCAGAACCATGAGTCACATTTCAAAAATCAAGAGGCTTCTATCAAGAATCTTGAAAATCAGATTGGGCAACTCTCAAAGCAACTTGCAGAATAATCTAAAGGTAAGTTTTCTGCTAGCACAGTAGATAACCCAAAAACTGAAAATTGTAGTGTTGTTACTTTGAGAAGTGGAAAACCTTAGTCTGAAATAGAGAAAAAGAAAAAGAGTGAAAAGAGTTAAAAAGAAAATGTGATAGAAAAAGAAAGAGGGGAAACAGAAGAGGAGGTAGAAAAAGAAAAGGGAGAAGTTGAAAATGAGAGAAAAGAAAATATTGAGAAAGGAGAGAAAAGAGGGTGAGGAAGACAATGTTGCTACTGACAATGTGCAGGTATAGGAGAAGCCCAAAATTATTCAGCCACATTTGAAGCTTCCTTATCCTCATCTGAGCAAGAAGAACCAGAAGGATGAACAGTTTGCTAAGTTCATGGATATCTTCAAGCGTCTCTAAATCAACATTCCTTTTGCAGAAGCTCTTGAGCAAATGCCCACTTATGCTAAATTTATGAAGGAGTTGTTGACCAAAAAGAGAAGGTTTAAGGAGGATGAGACGGTAGCCTTGACTGAGGAGTGTAGTGCCATCATCCAGAGGAAGCTTCCTCCAAAGATGAAGGATCCCGGAAGCTTTACAATTCCTTGCACTATTGGGAATTTGCACATTGGAAAAGCTCTCTGTGATTTGGGAGCTAGCATTAATTTGATGCCCCTCTTTATGTTGAAACGGTTGGGAGGAGGTGAAGTCAAGCCTACCAAGATGTCTTTGCAACTAGCAGATAGATCTGTGAAATACCCCTATGGCATACTGGAGGATGTGTTGGTTAGAGTTGACAAGTTCTTGTTCCCAGTGGATTTTGTTATCCTTGATATGGAAGAGGACAAGGAGTTCCCTCTTCTTCTTGGCAGACCTTTCCTAGCTACAGGGAGAGCCTTGATTGATGTGCAACAAGGTAAATTGATTCTGAGGTTCCAAGATGAGAAGGTGATTTTTAATGTCTTTGAAGCTATGAGGCATCCGGATGATATTGAGAGATGCTCTAGAGTTGATGTGATTGACGATTCTGTTTTGGAAATAATAAAGCAAGACCAACCTTCACACCCACTAGAGAACGTGTTAGTGAATTCTATTGAGAAGGTGGATGAGGAGAAGGAAGATGAAATTGAAAGATGTCTTGCACAACTTGAAGCTCTACAAGTTGAAGAAGTTGTTATGAAAATGAAAGAGGAGTTGCAAGGTGGAGAGTTAGAAAAGAAAGTTATCTCGGAATTAAAGCAATTACCCCCACACTTGAAGTATGTTTATCTTGGGGATGATGCTTTTAATCCGGTGATCATTAGTAGCTCCTTGTCAAAGCTAGAGGAGGAGAAGCTAGTGATAGTACTTAGAGCACATAAAGAGGCAACTGGATGGACAATCTCAGATTTAAAAGGAATCAGTCCAGCCTTTTGCATGCATAAGATCAAGTTGGATCAAGAGTTTAAGCCAGTTGTTCAACCACAGAGAAGGCTGAATCCGGTAATGAAAGAAGTGGTGAGGAAGGAAGTATTGAAGCTTTTAGAGGCTGGGATGATCTATCCTATTTCTGACAGTGCATGGGTTAGTCCAGTACATGTGGTTCCAAAGAAAGGGGGGATGACAGTTGTGAAAAATGAAAAAAAAATGAGTTGATCCCTACTCGAACGGTCACAGGGTGGCGAATGTGCATTGACTATAGGAAACTGAACCAAGCTACTCGCAAGGATCATTTCTCTCTCCCGTTTATGGACCAAATGCTTGAAAGGTTGGCTGGACAAGCCTACTATTGTTTTCTGGATGGGTACTCCGGTTACAATCAGAACTCTGTCAATCTAGAAGATCAAGAGAAGACAGCATTTACCTGCCCATTTGGAGTCTTTGCATATAGACGGATGCCCTTCGGTCTTTGCAATGTGCCCGCAACTTTTCAAAGGTGCATGCTTTCTATTTTTGCTGATATGATTGAAAAATCTATTGAGGTATTTATGGATGATTTTTTTGTTTTTGGAATCTCTTATGATGATTGTCTGGGTAATTTGGAAAATGTTCTGAAGAGGTGTAAGGAGACCAATTTGGTATTGAATTGGGAAAAATGCCATTTTATGGTAAAAGAAGGCATTGTTCTGGGACATAAAATCTCATCTAAGGGGATAGAAGTGGATAAGGCAAAAATTGATGTGATAAAGAAGTTGCCTCCTCCGTTGAATGTGAAAGGAGTGAGGAGTTTCCTTGGGCATACTGGATTTTATAGACGGTTCATCAAGGATTTCTCCAAGGTTTCCAAGCCACTTTGCAATCTCCTCATTAAGGATGTTGCTTTCAAATTTGACCCAGATTGCTTGAAGGCTTTTGGGTTATTGAAAGAGAAACTGATTTCAGCTCTTGTGATAGTTGCACCAGATTGGGAGTCACCTTTTGAGTTAATGTGTGATGCTAGTGACTATGTAGTGGGGGCTGTTTTGGGGCAAAGAAAAGAGAAGTTCTTTCATGCCATCTATTATGCTAGCAAGGTGTTGAATGAGAACCAAGTCAACTATGCTACCACAGAGAAGGAGTTGCTTGCCATAGTTTTTGCTCTAGAAAAATTCCGTTCCTATTTGATTGGTTCCAAGGTTGTGGTGTTCACTAATCATGCAACAATAAAATATCTTATGACTAAGGTTGAATCCAAGCCAAGACTCATTCGGTGGATTTTGTTGTTGCAAGAATTCGACCTTGAGATAAAAGACAAAAAGGGGAGTGAAAATGTGGTGGCTGACCATTTGTCTAGGCTGGAGAATTCTGAAGTTACAGTTAGAGAGTTAGATATTGTAGAGGAGTTCCCAGATGAGAAATTATTTGTTGTTGCAGAGGATGCTAACTACTTCATTTGGGATGATCCCTATCTCTTCAGACAAGGCCCAGATGGAATTCTGAGAAGTTGTGTTGCGCATGATGAGGCACTGAAAATTTTATGGCATTGTCACAATTCACCATACAGAGGTCATTTTAATGGTGAACGTACAGCTGCAAAAGTGCTTCAATCTGGGTTCTATTGGCCTTCAATTTTCAAGGATGCTTATGCTCATATAAAGAGTTATGATAAGTGCCAGAGGACGGGAAGCATTTCCAAGAGGAATGAAATGCCCTTAAACTCCATTTTGGAGGTTGAGCTTTTTGATTGTTGGGGCATTGATTTCATGGGACCATTTCCCTCCTCATTCTCTAACCAGTATATTTTGGTAGCTGTGGACTATGTCTCAAAGTGGGTAGAGACAGTGGCAACTCAGTTAAGTGATTCTCAGACTGTGGTGAAATTCATAAAGAAGAACATCTTTTCTCGGTTTGGGGTCCCTAGAGTTTTAATCAGTGATGGTGGTTCGCATTTTTGCAACTCAAAATTGGAGGCTGTGCTGAAAAAGTATGATGTGAAGCACAAGGTTGCCACTCCCTACCACCCTCAGAGTAATGGGCAAGCTGAAGTGTCAAACAGGGAGATTAAGAAGATACTTGAGAATACAGTGAGTGCCTCAAGGAAAGATTGGGCCCATAAGCTGGATGATGCTTTGTGGGCATACAGGACCGCTTACAAATTCCCAATGGGGATGTCTCCCTACCAGCTGGTTTATGGCAAAGCTTGTCATTTGCCAGTTGAGCTTGAGCATAAGGCATTTTGGGCCTTGAAGTTCCTAAATTTTGATGCAACTTTGGCTGGAGAGAAAAGAATTCAGCAGCTGCATGAGTTGGATGAGATGCGCTTGCATGCTTACGAGAATGCCTCAATCTATAAACAGAAGGTTAAAGCTTATCATGATAAGCACATTGCACAAAGAACTTTCTCTCCTGGGCAGCAAGTGTTATTGTTCAACTCTCGTTTGAAGTTATTCCCGGGAAAACTCAAGTCCAAGTGGTCGGGACCTTTTGTGGTTAAAGAAGTGATGCCACATGGAGCAGTAGAGGTGGAGGAGCCTTCATCTCAAAGATCATTCAAGGGCAAAATGGCATCAAAGAGGCAGAGGGGTGACGCCTCAGGCACCAAGGAACCAACATTGGTCAGGGGGAAAGGAAAGGGGAAGAAAAAGTCACCGAAAATCCTCATGGCATTCAGTTTCGGGACGATGTCCACGAGGCAAGGTATAATTCTCTGGCCACAAGAAATATTGTCCCTACCCGTTATATGGATGAACATGCTTTAGAAACTCTAGGGTTGTTAGATGACGTCCATTACTTATTTGCAAATGTTGGTTGGACAAAGTTTGTGGGACTGAAAAATTTTACCCATGACAAAATTACTCTGGAGTTCCTATCTTCTGTGAATGCCAATGTTTTGTATACGGAGGGGTTGGCCACCGGATCACCATGACAATTTGATAACCTTTAGGTTATTCAATAATGAGCATACCTTGTCATTGAGCCAATTCAATGCTATATATGGATTTCCTTATGGCGGCCAACGGAGGGTCCCAAATGAATTTTCTGCAAGAGATATGTGGTCCCAACTCACAGCAAATGACACCTATGACTCTTCCTCATCAAAATCATCAAAGCTGTGAAACCCTTGTTTTCGCTATGTTCACAGAGTCATGACGAACACATTGTTTGGCCGAAGAGATAGTGACGGCGTTGTCCGTCAGTCTAAACTGTTGTTTTTATGGAATATGCTGTTGCACCCTGAAGTTCAGCTAGATGCAGGCTCTCATCTCATTTCTCACATGGTTAAAGTAGGGAAAGCTTCAGCTGGGAAAATTGTTATTGGCAGTTTAATCACCCCTATTGTTGTAGCTCTTGGGTATAGAAACTCTGGCCTCCCAATTGTTCGTGGGAGCACCCGCTTGGATATGGAGGCCTGCTTGGCAATGAGAATGATAGTCAAGGAAGGCCAATGTTACTGTTTGGTGCTCCCTGATACCGAGGAAACCCATCCTTTACCTGACCAGGAGCATACCATTGTAAGACACTCGAGGAATTGGAATTTTCCCGGAGGCCCACAACCTGAACCCCTTCAAGAGGAGATACCTGAGGCACCCCCTGCCAGTTCTTCACAGCACTTTCACCATCAGCCACCTCCCGGCTCTTATGCTGCCCTTCAAGAAGAGATGGCTGCTCAAAGGGCCCAGCTGACTGGTCTGGACAACACTGTCCACACCATCCAGGAAATGGTCTCTGCAATGTATAACTGGCACCTCCAGCAGTATCCTGGCCAATTTCCTCCTCCTCCCCCACAGTGAGTCCCTCCTTTGCATCATCCCTATCTCAGTTTAGTTGTTTACATTGGGGACAATGTAAATTCTTAAGCTTGGGGTAGGGCGTCTTAAATTTTTGCATTTAGTTTTGCATGTTAGTCTTGCATTTCATTTTAGTGTTGCATTTTTGTGATAATTGTTGTTTGTTCGCATCATTTTATCCCCCAAATTGTTACGCTATCCTCTTGTGTTTTGGCATGTGTGCTATAATCTTTTTGAAATTGGAGATTGCAACGAATCGGAACCCAATTATTTTCTCTTGTGATGGGCTTAAAGGTTGCGTTCTTAATGAGTATAGGGATAGTCAATTGATTAGCATGTGGCGCTATGACTTGATGTTTTTCACTGAATTTAACTTCTAAATGTGAGACTTGAGCTTGTATTGGGGTTGCACTTCATCATGTTTTTATGCCCCTTCTCCTTGTATGAGTGTGTCCATCCTGATTGTGCTCTCTAGAACTTGACTTGAAACCGTTTCAAAACTTGAAAATTTTTGTCAACTCACTTGAATATGATTAAGGCAATTTAGGCATGTTTCAAGCCTCTGTTTGTTGAATGAAAACTTCCTCTAGTTGCCCCTTTTGAGCTCGAAATGAAATTAATTTTCTTGGTACCCTTGTGATTGCTAAATGTTACAGTACCTTTTAAAGCAAGTCTAAGGGAGCAATTAGTTGTGAATCTTGTGTGTATTAGGCGGTGCTTGAAATTTGGACCCCTTCTGTTAGTTAAACTCTTTCCCAATAATTACTGCCAAAAATCTCAAATGGGGAGAAAACCAAAAAAAAAAAAAAAAAGAAATTATAAAATAAAGTGAAATAACAGAAGAGGAGCAAAATAAAAAAAAGTGGTGTTGAAAGCAAAAGGGAAAAATGAATTGCTCCGCTTATGCTGCTTTAAAAGGGCTGTTTTACTTGTTCATTATTCTAGCCCTTGAATTTTCCTTTTCTTGTTTTATCCCACCTTGCATATTTAACCCCTTGGCCATGTTACAACCTTGTGAAGACCTTTTGATTCTTGTGTGTTTTCATTAATTATTTGCTGAGATTTGGTTAATAGTCAAGCCTATGGTAGAGCACTTTCATGGATGGATTTGAGCGATTTGTCATAACCTTCAAACACTTTGAGAGTGGTAAGGAGAGTGCCCCTATCAGTGAGAGACATGATTTCAGAGAGCCTGATTCTCTAATTGGACTTGATTTTGGTTGTCTCTATTGTCTTATTTAGCCTTTAGCCTATTGCTTGAAGTACTTTTATCTCGGGGTCCGTATAAGTGCATCTCTTATTTCTATGCTTTTATGTGGCCACTGAAATTGCTTGAGGACAAGCAAGATTCTAAGCTTGGGGTAATTTGATGCGTTCATTATGGCATATAGTTTGTTGTTAGTTTTGCATTGCATGGTAGTCATTTTAGTGGTTTTTACCCATAGTTCTCATGCATTTTTGCTTAGTATAGATAATGCACTTGATTTGAGTCGATTGTGCAGAAAAGAAGGTTTTTGGCCTAGGAAAGCAGAGCTAATACACTTAGACGGATGTTGCAACCAACTCGGAGGCCAAAGTACTAAAAGATGGCAAGTTTTAAGAGCAACACGGCCTGCCCGTGCCCTAGGCCACGGCCGTGCCTTGGTGGACATGAAGGAATTCAAATTGCACAAACAGTGCATTCCACGACCAGGCCGTGTTAACCACCACGCCCGTGTCGGGCTGCGCTGATTTTTATTTTTGTACTTTAAGAGCAGCACGGCCAGGCCGTGCCAGGCTCCACGGCCGTGCTGCAGTTCGCTTCTGACTTGGAATTTCGCGTTTTTGACTTAATTTTGAGAGTTTGTCAACCCTATTTGGTCAAAAACTATAAATAGGCTTAGAAAACATTGGCCTAGGGTGGGATTTTGTGGAATTGAATGAAGAACAAGTGATCAAAGTCTATTTTGAGGAATCAATGGAGGCTTTAGCGATGTTTTCATCTCAATTGCTTGGTTCCATCTCTTCCATGAGGAACTAATTCCTTTGTACTAGGGTAAGATGAACTTTGTGGATCCTTTTATGTAATTGAATTCAGAACTTTCAATGCAAGTTTGATGTATGTCATTTGATCAATTATCTCTTTTCTCAATGCAATTCTATGCTTGATCACCATGGGGTTGAACTAGGGTTTTAGCATCAATTGGGAAGTTGAGGTTTAAACGTGCTTTGGGATAATTTGACATATCTATAGGGTTATAGGAATATAATTCTAGTTGGTATGAGTTTGTATGAATCCATATCCTTTATGCTTGATTTGATTAATAGGAACCTAAGGGATTAGGGCTTATTGGTTGAATTAAAGGGATTAAGAGGAAAGGAATTTTCGTTAATCTAATTTAGAGGATTTAAACTTCAAATACGTTATCATTGCTTGCATTGGAATAGAATTCAAGAGCGTAAAGGGTGAGACAAAGGGATTCGAGCCCTAGTCACCTTATTCTCCTTAATATCCAAATTACGTATTTTGTTAGTCATTTTCTTATTGTTGAACACGAGTTACACACTTCAAACACTAATAGTCTTTGTCAATAGTTCAAATAGTACATCGTTGGTATAGTTAAGAATTGGTCACAATCCCTGTGGATACGAACTTTTATTACTTAACGACGAAATCGTGCACTTGCGATTTTGTCCAACATTCCCTGGGTCACTTAGGGACTCAGTGGCTTGAATCGCTTGATGCTGAAGGTGAAGAGGTATGGACGGTTGAAGACGAGACTCAGTCTCCGGAATACGAAGTATGTTAGGTAGTGCATCTTTTGTTAGTGCTAGACCAACTTAAGGTGTCTTTTGAGGTAGTTCCTTTTAGGCTAATCTCTGAATGGCTACTGATGGCTAGGGTTTTTGGAGATGTGATTCTCAGACCCATCACTACCTAGTATATTTTGAACTTATAGCTTTTTGCTTCTGTCAATATATTTTGGAAACGGACGAGTTGTCCAATGTCCCTTTAAGTAGGTAGTTGACTAAAGATATATAGATTTATGTAAACGAATTATCTTGGTGTTCTCTTGAGTATTTGTCCATTACTGTTGTAAGAGGAAAAATTTTATCACATTTTTATAATAAAGTAAGACCTAATTAAATAAACCGTTTTCTGAAAGTGAACCAGCAAATCTTTATTTTTATACGTTTTGTGTTTGGGGTTACGAAAGTGACACCCGAGTAGGAGGGGTGTTACAATGGGTATGGGTGCAGATAAGGGTATGGGTACTCTAATATCCACCTCACCCCAAATATATATATGCACTGTCAATGTAAAGATTTTTACACTGACAACCAATCAAAAATCATGGTGTGTGTAACTTTTAAGGTAGTTAGGATAATAGTCCATCACTTTAACTTATATGGCAATTTCTGATTGGTTGTCTATGTAAAAAATCTTTACACTGACAGTGTATATCAATTAAATCCTATTTATATTTATTTTATATATGCATAATTATAATATATTACATTAAGAAATTTAAAAAAAAAAACTAGAGCTTCACTGTCAGTTCCAAAGCTTCATCGTCCATTCTCTTTAGCTAGCTTCATTGTTGTCTATATTTTGTATGTTACTTCATCATGCCTTAATTATAATATATTACATTAAAAAAAATTTAAAAAAAAAAAAATCTAGAGCTTCATCGTCAATTCCAGAGCTTCATCGTCAGTTCCACTTGGCTAGCTTCATTATCGCTTATACTTTTTACTTGTTTATTATTATGATCAAATCATCTCCGATGGAAATGTCTAGATTGCTATGTTTTCCTTCTCTATTTAGTATCTTAATATTTACAATAATCTCGATGTATTTTTCTCTGTCTTGTCAACAAATTTGACAATAATGATAATTATCAAGCGTTGGCAAATGAAATAAAAAGAAGGCATTAATATTGTTTTTTCTGCAATTCAATAGCATTCCTTTTTTTTGATTGAACATTCCTTTTATTGTAATGTATCATTTTTTATTGTAATATTTAATTAATGTTTTGGAGATTTATTATTGGACGTTTTGGATTTAAACCTTTGTATTTCATACATTTCATGTTCACAAATTAATTATTAAATCTACAGATTGCATTTTTATTTTGGTATGCAGGACATTTACTATGTGGAATGTAACTTTATGTAAGTACAAAAATAAGTCATTTTACTGTTTAAAGTGAATAATATGAAAAGTATATCAATTGAAAAACCTTTGGGTATACTATATTTAGTTATCTTATTTTCAAAAACCACAAATTTCTTATACTAAAGTGCGGGCAATGGGTGCGGGTACAGGTACTTAGATACTCAGCAGGTGAGGGTACGGGTATCAAGGTTACTACCCACGCAAGTATGGGGACGGGTATGGGTACTTTTTTAAAACGAGGTATGGGGCCGATATTATAGTAACCTACCCATTGCCATTCTTATTAAGAGCGTCGATTGGGTTTGAGAAAAGGCTGAAAGTTTTGGAAGGGCATTGCCATGGAAGGGAGGTAGGTGACGTGGAGCATTTGGTATTTTTGGTTGAGATGCACATTTTTGACCTGTTTCTAAGAAAGTGACACGTCAGATTTTTTTTTTATGAAAATGAGGTTTTAAGGAATGGTTGAAGTGCTTAGATGGTCACGCTATAATCGGCACTTTAGAAATTATATACTATAATTAGATTTTTGGTTGAGATGCGCATTTTTTACCTGTCTAAGAAAGTGACACATCAAATTTTTTTATGAAAATGAGGTTTTAAGGAATGGTTGAAGTGGTTAGATGGTCACGCTATAATCCGCGCTTCAGAAATTATATAATATAATTTTTTTATGAAAATAAGGTTTTAAGGAATGGTTGAAGTGCTTAAATGGTCATGCTATAATCCGCGCTTCAGAAATTATATAATATAAATAGATGGATCAAGATCCGATCTCTCATTAAGAGCTAATATATAACACTTTGATATTCAGTAATTTTAGCCTCAAATCATCACAAAAATCATATCAATGAATTATATTGTAACACAACATCGCTTAAACAAAGTTCACTGTTTCATTGAACTCAAAGCATTCTTTGTCAAAGTAGCTTTCTATAGCTTTCCTTATTTAGTTAACTTACTGTTAAACACCAATAGATTAGTTGGTTAGGAGTTAGTTATTTCTGTTAGCATATTAGTTGTTAGTTGCTGAGTTTACATAGTTGTATATAACTCTTTTTGTATTCCTTTCTAACACTATGAAATGAGAAACTCTCTTCTCACCAAACTTTCTCGTTTTCCCACTCTTTCTCCCTGCTTTGGTTTTACTTTCTACATGGTATCACGAGAATTTTAGGGAGATTCCGCTGCATCCTTCTCTTTCATCATCCCCAATCCTCGCGATTCTTCCTCAATTTTGCCCTAATTTGCTGATTCTTGAACAATTTTCTTCAACCGAACAGCTGTGGCGAATCTCAATCCTCTTCTTGATCCTTTTCACCATTTCTACATGCATCTGAATGAAAATCCAGGGGCTTCACTGGCTTCTCCACCTCTCACCAGTGACAGCTATCATTCATGGTCAAGTTCCATGAAGCAGGCATTGAAAACGAAGTACAAGCTCTCATTTATTGGTGGTACTCTCTTGAAACCAGTAGCCACAAATGCAGAATTTGCTGCTAGGGATGGGTGCAACACTTTGGTGACTTCTTGGATCACTCATTCTTTGGACTTCTCCATTGTTCAAAATGTCTTATGGATGGATTCATCCTTGGAAATCTGGAACAATCTTCGTGAGCGATATTATCAAGGGGACATCTTGCGTGTCTATGATTTGCATGAAGAAATTTGCTTGTTTAAATCAGGTGACCTCTCAATTTCTCCTTATTTTACACACTTGGATGGTTTATGGCAAGAATTGAATGAATTATTGTCCATCCCTTCTCGTATCTGTAAAACCCCTTGCACATGTATTCTTGTTCCCACTATTCCCAATTATAGAGATCAAGAACATGTTATTCATTTCCTAAAAGGGCTGAATGAGTGATTCTCAGTTGTATGCTCACAGATAATGTTGATGCAACCCCTTCCTGATATCAATAGAGTGTTTTCTCTCTTGATTTGCTTAACGACAATTATGTGGACCTATGATAATTCTCATACTCTTGCTTATGTTGGTGATGGAAATAATGGCTGAGGATCTTCTGAGGGCAGAGATGGCCATACTTCCAGTTCTACGCGTGGTGGGAGAGGTAAAGGTCGCTCCACAAAAGTGTGTTCCTATTGTAATCGCACTGGCCACACTGAGAATGTTTGCTATAAAAAACATGGCTACCCTCCCAATCCTTCCCAGCTTAATGCAATCCACAATTGTGCTACCTTAGAAGTTAATGATGATGATGATGTGATTCGCAATGCACACAAACAGAGTTTGGAACAATTTTCCCACAAGCAGATTGTGGATTCCTCGGGTTTATCTTTCACTCCTGAACAACATAAGGCCTTACTAGTATTGTTACAAAGTTCCAATCACAGCACTAATCAGCTCACCACCCTTCCTCGCCCATCAGGTATCATATGTAATCGGTCCAATTTTTCAAAACCTTCCCATTGGATACCTGACAATGGTGCTACAGATCATGTGTGCCATTCTTTAAGTCAGTTCCAAACTTTTAAACAAATAAATCCCATTCGTGGCAATTACCTGATAATAGTCATGCCACTACCACAATCTCAGGCACTACCCTTTTTTCTGATCAACTATACTTAACTAATGTTCTATATCTCCCTAGCTTCAATTTCAACCTTGTTTCTATTTCTAAGCTTTGCATTCCCTCAACTTCACTGTCACCTTTACTATTTTAAATGTCAAATACAGGATTTGAGCACCATGAAGATGATTGGTGCAGCTAGAGTGGAATCTGGATTGTATGCAATTAGTGCTCCGAGTATGTTGTTTGCAAACTCACATTCCATAAACACTATTACCAATCTTGATTGTAATATTTGGCATAGGAGATTAGGACATCCATCCCATGACAAACATTAATGTAATAATACTAGAAACCCTTGTGATATTTGTCATAAGACAAAACAAAAAAGATTGCCCTTTTGTAATAGTTTGCATAAAACTCTTACTCCTTTTGAAATAATACATGTTAATATTTGGGGTCCCATTTCTATTCCCTCAATTTTTGGACATAGATATTTTTTAACCGTTGTTGATGATCACACTAGACACACCTAGTTATTTTTAATGAAGCAAAAATTTGAAGTGTTTATACATCTCCAGAATTTTGCTTCTCTCATTGAAACTTAATTTAATAGCAAGATTAAATGATTTAGATCAGACAATGGCAAAGAGTTCAGTCTCACTGATTTCATTAATTCCAAAGGCAATTTGCAACAAACTTCTTGTGTTGAGACACCTCAACAAAATTGCATTGTTGAGCGTAAGCATCAACACATCCTAGCTGTAACTAGGGCCATTCTTTTTCAATCAAACTTGCCTAAAATCTTTTGGAATTATGTTGTTGCTCATGTTGTACATTTAATCAATAGGCAGCCATCCTCTATTCTTTCCAATAAATCCCCATATGAAGCCTTACATTAAACTGTCCCTGATATTTCAAATCTAAAAATCTTTGGCTGTTTATGTTATGCTAGCACCTTACCATCTAAAAGGAAGAAATTCGATCCCAGGGCAAGAAAATGTATTTTTCTTGGATTCAAAACTGGTACAAAAGGGTACCTGCTTTTTGATTTGAAAAATAGAGAGACATTTCTCTCAAGGGATGCCAATTTTTATGAAAACAAATTCCCATATCTTATCTCTACACCACTGCCGCCCTCCTCCCCCACATCCCATCTTTAACCTGTTTCTCCTACTGACAGCTTTCTTGATCTCTTTCCTTTCCCCATACCACCACCTCAGCCTGTCATTGATCCCCCACATCAACAACATGATGCACTTCCTCCACCGAGCCCAGTTGCTCATGCCATCCCTCCTTCTAGACAATCCACTAAAGTGAGAAAACAACCCACATAATCAGGTATCTTCTTTCCCAATACATTCCTTACCATAATCTTTCTCCTTCCCACAAACATTTTTCTCTTACTATTTCCTCTGCTGAAGCTGTGACTGATTAAAATTGGAATAATGTTGTTAAGGCCGAATTGTTGGCTTTGGAGAAAAATAAAACTTGGGTTCTCACTTATCTTCCTACTGGAAAGAAAGCAATTGGTTGCAAGTGGGTCTTCAAATTGAAACATAAAACTTATAGTTCTATAGAGGGTACAAGGCCTGTTTAGTAGCTAAATGCTTCACTCAAACTTGTGGGATTGATTACTTGAAGACCTTTAGCCTATTAGTCAAGATGACCACTGTTCGGGCCATTCTCTCACTTGCCTCGTCCTTCAATTGGTATTTACATCAACTTGATGTAAACACTGCCTTCTTACAGTGGAACCTACATGAAGAAGTTTACATGCGCATTCCTCCTGGTCTAGATACATAAGATTCTTCCTTGGTGTGTAAGCTGCAAAAATCCCTCTATGGTCTCAAACAAGCGAGTCAACAATGGAATGCCAAGCTCACACATGTCCTTCTGGATTCTAGTTACTCCCAATCCGTGGCTGATTATTCCTTATTTGCTAAGTGCACTCTGTCAAGCTTCACTGCCATTCTAGTGTATGTGGATGACTTAGTGTTAGTAGGAAATGACCTCTTTGAAATAGATCACATGAAGCAGCTCCTTGATGCCACATTCAACATTAAAGATCTCGGCCAACTGAAATTTTTTCTTGGTTTTGAGGTTGCTAGATCACACAAGGGCATTGGCATTTATCAGAGAAAATATGCCCTGGACCTTTTACAAGATGCAGGGTTACTTGGTGCCAAGCCAACCTCCACTCTTATGGATTCCAAGGTAACTCTTCATAGCACTCTTGGTGATCCATTACCTGATCCTTCCTGCTATCGAAGATTGGTTGGGATGCTCCTTTACTTGATTCATACACGATCGGACATTTCTTTTGCTATGAGCCATTTAAGCCAGTTTCTTCAATCTCCAACCAATACTCATTTTCAAGCCGCTACTCGGGTTCTCAGGTATGTGAAAGGCGCACCAAGCCA
This sequence comes from Ammopiptanthus mongolicus, assembly GCA_039655645.1. Classification (NCBI taxonomy): domain Eukaryota; kingdom Viridiplantae; phylum Streptophyta; class Magnoliopsida; order Fabales; family Fabaceae; genus Ammopiptanthus; species Ammopiptanthus mongolicus. The sequence continues at coordinate 32,423,178 of CM077348.1, read as the reverse complement.
TGGACTCTTCTTTCCTTCCACATCTGACACTCACTTAAAGGGGTTTAGTGATTCTGATTGGGCTGCATGTCAAGATACCCGAAGATCCATTACTGGTTTTTGATTTTTCCTTGGCTCATCTCTCATTTTATGGAAGAGCAAAAAGCAAACAAATGTTTCACCGTCCTCCTCTGAAGCGGAATACCGAGCTCTTTCTCAAGTTACTTGAGAAGCACAATGGATCATCTATCTTTTTCATGATCTGAATCTGCCATGCTCTAAACCTGTTGTTCTTTATTGTGATAACCAATCAACTTTACACATTTCAGCCAATCCGATGTTTCACGAACGTACGAAACACATTGACATTGATTGTCACATTGTCCGCGAAAAGGTCCAATCTAGCGTTTTACATCTGCTGCCTGTTTCATCTCAGTCTCAGATTACTGGTATACTCACTAAGCCGCTTGCACCGGGACCTTTTCATCTTCTCACATCCAAGCTTGGCATGTTAGACATCCACCATCCAGCATGCGAGGGGGTGTCAAAGTATCTTTCTATAGCTTTCCTTATTTAGTTAACTTACTGTTAAACACCAACATATTAGTTGGTTAGGAGTTAGTTATTTCTGTTCGCAGATTAGTTGCTGAGTTTACGCAGTTGTATATAACTCTCTTTGTATTCCTTTCTAACACTATGAAATGAGAAACTCTCTTCTCACCAAACTCTCAGGTTCTTCCTCTCTTTCTCCTTGCTTTGGTTTTACTTTCTACATTCTTAACTCGATCTCTCATTTTATTTTATTTTCTAATTCCCATTCCTCTTAGCTTTTGTTATCCTAGCCTCCCTCTACCGAGAAAAAAGGAGAATTTAACTCACTCCACTATTGTTTGAGACAGCAAAAATTGTTTATCAAAAACTTGAAGAAGGCAAAACAATTAACTAACAATAAATTAATTGGAAAAATTCAATAAAAATAAGGAGAGAGTACATGGTACTTGAATTTTCCCTTATTTTTCAAGAGTGTGAGCGGTTAAAGGAGTTACTTGTTAAGCGCTTTCAAAAATATATTAATAGCTGACAAGAAATCTAATATTATAAGCATTATAAAGTAGTAATTTAGCATTCTCATTGATAACTCCTTTTTTGTCACACAACTTATATAATTGTCATCACTATTGTTTACGATGGTTTTGGTTTTGACCAAATGTCCGACAACAAATAATTAAGATCAGTTGAATGTGGAGTCAGAGCTATGTGATAATCTCGTGCTATTCAGATGAACTTTGATGTAAAATGAAAAGGTTAACTTTGCTTTACAATTATATTCAAACAAGAAATGTGAATAGCAATGGAAAATAAATTTGCAAGAAAGTAAGAACAAAAAGTAAAGTACTGGAATTGAAATGAAACAAAGAAAGTAAAGTGAATTTGAAGACTTTGCACCAGTTTACTCATGTTCTTGATTTTGGAATTTCTTCTTTCTCTGTCAGAACTTTTAAGAACCGACCCTGTTGTATGTTGGCTACCTTCTGCTTGTTAGCTTGATAGACTGTTGTCGAAATCTACAGTCGAGCCTACTTGACCCATTGGAACTTTTTTTATGCGCGTGCTAAGAGTCATCGAGTAAATTGTTTTACTCATCATTGTCGAAGGTACCTCGTCGAATAGCTCTTTGTCCTCTTCGTCGAATATAATTTATTTTCCAACTTCTAACAACTATCCATTTATCTTTTTTTTTTTTTTCTTTTCTCTCATTTTTGTTTATTCATTGAATATCATTAGTGAGCATTCCATGACGTGGGATTATGCGAACAAAATTTATGCAACTAACATTTTCCACAAATGAATGCATATCTAAGCAAACTGGTACTGAAGAACCAAGGACAAGCAAACCAAACCTTTACGATTTTGGGATCCGGATTCCTTGCAGTAATAAAAACACATATTTACACGCATTAAACAATCTCAATTATTGATTTAAGATCAAACGGCTCATATTATACCTTTATAAAATTCATTTTACACATTATTTATTATTCTACTGGAACTGCGTGACGCAGTTACAACACCAAATCCATTTCCACGATTTTGTCAATCATGCACCTAAAAGAGTGATCAAACATTAAATAGACACTACAAGAATTTGTTAATAAATACCTTTATTATGGAATAAAAATAAAAGTGTTAAAATAAAAAATTAATACCTTAAAAATTGAGTTTAATTGATATATACAATCAGTATAAAATATTTTAACCAATCATAAATTAATTACAGTATAAATGACTTTTAACTAATTAAGACAAGAGTTAAACATTTAAAGATACGACAAATTATAATTTGTTGATAATGTAAAATATCTTTGCTCTGACAATAGATACCAATTAATTCTTAAAAATTTAAAAAATTCTTCTTATATTTTTATAAGTAATTAAAAGTATTGTCAAAAAATATTTAATTAATACTCTCTCTCGTCCTATATATGAGAGACAAAATCCTAAAACACACAGCTCAAAGAAATGCATTGAAATAAGCTATTTGTAATTAATATTCATATAAATTTATAAAATTACCCCTTATAATTTATGAACAAACCTATTTATATTGAAAGTTGATACTGTTTCGTAAATATAAACCTATTATAAATAAAGATAAAATTAATAATAAATATTTAATATCTATCAAAATACATATATATCTTTTAGATTTTAAATAAAAAAAAATAATTATTTACCTCTTATAATAAAAAGGAACCCGAGTACTATATAAGCCAAATATATAAGCCAAGCTTGCCAAGATACATGCGGGGTCCCCAATCTTCCTATTCTAGTATTTTTTTGTTGAAACCGAAGTTGATATAATGATATTACAGGCCACTGTCAACTGACACTTCCGATCTCACAAAGATGAATTGAACTCTGACATCAGAACCCAAGTGATTATCGTTGAATTTCACTATTCCAATTTATATCCACGTAGCAAATGATAACCAATTAACATTCAAATTACCCACTCACACGTGTATTGTATATTTGTATGAAAGTTTGGCCCCTTCTGGATGTTAATCATCATTAACCTTATAATCAATAAAGAAAATAAAAAAATTCAAACACAGCACTAAGTAATTAAGAAGTTAATCAAGCTTTTCTCTCTCGAAATCATAGTTGTTTTGGAGGCGTCTTCCGTCTCCCATGAGGTCCTCCTTTATTGTACGTCATTGATTTATTATTATTATTATTATTATTAAATAAAGGAATGTTTGTAAATATGGATGTTTATAGCTCGATTTGATTCGGATTTGTATGGAAAAATACGAACCAATCAAAATTAATTGGTTCGGATTGGATTTACAGTTTTTTTAGGAAATCCGAACCAAACTATACCGTTCAAGAATGAGTTGGTTTGATTCGGATTGATTCGGACCCAAAAATTATTAAAATATTTTAAATATTAAAATATAGTGAATATAAAAAAAATAAATATTAGAACATATATAAATATTAAAATTTAAAAATACAAAAAAATAAAAAAAATCTTAAAATAAAGTAATCGGTTCGGTTTGGATAGGTTCTAAAATCCTTAAATCCGAGAACATAATCAATTATCATCGGGTTTGGTTTGGTTCGATTCGGATCCAAATATCAAAAAAAATCTGAACCAATTTAATTGGTTCGTTTGGATCTTCGGGTTCATCGGGTCGATCCGAACCAATGAATACCCCTATTTGTAAATGATTACCAAAAATCTGATCAAATGATAACAATAAATTTTATGAAATTTTAAAATCAATTTCTATCTTTTAATTATTTTTTAAAAAAAATACTCTTCATCTCTATCATTGATTTTTTATTTGAAATCCTAATTCCTTCATTGACCCAACCTGGCGGTAGCACCTGTAACATCCCGATTTTTTCGTGCTTTCTAAGGACGATAAACTCAATTAATGAGTTTATATTTTTATCTGTACTGTAGAAAATGTTTTTGGGAAAACTAAAATCTTATTCATGTCTCATATAATCGTAGGAGACTACGGTTAAGTTTTGGTCCGAAAACTCAAACGAAACCCGGTCTATGTTTTTCGGATGATAGTGTTTTTCTATTATCACGACCAAATCTTGACTAACGGACGAGACCATTAGTCTTAGAATTCGATCCTCTATCTTTTTCCTAAAATGTGTCCTGACATCCAAAAATATAAGTAATATTTTATATTCTGTCCGATAATCGATCGAGGAGACGATTCGAGCTGTCTTAGGGTTTTTCGAGACCCACGATCAGATGTTTTTCATGCCAGAATTGTGTCAATTATTTGAGGACTCATACCAGTGTCGTGATGATTTCAAATATCGGGACGTGAATTGACCAAATTGCCCTTGGTTAATTTTTATTACTAGTTACCTTTTTCATTTCTTAACTCTTAAGTTTCTAACTTAAGAAAATATCTCTCATTTCACCTTTATCTTCTCTCATTTTTTTCGGCAGCTTATCTCTCCCCCAACACTCTATCTTCTTCTTCTCTCATTTCTTCATTTGCTTCCATTAGAACTCCATTTTTGAAGGCTTTAAGTTGGTTTTTCTTGAAGCAAACTTCATCAACCTTGGAGTAGATCATCATAGGAGGTAGTATTCCATCTGTATCTCTCCCAATCTCTCCTTTCTCTCCTCCATTTTTCATGATCAAAGGTGTTAGGGTTTTGCCCCTAAAATTTTCAAAAATCCATGAAAAATTGTAGGAAAATCGTGTCTGTACCAAACCAATTTCTATGGCCTAGGTTCATGACATACTTGTATGGTCCAAGAGCTTAGAGCCAAGAAATCTCCCTAGCTATATTTTCTATGAGGAGGCCGAAACCCCCTATGTGGGTAGGGTAGGGTTTTGGTTGGTTTTTGATGTTTTGATCTGATATCTAGGGCAGTCACACTTAGTTATGGTGTTACCCAGGAAATGAGAAATTTTGGAGCTCCCTAGCTATTTTTAGTGTGATAGGGCCGAACCTTAAGGGTGGTGCATTAGGAGAAATCTTTGTTTTGGGATTTAATGCCGTTATGGATTGTGTGTATGTAGTGATCGGCAGCGTGCTGGGCCGGTGGTAAAGTTGATCGGGTGTTCGCAACTTAACTGAAAACTACAAGAGGTAAGGGGATAAACCTGAGGAACTCTATTTCCGAGAGCTATGTGCTGCATCGGTGTTTGTATTGTAATTACCTGATTGTTTGGTTTACTGCTGTTGATTTGAGTATGCATGATATAACTGCTGACATATTTGAATACATGCTATAATTGTTGAATAATTATATGGATGTATCATGTGCCCTGCTGTGGGATTTAAGGCATTAGAGGACCTAATTTTGATTAGGATCCGACATCATGTAACTTAGAAGCGTTAAAAGTCTGAAAGGTGTTTTTAATAATGAAAATCGAAGTTTAAAGTAAATAGGGCATTAGAAACCTTCATTTGTCCAAATTGATAAAGTTAACCGTTTTGAGAAAAAATGTTTTGAGAAATGTGGTTTTCAAAGTTATATTGAGTTTATTCAAGAAAAAGGGGTTTTGCAAGCTTTGTTTTAAGTTTGTGTTTCATCGAAAAACAACGAAAGAAAAAGAAATGGTCTTTCGACCAAGTTTTGTTTTATGGAAAACCGATCCCGATGACTTTGTGTAAGTATCGGAGATTTGGGTTTTTGGTTTTTGAGTTTCAAGAAAAGTGGTTTTAAAGCTTAGAAACTAGAAACCGAGACGTCGGGGTTCTAGGGTTCTGCAGAAACACGTAGATCAAGGATCCGTGTTAGTTGTAATCCTGTCGGCTTAGGGACGATCTTTGTGGTCCTGTAGGCTTGAGGGTGTTTTTATAATCTTGAATCCAAAATTCTAGACTGGTGCATCGGTTAGGGATGTTTGGATTTGAGTTGTTTTGGACTAAATGTCCTGTTTGAGAAAATGTTTTTGAGGCATAAAGAGTCTAAAACATTATGGTGGTTGTTAGTGTTGATGCTACAACGAGGAAATATTGATGCGACAAAGATCAATTATCGAGAACTAATTAGTTTCTCATGCATTTGTGTGTTAGGCAGACGTGCCGTGAAACGGGGGACCTTGATAGGCAAGGGGAACCTGAGATGACTTGATGTCATAATGTAACATTGTGCCTTGATGGACAATGATGTCATACGTGCCAAGGAGAGCGTATTGTGCCCTGTGAAGAGGACAATATAGTATGACTTATACATCGTGAGTACCACTGACATGCGCATCCATGTATTATTTCCTGGAAGGTTACGTGCTCACGTTTTGGCCGAATTTTTAATTCTGGCGTTTGTTATTGTATCCTGCTGGGCAATGACGTTGAGTCTGATCAACTCGTGTTTATGGTGAAGGGGTTTCCGGAAATCTAGTTTGAATATTAGTTGAGATATATGTAAGTGTCATGCATACGTTTAGAGAATAACGTTGATTGTGGGGTACGAAGCCCTCGTGTGTTTTTCTGTTGTTAGTACTTTACTGCTGTTAGTACTTGATTATACATGCTGTACTATGTGATGCATGATGAATTTAGTGAGTTATATTATATGAATCTGCTGTTTGGATTGGGCATATGGTTGTCGCTTTGGATTTCATATATTGGTTTCTCACCCTTGCATGTTTTCTGGACTGGTTTGTCCTTTTGGTATATATATATTATATCCTGTTTACAGATGGAGCTGATGCCAGATCAGTTCGCACACTCGGGGATGCGCGCCCTGGTTTTTGATCGGAGGACTGACCCAGCTGCGTGGATTATTCACCCGGGAGTGGGAAGCACAGCATATACCGGACCAATTTGTACCGTGAGCGGGACGACGGAGACGGGACCTCGCAAGAGTACCCACACTGTGGAGTCCGTCCAGGTACCTCTACCTCCCATTGGGATGATGCTGCAGGCCCTAATATAGCAGGGAGTGATCGAGCATTTTGCCCTCGCTGCACAGTCCCCGCAGCAACAGCCACCGCAGATACCTCCCCGCCTTTTGTTTTGATAGCGGGCGAGCATGTAGTGGAGGATGTGGAGGCAAAGGAGGAGGAGGAGGAAGACCCCGAGGAGGATCCTCAAGAGGACCTGGAGTATCATCCTTTGGATGCTCCCGAGCCTCATCCACAGGAGAACGGGAACGTAGGTTCCCAGGATTCTTCTCCTGGTTCTAGCATTGGACCTTCCTCTGTGGATTGTCCAATGGCTTCCATTAGTTGGACCAGCTTAGGGTGTAGACTTTTTCTTTTTAGGCAGCGATTTTTGAGTAGTCTGTTAACGGCTACTGATGGCCATGAGTTTTAGTGATATGGTTCCAGACTGTCGCTGCCTGGTTTCTAGCTTTTTAGAAGTTTATCTTTTATAGTTCTTTTGTACAGGGACATGTGGTCCATAGCTTTAGTTGATGTGTATATATATATACACATATTTATGAGTACTCTGTTTATTATTCTGAGTTGTAGTTTCATAGGTATTAAACAAGAAAAAATTTTATCACGATTTTCAGGACTTACTAAGATGTATTAAGTGAATCGTTTTCCGAAAGTAAAACCAGCAAGTTTTATTTGTCGTGTATTTTGTGTTTTGGGTTATAAAAAGTGGCACCGGTTTTGAGGGTGTCCCAGCACCTACCTCCTCCAAGACGTCCAACCACCATGTTCCCAAGCTGAAACCAGAATCCACCATCAAGTTCCACCAAACAAACCTTCCACAAACACTATGTCAGAATCGGGATTTAATAACATACTTTATAGCGATTTCTGAAGGAAACGCTTTAAAAACATGCGCGAAGATTTTCAATAGCGTTTGTACAAGGAAATACTGTTAACATGTACAAATTCAATAGCGTTTTATGTGACACCCGCTACCCCGCATATGAAAATACAAAAAAAAATATATCATATAAGAGTAAAAAAAGTTATAAATTAAAACCAAAAGGGGTAACAAGTACCACATGATCCGAAAACGTTTAAAACATAAATAACAAAGGCGGAAAAACATAACATAAAACAAAACCCAAATCCCGATGTCACATAATCAAAGCTGGTAACCACTACCGATATTATATCGAAAACAACTAACATGAACATAACTAAACTATACTAAAAACTAAGAGCAAGCGATCTCCTCAATATCACTCATCAACTGGCTGCTCACTATCCTCTGCATAACCAGCGGTACATGCAAAACAACAACAGTAGGGAGTAAGGAACTGTACGTATAAACATAAATGGTAATAGAGCAGTTAGCAAGATTATCATGCAACATATAAACATCATAATACAACATACATGTTATAACACATTCCATCATATCATATTATAAACATGCTATGCGATGCAAAGCTACTCCGCTACTCCATATTCAATGTGGATCCAATAACTAACTCAGGAATGAACCCCCATGAGTAATGATTCACCTTACTCTTGGATGAATCCCCATGAATTTCCTGTCCACCAAACTCTCGAGTGAACTCTCAACACTGGCTGTTCACCTTACTCTCGAATGAACCCCCATGAATAACGATTCACTTTACTCTCGGATGAATCCCCACGAGTTGCCTGTCCAACAAACTCTCGGGTGAACTCTCAACACTGGCTGTTCACCTTACTCTCGGATGAACCCCCATGAGCAACGATTCACCTTACTCTCGAATGAATCCCCACGAGTTGCCTGTCCACCAAACTCTCGAGTGAACTCTCAACACTGGCTGTTCAACTTACTCTCGGATGAACCCCCATAAGTAACGATTCAACTTACTCTGATGAATCCCCACGAGTTGCCTATCCACCAAACTCTCAGGTGAATTTTCATGTCTCCTTGTTTCCCTTTGTCCATCTAATAACTCCATGTCATGAATGCATGCAATCCTAACACAAACAACGTGGCAACCACCTCCATCAACACCATTAACAATGGCTATCAACTTTGACCAATAAGCATCAAAGTGATTTATCAACATCAATCTTGACCATTAAGCATCAAGAATGATTTAACCAACAACATCGGTAACAGTACGTCGTCACCGATATCATCATCTTCTCATTAATTAATCTCTTTATTAAGTCTCCATTATTACATCTTACGATATTCTTATCCTAGTTCATTAACTATCCTCAAGATCGTGTTTTATAATCTCTTATGTCATATTTTTACTTCAAAGGGTTATTAAATATCTTTTTATTTAAAACAGTGGTTTTCTCAATTCTGACAGTGGCACGGCCTGAGCACGGGCGTGCTAGCCAACTAGCACGGGCGTGCTAAACAGCGTCACTTTTTCTCGTTTTTCCGACACGGGCGTGCTACTGAGAGCACAGTCGTGCTGGCTTTACTGGGCGGGGAGCATGGGCATGCCAAAATTGAGCACAGGCGTGCTCAACGCTATTACATCTTCTCAGTTTTGGAAACTTAGAACTTTTTCTAGATTTCAACACTCTAGATCAATCCTAAGGTTCTTGACTAATCCGTTGGCAATAATCTCACCCCTCATTAGCGTCTTTATGTTTTATTCACATCAATTAGACTAATCCTAGTTTTAGGCTTAGCGCTAACATCCCTATGTCTTTTATTAACATAGATTTAACAGCAGTTCCAACACACCAGCTCATACAATCATGGCATATCAATAGCATCATTAACAACATTATAAACGTCATGCCAAGGTCATATAAACTAATTAAGTAATTAATATCATGTATAAACAACTGTAACCAATTCATACATCAACCAAGGCATATAACACACAAATAGGGTCATGGGTTAACCCTCATCTTACAAGACCCTAGAACCTATATGTTATGTTAATCCTTTCTCCCCATACCTGATGTGACAATTCCAGCCTATGAGCCAACAAGAACGAAGTCCACACTTGACTCCTCCGACCAGTTCAACAGGTTCAACGAGCTTTGACCAAGAGCGTCAAGGCAAAAGGATAAGTTAATTCCCCAAACAAGGAAAAGAAAAGGGAATTAACACAAGGGTTATAAACATACCTCGATTAGATCCCTGGGGAACTAATCTGCTAGCTGTCATTCACAGCACTGGCACACGAACAACGAAGTCTGGTTAACAAGGAGGAAACGGTTCAACACTAAACTTAAAGGATTCAAAGAAAAGGATGAATTGGGTTGGTTACCTTACCTCAGAGTAACACTAAGCTAGCAACCTATCCCCAAACGCAACAAAGAACACCACAGGGATGTGTTCTTGAAGAAGAACACCCAAACAAGGATTGGAGGTTGAAGAACGCTCAAAGGGTTCAATGGGAACCCAACATAAAGGTTGATGACGGCTGTTTCTAACTCTAGGAATGACGGCTGTGAGTTTTAGGTCGAGCAAAAGAGGTATAAAAAGGATTGGGGTGAAACGGGCTGACCAAAAGAGCCCAAAACACGTTTCTGGTGCGCGCGAAGAGCACGGGCGTGCTGATCTACTGGCACGGGTGTGCTGCATGGGAGCACGGGCGTGCCACCCTGTCAGGATCACTGATCTGACTCGTTCTAAGGTCAACTACCCCAAAACACGTCCCTAAACCTCTAACGAAAGCATACAACACATAACATATATATAAACAAGGGTAACATGTATAACAACACTTATATAACAAGCAAGTGAAAACTGGGGTGTTACATTTTACTAACGAAACGCTATCATTACCCAATCCTTTTTTTTAAATGTGCTCATACTTGAATGACGCGTTACAGAGAAGCACTATGTAAATATATAAGGTTAATAGTGTTTCCCTGGACAGGCACTATTAAATCTTTATATATGATAGTGCATGCATGAGGAAACATTATCTTTACACCGTATTCAATACAAACAAATCTATGTGACCAACTCTTTGCATGTTAGTTGACACAGTTCACAAACGTTAATGAATCTCTGATCAAAAAATGCGATATTCAATTTGGTTGATGCCATAATCAATTCTATCTTAACAGTCCATAATCAATTCTTCCATGACTCTATTAAACCAAACCTTCCTATAAATATCTGTGTTCTTATTCTTCACACTACAGATTTTATAAACTCACTATCTTCTCTGTATTCTTCATTTTTTTTTATACTTTCCCTAACATTTCAATGAAAGGGAAAATCTTTAGCCTTCTTAGTCTTAACCTCATCATTCTCCACCTTCCATGTAGGGAATTCCCAGAAGAAGGATTTCCTAAAATGTCATGATACACGAAAAAAAAGATATGAGAATGTGACATCTTGGTCATTCTCCGCCCAGAAGAGGGTGTAAGGCTAAAATAATGAGATGAAGAAGCCTTCTAGCAAGGTCTCTACTGAAGAGGAAGGCTCCCAAAGTCTATGTTGAAGGAGCATTAACCCTTTCTAGGAACAAACCCTTATGTTGATCATCAAGTTTCCGAGTCTAACAATAAAATAATCCTGCAAAGCATTTTATAAAATCTTTTTCGATATCGAAGGGAGGACAAAAGAATGATTTCCACCCAAAGTCACAGATTCTCATGGACTCAGCAGCCTGTAATAAATTTGATAATACTCCAAATGTTGATTAATGTAAAAATGATCAGAAATTTATTACAAGGCATAAACTAAAGCATAGCCATAAAGAAATCATGGCAGTAACTGGAGACTACTTCTTCAGTCATCAAAGTAATATCTTGAAGTGTCTACTCCAAATGTTGATCAATGTATATTATAGCAAAGTGCAACTCTTGTTGTCAATGATGAAAGAACTTTTGCTTCATATTTATTTGTTTCTCTTGCATATTTGTTTCTACTTCGAATTTACTTGGTTATCAAATATTAGTTTAAGAAAGAATAAACCGGCATATAGGCCTCAAATTCATTAAAATATACACTTTCGGAAAAAACTATATTATATATATAGGATTGTTTAATATATGGAATCTCTACAGGTTCAAAGTTATGCTGAACTAAAAGTTTATTTAACTCCACATTTTGTGTCTAGTATTGTTTAATTAATGATCACTTGAGAAATAATAATCTTCATAACAAAAAAGGTGGCGGTTCTACCTTTAATAGCATTTTCTCTAGGAAACGCTATTAAAGGTGAAAATGGTAATCTTCAATAGCGTATATTAAAGGAAACGCTATTAAAGGTTATACTTTGCATAACGCTATCTTAACACTATTATGCTTCAGATACCATTATTCTCTCACGTATACCCTCAGAAGTGTGCTTATGCGTTTCCTTAAAATGTTTAAGTTAGTCATACAGTTGTTGTTGTTTGTATTTTGTTCTTGTTATTTTCTTATAGCTGAATGATAAATAGTTTTAACTTCTAATTTAAAATTTCTAAGTTAGTCATACACATTTCATAACTTCTAAGTTTGTCAATTTATCCAATGTTTCATTACTTGTAGATATTGAGAGTTAAAGTTAATTACATAGCTAGGAGAGTGTATATAGAACAACAGAAAATGCATAGATAATATAGTACTTCATTGATAATAATTAAAAGTTGTTTATACAAATAGCCCTCATTCCCCTCTTCTCCTCTTTGCCATATGATATTCCAACCTTTCCCTGACCTGATTAGTTAGCTCGAGCGTGGAGTAGTCCTCACTGTACTCACCTTTTCTTTTTGACTAGATCTCCTTGTGATGCCTGATGCTGACGAGGGCGGGGAGTGATCGCCAGTGCATGAGGCACGAACAAGGAGCGACTATTGGCAGGTTTCAAGGCAAAGGGGCACATGAATGAACTGAATTCATATCGAAATGAGAGGGATCCTAAGACCGTGCAGGTATGAGACTGTACAGTTGAAGGAAAGCTTATAAGAATTGATTGTTACTACCTATACCAACAAGATGCATCTTCTTTTCTAGAGCCCATCATTAAGAACTCCAAATTAAGCATGCTTGACCTGGAGCAGTTCTGGGGTGAGTGACCTCCTGGGAAGTTTTCCAGGAAGCGTGCGAGTGAGGACAAAGTACGCAGAAAAATCCGTGTTGGTTTGTGGGGATAGTCGGCAATACTGAAAGTAGTCCGGGCCGTTACACTCCTCTAGGTCAGATTCAGATGGAGATTGTGGTGAGGTAGGCTCTAGATACTTGGATTTTGAAGACGAATTTATCATGGGAGGAGCCTGTTTAATACCATCCCTGCCTCTGAGGAAGGCAATGTTGAGGGATTTAAGCCATATTGATGATGCTTGATGCCAATACGCTTCATGAGATCTGAAGATCTTAACAAAGAGCATTCCATAAGAGATGCTTCCATCATTCTTGCGAATACGGTATTTTAGATATTCCATGATGAGGAATGAAAGGTTGATTTTGGAGTAGGTCAGGAGGTGATAGACCACGATCATTTCAGACTTTGATAGAGTGAAGAAGTACAAGCTTTCACTCTCTGTGAGAGGAAGAACGAAATGGTGGCAACACTCCAGCACGAATCTAGCCTTGTTGGTCAATCGAGAGGTCTCATTCTTCTTCTGACCAGCGTTGCCTCCAAAGAGTTCTTTATATACCTTCTTCAGAGAAAGGCTCCAATACCCAGTCCAGGCTTCTGAAAATCTGCAAACCCTTCTTTGGATCTCTCGTTGTTTCAGCAACAAGAGCTTGTGTGATGGCCACTGGTACACCACCACTTATGTGCCCAATGATGGACCGGTCAGTGTTGATATCATCATTTAACCAGGACTCCCTGATTTCTACAAAATGGATGAGTCTTTGGAGATTGAAGTAATCAGTCCATCCTTAAAAAATAATCTCTATAGTTGCGTCATGTCCATCCTATTTAAGCTCTTCAAGACTAATTCTCCTCATTGTAATGAGATGAAATTTGGGAGCCATTTTGGTTTCGAGGAATGAAATGTTATTCAGCCAGTTAAAGGTAGGTTTCTGAGTGTGGAATGGTTTTGGAGTATGGAATCATTCTATTTATACACATGAGCGGATGATGCAGTTAGTGGAGAAGACATGCAGTCGTGTGCTTTCAAAGAGAAACCATAAATAGAAGTTACAAGGTTGGTGGAGAAGACAAAGAAATCACATGAAGTTGTGCTCTGTCACTTGGTATCATTCCCGCTAAAAATTGTGCTATCAATATATAATAGCGTTTCTCCATAGATGCGCTTTTAAATGTATCTTTTTTAATAGCGTTTTCTACACAAAGCGTCGTTAAAGGTATGATTCACCTAAAATAGCTATTAAAGGTCGATGTCCACTATTACTCTTCCTCACTCTTTCAAACTCGCGTGCTCTCTCCCACTCTCCCTCTCTGTGACCTTTTCTCGCTCTCAAACTCTCACTCTCAGTCTCACTTTTTCCCTATCTTTTTAGTCGATTCACCATCGCCACCTAGCAATTAACTTTCTCCTTCTTCTTTGATAAGTCTCTTCACCTCTGTCATTTGAAATACTTAGTGTTACTTTTAATAATTTCATTGCATTGAAATGGGTACTTAGGGTTACTTATAGTGCCTCAAACTTGTAGTAACTTCAATCAGTTAAATGGCTACTTAGGGTTACTTAGAGTGCATCCAACTTCCATAAATGGCTAGTCCTTTTGTCCAAGGCTTGGCATTTCCCTTCTTGGTTTTTGGTGAATCCAGATAAGAAATCACCTACAATGGTGTTAAGGCGCTACAAATTGAGAATCCAAGATCCTCTGACTCATATGATGAATTTGATTGCTTGCTTTCCTACGATGCTTAAGGTTTCAAGGCTATCATCCCTTGTAAGATCAACATGGCTAAGTGCAAACTTATGGAGTTAGGTTTCTATATGTCTTATATGATAAATATTTCAAGTATTCAACTAAAAGTCTTGAAATTGTATAATTGCTATGACTTAGAGGAGATTGAAATTGATGTTCCAAGTATTGGTGATGGTTAAACTGTAAGTTCCCCTTAGCAACCTATGTCTTTCATTTGGTTTGCTTCTTTAACCTTTTACAAAACATGTGTTGGTAATTAATTTTTTGATTCTGTAGGTTGAGTTTGATCAATTTGAATTGTAAGACTACTCAATCGATCCACTGAGCATCAAACACGTGGCCGTATGTGCAGATTCAAACATAGAAGAGTGGAACTTGCTTCTTGTCATTAGCTTAGTGAAGGTTTGTAATTGTCTTTTCAGAATATTTTTCTGTAATATGAGTTTGTGACATTTATTAATGGATGTTAAAGTCTATTTTCGGAATTAGTTGTGGGAAGATATCAGGATGTTGGTGGCATTTCTATCGATGAGCTTTTGTTAGTGCAGAAAAGGATGCAAACTGGATTTCATTGGAGTATATGTTTTTGTTTTTGCATTATCATATCTGTTTTTAAGAACCAAAGTTTGATTATGATCGATTTTGTTGATTACTTAGGGGTATGATTGTGTTGATTGCTAAATGCTATTTTTTGAATGTTGAATGTTGCCTATAATTTATATGATTAATGCTGGAACCTGTTTGTTGAATGCTGAATGCTGTTTTTTGAATGTTGCTATTTTTTGATTGTTGAATGTTGTTTTTGATTGTTGAATGATGTTTTTTGATTGCTTAATGTGGGTGAATGTGCAGAAAGCGATGAAAATGACATTTGTAAGAAAGGTGGAGAATAAAAAACGCTTCTGTAAAAAAACACTATCGTAGTTGAAACTAAGATAGCGCATTACTCTAATTGCGCTATCGTTTTTGGGTAACTAATATAACACATTTTTAAGTCAGCACTATCTTTAGTTTGACTCATGTCAGCGCCGCTTCCTAGATGCGCATTTTAGTTTGAACTATAGTGTTTCGTTGGACAAACGCTATTGTAGTAAAATATACGTCGGCATTTCAAAAGCGTTATCATTGTTTACAACTTTCAATAGCATCAAGATAGATAACGATCAAAAGCGCTATCAAATGTCATAAATACGCGCTATTAAATCCTGAATCTGTTGTAATGAAATTGAGAGCCAACTCCACAAGCAGCCTCCAAACACAATATTGAAACTCCAAATCAAAACCAAACAAGAAATCAAAATAACAGTCTCCACCACAAATCTGCGACCCAACCACCAAGCCCAACCACAAATGTGACCCACCACGGTAGCGGAATCGCAACACGATCTCCACCTTTCAGCACCGCACCAAAACCGTCGACTGTCGCGCTTCGAACGCCTCGAGACCCTCGACCACCAAGCAAACCCCCACCATGAAGCAGAGTTGCACCCCATATTCTTCCGCTAAGCAGGCGCAAATTCAGCCTTCATCGTGCCACCCACACTATGCCGAGGTAAGTAATCAAACAAAAAAAACCCTTTTTCCTTCAACCCCATTTACAAGGACTAACTTCCTCTCATAAAATGGCCAATACAAACCAACCTTACACTCTTGTCAAATAGAGCAGCGTCACAACAGCCACCACGCAGCGTCGTCACCACCACTATGGCTTTCCCTCAAATCGTGAGGAAAAAATTGCAACTTCGGTAGCCGATAAAAAGAGTAAAAGGACTTGTCCTCACCTTCATGATTGGAGGACTGAAGACGCCCCAGTTGCTTTTTAGTTATCACTGACCATTCTTTAATAATCTAACAAAAACAGCACCCAAAAGTATATTCTCTTTTGTTTCTTGTTTTTTTCGGGGTTGAATCAAAGAATGAAGAAGTTACGCAAGCCATACATAAAGCCACCCTAAAGTCATTAAATTAAATTAGGTTTAAATAAGATTTTGATCCCTGCAAAGTTCACCAATTTTGGTTTTAGTCCCTATAAAAAAAATTCCTAGTATTTCGTCCCTGTAATTTCAAATTTTTTGGAAATAGTCCTTACTGTCATCTCTTTCCGTTAACTGCTGATGTGACAAACGGAATGCCACATCAGTCATGCCACATCGTCCACGTGGCACTGACGTGACGTTCCGTTTGCCACATCAGCAGGGACTATTTTCAAAATTTTGAAAGTTATAGGGACGAAATCCTAAAACAAAATTTATAAGAACTAAAACCAAAATTGGTGAATTTGCAGGGATCAAAAATTTATTTAACCCAATTTTTTTATATTTTCTGGCCAAATTTCAGAGCAAGTCGGATAGGGAGAGGAAATTACCTTTTATCCCCACCCCTGAGAACTATAATTTATACCAGATAAATAAATTTGACAATTTTTTATATTTTATATGATTTTTTCTTCTATTTTCTGGTCAAACCTCAAAGCAATTGGACATGAATGAGAAGTTACTTCAATACCCCTGAGTACTAGAAATCATAAAAGATGAAAGAATTTAGTAATTTTAACCTTGTGATCCATAGTGTATGATTTCGTTTTTATTTTTTGTCATTCTTCATAGCAAGTCGGACAAGAAAAGGAAATTACTTCGCTACCCCGGAGTACTAGATATCATACAAAATGAAGGAATTTTGCGATTTTAACCCTATGGTCGATAACGTATGATTTTGTTTCTATTTTTGTTGAAAAACTTCATAGCTAGTGGCAGAGGAAAAGGAAATTCCTTCGATATCCCTGAGTACTAAAAATCATAGCAGATAAAGGAATTTGACAATTTTAACCATGGCTTGCTAATGTATGACCTGTTCTGAATTTTGGCAATGAAGTAGAAAAAAAATAATACATTATGGGCCATAGGGTTAAAATTACCAAATTCCTTCATCTGATATGATTTTTAATACACAGGGGTACCGAGATAATTTCCTTTTCTATCTGACTTGGTATAAAATTTGGCAAGAAAATATGAACAAAATCATACATTGTGGGTCATAGGGTTAAAATTGCTAAATTCTTTTATTTTGTATGATATCTAGTACTCAGGGATATCGAGGTAATTTCTTGTTCCCGTCCGACTTGTTTAGAGATTTGGCTAGAAAATAGAAAGAAATCATACATTAGGGCCACAGGGTTTAAATTGACAAATTCCTTCATCTGATATGATATCTAGTACTCATGACTATCTAGGTAATTTCTTGTTCTTATATGATTGATGTGAGATTTGGCTAGAAAAAATAGAAAAAAAAAAAAAAAAAGAAATCACATTAGGGACACAAAGTTAAAATTGTCAAATTCCTTCTTCTGGTATGATTTCTAGTACTCTGGGATACCGAGGTAATTTCCTGTCCCTACCCAACTTGCTCTGAATTTGACCAGAAAATATAAAAAAAATTGGTTTAAATAAGTTTTTGGTCCCTGTTTTTTGTCCCTGCAAAGTTAATCAATTTTGGTTTTAGTCCCTGTAAATTTTGTTTTAAGATTTCGTCCCTGTATTTTCCAAAATTTGGAAATAGTCCTTGCTGACATGACAAACAAAACGTCACGTCAGTACCACGTGGATGACATGGTATGACTAATGTGGCATTCTGTTTGTCACGTTAGCAGTTAAAGAAAAAAGATGACGGTAGAGACTATTTCCAAAAAAATTGAAATTAAAGGAACGAAAACCTCAGAAATTTTTTTACAGGAACTAAAACCAAAATTGATGAACTTTGCAAGGACCAAAAACTTATTAAACCATTAAATTAAATCAATCTATGTAAAAGAGTAATAATGTGATCCTAAATAATTTAGTTTTAATGTGATCTTATATTAATTTATGCATTCTATTAAGTAAAATAAAACTTTTTTAAATTATTATCTTTTAATATTTATTTTTCGCCTCTACAAGACTACAACGTTTATTTCTTGGATCCGTCATGCTAATATTGTCGGACCCCATAGAAAAGGACATTTTCAAAAACATAGAGACGTGAATGAGAAAACAAACCCGGTTCATGTTGTGGCGGCAACCATAAGCATTCATGATAATTTAATGACAGATGTATTTCTTTTACATTGGGACAAAATTTGATTTATGGGAGTATTTGTTGAATATCGATGTATTATATGTTTTAAAATAGAATAGAAAAAATATTTCGCTGATATGCATTATTAGTTTAAATATTTTTTATAATGTCAGTTAATTATAAATTGTCATATCAGTAAAAATATTTAATTCTTATTCTAATTATCTTAAGGATGTGTTTGATTCAAATGAGGGAAGGGAATGGATTTTAATGGAGGGGAGAGATTTTAAGTTGCTATTGTGTTTGGTTGAAGGGAGGGTATGTGAGGGATTTTAATGGAGGGGATGGAAAGTAACACTATTTGTGTTTGGTTCACAAAAGGAGGGGAGAGATTTTAAAACTAACTTACTTTTATACCCTTATAATATTAGATTTTAAAATACATAAGTAGGGATATCTTTGTCATTCCATTTAAAATGTTTTAAATTCCCTCCCCTCCAAATCCTTTACTTTTGGAGGGGAGCCAAAATTGGGTGGGGAGGAATTTTGCTCCAGTCCATTCCCCTCTTCAAAAATGAACCAAAAACAACAAATGTTCAAAAAATCCCTCCCCTCCCCTCCCTTCCCCTTCCCCTTCATTCCCTCCAACCAAACATTATGTAAAATTTACTCATATCATGATTTCTAATTGATTCACAATGTAAAAAACTTTACACTGACCGTTGATATCGGTTAACCTCATAGAGAAATGTATGTAAATGTACGTTATTGTCCAAAATGAGGTCCAAAATTTAATTATAGATTAGAACAATTCAGCATTATTGAATTTTGTGATATTAATTATTGTGATAATCATTATAATCAGAATCCGCTTTTGTTAGGTCTGTTTGCTTAAAAACGATTTTAAGGTAATTTATTTCGTTTCAATGATGTAAAAAAAATCATTTTTACATAATAAATTATGAAAGTGTTTGTCTATAATATACAACCTTGAACTGCACCTTACACATGTTAAGGAACCCAAAAACAGTAACTATTTATTGAAAAACTCAGCATCTTATTTTTGAAAGTATAAAATATACAAGTTTCCATATGAATTTACTCTTTTAAAATCTTTAACCTATGCAAGTTTGCGCATGATAGAAAAACTTATTATGAAAAAAGATATGAAGTTATTTTTGTATAATTTAATAATATTTATTTGGATTGGAAGTTAGTTTTGCAAGAATATTCAGGAAAGAGAGTTTTGAGAATGAAAAATAATCAAACCACAATAATCTTAGAGTTTAATTGCTATGCACTGACAGTGTAAAACATTTTTACACAGACATCCAATCATCAATCATGGTATAGATGACTTTTAAGGTAGTTAGAATGAGAGTTAATTTTTTTTTACTGATGTGGCAACTTCTGATTAGATGTCTCTGTAAAAATGTTTTACACTGTCAGTGTATGACAATTAAACTCATAATCTTAAGTTAAAACAAATTAGATCGCATAAAACAACTTTTTTACTCAAAATTTTTTTTTTTAAATTTAAACTAAATGCCAAACAAATTAAATTATTTATAAAACAGCTTTTTAGGTAAAAAACGGGTGAAATTGTGAAAATGAATATGTATTGCAGCTGCAACTCAACATTAGATAATCCGGTCGTCCTTAGATTTTTTTTTCTTAATCCACCATTTCATTCCCTGTCAAACTTTTTGAGAAACTACGCGTACAAGTAAGATTATATAGCAGAAAAGACTCAAGAAATTTATTACTTTTTTATTGGTATAGATAATTTATTAATTGATAGTCTCAAAAGATAAGCAGAGAGAGAGAGAGAGAGAACA
This sequence comes from Ammopiptanthus mongolicus, assembly GCA_039655645.1. Taxonomy (NCBI): domain Eukaryota; kingdom Viridiplantae; phylum Streptophyta; class Magnoliopsida; order Fabales; family Fabaceae; genus Ammopiptanthus; species Ammopiptanthus mongolicus. Next base: position 32,402,647 of record CM077348.1, on the reverse strand, counting down.
CTGCTGGCAAATTTGGCAGCAAATTGGGGAAGGAAGTTTGCTATTATTGAACAACTTGGAATCACAAATTGAAGGAAGAACAGAACAAGTTAAACACTACTACTTACTACAAAATGGTTCTGCCCTTCACCTTATGTAAGATCTTAGCAGTCATAACTAATAACCATAATTGATAAAACTTCTGCAATGTAAACTTTACCTGATTTATTTCTTCTAAATTGTGTTTGTCTTTAAAGCAAGAAAGTAAAAGTGTATTTTTCAACCCACTATATAATATAAAGATAAATACATTTTTATTTTCTCACTTTAAAAGAATCAAATCCAACTTTACCTATCTAAAATATATCAAGATTTGAATGGATTCCACACGATTTAAAGATCCATATATCTATACTTCCCCGCTTTGCATGCTCTAAAGGAGCTATATCCAACTTCATTATTGACAATTATTATTCTATTGCCTTGAGAATTTCAATTACCTTCTTCACAAGCAGATCACCAAAAGGCAAGAAAGCACAAGAAGCCAACCATAACTGTCAAGAAGGCAGAGAAACTCCCATAGTTGTGTGGGCTAGCTCCACTGAAATTCTGGTTAACTGGATATAAGTCTCCTGGAGGCCCAGCCATGAATATGTACGATGAGGGAGGTGGTGGAGGGCAATACTGTGATGGTGGTTTCTTGGGTGAAGGTGGTGGTGGTGGTGGTGAATAGTACACAGTTGGTGGTGGTGGTGGTGGTGAAGGGTACACTATTGGTGGTGGTGGTGAAAGGTACACAACAGGTGGTGATGGTGATGGGGTGGAACCACATGGTGTGCAGTTCTCATCACCGTTTGTGGTGGCAGGCACTGTGGTCTCATCAAGCTTCCTTGATTGCACGAATTTGATTGGAGCAGTAACACAAACAAGTATAAGGATCCAGTTGAGGATCATTGGTACTTTAGTTTGATGACTTTTTATTAACATGATGATGGTGTTGGTTTTATTGGGAATGAATGAAGATTTCAGAGGTTGGTTTATGTGGGTGGGTGTGAATTCTAATTTGTGTGTGAAAGATTGATATGGGTTTGGAGAGAAAGAGAATTAGAAGAAGAACATGGGGATAATAAAGGATTTGGCACGTTGTTAAGGGGCGTGGGAATTGGAAACTATGAGTAAATTAAAGGGCCTTTTGGGTTAAGGATGTTATAGTTTTGTGGAGGAGGAAAAGGGTTATTTGGAAAATCAAATTTCACACACACGACACTTTGTTCAGATATGTATATAATTGATTTTAGTTTCACATATAATATGCAATCTCATTAATAAAAAAAGTATAAGTTGTAAAAATTTGGTGAAATAGAAAACATTAGAAGGTACTTGGAGTGATTGAGACTCTTATGTTCCTTTCTGGGAGGGGTCTAACTTGTGGAATAAAGGATTCCCGTTAGCATGTGGTTGGCGTATACTGTGGGCCCCACCATGCATACACATCCACAAGACCTTAACATTTAATAGTAATCTAGGCCACTTTTGATGGTTAAGTTTTGGCACAATTAGGTTTAATCTTTGATCAAATTTACAATCCATATATATATTTTTGCATAATTGTTGAGGTCAAATTAAAACTCTTATGCACATGAAAGTTCCGTTTTCGTTGTAAAGCAGCTTAAAGTTGCAAAATTATGAAGCAAACTAAGTAGTGTAGTAGTAGAATATATTATCAGCATAAGCTACGGCTATATCTGAGGTGGCTAATCATGGCTGCAAAGATGATAAAAGTCATTCCTTTTCTTTGTGAAAACATGATTTTTGGAACTTTTTTATGCATATTCTATTTTGTGAAGCTTCTATTCACATAACGAAACCTTCATCGATGAGTATTCTGCATGTTACCACATGATTTTTGTACCGAAAAATATTACCCAATCATTGACCATATTATTATAAAAATTCTAGAATTTATCTTTCATTTTCAAAACAATTTTTTTCCATCACTTTTGAGTAGTATTTGAAATCGAGGTTTACCGTATGTTATACGATGGCCCTTGGCACCAATTAAATATAAAATAGTCTTTTTTTTTTTTTTTTACTAAAAATGTAAAATAGTCAATATGATAGAGATAAGCAGAAAAAATAAGACAGACAATGACGGGATGAGATTTTAGCTAGTCACAAACACCAAACGTTGTCCACATGTATTTGATCCAACTCGATAGAATTGACGCGTAAGATGCACGCTGATGATAATATTTGAACAAACACACCTTGAGCAACCTGATTGTAGGACTTGTCCTATGTCATGTCCTATTTTCTACCCCAATCAAAGGGGAAATTGATCATCATCTACTATTGAAGCTTGAGTCCTCAAAGTCACAACGCACTTGCTTATTGCGTATTCCAACTCTTTATCTTCTTCTAGTATGACTATTATTTTCTCCCTTCCTTCCTCTTTCGTCACAATTATTTAGAAACCAAGAAAGGTGTGTGATCATTCCCATTTGATGAGTTGGATCTACGTTTTTAGAAAATAAAAGAATTTGGCACTAGAAAATGAAAATTTTATTGATGAAGTTTATGTAAAATTTATATGAAAATTACATGTTTATACGTTTTGTTTTTTTTTAATTTTAAGAGAATATTAAATTAACTCTTCCTAAGGAGGGTTTTGCATCCGAAGGTTTTAATGAGATCCTTTGCTTTTAACTGAAAAGGGTTCTTGAAATAGATAATTTGGAGTACATCACATAGGTTTACACAAGTGTATTGATATGGATTGTATTTCTCTAACTTCGATTAGGCCTTTTCTAAGTCTTTCATAAAATAATTATTTATCGAAAAAAAGAGAACTCTATAAGTTGCAAAAAGCTTTTTAAAGACGTTTTGAAAGACCCGACAACATAAAAGTGAAATTTGAGCTCAAATTCTGAATTATATAAACAATTTATTTACTGTTAAGTTGACCCTTTTAGTGTATATAAATCCCATTATAATATTTAATAATTACTTTAGGATACTTGGCATGGAACCAGAGGAATCAGCTTGGAAATGCACCCCCACCCACCGTCCCATTTTCGTGAGGAGGCATCTTTCTCGAAGCCCCTTTTGATTTGTGGCACAAACTTTAATTAAGATATTCCACAAGGAAGGTTCATTTGATTCATGATGGATCATCCTCTCTTTTATAAATACCACATAAATATCTTTATATATATAAAAGAAAGGAACAAATTAGGGTTTTTTTGGGGTTGCCCTAAGGGTATTTTGGTAATTTACAATAAAGGCAACATGGTTATTAAGTTGATCATCAAGGGTATTTTGGATGATATGATTTTAAAAACAAAACAAATAAAATAATAAAAAACAAGAAGAAGAAGAAAGGTCTCATCTTTATCATCTTCTTCATCTTTCTTCTTCTTTATTTGCAGAAAATAATTGTAATAAAGGGTGAGTTTGTCAACAGCATGTGGTTGTTCTGGTGCGGCTCACGGCGTGTGTTGTGTCGCTATCTCTCACCACCTTCTTGCATACAGCTATGCCTCCTTCTTGAGTGAATTCCCAAATTCTACTCTTTCTTTTCTTTTCTTTTCTTTTTTTGATGATATGTTGATTTTATTTCGGATAGCTTTCTACAACTGAGTTTGGAAGAATTTGTCTTTTTTAATTCATTTTTCACTGCAGAGGTTTCATTTGTGTTGGCTTTATTTTCCTTTCTAACCTTCTCTGCTTCTACGGTAAGTTTATGGATAATCATTTTTGCTTTTTTCTTCCTCATAATTCAAAACAGGTTTTAATTTTCTCTGTTTTCTGGCAACTTGGCTTATTTTGGATTCTACTCTTTGTATGCTGGCTTCAGTTCTGATTTGAACTTCTCTGCTTATCTGTTAAGATTCTATAATCCCAAAATTCAAATTTTTTTCCTTTCTGTTAATGGCACAGGGTTTATAATTATTTTCTATATTTTTGTTTTTGTGCAAATGGATTGTTAAATTTTCTGACGAAGAAAAGTCTCATCTTTATCATCTTCTTCATCCTTCTTCTTCTTTATTTGCAGAAAATAATTGTAATAAAGGGTGAGTTTGTCAAGAGCATGTGGTTGTTCTGGTGCGGCTCACGACATGTGTTGTGTCGCAATCTCTCACCACCTTCTTGCATATAGTTATGCCTCCTTCTTGAGTGAGTTCCCAAATTCTACTCTTTCTTTTCTTTTCTTTTCTTTTTTTGATGATATGTTGATTTTATTTTGGGTAGCTTTCTACTACTGAGTTTGGAAGAATTTGTCTTTTTTAATTCATTTTTCACTGCAGAGGTTTCATTTTGTATTGGCTTTATTTTCCTTTCTAATCTTCTTTGCTTCTAAGGTAAGTTTATGGATATTCATTTTTGCTTTTTTCTTCCTCATAATTCAAAACAGGTTTTAATTTTCTCTGTTTTGTGGCAACTTGGCTTATTTTGGATTCTACTCTTTGTATGCTGGCTTCAGCTCTGATTTGAACTTCTCTGCTTATCTGTTAAGATTCTATAATCCCAAAATTCAAATTTTTTTCTTTCTGTTAATGGCATATGGTTTATAATTATTTTCTCTATTTTTCTTTCTGTGCAAATGGATTGTTAAATTTTCTCTATTTTTGTGTGTTCTTCATGTTTCTATTAGTGAAGTTTCTCTTCTTAATCTTTTTCTTTATGTTGATCGTGTTGGAACCAAAGTGGTCATGGTCCAGATAATCCCTTGAGTTTTGATGTTAACAAAGAGCTAATTTAAGATGAACAAAGATTAGTTATGGACTAATGTTCTATATTAAGTGTGCAGGACAATTCCAATATAGTCCAAAGACGTTATCTCGTCCAACATAGTCCAAAGACGTTATCTCGTCCAACATAGTCCAAAGACTTTATCTCGTCCAACACCTATTCCTGGTTTACGACTGGACGATAGTTTATAGAACCATTGAGTCCAAAGACTCTTTTGGTTACCTTCTGTAATAACTAGTCCAATACATGTCTTTTAAATTTCAAGCGCGAATATCTTTGTAAAAGCATTTGAAATTATTATTCCATGTAAAAGGTTTATACTAGTGGGACAAAACATTCTCTGTAAGATTCGTACAAAAGAAAAGCACAAGCCAGAATGTCCCTATCACCTAAAGAAGTTGACCTTCTTGTTTTGGATAAACAAAAGGCAACTTTCTTCTACTCAGAGGATATGTCAGCACCACTTTTAGCTATCTCCCTGACAGTCTATTCTGCTGATCAGAAACTTCAGAAGCTATCAGACTCAACGGATCAAATGCATTCAATGCTCATCAGAACGGATCCTTTTCCATCCGTTGAAGACTGAAGACTGCTCAAAGAAAAGAGGCTATATATACCTTCATGTTTTGAAAGTGAAAAGGCAGAAAATCAAGAGAAAACAAAGGCTGAACGAAACTGAACTTGAGCAAAAAGAAGTGAAGCAACACAAAGCAATTCAAAATCCTTCAAGAGATAAAAGAGAAAATCTCAAGCTTGCAAAGCTAGAAAAGCTACTCTGATTCTAACTTTCATATCACTCTCTGTGTAGAGCTATTTTCAAGAGTCTAAGCTTTAGTTTCGAATTCTCACATTTAGTGAGTTAGTAGAACAATCTTTTTCAAAACCTTAGTTTGGTTGAGCCTGAAGAGGCTTGTCTGTAAAAGAATACTTAGAGAACCTGAAGAGGTTGAGAATACTGCCAGAAGAGGTGTTGAATACTTTGTAACAAAAGGTTTTTGTTATAGTGGATAAAGCTCTCAAGTAGAGAGGACTGGACGTAGCTCTTTGGTGAAGAGTGAACCAGGATAATATCGTTGTGTTCTTTTCTCTCCCTTATCTTACTTTAGTTTTTGTCTAACAAACTAACTGGGATTGAATTGCCTTTCATTACGCTGTCTTCTTATCTTAGTCAAAACTAAGTGAGCGTCCAACTTGGAGTTTGGAAGAGCTCTCTTTGCTTTTAATCTTTTTAAGCGTCCAATCTTGCGAAAATCATTATCTGCTTACGAAAAGAATTTAAAATCGCCTAAAACACAATTCAACCCCCCTTCTTGTGTTTCAAACAGGTTCCTTCAATTGGTATCAGAGCTCAGCCTCTGGGTTGAGCACTTTGCCGTGTAGAGGAAAAGATCCTACTGCAGATATGTCTGGACCAGGTATGCCAAGCGGGAGTCAACCAGTTATGGAAGGCACTTCCATGACCAGACCGCCGTTCTTCAACGGTACTCACTACCTGTACTGGAAGGAGAGATTCAAAGGTTTCATCCTCAGTACAAACTCAGTTCTCTGGGCTAGAATCACAAATGGTCCTAACGTTTGTCTCAACTCTGACGGGACAGACAAAGCAGAGGACGATTGGACAGATGCTGAACGGGCTAGAATGGAACAGAATCATAAAGCAAGATATGCTTTAATGTGTGCTCTCAGTCCTGACGAATTTCAGAAGATTCACGCATGTGAATCAGCTAAACAAATATGGGACACCTTGTCTAATCTCCATGAAGGGACAACCAAGGTGAAGGACTCTAAAATCATCATGCTGGTTGGCCAGTATGAAATGTTCACCATGGCTGAAGGAGAGTCCATCCTTGACATGATGGGTCGCTTTCAGACGATCATCAACAATCTGAAATCCCTTGGAAAGGTCTACACTACCAAGGAGAATGTCACCAAGATTCTTAGGAGTTTGCCTAAGAAATGGAGACCTCTTGTCACTGCAATCACCCAGGCCAAAGATCTCTCCACTTTGACTCTGGATGATCTTGTCGGGACGCTTCAAGTTCATGAGCAGGAGCTTGATCTTGACAATCCCGGAAAGAAGAACAAGGGGATTGCCCTGAAAGCTCATAGGTCCAATAACTCAAAAGCCTTAAAAGCTGATGAGTCCAGTGATGAAGCTGATCAGTCTGATGATGATGTATCAGACGATGACGAGCTATCCTTTATCTCCAGAAAGATTCAGAATATGTGGAGAAAGAAAAATGGAATGAAGAGAAGGCCATTCCAAAAGAAAAGCTTCAAGGACCATGCTGAACCCAAGGATAAAAGTCAACTGGTCTGTTTTGAATGTAACAAACCAGGACACTTCAAAGCTGATTGTCCTACGCTAAAGGACAAAAAGAAGTTCTTCAAAAAGAAGAAAAAGAACTTCATGGCAACTTGGGAGGACTTGAACTCTTCTGAAGAAGAAGAAGAAGAAGAAACAAATGAAGAGGCTAATCTATGCCTATGGTCCAACAAGCAAGATGAAGACTCTTCGGACGATGAACAATTTGTTGTTCCCGGAGAAAGAAGTCAGGAGTCTACCTCTGGAAGAGGAAGGAATGTGAATGTTCCACCCATCTTCAAGGGAACAGACTATACTTATTGGAAATCAATGTTCCAATTATACGTCCAAGCTCAAAATTATGAGCTGTGGGACATCTTCACAAACGGAGATTATCGTCCAACGATTACCCATGAGGATGGTTCAACATCGTCCAAACATGAAACAGATTGGACGAGTGATGATATCAGACGATGTTCTCAGAATGCCTATGCCAACTGGTGTCTTGTCAACGCCCTTGATCGTCCAAGATTGGACATGGTCTCGCAACTCCAAACAGCTAAGGAGAAGCTGGACGCTCTAGAACATCTGTTCAGACCAAGGAGCTCGTCTACCTCAAATCTCTGCCTAATGGCCAAAAGCTCTTCGGATGCTGAATCAGAAGATGACGAGGTATTCGTTTCTGACTCTCTTCAAGAAGCATATGATGAACTGCTAAATGATTCTTCTATATTGCATCATCAATACATCGTGCTTAAGAAAAAATTGTCAAAAGTAAATAAGGAGTTGGAAGAGTCCAACAAACTAAATAAGCAGCTTGTTGAAGAGAATAATAAGCTTAAAGCTGAGAATGTCAGTCTAACTGACAAACTCACCTCTGAGTCCAGTGAACCTCATGAGGTAACTAGATTAAAACAAGAGGTATCTGATCTCACCAAAAGCGTAACTAAGCTTGTTGGAGGATCAGAGAAGCTAGACCTGATATTGAGGTACACTAGATCACCTCATGATAAGTCTGGCCTAGGCTATGACTCTGAGAAACAAACTGCGTCTCAGAAAATATCAGGGTCCAACAAAAATCACAAGGCTTTTCATTCCTATGGAAAGCAAAAAGAAAATAAATTGCATGCATCCAGAACTTACTGTAAGATTTGTGGAAAGAGTGGTCACACTTCTTCAAAATGCATTTACAAAAATAAAAACAAAATGCATGGACGAAGACCACCAACTAACCCAAAAGGACCCAAATCTATCTGGGTACCTAAGAATATGATAATACCTGTTGCAGATCTGCTTAGCAACACAAAAAAGACCCCAGTCCTGGTACTTGGACAGTGGTTGCTCACGTCACATGACGGGAGAAAGGTGTATGTTCCAAGAAATCCGTGAGAAGTCTAGTGGATGGGTCACCTTTGGAGGCAACCAGAAGGGTAAGATAGTAGGAATAGGTAAGATTGGTAAGCATCCTCTTCCCTCTATTGATAATGTTCTTCTGGTTGAAGGATTAAAACACAACTTGCTTAGCATAAGTCAATTATGTGATAGTGGGTCTGTTGTTTCCTTCAATAAAGGTGAATGTATGGTCAAGAACCCTGATGGGTCCATCTTATTCACTGCCAAAAGGCAAAATAATCTGTACAAGATTAATTTGGGGGAACTCTCAACTCAAAGTGTATCATGCCTAGTGTCTGTCGAAGATGAGCGATGGATCTGGCACAAAAGACTTGGTTATGCTAGTATGAGATTAATCTCTAAACTAAACAAGCATAACCTTGTAAGAGGCTTACCAAAGATTGTGTTTAGATCAGATGCTCTCTGTGACGCATGTCAAAAAGGAAAACAAGTTAAGAACTCGTTTGAGTCCAAAAACATTGTTAGTACTTCTAGACCACTGGAATTGTTGCATATTGATTTGTTTGGTCCAACAAGGACGGCCTCTGTCAGTGGTAAGAAATATGGACTTGTCATAGTAGATGACTATACTAGATGGACATGGGTTAAGTTCCTTGCTCACAAGGATGAGTCTATCAAGGTCTTTTCTATATTCTGTAAGCGAGTTCAGAATGAAAAAGGCGTATTCATCAGCTCGATCAGAAGTGATCATGGTGGCGAATTTGAAAATGAGCTCTTTCAAAGGTTCTGTGATGAAAGTGGTATTCATCACAATTTCTCTGCTCCTAGAACTCCACAACAAAACGGTGTTGTTGAGAGGAAGAACCGATCTCTTCAAGAGATGGCTAGGGCAATGCTCAGTGATAATTCTGTCCCTAAGCACTTCTGGGCTGAAGCTGTAAATACTGCCTGCTATATTCAAAACAGAATATACATAAGACCAATCTTGAATAAGACTCCTTATGAATTGTGGAAAGGACGCAAACCCAACATCTCTTATTTCCACCCCTTTGGATGTCAATGTTTTATTTTAAATACTAAGGATCAATTAGGAAAGTTTGATGCCAAAGTAGATAATGGAATATTGTTAGGATTCTCTGAAACGTCTAAAGCTTTTAGAGTCTATAACTCTAGAACGTTGATTGTTGAAGAATCCATTCATGTTAAATTTGATGTCAAACAGCCTGATAAGAGATTATCAGAGCTAGATGATTCTTTTGCAGATATGAATCTGAATGATTCAGATGCTCGTCCAACAACCAACAAAGACGAGGCATCAGACGCTATGATGGACGCATCATCGTCTCAGCAAGCTGTAAATACCCCTCGTTCATGGCAATTCAGAACTTATCATCCCGAGGATCAAATAATTGGCAAACCTAATGATAGCGTCCGGACAAGGTCAACTTTCAGAGAGCAAGCTGACTCAGCCTTCATCTCTGAGATGGAACCAAAGTCTGTGGACGAAGCCTTATTGGATGAGTGCTGGATCCTCGCTATGCAAGAAGAGCTCAACCAGTTTCAACGTAGTGACGTTTGGACGCTGGTCTCCCTGCCTAAGGATAAGTCTGTAATTGGAACCAAGTGGGTCTATCGCAACAAGCTGGACGAGGATGGCAAGGTGGTAAGGAATAAAGCAAGGCTAGTTGCCCAAGGCTACTCACAAGAGGAAGGTATTGATTATACTGAAACCTTTGCTCCAGTAGTTAGATTAGAAGCTATACGCATCTTACTTTCATATGCTGCACATCATAACATCATGCTTTACCAAATGGATGTAAAAAGTGCATTTCTAAATGGTGTAATTAATGAAGAAGTATATGTTCTCCAACCACCTGGTTTTGAAGATCAGAATCGTCCTGAGCATGTATATAAGCTTAAGAAAGCTTTATATGGACTCAAGCAAGCTCCTAGAGCTTGGTATGAGAGACTCAGCTCTTTCCTAATGGAGAATGGCTTCTCGAGAGGAAAAGTGGACACAACTCTTTTTAGAAAAGTAAATAAAAAGGAATTTATTGTTGCTCAAATTTACGTTGATGATATAATATTTGGTGCAACTGATGAATCTCTTTGCCAAGAATTCTCTGAATTAATGCAAAGGGAGTTTGAAATGAGCATGATGGGAGAACTAAAATTCTTCCTCGGACTTCAAGTAAAGCAAACTTCAGACGGAGTGTACATTCATCAGACGAAGTACACAAAGGAGCTTCTAAAACGCTTCAAGTTGGACGATTGTAAACCTATGAATACACCAATGCATCCAACGTCCGTGCTAAACAAAGATGATAAAGATAAAAAGGTAGACCAAAAGGTATATAGAGGTATGATTGGTTCCCTCTTATATCTAACTGCGTCCAGACCTGATATCATGTTTAGCGTTTGCTTATGTGCTCGTTTTCAATCTGATCCAAGAGAGTCTCATCTCTCAGCAGTAAAAAGAATCTTTAGATACTTAAAAGGTTCTACTAATCTGGGTCTTTTGTATAAGAAAATTGATGAATACAGATTAGTTGGATTTTGTGATGCTGACTATGCTGGAGACAGAATAGAAAGGAAAAGCACAAGTGGAGGGTGTCACTTCATTGGTGCTAATCTCGTCTCATGGTCAAGCAAAAGGCAAAGCACAATTGCTCTATCAACTGCTGAAGCTGAGTACATTGCTGCAGCCAGCTGCTGCTCACAACTGCTATGGATCAAACATCAGTTGGAAGACTACAACGTGTTTGTAAGCAACATCCCTATCATGTGTGATAATACTGCTGCTATTAATTTGTCAAAGAACCCCATACTGCATTCTAGAGCAAAGCATATAGAAATAAAACATCATTTTATTAGGGACTATGTGCAAAAAGGAACAATAGATATTCAATTTGTTGATACTGACCATCAATGGGCAGATATCTTCACTAAACCTTTAGCCGCAGATAGGTTTATATTCATAAGAAAATATCTGAACATGCATTTCATTGATTAACTGAGAGTCCAATGCATGCGTCCAATATTTGCATTACGTCCAATATATGCTCGTCCAATGTACCTTCTGAATGATCGTCTAATGCATTAATGAAACTCAATCTTTGTCGAATGAAATATTATCCTTCATTCCCTTAATTGAGTCAGTTTTTTGTTTTCTTTATTTGCCAAAAATGCTTTTTACGGTTTCAAAGTCTGAACGTGTGTCAGACATTTAATGCACGTCGTTTCGCTCTCTCTCTCTCTTTGAAAATACGAAAGGCTTTCGCTCTCTCTTCTTCTTTCTTTTAAAACCTAAGTTTTGCTCTTTGATAAAAATCAAACCTTTACAAAAAGCTTTAACCTTTCTTCTTGCACCTTCGAAAAGGAAAACCCTTTCTGAAAAACCTTTTTCTTCAAACATCCTCTCTGAAACTATGGCAACCTCTTCTGCTGCTGGCTCCAAGGGTAAAGGAAAAACCTTTAATACTCTGACTGCTGATGTCATGGTCGAGTACAAGTTTAACCTACAATTCCTGGCTGATAATGGGATTGACATCTTCTCTAACATCCATGCCGCTGGATGGTCAAGCTACTTTGAAGGTTCTCCGGTAATCTACCCTGCTCTAGTTAGGGAGTTCTGGACTAACCCCATTGTCTCTGCAAGAGAGATTCGCAACAAGGTGCTTGATACTGAAGTTATAGTATCTGAAGCGACTATCTCTAATGCAACTGGGTGCGCTCAATCAGGCATAACTGTTGAAGATGACTGGGAAGAAGAGATTGGTGATGCTTCCACCATCAGAGATTGTTTGTTGAAAAACTCTGGTGACAAGCTCATAGCCTCAAAAATGACTGACTAGGCTAGGGTTCTTCACCAAATCTTGAACAAGGCTATCCTTCATAAAGTTGGGTCCAAGGATAATGTTTCAAAGGCTCATCAGTTTTGCCTAGTTCATCTGATTCTTGAAAGGCAAATAAACCTTCCACACCTCCTCTTTTCCTTCTTCAAATATGCCATTGAAGGCTCTGGGAAGAAGAACACTGCACTCATCTATGGCGCTCTTCTCTCCAAAATATTTGAGAAGCACATGGTCTACGACGACCTAAAGAACTTGGCTCCAGAAAGAAAGTTCAAATACTACGGAGTTCATGGGATTGAACGGGTGCATCAGCCTGAGTTTAGCAGGCAAAGTTTGGTAATGATGCAGTTGGACTGCTTTAAAAAGTCCAAACTTGAAGGCCAACAAAAAGGAGCTCAGACGCAAGGCTCAGAAGAAGAAGCGTCTGAACAATGTGTCTCTGCTGGACGCTCTGCTGAACGAGCTCGTCCAATAGCTAAGACTTCTTCGTCTCGTCCAAAGCCAATCGTCCAACCTTCAATTTCTTCGTCTCGTCCAAAGCCCATCGTCCAACCTTCAAGAAAAAGGAAGCTGGTTCTAGCTCCCATTGATGAAGATGAAGAGGACAATCTACCCATCTCCAGGGTAGTTAAAGGACCAAGATTGGAAACCGCACCTGCTGCACCTCTGTCAACAAGGGCAAGGTCATCTCGAAGAAAGACGAAAGGTAATACTGAACCTATCTCCAGTTCAGTTATTATTTCTCCTATCGTCCAATCGTCTGAGATAGAAGACTTAACCTTTGAACCTTCCCTACCTCCCTCACCCACTAACCTACCACAAACTCAAACTCTAGCCTCACAAAATGAACCCGAAGACTGGTTCACACCCTGGGGAGATCACCCCTTCCAACCCTATGGTGCTCCCTACCCCAGACCGATCTTTCCCATAAGCAAATATAGACGCCTCCCTGGAGTAGACTACAACAACAAATGCTCAATTTGGGCTGATGTTAAACGCAAATTTCCTGTTCTATTCCTTAAACACTCACCCCCCACTACTGAACCTCACCCCAAAAGCCCCCTTCCATTACCCGAATATGAATTTGAACAACCCTCCACATCATCTACCTCACCCCCTAAACTTGCCTACCAACCCATCCCATACACTTCACCTAAACCTCTGCCCTCTGAAACATACAATGCCCATGGACCATTGGTTACTTACCTTGAGAAGAAGACGTTTCCTCCAAGGAAAGTCTATCCCAACCTTATCAAGGACAAGGAATTCAAATGTTGCCACTACAATATAAAGAGGCACATTGTCCTTCGCCATGAAGACAAGAGAGGTTGCAAGACGGAGTATGAAAGAAGGGCAAGGACGTTTGGCTTAAGTAACTTCATCCTTGATCCCGACCTTTCTTTCATTCCAAGCTATCCATCATCTTGGAAGGAGTATTCTGATGTCCGAGACTTTCTTCCTTACTATGCTGTGCGGAAGGAGTGTGACATGCCTCGAGAAGCTAAGATCCATCACAACCTTCCTAAGAGATTTTGGTCAAAGTCTTCTCGCACTAGCGTAGGAGTTGTTCCTCCTCGAGCTTGCCCAAGGCTCCCTATCCTAGATCCCAACAAGGATAAGGACCTTCGCAAAAAGCTTGAGTCATGGACGCTGCCTTACCAACATGCTTTTGATCCCCTGTTTTGGACAAAACATCGAGATGACTCTGGGGCTCTCGAAAGTATTTGGAAGAAAGATCCTCGCTTCAGATTTGACCCAGATGCTAGGATATATTGGGAAAATCACATCTGGAGATGCTCCCAAGAAGCGTCATCATCTGGTTTATCAGTTGAGAAGAAAGCTGAGATTCGAGTCTACCCGAGACAATATCGAATCCGTGAAGCAACCTTCATGATCGTAGACGATATCTTTGGGATACCTCTTTATCCTAGAGACGTTCTGCCTATGCCTCCTATCAGATGGCGTGAAAACAAGTTTGATGATGCTGATATCATACTTGAGGTGCTGCGTCCACCCGAACCTATTGTTGCTCCTCTTGCTCCTCCTACTCTTCCTCCTAAGCCGGCCATTCCTGAAGAGACTGGGGACACCGAAACCATCTATGTGGAACCCTCCTCTGAAACTCATGATAACGAAGCGGAACAAGTTGCAGACTCTGCTCAGTCCAAGTCTCAACCGGTCCCTCTCTCAATGGTCCATCCTGATGCTCCATCTCCTTCTCAGGCTCTGAGTATAGTTCCTGATCAAAGAGGTGTGGACGCAACCCGGGCCACTGCTGAGAGCTCTGCCTCAGTTATTCCTCCTGAGTTTCAAGAGTTCGTTCAACGGACTATCAAAGCTAACAATGCGGTGCTCCTTCAGCAGATTGCGGCCATGTTCAAAGATTTCATTCCCAAACCTCCTCCCTCTTCTTAAAATTTTTTTTGTTGTTTTGTTTTCTTTGTTTTTTTTTCAAAACAACTGACTATGATGTGTTTCTCACTCTTTTGTCTGATGACAAAAAGGGGGAGAAGATGGATTTTGATTGATTATTGATTAATTGATTATTGATTGATTGATTATTATTGATTGATTATTATTGATTGATTATTTAAAGTCAAATTTGTTTATTGAATCTTTAAATTTGTTGATTGAATCTTTAAATGATACATGTGCTCATATTTGTTGAATGATGCTTTAAATGATTAAATGCTTTAAATGATTAGAATGTTTGTCTTAGGGGGAGCCCTTCAGCTCTCTAGGACTCTTTGTTCAAATCAAAATTAGCATGTTTTGTCATCATCAAAAAGGGGGAGATTGTTGGAACCAAAGTGGTCATGGTCCAGATAATCCCTTGAGTTTTGATGTTAACAAAGAGCTAATTTAAGATGAACAAAGATTAGTTATGGACTAATGTTCTATATTAAGTGTGCAGGACAATTCCAATATAGTCCAAAGACGTTATCTCGTCCAACATAGTCCAAAGACGTTATCTCGTCCAACATAGTCCAAAGACTTTATCTCGTCCAACACCTATTCCTAGTTTACGACTGGACGATAGTTTATAGAACCATTGAGTCCAAAGACTCTTTTGGTTACCTTCTGTAATAACTAGTCCAATACATGTCTTTTAAATTTCAAGCGCGAATATCTTTGTAAAAGCATTTGAAATTATTATTCCATGTAAAAGGCTTATACTAGTGGGACAAAACATTCTCTGTAAGATTCGTACAAAAGAAAAGCACAAGCCAGAATGTCCCTATCACCTAAAGAAGTTGACCTTCTTGTTTTGGATAAACAAAAGGCAACTTTCTTCTACTCAGAGGATATGTCAGCACCACTTTTAGCTATCTCCCTGACAGTCTATTCTGCTGATCAGAAACTTCAGAAGCTATCAGACTCAACGGATCAAATGCATTCAATGCTCATCAGAACGGATCCTTTTCCATCCGTTGAAGACTGAAGACTGCTCAAAGAAAAGAGGCTATATATACCTTCATGTTTTGAAAGTGAAAAGGCAGAAAATCAAGAGAAAACAAAGGCTGAACGAAACTGAACTTGAGCAAAAAGAAGTGAAGCAACACAAAGCAATTCAAAATCCTTCAAGAGATAAAAGAGAAAATCTCAAGCTTGCAAAGCTAGAAAAGCTACTCTGATTCTAACTTTCATATTACTCTCTGTGTAGAGCTATTTTCAAGAGTCTAAGCTTTAGTTTCGAATTCTCACATTTAGTGAGTTAGTAGAACAATCTTTTTCAAAACCTTAGTTTGGTTGAGCCTGAAGAGGCTTGTCTGTAAAAGAATACTTAGAGAACCTGAAGAGGTTGAGAATACTGCCTGAAGAGGTGTTGAATACTTTGTAACAAAAGGTTTTTGTTATAGTGGATAAAGCTCTCAAGTAGAGAGGACTGGACGTAGCTCTTTGGTGAAGAGTGAACCAGGATAATATCGTTGTGTTCTTTTCTCTCCCTTATCTTACTTTAGTTTTTGTCTAACAAACTAACTGGGATTGAATTGCCTTTCATTACGCTGTCTTCTTATCTTAGTCAAAACTAAGTGAGCGTCCAACTTGGAGCTTGGAAGAGCTCTCTTTGCTTTTAATCGTTTTAAGCGTCCAATCTTGCGAAAATCATTATCTGCTTACGAAAAGAATTTAAAATCGCCTAAAACACAATTCAACCCCCCTTCTTGTGTTTCAAACAGGTTCCTTCAGATCGCACAAGGTTTATAAATTGACAAATCTGAATTTCATCTTTCAGTTATAGATTCTAGATGCACTATGAATCTATTGGTTGGTGAGTTGGTACTACTCTTGGATATGCACAGGCTAAGCGTGTAATGGTTTGCATTGGAGATGGTAGTTTTCAGATTAGTAAGATTATAAAAACCGAAATTATCTATGTATTCAGTATCCAGAATAATTTTACTTTTGAAAGTTTGTGTAAAATGGAAGATATTTCTATGATAAACATGCCCATTTTGGTTCATAGTTGAAAAACCATTACTGAATAATGATAAGCATCAATAGCAGGCAAAATTTCATTTCTCCACATCTGTTACTTATATATTTTGGATCTATTACTTATGTTTTTTGATTCGCTGTGCTTAATTGTAGAAGCAAATTCTTGGAGCGGGCCCTTTTGTATTTTCATGCATGAGGTGGGTTTAATATTTGAATTAGGTTTTTGCATTTTGATCGAGTTTTTTTATTTCGTTTCATATAATTTAATAGATTTTTTATTCCATTTATTATAAATTATTGTCAATTTAGGAGAGTGAATTGCCTACTCAGAGAGTTTTTTAACCTCAGGTGCCATAAATCACCTACGATAACCGTAGGACCTATTTATTTTCCATGATTATCAACATTATTCTCATTTAAGTTTTCTTCGTAATATTAAAATTCTTTAAACGGTTATAAGTTACAAAATTGACAAAACAAATAATTTTAAAAATTCTTAATTACCATTTTAATTGGCCCATTAAACTTCTTTAAACGGTCATAAGTTAGAAAACTGACAAAACATTTAATAAAAAAAAGTAACAATGATTAAATGATTCTTAAATGTTTTATAAATTTACAAAATGCTCTTTTAATTTTTTTCCTCACACATTATCCTAATTATCGTGTAGGATATCTTTGTGCATCTTATATTTGAATTAGATTTTTGTATTTTGATCGACTGTTTTTTTATTTCGTTTGATATAATTTAATAGATTTTTTATTTCATTTATTATAAATTACTGTCAATTTAGGAGAATGAATTGCCTACTCAGAGAGTTTTTTAACCTCATGTGCTATAAATCACCTACGATAATTGTATGACCTATTTATTTCCCATGACTATCAACATTATTGGCATTAAATTTTCTTCTTAATTTTAAAATTCTTTAAACGGTTATAAGTTACAAAATTGACAAAAAAAATAATTTTAAAATTCTTAATTGCCATTTTAATTGGCCCATTAAACTTCTTTATACGGTCATAAGTTAGAAAACTGACAAAACATTCAATAAAAAAAAACAACAATGATTAAATGATTCTTAAATATTTTATCAATTTATCAACACTCTTTTAATTTTTTTTTCTCGCACATTATCCTAATTATCGTGTAGGATATCCTTGTGTTTCTCATATCTCATATTTGAATTAGGTTTTTGTATTTTGATCAAGTTTTTTTTTATTTCGTTTGATATAATTTAATAGATATTTTCTTTCATTTATTATAAATTATTGTCAATTTAGGAGAACGAATTGACTACTCAAAGAGTTTTTTAATCTCAGGTGTCAAAAATCACCTACCATAACCGTAGGACCTATTTATTTTTCATGACTATCAACATTATTCGCATTAAATTTTCTTCTTTATTTTAAAATTCTTTAAAAGGTCATAAATTACAAAATTGACAAAAGAAACAATTTTGAAAAATTATTAATTGCCATTTTAATTGGCCCATTAAACTTCTTTAAACGGTCATAAGTTAGAAAACTGACAAAACAATCATTAAAAAAAAGTAACAATGATTAAATGATTCTTAAATGTTTTATCAATTTATAAAGGCTCTTTTAATTTCTTTCTCACACATTATCTTAATTATCGTGTAGGCTATCCTGGTGCTTCTCATATCTCATATTTGAATTAGGTTTTTATATTTTGATCAAGTTTTTTTTTTTAATTTCGTTTGATATAATTTAATAGATTTTTTATTTCATTTATTATAAATTATTGTCAATTTAGGAGAATGAATTGCCTGCTCAGAGAGTTTTTTTAATTTCAGGTGCCATAAATCCCCTACGATAACCGTAGGACCTATTTATTTTCCATGACTATCAACATTATTCGCATTAAGTTTTCTTCTTAATTTTAAAATTCTTTAAACAGTCATAAATTACAAAATTAACAAAACAAACAATTCTAAAAAATCTTAATTGCCATTTCATATGGCCGATTAAACTTCTTTATACGGTTATAAATTAGAAAACTGACAAAACGTTCAATAAAAAAAAGTAACAATGATTAAAATATTCTTAAATGTTTTATCAATTTATAAACGTCCTTTTAATTTTTTCTAACACATTATCCTAATTATCGTGTAGGATATCTTTGTGCTTCTCATATCTCATTCATCAAAATGTCTCTCTCTCTCTCTCTCCTGCAACAATATACGTGGAATAAAAGTAAAACCACATTATTTATACAACAATAGAAAAAAATAGAAATGAACAGAAGATGAATGATAATAGGTATATTCCTAAATATCAACCACGATCCAATTAAGGGCTAAAAAAACCAACTTCAGCATCATACTGACAGAACATCCCCATGGTTACATTATTCAAATTTATACATATTTTATCATGAGAGACCGAGAGTTTCTTCAGAAGAAATATAACTGAAGAAATGTCATATTAGTATTTCCTTTTAAATAGCTTATAATTTCAAAATAAATAAATTATTATTTTTATATAGGTTTATGTAATTAAAATTATACAACCTTGAAACAATTTAAATACTGTTTGGAATAGTGTTTTGTAAAACAACTCACTGTTTTTAAGTAATCGGTTGTCTAATTCTGATTGATATATATTAAAATATTATTAAATTTGATTAAATTTAAAATTATATCCTTAATCAGTTATGAACTTATGACACAATATTTTTGAATATTTGAGGAATTTATAGAACAACAACTTTCAATAAGAATAATTTAGTCAAATATTCTAACTTTTTTTTTATTTAGCCAATACACAATCTTAAACATCAATAATTTAGGATTGGATGGAGGATTATTTATTTTCCATGACTATCAACATTATTCGCATTAAGTTTTCTTCTTAATTTTAAAATTCTTTAAACGGTCATAAGTTACAAAATTGACAAAACAAATAATTTTTAAAATTCTTAATTGGCCCATTAAACTTCTTTAAACGGTCATAAGTTAGAAAACTGACAAAACATTCAATAGAAAAAAGTAACAATGATTAAATGATTCTTAAATATTTTATCAATTTATAAACGCTCTTTTATTTTTTTCTCACAAATTATCCTAATTATCATGTAAGATATCATTGTGCTTCTCATATCTCATATTTGAATTAGGTTTTTGTATTTTGATTGAGTTTTATTTTATTTCGTTTGATATAATTTAATAGATTTTTTATTTCATTTATTATAAATTATTGTCAATTTAGAATAATAGATTGCTTACACAGAGAGTTTTTCAATCTTAGGTGCCATAAATCACCTACGATAACCGTAGGACCTATTTATTTTCCATGAATATCAACATTATTCCTATTAAGTTTTCTTCTTAATTTTAAAATTGTTTAAACGGTCAGAAATTACAAAATATATAAAATAAACAATTTTAAAAAATCTCAATTGCCATTTTAATTGGCCCATTGAACTTCTTTAAACGGTTATAAATTATAAAACCGACAAAGCGTTCAATAAAAAAAGTAACAATGATTAAATTATTCTTAAATATTTTATCAATTTATAAACGTTCTTTTAATTTTTTCTAACACATTATCCTAATTATCGTGTAGGATATCTTTGTGCTTCTCATATCTCATTCATCAAAATCTCTCTCTCTCTCCCCCCTCTCCCGCAACAATATACGAGGAAGACTAAAAGCAACACCACATTATTTATACAACAATAGAAAGAAATAGAAATGAATAGAAGATGAATGATAATAGGTAAAATCCTAAATATCAACCATGGTCCAATTAAGGACCAAAAAAATAAACCTCAACATCATACTACCATGTACAATAAGGATGAATATGGCAGAATATCCCCGTAGTGACATTATTGACATTTATACATATTTCATCACGAGAGACAGAGAGATTCTTTGGAAGAAATGTCATAATAATATTTATTTAATAACTTATAATTTCAAAATAAATAAATTATTATTCTTATTATAGGTTTATGTAAGAAAAATTATACAACCCTAAAACAATTTAAATAGTTTTTGGAATAGTGTTTTGTAAAACAACTCACTGTTTATAAGTAATAGATTGTCTAATTCTTATTGATATATATCAAAATATTATTAAATTTGATTACATTTAAAATTATATCCTTAATCAATGATGAACTAATGACACAATATTTTTTAATATTTAAAGGAATTTATAGAACAACAACTTTCCATAAGAATAATTTAGTCAAATATTCTAACTTTTTTTATTGAGCCAATACACAATCTTAAACATCAATAATTTAGGATTTGATGAAGTACTATTTATTTTGCAAAAAAAAAAAGAGCATTATTTATTTAGTTGAAATTTCATGGAACTATCCTCCTTCATCTCGCCTTTATGATTGCGTCACGTGGAATAACATCCCTGCTAATACCAAGTGAAAGAATAGCACATTTGAGGTTTGCGATTCCTATAAATGTCAACGAAGATTATACTTGCAATATGAAACAAGGAAGCACATTAGCAAACCTTGATAATAAAAGCAAAACTTATTATATGGGATGAAGCTCCAATGACTCAGAAACACTATTTTCAAGAGGTAAACATAATATTCAGGGATATTCTTCAATTCAACAATACAACAACTTGAATCTCTCATTCAGAGGAAAGGTGATCAATCTAGGTGGAGATTTTAATTCTATCATTTATACCAAATGGGAAAAAAACTTATCTGAGTTTTGACAGTCCTTGCACAACGGACGACGATATTGATGGCCAAGATAATGTTCATACACTTGAACTTCAGAACACAATAAACTCATCAGGACTTCCAAAACATGAGTTAAAAATCAAAGTTGGTGTTCCTATTATGTTGTAGAGAAATATAGATCAATCATCAGGACTATGCAACGATACTCGACTAATATTTACTCAAATGGGAAACTATGTTCTAGAAGGAAAAGTAATCTCATGAAACAATAGTGGCCAAAGAGTTTTCATTCTAAGATTGTCACTGACACCTTCCGATAAGAGGATTCCATTCATATTTCAGCATATGCAATTCCCGATTGTTGTTTCTTTCGCAATGGCTATAAATAAGAGTTAAGAAAATCTATCAAACATGTTAGAATTTATCTTCCTCGGCTGGTTTTTTTACTTGGAAAGTTATATGTCGCAATGTCAAAGATTACCTCCCGTAGTGGATTGAAGATACTAAATGTGATCATGAAGGCCAAAATTCAAATACTATTACAAATGTGATTTACAAAGAAGTCTATCAGACCGTAAGTAAAGTATTACTCTTAAATTATTAGATTTCTTCGTTATTAGAGTTTACATCTTCCTTTTATTAGTTCACTTTTACTTTTACAAAAGCTTCACCAACCGATGTTGCAGTAAAATTTGTACTTCACCAGAAGGTTTTCGTTTTTTAACGAAATGATTTATTCATTTTATGTAACAAACTTTACTTCAAAACTTCTACTTCGAAAGATAACTCATAAATAAAGACATCATTCATTTATCCAAACAAATATTTCCAACAAAATATAGTTAAAAACATATACCCGCAAAAAAAAAGTTAAAAACATATACTTCGAAAGAAAACTAAAAAATAAAGGCATCATTCATTTACTTAAACAAATATTTTCAATATTACAATATAAAATAAATATGATACTTAATCAAAACATTTCACCACCGTGCATCGCACGGGTAATCGTTCTAGTTATACTATAATAATAATAATAATAATAATAATAATAATGGTACCCTGCCCGCACTTGCCACTGTCTGTTTGTTTAGCAAACAAATTAATAAGAGTTCTGATGTGGACCCTTTAAAATGAGTAGAACACTTTAGAAGATGTGGTGAAGGATTACAATCATTGAAAAGAAAATTAAGGTATAGTGAGTTATTGCATATGCGTGATCTGTTATTATTCTTATGAGTTACACCTGTGTGGTAACGTGCTGGCAAAGGTGCGGTGGATGCAGGGGAGTAGGGCTGGACGAGGACCTTGAAAAAATATTCTAATGCCTAAGTTAGTCTTAGAAAAGGAAAGGCTATAGTGCTAAGGTATAGAAAAAGAGAACTCACCTAAGAAAGCTGAAGTTAATTAATAATACTTAAAAGGAGACATGGATATATCTCTTAGGGGTGGGCAGTACATCCCCTCATGCTGGTTATATATGCTGATGCAACTACCTTTGAAGGGAAAGCTATCCCAATGACATATCAGGTGTTGTCATGTATCTAGTTTGTTAGAGGAATCATTCTGGAATATTGGGTTGGACTGGTTGTAGAATTCGGGTTAAAGGAGGAACAGATCCAGAAATTTTGGTTTGTGCGATAAAAAATAGTCTATAAATTTTTTTACTAAAGAAAAATATTATAAATATGTATAAGCGATAAAAGAATGATATAAAATACACAAGAAATAATGTGGTTTGGTTTCAATGTGAAACCTACATCCATATGTGAGAAATGATAAATAATTAATTAAATAAAAGATGAAAGATTACAAAAATAATTTTAGCTCACACCAAAAGATGAGTGATGAGATCAAAATATGCTAGCAACATCCACATTTTTATGGGGCAAATTAAAAATTATTATGTATATTAGTTTAAATTATTTTCCTAAGTGTGGGGGCAACTGCCCTCACACCATATGTTGTAGATCCGTCCCTGGTTAAGGGTTCTCGGAGCAAGTATGAGTGTCGAGTAAGGGAGCCCATGTCATTGTAAGGATGATTGTTGATCTAAGGCCGGTTGCAATACGCCAAGGCTAGGTGCAAAAACTAAAGCACAGACTAAGTGCTTATTTGTTTTAGATTTCCCATCACAAAATTATATTTCAAAATCACGTTGATCAAAAGCTTCTCTCACATAGCTTTTAAAAAAGTGTCTTAGAACTCAATTTTTTCACGTTTGCGTTAAGAATAATCTCAACCAAACAGACATTACATCTCCCAAACTCATTTGGGCCGGACACAATCCATAACTCGGATAAGTGTGCAAGCTTCAAAAGTCGGGGATGGTCCCTATAATTCTAGTATGGTCCATAGCCCCCCCAAACTCGGGTAAGCTTGCGAGCTTTGAAGGCCAGGGATGGTGCCTTTATTCTCAGTAGGGTCCACAGCCCCACAAGCTAGGATCTCGGATGAGCATATAAATTTCGCAGATGGTGACTCTAGTCTTAGTATGCTCCACAACCCCTAAGCACGAAGCTCAAATGAGGTCAGAATTAAAATTGAAACTGGTATCAATCTATAGGTCAATAAAATCTGATATTTAAACCACGTAAGCTTTAGGATGTTACTTTTAAAATGAAACTAGTTTCACTTAATTTAGATATCTATGGTGCCAACTATGAAACAAAGTTCACAAGCGTTAGGCTCCAAGTTCTGCAGAATTTCAGTTATGTTCATATTACAATTGGGTACAACTTATGTGGCTAAGTTTCCCATGAGTTTTACCAGACCTATATGGCAGTTTCACTCAACTCAGACAAGAGAAGATAACCATCCTACCCTGTAAGTTGTGCAAAAAAATGAGGTCCTCGACCTCTTAAGTTAGACAAGAAAGCATAATATGTAAATTATATACTAAAGTCAATAACTTAATCAAATAGATATGGTGGTGAGTAGACTAAATGAATTAAATGGGGGACAACAAAACTACATTTGTGTGTAACCAGTTATGACTTTAAATAGAGGTTGGTAGTGTCTACGATATCTAAAAAATCAAAAAAAATGAACTAGGTCAAGTTAAGATACCATCGTTCCAATGAGACAAGTTCCAACTGATTTCTCATTATTACTTGAGAATATGACCAGACATAATGACCATGACCAATGACCAAAGTTGCCAACTTGAAAAAAGTTGGGGGACAATTTTCACCAAAGTGCTAAACTAGCGAGACGAAAAATGTATTTTAATCAAAATTTATTTTAAAATATTAATATACAATAAAAAATATTATTATTTTAATATATATTATACCACGTGGCGCTATCATGTGACACCGTTAGCCACGTAGGCGACTATTGTTAAATTTTTGACGGTCAACAAACAGGGGGACTAACATTGACAACTTGAAAAAAGTTGAGGACAAAAATCGCTCGAAAAAAGTTGACGGACGATTTTCGTCAAAATGCTAAACTAGGGGAACCAAAAATGCATTTTAGCCTAAGTTCTTCAACAAAGTGCATAATTTCATCTACCACTTTGATTTATCTCCGTTAAAAATATAATATTTGAAAATAGATATTAAAGCTTGAGAAGTGCTATCAAAACACTCTTTATCACTCTATTTCTAACACACTCTTGTTGTGACATTCGCAAGTATACCAAGTCGTACAAGTAGTAAAGGGGTGAAAGGGATATCGTTCCCACGGGGATTGTGTGACAAATACTAACACATAAAATTCGATTTCTATCTAAACGGTTTGTTTGGGATCAAAGGGAGCTCAATAGCTCAACAACCAAGAATTAGAATTAAATAAAACAAAACAAGAGAAACAAGATCTTTTGTATTTTTATCAAACACTTAATATGCAAGAACAGGTTTTACTTTCAAGAGAAAATATGTTGAAGTTAGAATTCACTAATCCTTGCCCCACATGCAATGAAATGATAATCAATACAGTTTCTAACTTCAATTATGAATATTAATCTACTAAATTACTCAATCCCTAATTCGTTAGATGAAAAGAGCCTAAACCCCCAAATTAAACCCTAATTCCTTAGGTGGCTTAATTAGTGGATTTGCATTATGATCAAGGATTCAAAGATAAATAATAAACCAAATTATATTCCTAGAGATAAGGCTTACTAGGTGATTGATTTCATGTCTAGATTCAACAAGAACTTTCCAATTGCAAATCAAATCAAGAATCATATCATGGATGATCAAACCACAACAAGCATTAGAGAATCAATATATCTTCTCCAAAACACAAAATCAAAATCAATAACTCCATATTCATGAGCATTTATCAACATCTCAAATAATCATTTAAATTCCAAAAATATTCTCAACCATAATATCAATTAATAATCAAGAAAATCCAATAATAACATCTCTAACAATCAAGTTAAACACTTCTTAACTAAAGGTAAAACTTAACACAAAATCACCCATATCATACTTCAACAAGCTTTCAACTTTTATATTAATACCGTGAACATTATTCAAATATAGGAATACAAACCATCATCAATACTAATCCCTTAAATGATACACCAAACAATATTTCAAGTATTATAATATGAAAGAATAATCTACCAATAGGTAACAACTTTATAACTTTTAACATCACAGCAATTCTTATAAATTTGCATGTATTCCATTCTCATTTTTCTACTAATTCATACACGTATATTGTCACACATTGATATAATTCTCAAGTATTATCTCATTATCACATCAATAGGTATACACATCCAATAGTTCCATTACATAACCATGGTCCTAAAACTAACTACTTCAATATATTGCCAATACCCAAATGTGTGTGTCTCTTACATAGTTAAACACAAGAAGAAAAAGTGGCCACAGAACCTGATTGCAGCATTTTATATGAACAATATTGCTATGCTATCCATGTAATAATACTTTAGAAGCAAACATAACAATTAATTTCTCCAATTTGTTTCCAAAAGCAACGTAACACTTTTATGGTCCAATAATGCTCAACACTTTTATAAACAAACTTCATGCAAAAAGAATCCCACAATCACATTCAATCAAATACATATAAATAAAATCATTAACAACCAAAATCCCTCACCTTGTAGATGCTTAGCCTTGAAGCTACAAGAGAAACAAAGGAAAAGGAAGGAGGAGAACAGCCATTGAAGCTTCTCTTCAAGCCTTTCCTTCTCCACCAAGTTCTACTTCTCTCTAGGGTTCAAAGAATTGGTGATAAAAAGAGAAAGAGGAAGGAGAATGAGTTCCCCCTTCTTAAACAAAACCCCAAGGCATGGACAATAATATCCCTCACTAAAAGACATTATGGGTAAGTCTCAAAAATTAACATTAGCTTGCTAATTAAATTTTAATTAAACTAAGGGTATATCAAGATATGCAGTACCCTATTGATGTCTTAATATTATAAATTAATTATTAGACATCATAAAATAAATTAATTACCACTTAATCTATTATTTATTAGCTTACATAATTATTAAAATTATTAAAATTATTGGATATTACAGTAAGGTAACCAACCATGTTCCATCCTTTCCTTTCAATTCTCGAAGTTAAGTGTTGAACCGTTCTTTCTATCGAACCAGACTTCGTTTATCGAGTGTCGACGCTGTAAACAGCAACCTAGCAGATTAGTTCCCCTAAGATCTAATCGAGGTATGTTTGTAACCCTTGTGTTAATTCCCTTTAGAGTCTTTCTTTTGGGAATTAATTATCCTTTCTCTTGACGTCTTGACCAAAGCTCCATGAACCTGTTAAACCCGTTCAAAGGAATCAAGTGTGGACTTCGCTCAAGTTTGACTCATAGGCACGAATCGTCATACTAGATATGGGAAGAAGGAATTAGTATGAATGTATAGGTTGTAGGGTAGCGTAAGATGAAGGTTAACTCATGACCCTTTTTATATGCTATATGCCTTAGTTGATGTATGAATCCTAATTGTTATTATTGTTATATGTATGATGATAATTATTCATATGTGGTTTATGATCTTGGCATGATTTATATGAATTGGTTGATGATGATGTTTGTTGGTATGCCCTGATTATATGAATTGATACGTTGAATTGTTGTTGTTAAACTATGTTAGTCAAATATATAGGGATGTTAATGTTGAACCCAAAAACTAGGATTGGTTAATTGATGTTCATAAAAAATGAAGATATTGATGAGGGGTGAGATTGATGCCCAATGGATTAGTCAAAAACCTTAGAATTGATTTTGAGTGTTTATAACCTTAAAAACCTTAAGTTCCTGAACTGAGAATGTTGCAATGGCGTTGAGCACGCCCGTGCTCAATACTCAGTAAAACGTGAACGACCGTGTTGTAATCCGACACGCCCGTGTTTCGTAAACGGTGTTTTAGTACGCTTGTGCCTTATTGTGCACGTTGTGCTCACAGTAAGCACGCCCGTGCTCAAACCGTGCTCAACCGTGTAACGGAGCAGATTTGAAAATACTTCTTAGATTCAAATAGAAAGAGATAAAATAACATTTTGGGATAAAAATATGATAAATAGCATTATAAACTGTGACCTTGAGAATAGTTAATAAACTAGGATGATGATAAGGTAAGATTTAATAATGAAGACTCTTAATAACGATGATGAAACATTGATGTTGGTTAAGACGGTAACGATGAGATATCGCACGTTGATTTTAGTTTTGATCACTTCGAACCTTATTGGTCAAAGTTGATAGCCATTGTTATGGTATTGATGGAGGTGGTTGCCATGTTAATTGTGTGTTAGCATTGCATGCATTCATGACATAGAGTTGTTAGTTGGGGGAAGTTACGATGACTAGGGAATTCGTCCGAGAGTATCGCAAACTGGTCGTCCGCGTGATTCATCCGAGAGTTAGGTGGATCAAGCGCATCCGTGGTGATCCATCCAAGAGTAAGGTGGATCGGCTATCCAAGAGGTTCATCTGAGAGTTCAGTGAACTGCCGGCGTTGGTGCTTATTGGTCAATACGGATATGTAACTCCAAAATCGTCTTCCTGAGTTAATTATTGGATCCACATTGCATATGGAGTAGCGGAGTAGTACTCATCGCATAGCATGTTTATTAATGTGATATGATATGATGTAATTTGTTATATTATGATGTATTATATGTTGTGTTATCATCTTGCTAACTGCTATAATACTGTTTATGTTTATATGTACAGTTTCTTACTCCCTATAGTTGTTGTTTCCTTGCATGTACCTAGGTTTATGCAAAGGATGGTGAGCAGCCTGTTGAGAAATGATCCCGATGAGATCGCTTGCTCGTAGTATAGGACTTATGATAGTTGTTTCCGGTGTATTATCGGTAGTGGTTACCAGCTCTGATATGTGACATTGGGATATGGGTTTTTGTTTTGTTTACGTTTTTCTGCAGTTGTTACGTTATGGTTGTTATACGTTTTGGATCATGTGGTACTTGCTACCTCTTTGGGTTTAATTTATTGACTTTTTATATGATTTATTTTATATTTATCGTATGCGGATAGTGGGTGTCACAGTAACTAACACCAAACACAAAAAAAAAAAAAAACAGCAAACTTAGCTTTTACCGGATCTAAAATGACTAAAGGAGACACACAACTATGCATAACTTCGTTTTCTTAAAAATCAAAAATAATGGCAATTCGGCAAGGGAAGAAAAACTAGACCCTTAGTCCTCACAAGATGCACACATCAAATATTTACTCAAGTGTATGGTGAAGTGTTTCCCTCAAAAGCACACATTATAATCATGTAACATTGGATTGCTTTTCATCTCACTCCAAGAGGTCATAAACCACAAGCATGCGCAAATCAAAGGGACTTTATTTTGGGTTGTAACTTGGCTAGGACAGAATACAAGGTAAGGGATGGTAATAAAAATGAAGGCCTAAGAGCATAGGAGAGCAATCAAAACAATTCAATTCCTTTCAATGTAATACACATACTTTCCCAACTGCTACTTTTAAATTCTTCTTTTCTCCTTTTCACCACGTT
Organism: Ammopiptanthus mongolicus; assembly: GCA_039655645.1. Taxonomy (NCBI): domain Eukaryota; kingdom Viridiplantae; phylum Streptophyta; class Magnoliopsida; order Fabales; family Fabaceae; genus Ammopiptanthus; species Ammopiptanthus mongolicus. Next base: position 32,373,290 of record CM077348.1, on the reverse strand, counting down.
TGTTATTTTTTGTATACTCACATATCATCCAATTGCTCTCCTCCAAACCTATGACTTTGCTTGTCCCCAAGCAACTCACCAAAGCTCTCCTATCCTCTAAGGGTTAGGAAGAAAAATTGTTTTTCGGGTTAAGGCTTCATGGGTGAAAACAAACAAAGATTTGTATTTCAAGCTCATTGGGTGCTTTGCCTGCTCTTTTTATTTTTATTTTAAAAACCATTTCTTTTCTTTTCTTCTTTTTTTTTAAAAAATAAAAAATAAAAAGAAGCAACTAACAGGTATTATTCACCAACTAAGAAAAAACAAAACAACTCATAAAACACAACAAACAAAATATCCACTAACAAAAGAAGAAAAAGAAACATAATTCAGAAATCACAAGTCTAACAAGATCGTCCGAAAAAAAACTCAAAACAAAGATAATGAACTACAACTAAAAGAACAACAGTAAGATAAATGGGGAAAAAGGCTATGCGTCATGGTCATGGTCATCTCCAGCTGCATCCTGGGGGTAAGGCTGCCACCCACAGTGAATATCCATGTCCTGATCAGAGGGGATTGAAGGAAATCCTCCCAATGGTGTCGCCAAATGCTCTCAAAGGTTCCGAACCATCCTAGTCACCATGCCCAACATCCTTCGCGTAGCCCGCTGGTTTTGGCAGACAACCAACTGGGTCTCCTTCATAGACAGTTGGGTCTCCCTCAAGGAAAGCTAGGACTCCCTCATATCCAACTGGGTGGTCCTTATCTCCCTCATCGATAACCTCATCTGCTCTAAAGAGTTCTCTATCTGATCGAAGCGCTAGCTAGGGATGCAATGTTCAGGCACAGGTGCAGGCCGGTCCATTGGCTGCTCCTGACCTCCCAAACAGTGCTTCCTGATGTACCCATCATTGATGTCCCCCTCCTTTCCACTACCGCTCTCTACTCCAACCCTTTCACACAGCAAACTGATCAGGTGAGGGTGCCCCAAGTGCATTTCTCCCTCATGATTGGCAAAGCTGTTGATACTTCTAGAGATCAGGAACCCAATATTTTGCCGAGTCATGATGAAAAAGATTAGTTGGGCTTGCCTCACAGTGATGTCAGAAGAATTAGAACATGGCAAAATGGTGGCATGCACAAAGGTAGCCCAGATCTTAGGTAGTAGCAAAAGATCTGGGCATTAGAGCTTCTTCGGGTCATTTTTGGCATTGACTCGCAACACACTTCCCGACTTGCACAATGTTTGAAGACTATTCAGACATCAAGTGGCTGATTATGAGCTGAGTGTGTTCAAGATCTCCGGGCCTATCAGGTATCACCTCGAGGAGGGTGTTTATAGTCCCAGCATCATAAGGTACCTCCCTCCTCCGGACGTAACTCACATAAGTAGGCACATCGGCCTGGGGGGTAATAGATGTTGGCGTAAAATTCCTTAACCACCTCCTGCAAGTTGTGCAAGGAAATGTGGTAAGGGTATCCCAGCCTCGCCTCTCAATCTCGCTCTATACCTTTGGATATTCCCCCTCTCTCAACCTGATGTTTCTTTCGAGGATACATTTCCGACTCTTTACCATCTCAAACCTCTTCTCGTGCTCAATAGATTGGAAGTGGGGAGCATCAAAAGAAGGAGGTCGAGAAGATGAAGCCTCAGTTCTGCTCCTCTTGTCGCCTCTTGTTTTCATTTTGGATGTCATGAGTGCCTGAAAAACAAAAAATTAAATCAGCACTCAAGTAAAGACACAAAGCATGCAACATATCATACAACAATCATAAGAGTAAAAACAACTTTCCACAATTGTCACATGTTTCAAGCATAATCCTAACTAACATAACCAGCCTCTACTTCAACGCTATGTCAACAATTTATAAAAAATTATACAGGTAAAACCCTAACAGCAGTTGAAACACACCATGCCACTGTCATCAGTAAACAATTATTCAGTGCAGAGAAGATGTAACCAATAGTGAGGCAATGTGAACAATGAATTTCAATTTCCAAGCATTTATACATTTCAGAACAAGCACATTGGCAAGCAGACGCAAATAAAACCAAACGCACAATGAAATCTCTAACACCCAAGTGGCAACTTAAACTTCTGGACTGAACCATACCCCAAAACCTTGCATCATGGAACCTTAAAATCCCAAACAAAGCAACAGTCACAATAGCCATTCCCCAAATTCAAATACAAACCCTAAGCCCCAAATTCAAATACAAAATTAAACTCTAAAACCTAAAATTACACAAAACAAAACCAGAACAAACAAAAGAAAATAAAACTAAAACTCAAGAGAAGATAGGGAAGAGCATTTACTTGGTGAGAAGAAGATGAAATTGCTGAAGAAAAGAAGGAGCTGCATGTGTGCGCAGTGATGGTGTGAGGAGGCGTGCAACAGGAGTGGAGATGATTGCGATGAGAAGGAGAAGGTGGGTGTGGGTGTGGGTTGCGATGGGAAGGAGAGGGTGGAGGATAGGGAGCTTGGTGGAGGCTGTGGTAGGAAGGAGAAGGTGGAGGTGATGCTTTCGTGAGAGAGGGAGAGTGTGAGGAAGGGTTTTCTGAGAGAGTGGGGGGAAGGTTAACGCGAGAAGGTTAAGTTACGGTACCAACATTGGACGCCACAAGCCCTGCGTTGAACGCAGGCTATATGAGACCATATTTTCAAAATGTGAACCAGCGTTGGACGCTACCAATCCTGCGTTGGACGCAAGGGTCACAGAGACTTAAGATTTTTCAGGAAAAAGGGCGCTGAACGCCTGATGGCTTGCGTTGGACGCATGCCTTCCAGAGACCAAGCGTGTATCGGGACGTTGGCGCTAGACGCTGGGTAGCCTGTGTTGGACACTGGCTCCACATGATGTGCATAATTATGCAGCTTTTGGCTACGCTGGACGCCACCAGGGCTGCGTTGAACGCAAGATATACAGAGACTAACCCTAATAGCTCAACCAACCTACGCTGGATGCCAGAGGTCCTACGTCCAGCGCCAGGTCCAAAATTCAGAGCCTCGATATTTTTTACCCAAAAAATAACCTCTTATCAAAACACTCAAATTTTCTCAAAGACTCAATCCCAAAAACTCGGAGAAAGCAATTCATGGAGTTTATTCACGACTAAAACAAAAAAAAAAAAAAAAACAACAATCCTACTAAAATGAATTAAATAAAGGAGAAGGGATAGAAATCCTGGATTGCCTCCCAATAAGCGATTCTTTAACGTCACTAGCTTGACAGATGGTTTTGAAGGACCACTAAGGCACACTGTTGTTGTTGCTCTCTCCATGTCACCTCCCTAGTAGGCTTTGAGTTTTTGCCCATTAACTTGGAAACACTTTTTTGAGGAAGGATTCTCCATTTCAATGTCTCTATGAGAAGAAACCTCGTTCCCAATGAATGGTCCAGACCGCTTGGACTTCAATTTTCCTGGAAACAATCTCAACCGGGAGTTGAATAAGAGCACTTGTTGTCCAGGCTGAAATGTTTTCTGCATAATATGCTTGTCCTGGTAAGCTTTAACCTGCACAATATGTTTGTCATGGTAAGCTTTAACCCGCTGCTTGTAAATGGCCACATTTTCATTAGCATTGAGGCGCATCTCCTTCAATTCATGCAATTGTTAGACTTTTCTTTCACCCGACATAATAGCATCAAAATTCATGAACTTCAATGCCCAAAAGGCTCTATGCTCCAACTCTACGGGTACGTGACAAGCCTTTCCATAGACCATTTGAAATGGAGACAACCCCAAAGAAGTCTTGAATGCAGACTGGTAAGCCCATAAAATGTCATCAAGCTTCTTGGCGCAATCTTTCCTTGAAGTGGCCACAGTTTTTTCTAATATCCTCTTGATCTCTCAGGTAGAAACCTCCGCTTGCCCATTAGTTTGTGGATGATATGGGGATACCACCTTGTGTCTCACGTCAAACTTTGTCAACACACTTTTCAGTTGTGAGTTGCAAAAGGGAGATCCCAATCACTTATAAGGACCCTTGGCACAGCAAACCATGCAAAAATATTCTTCTTGATGAACTTGATCACTGTTTGCGCGTCATTTTTTGGTGTTGCAGCGGCTTCCACCCATTTTGATACATAGTCCACCGCCACCAAAATATATTGATTGGAAAATGATGAAGGCAATGGACCCATGAAATCTACGCCTCAACAAACAAAAACTTCAACCTCCAAGATGTTTTGAAAGGGGATCTCATCTTTCTTTAAAATGTTTTTGGTTCTTAGGCATTTATCGCAGCTTTTCACATGATTGTGAAAGTCCTTGAAGATTGAAGGCCAAAAGAATCTGGATTGGAGGATTTTCGCGACTGTCCTCTCCCCATTGTAATGAACACCATATGGGCAGTTGTGGCAATGCCACGAGATATCCTCCGCCTCCTCTTGGCTCACACCCCTCCTCAATAAGCCATCCGGACTAACCTTGAACAAGAACGAGGCGTCTCAAATGAAATAGTTGGCATCCCAAAAGAACTTCTTCTTTTGTTGCCATGAGAAATCTTCTGGGATCACATTCGCAGCTTTAAAGTTTGTCATGTCGGCAAACCGTGGCCACCATCAGTAGTGTCTCATCTAGGAACTCATCCCGAATTTCTTTTTCCTTTGATGTCACCTCTTCATTAACAACCCGGGACAAGTGGTCGGCTAGCACATTTTCGCAACCCTTCTTATTCTTGATATCCAAATTGAACTCCTGCAATTGTAAATTCCAGCGAATCAGTTTAGGCTTGGAATCTAACTTAATGAACAAATACTTGATTGCAAAATGATCGGTATAAACAATGACTTTTGACCCAATCAAGTATGAGCAAAATTTTTCCAAGGAACATACTATAGCAAGCAACTCCTTCTTAGTTGTTGCATAATGAACTTGGTTCTCACTGAGGACCTTGCTAGCATAATAAATGGCATGAAAAATTTCTCCTTTCGCTGTCCCAAAACAACCCCAACTGCATAGTCACTGGCATCACACATTAATTCAAATGTTGACTCCCAGTTGAGTGCAACAATTATGGGTGCGGTAATTAACTTTTCTTTCACAATTTTAAAAGATTATAAGCAAGCATTATCAAACACAAATGGTGTGTCCTTGTCCAAAGGACTACACAACAGCTTGGCGATCTTAGAAAAATCCTTAAAGAAACGCCGATAGAATCCCGCATGACCAAGGAAACTACTTACACCCATGACATTCACCGATGGTGGAAGTTTCTCAATCACATCAATCTTATACTTATCCATTTCGATCCCCTTTGTTGAAATCTTGTGCCCAAGCGCAATGCCTTCCTGCACCATAAAATGACAATTCTCCTAATTCAAGACTAAATTGGTGTCCATGCACATTTTCAAAACCGCAACAAAGTTAGATAAGAAAGTATCATAAGAGGAACTAAAAACAGAAAAATCATCTGTGCACCTTTGAAATGTTGCGGGTGCATTACAAAGACCAAGGGCATCTTCCGATAAGCAAAAACTCCAAAGGTGATTAGTCTCCAGAACAACAATAACATAGTAACAACGATAACTCAGAAATATTTAACTAAGACTAACACATATAAGTTACAATACTAGAGGAAAATTTAATAAAATCTCAAGTTGGGAATAAATGACAAAATTAGTATAAAAGTAGAACGCTATGAAGCACTGATACGTGAAATTGTGGAATGTGTAGTCCTCGATATGCCGACACGCATCGGAGAAGTATCGGGGGACTTTATTTTAAATAAAATAAAAAATTCAATTCCGACACGTCGTCGATTCGATGTGGATACGTCGCCAATACGCCATGGATATGATATGCTGGAGTGACCTTTCACTTATTTCCTAACTCTTCCGCTTTTCCATTTTATAAATTTAAACTCCCAACTAATTACAATTTATACACCAATGAATGAATCACCATTAATGTTCAGTTGTTCACATCCTCATTTATATGGCTATTTATATCAATTATCAAGCTATCCAAGAGCCATAAGGCCATAACAAAACACCTTCAACTCCAATTTCCAGCGCACCAGACTTCCCTCCCCCTAGACAACTCAAACGAAAGTGACCACTGGCCAGCGTACAACCATCAGAGTGTGACTCATGAGGCTCCAACGCACCAACTTTGCTCCAGCAACCAGGTATCGTGTGCCTCTGTTTTTCAATAGCAAACCTCTATTTTTTTCTTTTTTCCCTCATGAGGCTCTGTTTTTCAACATCATGTTTTTTATTTGTTAATTTATTATTAATTGTAACTTTAATACTTGCCCACCGCATGGCAACATCATGTTTTTGGATGAGGATCTCGTCCCATCTTGGTGTATCACATCACGTCCCAACCGATAATATCTTGTCTTTTATTCTTTTTTTTTTAATATTAAATAAAATTTTAACTTACATGACAAGATATTATTGGTTGAGACATGGGGTGGTACACCAAAATGGAAAAGGAGATCCTCATCTTATGTTTTTTACTTACCCACCGCATGGGACCTTACCATCGTGTTTGTCTTGTACTTACCCACCGCATGGCAACATCATGTTTTTTAATTGTTTGTTTATTTTTTTTTTTTTTTTTTTTTGCAGAAGCAACAACACTATTTTTTTACAATGTTATCCTCAAATATTGCCTAATATTTTGTTTGTTTTTCTTTTTTATATATTTATATTTTTATATACGTATTCTAAACGTATCGTATCTTATATTTATTAGGAGAAGACGTATCGCCTTCGTATCATATCTGTGCATCATAGGTGGAACGTAATCTGCATATATGAGACAACTTCACAATGAAGTAAGCTAATGACATTTATATATACATTAGTGTAGTTGAAAGAACTGGTTAATACTAAGAAAGGTGATTAGTCTCCAGAACAACAATAGCATAGTAACAATCTTAACTCAGAAATATTTTTCTTTTATGAAAACTCAAAACTATTTAACAAACACATATAAGTTACAATATTAGAGGAAAATCAAATCAAATCTCAATTTTGGGAACCGTTCCACATAATTCTGTAAGTATGGACAATCAAATTATGCAAGGCTCACACATTTTCATCCATCACCGGAATCAAATAAAGAGAAACAGAAGATGACAAAATTATTATAAAAGTGTAACGTAATCTGATATATGAGACAACCTCACAATAAAATAAGCTAATGACATTTATATACCTATTAGTGTAGATGAACCATAGAGGTTATGAGTTCTAAGTACAATTAATAAATTAGAGAGGAGATTAACTAAAGATTCTATAGACTAATACAGCCTTAATTCAGAAAATTCAATTCAAACATGCAGTTGTTTCATATTAGATTAAAAAGTTAACTAGTTCTTTCAAATAACAAGTGCATATCTATTTCAAAACATTGGTCAACATCATGTTCAAAGCATATAAAGCTGTAATTTAGTGGTACCATTCTGGCAAACACTCCAAAACAACTACCCAATATCAATTATTTCATACATGGAGTGCAAGATGACATATAGTATCACAATTCTCGATTACGCAGTTGAAAGGAATAAATTTGGAATTATACTAAACTATGCAAATCTAAAACAGAATCACAATCCAAGAAGCATAATAGAAACATATTAAGCAGTAACCAAATTAAACCAATTAGTAATGATAGAGTGAAGAAGGGGAGTATTGGTGAACAGAGAGGGTAATGTCTAACTCTATCTTCAAACAGACACAACAATAAGTCAGATAAGAAGGACTTAGAATTAAAAAAGAATCCGGAGCAATAGCAAGTAATCTAGAAGTATAGCTACTAATAGACTGGAAACGGAATGGCCATGGAGAGTACAATCAATGCAGCATGTGTTTCACAATCAGAGTATGACTCATAACAAGGCAGCACCACACTATGGAACTCTAAGGAGGAAAGGATAAAGTACAATCCTTCAAATGAAACAAGTTCCAATGGATTTGGAAACCTAGGCTAAAAGATATGCAATGTTGTTTATAGGCTGCTCAAAACTTAGTTTTGCAGTACTTATCCTCATTTCAAAACAAAACTAGTATTAAACCCGTGGACCAAAAATTTCATAATTTTAGCCTAATTTAGTTTAGGGAATTATCTTAATAATAACACAAGTTTTAAATAATTTGGACATCTTCACAAAAAGTTATGCAGTCTGCTCTACAAACTGCCTTAGGATTAAGTTCAACAGGATTTAACCCGAGTTCAAGTTAAAACTGGTAATAATTTACAGGCTCATAAAATATGAAATTTAAATCACATAAACTTCGGAATATTACTTTTCAAATGAAACTAGTTTCACTTGGTTTGGATATGTTACGTGTAAGTAATGCAGAAAAACATACAGGCTGTTAGGAGCTAAGTTCTGTAGAATTTCAGTGCTATTCACCGTGCTACTCGGAGCTGATCATGCTTTCAATATTTCTAAGATTTTTACCAGACCTATATGGGGATGTTAGCTTTCATTCAAGACTGGTTTCACTCAATTTGGACCAACATAGAGGAAGATATGCATCCTACACGATAGGATGTCACGGAGTAAATTATGCAGAAATAGATTGACAACTTCGAATACTAATGTGAGCTCATTTCTTCTTCCATGAGTTATACTTGGTTGGACTTCCACATCAACATAGACCTAATGGAGACTTTACGCCAAACCACAACAGCTTGTTCACATTTGCTTAATGACTCCATTTTTAAAATTAGATGCCTAAAATGGCCTGTAGTTAAACAAAATATCCGTTTCCATGGGCTTAAGGTAAAAGAGGCAAAATATTTTCTCCGACACTTTGCCTCAAAGCTACAATACAGTCATGAAGTGCAAAGTAAAGGAGCTAAGAATCTTCTATCAAAACTTTTGCCCACATAATCAGGAGTAAAACTCAACAAGATATTAGCAAGAAAGGGACTTAAATTCCAAGTGATCAACAAATTCAATCAGAATAATGAAAGGCCTTTCCAGAGATACTGACAACAAGCACGATTATAATACCAATTGCATGACAATTAAAAATAAAGAGGGTGAAAGACTGAAAGTACCATAAATAGAGGTCCATCACGTCCTCCCGCATCATGAATTTCTAAAATATAAAAACACATACCCGATGGATCTAAGACACTTATGCATCTAAGACGGCTTCTAAATCCTGCATCAATTAGTAAAAATTTGCATGAATAACAATTTACATATTCAACCAAATACTGCCATAGAAGTCGCAATTTGATGGATGCAAAGCCATATCTTTATTCACATTGGCCCTGGAAAAATGAGGCGAATTTGATGAATGTAATGTCAATTCGTTAAGTATTGTTACCTTGTCCACGTTTCAAGTCCAAAGAGCTCGTGTGAGGAGCATGTTAGAGATATAAAACCATTCATCGATCTCCACGAGTCCACCTAGTAACTTCAGCTTTTAGAAGTGGTTGGTCCTTGATAATTGCAGACGCTTATAGGAATCATTGACTTTATGTTTTTTCCATTTATTCAGTTGTTGGTGAAAGATTCCTTGTGCTCATATATGTAAATCTCTTCCCAACCCCCAAAATAAATCTTTATCAAAGAAGATTTAAATTTAACCTAGCACTTTATGCTTTCAATTTACAGACCCCTAACAATTAACTAAAATAATACATAAGACAAGGTGATATTGCAGAACAAAGGTATGAACAGACAAAATATGTGACTTTAAAGCATCAGGATGGGTACCCATGAAGGTGGACAATTTCTGCTGCTTTCCCATGAGGTGGGCCTCACAATGGAGGCCATTTCTTTATAAAATTCACCCACGATCCAGCTATGGACAAATTGGTCACACTATGACACTGCAATATTTGAAGTGTCCCGTCCTAGGAAGCATGGGTATACACCCAGCAAAATTTGAAGTGTCCCATTAGAACTTGGCGTCAGGTCATGTTTGACACAAGTTCCCAATATGGACATGACTCCTTTTTTTGGAGTGTTAGTGCTTCTTAAGTTGCATCATGACTCTGAAGGGTACTGCTACTGCTTCCATATCATTCATGATCATGACTAAACTAAAACACAAAACCTGCCAAGCTTTTGGCAAGTTGGAATGTAGATATATTTGTGGGTTTGACATGACATTCTTAGTTTTCTCTAAAACTCAAATGAATTTGAGTAGACTCTTTTGTTAAAGATTAAAAAAATTGATTTTTATATAAAATAATTTACTGATTATTTTTTTAGAGATTTTTAAGTAAAGTAGAAATTAATTTCTATTTGTTTACAATCATAAAAATCAACATCTCATTTTCATAAGCATAAGTTTTTTTATGAGAAACTACTCAATAATTTCTCATTATAATCAGATTTAAGATTTTTGTCAGATTGTGATTATTTTCAAAAACTGAAACAAACGGATAAAAAATCCTTAAAACTGACTATATTTTCAACAAAAAAAAGTGATTTCTCACAAAATAATCTAAACCAAACGGACCCTATATATTTTCTAGGGGTGGACAACGGTCGGTTTCGGTCGATTTCCGGTGCAAAAATTCCAATCCGAAGAAAACCGACCTCCTGAATATATCACCCATCCCCACCCGATTGTGCATTCAGATTGAGTGGTTGGTGGTTTGGGCGGGTCGGTGGGTGGGCGGACAGGTTCACACGATTTTGAACCAAACAAAAAACTTTGTTTACAGAAACCAAATCTTGTTCAAACCATAAACAAAGAACATGAAAAGGAGAAATAGGGGAGAAACAAACAAGAACATAAACACATAAAGTCTCAAACTTTCAACAAAAGAGTATCAAAACTTTCAACAAAAAGCACCTCTTCTTTGTTTTATGCTTCTTCCTTCGCAGATCTGAAGCAGATGTTAACATGCAGCAACAATGATGACAACATAGAGAAGGTATAGATGGGTGGTTGGTCTTGGACACTCCCTGGCTGCGACTCCGCGAACCCAGAACAGAGTAAGGAAGAATCCAGAAACAAAGAAGCATGAAACTTTCAACAAAAATCAAAAAAATAAAAAAAAAATTCAACAACAGTAAACAAACATTGTCGACCACCACTTCGTTAAAGAAAGCGACACCATCACCTTGGGCAGATCTGGAGCGGAGAAAGACAACAGCACCATGACCTTTGCCCCAAATTCAAAGGTTCCCATCAACAATCAAAGAAGAGTGGAAAAGTCCACAACTCCACCATCTTTTTCTTCTTCTTCATTGTTATCTCAGCAAGGCGGCGGGAAGCGCAAGAGACTGTGTAGCCATCGTCGTCTTAGTTTGGCCGGAAGCGAAATGGCCGTGTCGTCGTCATCTCGATTTGGTCGAAGCATTTCTACGGCAGAGGAAGCAAGAAGAAACCTTCACTCTCACTAGGGAAAGGAAGAGATGAGTGAGAAGCGCCATTGTGACGGTGGCGGCGTAGGAGGAAGATAAGAAGGGAGTGAGAACTGTGGATGATGCTAGGATTTGTGAACTTTGAAAGTGTGAAGTGTGATGAAGTTGAGAAATGAAAGTATCAGGCCCAACGAAAAATGGGTTTTGTTTTATGAATTGGTCCTTACTCGATCGGATCGGATTCGACGGTAAAAAATTTAAAGACTCGCACCCGCCCGAATGAACCCATGTAGAACTAATTTTTTTCAATCCGATGACCCGCGACCCGACCCGACCCAACCCATTCACTTATTTTTTTTGGGTTTCTTCGGATTCGGGTCGGGCCTCGGATCCTTGTCCAACCCTAATATTTTCTAGTTTAGGTGCTAATTTCCTGAATATTGTACTTGACTTGTGCAAAACTCATCACCATCGAGTAAACTCTCCAAAATATGGCACAATAGGTGTGTTGAGTACCAAATATATCTAATGTGTCCCTTCACACAAAAGCCCTTTCAGGCTTGAAGCGCTGACATAAGCCCCACTCAAATATTTTATGATGGATTTATAATTTCATTAGAAGAACGAGGTGATATGGATCAAAGTCTTGACCACTTGACCATAGAAGATTTGATCAACCAAATCAACCCTGAAACTAAATCTATAAGGTGTAGGCTTAAGAATATTGTATCCCTAACAAGAAGGATTCTAAGTGTGTACATATCAATGAGCAGAAGAACTTACTGAACCCAAAATGTCATTGAGACTCGGCAGGCTTTTATTTTCTGAAGGCTGTTGTGCATCAGGATTAGCTTGGCTTCCCAAACCACCAGCTATCAACCTGCATATTTCCATTTGGGTGAATAATGAAGGTTAACATAAAATGGAAATAATTGAAAAAAATTGCAAAGTTGTGCAATTTTACCATTTCAGGAATCTTATCGTCTTTTAGTCCACACTGGCAGACATTTCCTGTTGTCTCAGCAGACAACTGAGCTCCCAATGGACAAGCATTATCAGGTGTAAAATCATTAAGCAGCTGTCCTCTTAAAATGGATGACTCTTGTTGCATAAGGAATTCAAAGTTAGTACTCAGTATTCTGATCCTGGTATATTAGTGCTACATTATATGATATCTGGTTATTACATTTGATCATTTTCCCAGACTCTACACTATCATAGTAGAAAATGATTCTTTAGACTGTCTCTCAGTTAATTTTATGGCTGAAAGTGAATTTAAAGCATCTTCATCGTCCTCTTTAAATCCATAACTTTAGTTGGCTTCTTAAATGTATCAGTAACAGCTTGCAACTCGCTGTCATTAACCAATTGCAGGAATGGATCAACGTGAAACAAAGCATAACAAATTCTAAGAGATACAAAGAATAGTAATTTTATCTCATCAAATACCAAAAGGAAGGAAATTGTTAGACAAGGAAGTAAACCGCAACCAGAGACAAGGGTCCTGCGAGTTTACTATAGGAAGAAAAGGTCCAATAACTGTAATTAGACCTTTTTAGTAATCTGTTAGGGGGTAGTTAGCAGGCAGTTAGAGCAAAGCCTATAAATAAACCCTCTAAAGTGTAATAGTGTAATTAGACAGTTTTGGCCGGGCATTTTCCCAGTGTGAAAGGATAGTGCTCCTTTGTACGATTCTTACCATTCTTTTACAATAAAGGGCATATTCAGATTTTTTTCCATTCTTCTCTCTCTCTCTCTCTCTATCTGTCTATCTATCTATCTTTATCTCTCTATCTCTCTAGTACATTCCTTAGGTCTAGCTCTCTTTCTCAAGGGTTCCTAACAAGTTTGGTCCGACCTACCGGATCCTTTTGAGGCGCAATGGAGAAGTTGATGCAAGGTTTACTGCGTTGGAATCCTCGGTTGAGTTTCTGAAGAAGGTAACCAACGAACAGGGATCTCACATCTCAGATATCAAGAAGACTCTGGAAGGCATGGATGGAATTTGAGATATGGTGGCGAAATGGATGCAGAAACAAGGTATTTCTCCCGATGAGGAGGAAAACATTGGGCTGAAGGTGGTGGTTCCGGTGAAGGAGGAAACTGAGGGCGAAGGGCTCGATGATGAAGTGGAAACACCATGTTCTTGGCTCAAGAAGGTGGAGTTACCCACTTTCAAAGGAAGTGACCCACTGGGGTAGGTAGTGAGGGCGGAAATATTCTTCGAAGTGCAGCAAGTTAAGCCTTCGAAGAAATTGAGACTGACGTTCATTAGCGTGGAGGGGAACGCGGTTCATTGGTTCCATTTCGTGCGGCAAAAATCCAAGAACCCTTCTTGGGAGGAATTTCTCATGCCGTTGTCGTATGGTGTATGAGAGGTTGGCAGCATCAAGGCAGACTGGAAGTGTGGAAGACTTGTCCAAGAATTTGAACTCTTGGTGGCTGAAGCGACATCGACGCCCGAAGAACAGTTGCTAGGGTACTTCTTGGCAGGGCTGCGTCCCACGATCCTAATGATTTGACACGAGCCATGGAAGTAGCTCATGATATTGAAGAAGCAATGAAGGAGGTACAAAGTTTTGGGGGTTCTCAAGGGTGGAATACAAATATGGGTTTTGGGTATTAAGGAGGTGGCCGAATTGCTTCACGAGTGGGGGTGTTTGGAGGTATGAACAGTGGCCAAGCGTTTAATGGTATGGGGCGTAATTCCCAAGGGGGCAATAGGGCTACCTCAATGTCTTTAGTAGCGAAACCAGGGGAAAGTAGCTTATTACAGAGAAGCAAAGGTACACGCAATCTTCCTTTTCAAGAATATGTTAAAAGAAGAGAGGAAGGACGTTGTTTTCAGTGTGGGTTGGCGTACGGATTAGGTCATCGTTGCCCAGAAAAAATTTTGAGGGCGGTGATCTTGGCAGAGGATGAGCATGTTAATGATGATGGAGAAAATGCAAGAATTGAACTCGAGGAGGGTAGTGAGGAAGAAGGGGACAACGTTCATGATGCTTCTTGCCAGTGGATAGATATGTCGATGTGCTCAGCGGGGGGAATTGCTCAATCCCAAACCATGAAACTTCAGGGGTTGGTGCAAGGTCAGAAGGTGCTAGTTCTCATTGATAGTGGGGCAAGCCACAACTTTATCTCTAGAGTTGGTGCAAAGATTGGGTTTAACAGTGGAACCAACGACTCTTTATAGGGTGAGGTTAGGTGATGGTAATCGAAAACAAACATAGGGGTATTGCAAGAAGGTCGTGGTACAGTTGGGTGAGTATAGATTATTGGGGGAGTTCTTTCTGTTTGAGTTAGGAGGGGTGGACTTGATTCTATGAGTAGCGTGGCTAGCCACCTTAGGAGAAGTAAAGGTGAATTGGAGAACTTTGTATCCCTAGATGTTTTATCCATTTTATTTCATCTCATCACCTTAAGCATTTTACTGTTTATTTCTATCTTTTCTTACTGCACTAATCCTTCGAAATATTTGTCACCACTTATTATCTTGGATCTTAGCTAAACAAATAATTAGTTTGAAACTTAGAGTTAAACATCAACAATCCTCGTGGGAACGATCTCTACCTACTCTTTATTACTTGTTACGATTGTGTACACTTGCACATATTACTATTTTGTACAACAAGAAACGTTAGTAGAGGCAGTGGCACAGGATTTAATAGGGAGGGACGATGCATTCAAGCAGCTGAAATTTCATCTAGGAAGGGCTCGAGATCAGATGACTCAGTATGCAAACGCTCACAGGAAACCTTCCAAAATCAAACCAGGGGATTGGGTATACTTGAAGATCAGTCCCTATATGCAAGTTTCTAGGACTACCGATTGCATCCCAAGCTCTCAGCTCGTTATTATGGCCCCTGTTAGGTTCTACAACAGGTTGGAGTTGTCACTTTTTAGATTCAACTACTAGAGCAGGCCCCCATCCATCCTGTTTTCCATGTATCTCAGCTCAAGCTGGCAGTAGGAAATCATCTAGTGGAAGCAGCACTTCTATCAGAATTCCTGGGACACGCTACTGCTTATCAGCCCGCCAACATTCTAGGGACCCGCTTGCTTACTCAGTATGGCTAGCTAGACCATCAGGTTTTTATCAATAATTCTAAATATTTTATAGGGTATAGGCTCGTTTGAGAATATTCTAATTTGTAAATTCATTAATTTGTGTCTTGTTACAGTAAACAATTGACATAACTTCATCTTATTGGAATGCTGTAAATTCGTTTATTGACGTTGCTTGTTTTGTTCATAACTTCATCACTTATTTGACTTACTTCAATTGTGGAGTAAACATAACTTCATCACTTATTTAACTTGCTTGTTTTGTTCATTTTCAATTATTGGAATGTTGAATCTATTTTTTATCTAGAGTTTCGGTAATTCTCTCTATCTGTAACATCCTAAAAATTAAAAATAAGAGAGATAATAATAATATAAAACTAAAAGAGTTTTTGGGAGGCTTAGAATTCATGTTTTAGGTCGTGCACATGTGTAGCACGCTCGTGCTCATCTGATGAGCATTGGTCGTGCTGGAAGGAGCACGTTCCAAATCGCGTAGTGGTCATGAGCATGCTCGTGCTCAAGGGAGCATGCCCATGCCAGAAAACATGAGTTTTTGACGCTGCTGAGCACGCCCATGCTCCACTGCAGCACGCCTTTGCTCATTTTTTTGCGTATTAATTTTTCAAAATTAAAATAATTAATATTTTGTGTAAAAATCCATTTTGTAAAAACCCAATTTGCAAGAAATCATTTTGGGTTCTCAACTCACTTTTGTGGGCTTCATAATATCACATAAGATTTAAGAACTCACACCAGTTTTTACACCAACGATAGAACCCAACTTGGGTTCTTAACTTACTTTTCGTGGATCCCACAATTAACCCCACATGTTTATACTTTTATTTAAATTTATTTTTATTATGAATTAAAATATTAAATTATATACATTGCTTTGTGTCAAACGATAACATGTTTTCAGTGTCAATGGTTATTGCATTGTGTCAAACTGTAACATGTTGCAATTATTTTTTAGTTAATTTTTAGATCAGAACCTTCTTCAAGGTAAAGTTTCAAAACCCAAAATAGTCGACTCTTCATCTCTCATTCGGCAAATTCCCTTCTCCGCTTCAGATTCATCTTCCAAACTTTCAAAAACCAAAATATTTGACCCTTCAGCCATGGATGTCGCTTTAGCGTCATCTCCCATCTCCCATATCCTCTTCCCCTCATGAGGCCTCTTCCCCTCTCTACTTCATCTCTCATTTAGCATCTCTCTGCGTCTCCGTATCTGGCGCCTCCGTCTCCGGCTTGACACCTCCGTCTCTGGCTGAGTTCCATTTGCATTTGCATTTTCTGGCTAAGTTCCATTTACATTTTCATTTTCCTAAACTTGTATTTTTGGTTGAATTTTTTTCATTGGGTTCTGTGTTGAAAAAGAATTTGTTTGCTAATCTACAGCCTGGATGCCATTATTAAATGTTTAATTTAACATGTGTATAATTTGTGGATTAGCATTAACTGGTGATTAAAATATAATTAAATTATTAATATATATCAGTTATGTAATTTATTCTTATTTACTTAATCAATTGGTGAAATTAGTTGAGAGTGACCCCATGATGGACTAGGTCATTCTAATGTTAACCCGTTGAGATGTCCTTTCTGTCTGCTGGTAAGTTAAAAGGTTGCCTACCCATTAAGCAGCCAATAACACATACTGTTTTTAGGGATTTTACATCATGTTATAGAAATTTTTCGTTTTGCCAAGAACCCTTTTTTGAAGCTGTTTTTCGCTCTTTTTTTCATAAATTTGAAACTATTTTTACAGCAAATGATTTCGAAAATTGTTTCTGGGTTTATCTTCCTTAATGTCATGTGAGTATCATACTGAAAATTTATGTGTTTTCGTTGAAAGAACAGAGAGAATTTCTTCTCTCATTGTCGCAGTTTCTCTTCCATGAACCCTAACATTTCTGTGTTCGATTTCTTTGCGAAAAAAAACTCGAATCATCAAATTGTTAGAGGGCTTCTGTAGATCGTAAATCAACGATTAAAACGCCTCAAAAATCATAAAAATGGTTGAGAAACCATAGAGATCTAGTCCGATCCCCTTCGCGGGTCGATACGGCCCGGTTCAATCATCTGGGTGAGGAAGATGATTTCCTCTGGCAAAGCCCTATGCGTGGGCCCACCTCCAAGCTCAAAAAAAATTATTTTTTATTTTAAAAATATTTATTTATTATTTCTTGTACTTTTGTGATTTTTTTGAATTTTTTGGACACCCTTAAATATTTTATTTTGCTAAATCCGAAAATAATTTATATTTTTTTTAATATTATACTCTTGGATTTTAGGCTTGAAATTTTTTGTGACTGTTCCTTACTCTGTTTATAACACTTTGATGCCCCATACTCTCTTTGCTAATGTGTCATATAGTTGGAATTAAATTTAGAGCTTTATGCAAATTTAGTCATGTTTTTTTTTTATTATTATATACATTTTCCTATTGTATGTTTTTAGCATGACTATTGATATTTTGTATAGTTATGAACTCACCTATCGTGGGTATAATTATGCAAAATTTGTGTTACTAAATAATTAATTTATATTATGTTAATAATAATTATACCCTCTCGGGGTATTATTATTAATGTAATTTGTTGCTATACGATGTACTATAGTCTTATGCTTATGTCAATTATGGTTTCGAGTACCCTATCAATATTAGAAATTTTTTGTGATGTAAGTTTTTTACATTGTATTATTCTTTCTTATTACATTTCTTATTTATTATGATTCGAAGCCCTTAGGCGAGATTATAATAAATAAGAAATTGTGTTAAGGGCAAGTTTGGCTGAACATATATGTGGAATCATATTATCTTGAAATTCTTAATGATTCCTTATTGTTTATTTTATGTTAGCCTCCTTCCCAAATTCTGTCAAAACTCTAAATCGGACGAACTATGAGGACTGGAAAGAGTCTCTGGATCTCTACTTGACTATTGCTGACTTAGATCTGGCCTTAAGGGAAGATAAGCCAGCAGCTCTTACAAATGAGTCTACTACAGCGTAGAGAACTGTTTATGAGAAATGGGAACACTCTAATAGAGTGTGCCTGAAAGTGATGAACTATACTATGAAGAAATCCATCAGGCAGAGTATCTTAGAGACTGAAAATGCTAAAGAATATCATAAAGCTGTTGGGGAGAAATTTATGACTTTTGAGAAGGCTCAGAAAAGCCAATATCTTTCCTTGTTTGACAAGACTAAATATAATAGGGTCAGTGGTGTGCGTGAGCATATCATGAAGCTGGTGCACTATTACAACAAACTGAAATCTCTTAAAGTTGAAATTGGTGAAAGCACTTTAATCTACCGGGTCCTTGAATCTCTTCCTTCACAGTTTGATGTTATGAAGACCTCATACAATACTCAGAAGGCTGAGTGGACAGTGGAGGAGATGATTGCCATTGTTACACAAGAGGAATATTCTATTAAAAAGGGTAAATCATATAGTGCTCATTTTGTTGAATCTGCTCCAACTCCAGCTTCAACTTCAGGTACCAAATTTGTGAAGAAAGATCAAAAGGGAAAGAAGAAAAATGCAAAGCAGCATCTACAACCCAAGAAAATTTTCTTCAAGGGTAGCTGCAAGTATTGTAAGAAATATGGCCATAAGGTAGATGGTTGCTACTTTCTGAAAAAGAAACAAGAGAAGCAAGGTATATTCCTGACTCTAACCTGCTTTGAATCCAATGTCATAGATGTTCCTCCACATACTTGGTGGTTAGATTCAGGTTCAACCATTCATGCTGTGAATTCCTTGCAGGGGTTCACAAGCTTGAGGAAGCAAAGTGATGTTGAGTCCAAGATTATTGTGGGAGATGGAGCTGGAATTTCTGTTATAGACATTGGAATTGTTTCTTTACTTTTGCCTTCTGGACATAATTTGATTTTAAGAGATGCTGTGTATGCACCTTCTATGAGAAGGAACTTGATTTCTGTTTCTGCTTTGGATAAATGTGGCTACACTTTTGAGTTTGGTATGGCAAACTGGTTGTTTGTTTCAATTCTATTCCCGTTGGTTCAAGAGTTTTACGTGATGGCCTTTATATGTTAAATCTGCATGACATGTCTGCTAATTCTGCTGTTGGAAATAAACGCAGTAGGATTGATGAGCATTCTTCTATGTTATAGCATCGACGTTTGGGGCATATTTCCAAGCCCCGAATTGAGAGGCTGGTCAAGGAAGGTATTCTTCATGAGCTAAACTTCTCTGTTTTTTATACATGTGTTGATTGCATCAAGGGCAAATTTACTGCCAAGGTTATAAATAAAGCAACATATAGGTGTGATGATGTGCTACAGTTGATTCACGCCGACCTGTGTGGACCTATCACACCTACTGCCATGGGTAGATGTGGGTATTTCATTACCTTTATAGATGACTTCTCGAGATATGGGTGGATAGATCTTCTTCAGGAAAAATCTAGTTCCCTAGATGCTTTCAAATCTTTTAAGGTTGTTGTTGAGTTGAAAACAGGTAAGAGGATCAAATGCGTAAGATCTAACGGAGGTGGAGAATTCTATGGTAGATATAATGAGATGGGTAGAAACCCGGGACCTTTTGCCTGATTTCTTGAGGAATATGGTATTGAAGCTCAGTACACTATGCCTGGTACTCCTGAACAAAATGGAGTTGCAGAGAGACGTAACCGCACGCTTGTGGATATGGTAAGATGTATGTTGAGCCATTCATCATTGCCAGACTTTCTTTGGGGAGATGCCTTAAAGACTGCTGCCTACATTCTCAATCAAGTACCCAGCAAGTCTGTACCAAAAACTCCATATGAGCTTATGAGTGGAAAGAAGCCGAGTTAGAAACACTTTCATGTATGGGGTTGTAAGGCAAAAGTTAGACCTTATAACACTCAGTCTAAGAAGCTTGATCTTAAGACTATTAGTGTTTTATTTATTGGCTATTGTGTGGGTTCCAGTGGTAGCAGATTTTGTCCATCTAACTCTATGTGGGTCGTCGAATCTGATCAAGCGATTTTCTTTGAGGATGACTTGGATAGTGGGAGTGATATACCACGACCAGTCGCTCTTAGAGAAGATCGCGCGATAGTTCCTATACCAGCTATTTCTTTTCCTACAGAAGTTGTGATTCCAGCTACTGATGATGATTAGAATCTTCAACATGAAGATGGTGTGGAAGCACCACAAGCAGGTGAACAGGAACATGATGTTATTGTTGATGAAGTTCCATTGAGACGATCTCAGAGAGTACGCAGACCTTCCATATCAAATGATTATCTTGTATATCTTCAAGAACATGAGTTTGATCTCAACGATGATGATGATCCTGTTACTTTTAAGGAGGCAATTTCTAGCTCTCATGCTTCTGATTGGCTGATTGCTATGCATGATGAATTGTCTTCTATGTCTCATAATGGTGTATGGAATCTAGAGGATTTACCAGTTGGTTGTAAACCTATTGGATGCAAATGGGTTTTCAAAACCAAACGTACTCCAAATGGTAATGTTGAAAGGTACAAAGCCAGACTAGTAGCTAAAGGCTATAGCCAAAGAGAAGGCATTGATTATAAGAAGACTTTTTCACCAGTCTCTACAAAAAATGCATTTCGAGTTGTTATGGCTTTGGTGACTCATTTTGATCTAGAACTTCACCAGATGGATATGAAGACAGCTTTTTTGAATGGAGACCTTATTAAAGATGTTTACATGGTTCAGCCTAAAGGCTTTGCTGAAATGGCAAAGAACATTTGGTTTGCAAGCTGAATAAGTCTATTTATGGACTAAAACAGGCCTCGGACAATGGTATTTGAAGTTTGATCAGATTGTTAGTTCTCTTGGCTTCAAGGAAAATGCCTTAGATCAGTGCATTTACTTGAAGATAAGTGAGAGTAATTTCATCATTCTCGTTCTATATGTTGATGATATACTCCTTGCTAATAGTTGTGTTAAACTTCTCACTGAGACAAAACTTATGTTGAGTAGCCACTTTGATATAAAGGACCTTGGTGATGCTTTTGTTGTTTTAGGCATCCAGATTTATTGTGATAGGTCACGTGGTGTTCTTGGATTGTCTCAAAGAGGATATATTGAATAGATCCTCAAAAGGTTTAATATGCATTCTTGCTCCCCATGTGTTGCACTTGTTCAAAAGGATGAAGAAAAAATTTCCAAATCTCAATGCCCTTAAAATGATGCAGAAATAAATGAAATGGAGAAAGTCTCACATGCTTCCGCTGTTGGTAGTATAATGTATGCTCAAGTTGGTACTCGTCCCAACATTGCCTTTGCTGTCAATGCTTTAGGGAGATACTTGAGCAACCCAGGTTTGGGTCATTGGAAAGCCATAAAAAAAAAAAAAAAAAAAAAGACATGAGATATTTGCAGGGAACCAAGGATTATATGTTGACCTATAAGAAGTCTGGTCAACTTCAGGTCACTAGTTATTCTGATTCTGATTTCGCAGGTTGTCCTGACGACCGAAAGTCTACTTCTAGCTTTATCTCTTTATGATGGCAGGAGGAGCTATTTCTTGGAAAAGTGTCAAACAGACGCTTACAATAACTTCTACCATGGAAGCAGAGTATGTTGCTTGTTATGAGGCTACTTGTCAAGCCATGTGGCTGAAAAATTTAATCTCTGCCTTTCATATTGTTGAAAGCATATCTAGGCCACTAGTGATATATTGCGACAATACTGTTGCTGTGCACTTCTCTCATAATAATAGAAGCTCTTCTCGCAGTAAGCATTTTGATGTGAAATATCTATTCGTTAGAGAGAAGATTCAGGAGTTTCAAACTCGTATTTAGCATATTGATACAGGAAACATGCTTTCAGATCCACTAACCAAAGGCTTAACTTTTGGAATATTCCGGAATCATATAATTCATATGGGCTTAGTTAAGTGTTTTGATGTATTGGATTAGTGGGAGTCTGAAACCATTATTTGCCCATTATCGTTATTATGAGATATGTAATAAATTGACGTCATTCTTGTTATCATATCTCTAATAGCATTTTAAGATGCTTTGACCATTCTTGAATTGCATATTTCTCTTTATTAATTATATGCAATTTTATATTAATAATTCTTTATGTGAGATATGAGTCTTTAGCATGTATGATTTACTTCCCTATCGGGTACTATTTCTTCATTGTTAAAGCTTATATTTCTTATTTTGTTGGTTAAAGCGTGTTTTGATCATAATTGGTATTTCACTTTTAATAATTGTTATATTTTAATAATTGATTAATGCTATCCAAATGGGAGAATTGTTAAATTTTTAATTTAATATGTGTATAATTTGTGGATTAGCATTAATTAGTGATTAAAATATAATTAAATTATTAATATATCAGTTATGTAATTTATTCTTATTTACTTAACCAATTGGTGAAATTAGTTTTATGGGTATCTGGTGAGAGTGACCCTATGATGGGCTAAGTCATTCTAATATTAACCCGTTGAGATGTCCGTACTCTCTGCTGGTAAGTTAAAAGGTTGCCTCCCTATTAAGCAGCCAATAACACATACTAAATGCTTACCAGAAAAGAGAGCGGTGACCCCCTCACATTATGATCAACTGCAATGGATTCTGCAATGCTCCAAGGTACACAATTCTTCTCCTCATATTTCGATTAACATGTATAACATGCTAAGTATGCTATAATTTGTATCTCTACACTCTTCTAGAGATGTTAGAACTTTAGGTTTTTCTTTCAGCCATGTTATCCCTCTCCAATGCAAGTTCTTATAAGAACCAGATCTTATACTTAAGAACCGCCTTAAGAACAAGCATTGGAGTTGGTCTTAGAAGCTTTTGAAAAGGGAAGAAATGGGAACCTGACAAAATAACGAAGCTTATCTCGGAAGTATTGTAAAAAGTGGGGAAAAAACTGGTTGAGATTCTTTTCATTTCCTCTCTCCATTTCTCATCTCCATTACTATAGTTTTAAGGATATAAACTTGACAATATGACATTGTGTGGGGTCTAAATATCCTCTATATACCCCCAAAATCATAGTAATGGAGCTCTTCATTTCTCATAAGGAATGGAGAGGATCTTCACCCGAAAAAAACTCATAAGAAAGCGAACAAAATAAGTCACATGACTTTATGTTCTAATCTTGACAATTCATGCGTGATCTAAATGCCCAAGTTGGCTCCTCTCACTCCCATATAAAAATAACTTTCACTTGATACATCTCCTATATGGGTCGACTTAAGTGAGAGAAGTATGTTATTATAAGAGATGAGATGAACAAATCTGAACCTTTGGATCATAATGGTCAAGATTCGAACATAAAGTCATGGGACTTTTTTAAGTGATCACATGACCACCAACTAACTTCTAATCTTGACCATTCATGTATAGCTTAATGGCCTAAATTTATTCTTCTGACAATGGCGTGACTTTTTTAAGTGATCACATGACCATCAACTAACTTCTAATCTTGACCATCCATGTATAGTTTAATGACTTATATTTATTCTTCTGACAATAGTACACTCCTCACACTTGAGTCGCCCTATATATGTATGCACTCAATGAAAGAAATGTACAATATGATATTGCCTATTATTCTCAGTTATGCCAAATACAGAGTCATTATCTGCTACTTCCACTTATATTCTTGTACCAATAAATGCTTCGTCCATGTAAAAAATAAAAGGTAATAAAATAATAATAAATTGCAATGCAAATAGAAACATGGTATATAATAAATTTATCAATAAATCTAGATACTTTATAGGGTATAGGCCCGTTTGAGAATATTCTAATATATAAATTCGTTAATTTGTGTCTTGTTATATTAAACAATAAACATAACATCATCTGATTGGAACGATATAAATTCGTTTATTGACTTTGCTTGTTTTGTTCATAACTTCATCATTTATTTGAATTACTTTAATTATGACATAGACATAACTTCATCACTTATTTAATTTACTAGTTTTGTTTATTTTTAGTTATTGGAATGTTGAATCTATTTTTATTTGGAGTTTCGATAATTCTCTCTATCTGTTTTGATCTCAGCAATCAATGTATCTTTTTCTTATTCTTTTGTTCATAAAGATTCTACCTCGCATAGTTCATATTGTTTTACAATAGATTAGTCAATCAATTTTCTTCCTTTTTTTTCAATTTACTACGTCTCCCCCTTATATATTGTTATTTTTTAAATTTTTTTGTTACTGCTTTGTCTTTAGGCGACAACCTATATTCTACATTTTAGAAAGGATAAAACATGTTGCAAACTCCAGCTACATTGCGTGCAACCTTCTCCTATTCTTCATAAACAAATAAATCACGAGAAAAAAGACTCACTTGATTAACACTTTCCAAACACCCACAATATACTCTACCAAAAACTCCCTCACCCAAAAGACATTATGCTATAAAATATCTAGTTGCTGTTGTTAGAGTACTTTTTTTCAAGTTGTATAAAAAAACATTAACATTTCACTCTTAGATATATCATAATATATATTTATAATGTGAAACATACTAGAATTGTATAATTTGTATGAGCTTAATTGTTATATACTGTCAGTGTAATTGTTATATACTGACAATATAAAAATATAAAATTTTTTACACTGACAATCAATTATAAATCATGATATGATTGACTTTTAATGTAGTTAAAATAAGAGTCAAACATTTTTTCTAATGTGATAGCTTATGATTAGTTGACAGTATAAAAATTTTTTATATTAACAATACATATCAATTAAATCCAATTTGTATTTGTATTACATATTTATATCCTTTTTTGACATTACAAATTTTTTATCTAATTTTTAAATATTTATAAATTTCTTATATTAAAGTATGAGTAATGTGTGAGGATTAGAATTCCCTGTAGCAACATATCTCAATCTCTCTCCACTTATATTTTTTTTTTGGACAAAACAAAACAAGAATTAAAAGTGTGAGAGTGTAAAAATATGGTTATTTAAGTATCCATCCGATAAATGTATAAATATTAAAGTTGTTACTTAGCAGGTATGGATCCGAATAGGACCTTCAACTTTTTTAAAACAATGACCTTGAATCCCCCTTGACAAGAAAGTGAACAAAATCATATAATAAAATCTGCAAATTTTGTTACTAATAAGTCCGAAGGTGAAACCCCCTTAGCCAAGAAAGTGAACAAAAATATATATATATTAATTCGTTTAGACAGAAATACATTAAGATCCAGATAAGCTTGAAAACCAAACAGGTCATCCCAGCTTCAAAAAATAACCATGACAGTCCTCTCATCCAAACACTCCTTTACGTCCAAAACCGCCCTCCTCTTCCTTGTCCTCGTCGTCCAGATTTCAACGCCGCTCACAGTTCTCGCCGGCAATCGCCACGTCATCGATTTCCGTTCACCGAACCTCTTCCCTGAAGGCATCGCCTGGGACCCGAAGGGTCAGCACTTCCTCGTCGGATCCCTCCGCCACCGCACCATCTCCGCCGTATCCGACGCCGGCGTTGTCGAAACCCTAATCTCCGACACCTCCCTCCCCGAAAACGTCACAATTTTAGGCCTCGCCGTCGATTCCCGCAACAACCGCGTCCTCGCCGTGCTCCACGCCGTGAAACCCCTCCCTCCCTTCAACGCCCTCGCCGCCTACGACCTCCGATCCGGCAACCGCATCTTCCTTTCCCTCCTCCCCTCCGCCGCCGCAGACGCCGCCGATCGCCCCATCGCGAACGACGTCGCAACGGACTTCAAAGGCAACGCTTACGTCACCAACGCCGCAGGGAACTACATATGGAAGGTCAACCACAAAGGCGAAGCTTCGATCTTCTCGAATTCACCGAGGTTCACGGAACATCCCGTGGACCCGAACACATCGTATAGTTTCTGCGGCCTCAACGGAATCGCTTACGTCAGCAACGGTTACCTCTTAGTGGTGCAATCCAATACGGGAAAGATGTTTAAGGTCGATGCGGACGACGGTACAGCGAGGCTCGTTTTACTTAACGAGGATATGATGGGTGCCGACGGCGTCGCTTTGAGAGAAGACGGCGTCGTTTTGGTGGTGTCCCCAGAGGTAGGGAAGATGTGGTTCCTCAAGAGTAACGATGGTTGGGGGGAAGGTGTGGTGTTTGACAAAATTGACCTTGACTTGGAAGGGTTCCCTACTACGGTTGCTGTTAGGGAGAAGGATAGGGGTTATGTGCTGTACGGGCGTGTGCGTGAGGGTTTTTTGGGGAATTCGGAGAGGGAGAGTTTTAGAATTGAGGAGATTAGGTCACCAAAGGAGGAGAGTGAGGATGAGAATGTTTGGTTGTATGTGATGATTGGAGTGGGCTTGGCTTATTTCTTGTATTGGAGGTTTCAAATGGGCCAGCTTGTGAAGAACATGGATAAGAAGATCAATTGATTGTTTTATGTTTGTGTGTTTTAATCCCAATTAGTTCTACTGTAATTTTGTTTTTTTTTTTCTGTTAAACATTTAGGGGTAGGAAATATTTCACATTTTGTTGTTAGGAAATATCACAAACTCAATCAGAGCTTACTGTGATGCTATGTTTTGTTGTGTTCTTAAATTAATAAGAAGGGATTGGCCCTTGTTAAGAAATTAAAGATAATTTTTTTTATAGTTTTTTAATAAAAAAAAAATATCTTCAATTTGTTAACAACTGTCCAGTAAAACTGTGTAAGTACCCAATGAGTTGTGCATGATGAGTTTGTATGGGAGAACTTCGATTCGAATCCTGGAAAACATATTCTTGGGGTAGGACGAATAAGCTTAATCGGGATCAAGCACTCGAACGGAGATTAGTTTCACAGTGGGTTCAGAAAGATCTAAGCTTATGGGGATATTTTGTGGATCCACTGGGGAGTTAAAGATCCTAATTACGGTAGGTTCCAACCAAAAAAGTGTCCAGAAAGTATAATAAAAGACCATTTTTTATTACTTTAATGTATGGTGTCATGTGTACTGTTCTCAAATTATATATGTAATTACCGTCATGTGGTTGGTCTGAGTGGTAAAGGATTTGGACACGTTAAGCAAGTGGTCAAGGGTTCGAATCCTGGCTCTTGTGCATGGAGAAAACCTGGTTTGGAGGGGAGAACCCACCTTACGTGCCCAATAGGTTTCCCGAAAGAGATTAGTCACTGTTAACGGTGGTGAATACTTCGTATTTATGTCATGGTTACCAAAAAATATCTATATAAATAAGGATTTAATTGGTATACACTGTTAGTGTAAAGATTTTTTATACTGTCAACCAATCAGAAATTGTCACATAAGCAAAGATGTTTGACTCATATCCTAACTACCTTAAAAGTCATTCGTACCATGAATTTTGATTGCTTGACAGTGTAAAAAAACTTTACACTCACGATGAATGACAATTAAACTCTATAAATAATAGGTCTAAAGAAATAATATATTATTAAAAAGATTGTAAAATAAGCTTTAAAACCACATACATAACATTTAAAATGGCCAATGGACTCACCCTCGTGCACCTTGGGAGGATTTTTTACCAAAATGGTGCAATCTATTGGGCATTTTATCAAATTAGTGCAAATGTAAACTCAATGACCAAATTAGGGTAACTCCTTCTTAGCAATCACGATTTGCATTATTTTTTATAGAGTAAACCATCATTTTGGTCTCTGAAAGTATGAGGTCCTATCAGTTCAGTCCCTGAAAGCAGTTAAATTATGAAAAAGTCTCTCAATGTTAATTTCGTTAGTCAAGTTAGTCCCTGCCATCACCCCACTTAGAGACCAACTTGACTAACAAATCTAATACTGAGGGACTAACTTGACTAATAAAATTAACATTGACGGACTTTTTCATAATTAAATTATTTTCAGGGACTGAGCTGACAACGCCTCACACTTTCAGGGACCAAAATAATGGTTTACTCTTTTTTATATTTTTTTTTTTTTAAATAAAACCAGAAGTCGTGGTCTCAAATCACGACTTACATTAGTTTTCAATTTTTTTTTAGGCAAAATAGATTACTTGGTCCTATACGTTTATTTAAATTTTTATATTGGTCCCATAAGTTTTATTTTTTTATATTGGTCCTACACGTTATATTCTATTTCTACATTAGTCCTTTCTGTCAATTTCGACCTAACGCCGTCAGTTTTGACCTGATGTGGCTATGATATTAGTACTATATGTAGCTTTTGATTTGATGTAATAAGGTCAAAATTGATGGAAATGATTAAAGTAAAAACGGAACATAACGTGTAGGACCAATTTGAAAAAAAAAAAAAAACTTATGGAACCGATGTGAAAAATTAAATAAACGTATAGGACCAATCAACCTATTTTGTCTTTTTTATTAATTAAAAGTAGAAGTCGTATATTGCTCTCACGACTTCCACTCCTGCTATGTTCTGTTGGGGTCTATCCCTGTTAGTCGCTATGCATGGGTTTTGTTTCTGGTTGTTGAGGTGCTGCACTGTGTAGGCTTTTTATGCAGGAGTTTAAGCTTTTAGAGGGTGTCTTGGCTTTTATTATGGTATGTTTTAATGGTTGCTGTTCATCCAGGTGAAGTCATTAATAGTGTTGGGATGTTTTGGTAGCTGTAAAACAAAAAAGTGGGCAAGCAAGCATGCATTGACAATTTGAACATAGAAAGTTTCTTAAAACTGGAAGGCAAGAGCTTCACAGATTAATACTTTACCCCAGACAACTCCCTCAAACGCAAATCTTCTATTTTGAAAGTAAATAAGCTTGGCACTACATCTACACTCGATATTCATAAGAGATGACAAAAAAATTCAATTGTTCATCATTCATCCAGCCTATCCAAATGAAAATCCATTCAATCCATCCATTGCAAAAAAAAAAAAAAATTAATAATGGATTGGATGGATTAGATTATTTTATTTTATGGATGGTTGTGATCTATCCATCATTATTCGAAAATCCATTGGACCACTTCATAAAACAAAAAAAATAATCCATTGGATAAAAATGAAAAATAAAGATAAATGATAAAAAATCATAACTTCAAAAATTAAATCAATTTGCTGCTATTATATGCCGAACAATATATTTTTTGGTGTTTTGCTACCACGATTTGCATTTTTTTAGTGAATTTGAGATGAATTGTTAATCATAAAAAAAGTAGGCAAAAAATTTTATTTTGGAATTTTATTTTGTGGATGGATGAGAGATATTATTTGGAAATAGTCATAAAAATTATTTAATTTTTTAAAATACTTTTAATGGATGGATTGGATATCCATCCATAAAAAAATTGTTAATGGATGGATTAGATGGATTTTTTTCAATGGATCATGGATGGATTGGATTTTTTTAATGAAATTTTAATGGATCATAATGGATTAATGGATTGTTTTTAATTCATCCAATATAATCTGAATAAAAATTTATCCAATTCATCTATTTGTCATGCCTAATATTCAGCTACTACCACAGGCAATCAATAAATAAGCAACTTCAACATGTTCAACATGATGAGTTCATTGTTGCTCAACCTTAAGAAGTAAATTTGCCATTATTTGCAGCAGACATTGTTGTTACAGTTTTTCTAATCTGCACAGAAACTGATTTAGATAGAATACACAGTTCAGCATTGACAATTTGAACATACACCATTGTAAATTGTGAGTTCAAATGAATGCAATTCATGATACAACACACGACTTCTAGTTTTAACAAAAATAAAAAAAAGGAATGGAAGTGGTGAATAAGACCACGACTTAAAAAAGTAGAAAATCAAATGCAAGTCGTGATTGCTGAGAACGACTTACTCTAATTTGGTCATTTCTTTTTCATTTGCACCATTTTGGTAAAATGTCCAATAGATTGCACCATTTCTGTAAAACAACCACTTTTTGGCTTGTTTGATGCAATGACAACTGTTTTAATGACATTTGAAGGTTTGTCCATCATTCTTTTGTTGTGAGGTTTGATTTATATGTTAGAATAATGATTCATGAACTATATGCACTGCAATAAATTTGTCATATACCTACAGACACTTTTAGTGACAGTCGTTAAAATTGTAGATATAGGTATTAGTGTCAGTCAAATTGTAGGTGAAGCCTATTGACAGTCAAATACGACTATAGGTAAACGTATATGGATCGTAGGTAAAACCTATAGTGACAGTCATTTCCTGTTGTTATTCGTTGCTCATAATGGACGGTTGGACCGGCCGTAGGTGAATGTAAGTTTTATATATACCTACGAATTTTAAACATATAGTAACAAATTTAGTCTGTCAATGAAAGACAAATTTCTTGTAGTGATGCCTCTTTTAATCATTGTCATTAGTTGGGTAAATCTAGGAATATATATTACTTAATGAGTTGTGCATGATGAGTTTGTGTGGGAGAACTTCACTTCGAATCCTGTAAAACATATTTTTAGGGAATGACGAATAAGCTTAATTAAAATCAAACACTCGAACAGAGATTAATTTCATAGTGGGTTCAAAAGGATTTAAGTTTATGGGGATATTCTGGGGAGTCAAAGATCTTAATTATGGTAGGTTTAAACCAAAAAAAGTGTCCAGCAAAAGTATAATAAAAAATCATTTTTTATTACTTTAATATATGGTGTCCAGTGTACTGTTCTCAAATTATATAAGTAATTACCAACATGTGGTTGGTTTGAGTGGTAAAGGATTCGGACGCCTTAAGCAAGTGGTCAAGGGTTCGAATCCTGGCTCTTGTGTATAAAGAAAACCTGGTTGGAAGGGGAGAACTCACCTTACGTGCCCAACAGGTTTCCCGACAGAGATTAGTCACTGTTAACGGTGGTGGATACTTCGTACCTATGTCATGGTTACAAAAAAAAAAAATTATATAAATAATAGGTCTAAACAAATAATATATTATTAAAAAGATTGTAAAATAAGCTTTAAAACCAGATATATAACATTTAAAATGGCCAAGTGACTCACCCTCGTGCACCTTGGGAGGATTTTTTACCAAAATGGTGCAATCTATTGGGCTTTATCAAATTGGTGCAAATGTAAACGAAATGATCAAATTAGGATAAGTCGTTCTTAGCAATCACGATTTGCATTATTTTTTATTGAGTAAACCATCATTTTAGTTCATGAAAGTGTGACGCGTTGTCAGTTCAGTCTCTGAAAGCAGTTAAATTATGATAAAGTCCCTCAATGTTAATTCCGCAAGTCAAGTTAGTCTCTGTCATCACCCCACTTAGGGACCAACTTGACTAACGAATCTAATATCGAGGGACTAACTTGACTAATAAAATTAACATTGACGTACTTTTTCATAATTAAATTGCTTTCATGAACGGAGCTGACAACGCCTCACACTTTCAGAAACCAAAATGATGGTTTACTCTTTTTTATATTTTATTGGCTTAATTGCACTTTTGGTCCCTCAGGTATCATGATTGTGCAATTTTGGTCCCCCGGATTTTAATTGCGCCAATTGGGTCCCCCAAGTATCATGATTGTGCAATTTTGGTCCCCCAAGTTTGAATTGCGCCAATTGGGTCACCCACGTATCATGATTGTGCAATTTTGATCCCCGAAGTATCACGATTGTGCAATTTTGGTCCTCCAAGTATCACGATTGTGCAACTTTTAACATCAATAGCCTACGAAGCACATGTGTGACTGATTTGGCACTTAATGAGACTAGTTTAACAGCTTACATGTCATTCTTATGTGACACTTAATGATGTGCATTTGATCATTAAATTGTGTGAGATGTCAATGATGTCTTATAAGAATGTTTCGTACACTGTCAAGTTGACTTCACTAAGTGTCAAATCAGTCTCACGTGTCCTATGTAGGCTACTGAAGTTAAAAATTGCACAATCGTGATAATTGGAGGACAAAAATTGCACAATCATGATATCTGAGGGACCCAATTTGCGCAATTGAAACTTGGGGGACCAAAATTGCACAATCGTGATATTTGGAGGACCCAATTGGCGCAATTAAAACCCGGGGGACCAAAATTGCACAATAGTGATACCTGGAGGACCAAAAGTGCAATTAAGCCTATTTTATTTTAAATAAAACCAGAAGTTGTGGTCTCAAATCACGACTTACATTACTTTTCAATTTTTTTAGGCAAAATAGGTTAGTCGGTTCTATACGTTTATTTAAATTTTCACATCGATCTCATACGTTTTATTTTTTCAAATTGATCCTACATGTTATATTTTGTTTCCACATTAATCCTTTCCATCAATTTCGACCTAACGCCGTCAGTTTTGACCTGACGTGGCTATGATATTAGTGTTATATGGAGCTTTTGATTTGATGTCGTAAGGTCAAAATTGACGGAAATGACTAAAGTGAAAACGAAACATAATGTATAGGATCAATTTGAAAAAAAATAAAGCTTATGGAACCGATGTGAAAAATTAAATAAACGTATAGAACCAATCAACCTATTTTGCCTTTTTTTTTTAATTAAAAGTAGAAGTCGTATATTGCTCTCACGACTTGCATTTTTTTTCTTCACAAAAATGGAAGTCGTGGTCTCAATTCACGACTTCCACTCCTGCTATGTTCTGTTGGGGTTTGTCCCTGTTAATCGCTATGCATGGGTTTTGTTTCTGGTTGTTGAGGTGCTACACTGTGTAGGCTTTTTATGCAAGAGTTTAAGCTGTTAGAGGGTGTCTTGGCTGTTATTATGGCCTGTTTTAATGGTTGGTATTCATCCAGGTGAAGTCATGAATAGTTTTGGGATGTTTTGGTAGCTATAAAACAAAAAAGTGGGCAAGCAAGCATGCATTGACAATTTGAACATAGAAAGTTTCTTAAAACTGGAAGGCAAGAGCTTCACAGATTAATACTTTACCCCAAACAACTCCCTCAAACGCAAATCTTCTATTTTGAAAGTAAATAAGCTTGGCACTATATCTACAGTCGATAATCAGCTACTACCACTGGCAATCAACAGATAAGCAGCTTCAACATGTTCAACACGATGAGTTGGTTGTTGCTCAACCTCAAGAATTAAATTTGCCATTATTTGCAGCAGACATTGTTGTTACAGTTTTTTTTATCTGCACAGAAACTGATTTAGATAGAATACACAGTTCAGCATTGACAATTTGAACATACACCATTGTAAATCCTGAGTTCAAATAAATGCAATTCGTGATACAACATACGACTTCTAATTTTAACAAAAATAAAATGAAAAAGGAATGGAAGTCGTGAATCAAGACCACGACTTCCACTTTTATCAAGAAAATAAAAATTCAAGTCGTGAGAGTAATATTTTTTGTTTCAATAGTCGTTAGAGTAATATACGACTTCTACTTTTAATTAAAAAAAGTAGAAAATCAAATGCAAGTCGTGATTTCGGAGAATGACTTACTCTAATTTGGTCATTTCTTTTTCATTTGCACCATTTTGGTAAAATGTCCAATAGATTGCATCATTTCGTTAAAACAACCACTTTTTTTGGCTTGTTTGATGCAATGACAACTGTTTTAATGACGTTTGAAGGTTTGTCCATCATTCTTTTGTGGTGAGGTTTGATTTATATGTTAGAATAATGATTTATGAACTATATGCACTACAATAAATTTGCTATATACACTACGCCAGATTATGCCTTTGGAAGCGCACCTTCAATAGCGTTTTCTAGTGAAACGCTATGTTTAATGATGCGGAGAATGTGCAATAGCGCTTCTCCTAGCAAGCGCTATTAGATGAATGAGAATAGAGAGTGCTTGATTAAGGAAGCGTTGTTAAAAGGTTGATAAGAGAATAGACAGCGCTTTCTCAAGGAAGCGCTGTCTAATGTATAGGAATAGACCGCGCTTTTTCAAGGAAGCGCTGTCTATTCTCCTTTGCCCTTGCATTAAATTTTCATAACGTATACTTCCTCCTCGTGCGCTCACACAAAACACTCACGTACTGTTCATTCCCTCCTCCACGACCTAAGTTCAGACACCACTCATCCTCATCATTGCTACCATTCTCAAACATTAACCTCCACGAGAACCACCGCGAACACCATTAATTCTCAAACCACGCGAGAACCACCTCTCATCAAGTGCATTGTTCATGCGGCCTGCTCTCTGCCCAACGCGAGAACCACCTCTTCACCCAACGCGACAACCACCTTCTCTCTGAAAGCCCTCTTCTTCACTGCAAGCTCCCAGGTAACCCATCATTCCCTGCAACCCCCTCTTCACTGCAAACCCTCCTCTTCCCTGTAACCCCTTCATTCCCTGTATACTGTAAAATTTGAATTTTTAAAATAGTAATATAGATTATCTTATTAGGCTGTAGAATTCTTGTATTTTACATTTTCAGCTTATATATTTGAATTAAATGATAAGAATGAGGACAACACCCCTGCTCTGATTTGGTTTTGTTAGCAAATGACATTGGTACAGAACAGAGAATTGGTAATGCAGTGAAAAAAAATGCAATGTGTAGAAAGATTTTTTGTTATGGAATGTCTAATCCATCATAGCTCACTCGTGACACATTTTCAATACTGTCATAGGGATAGTTCTTGAGTTTTTTTTAATCCATCATCTCTTACATTTGCCAAGAAGCAGACACTGTCATTTCCCTGAAGTTGATAATCATGAATTTGGCCCTTGTGGTGTTGGTTGTACTGTTGAGTAATGTGCATACACAATAACTTTTGTTTCATGTTCGAATTCAACTTTTTTTTTCCTAACCATAATGTGTATAAAATGGTTAGTATTTTTATGCTTTACAAGAGCATTGAACCTAAGACCTTTGTCTCAACTTATCTCAGGCTGGATTTATGTTTCTGATGTAGTTGTGTGTTATTTCCAGTGCAGAGATTTGAAATCTTGGGCCAGTTGGGTTGCATTCCGAACTACTTGCATGCACCTCCTAAAAAGCATCTTGTTGAAAAGGTAAGTATGGTTTGATTTGGTCTACTTTGTTATACATTGCTTCTTAGTTGATAGGTTAGTGATCAGTTATGAGTTCTGATATGTGTATGTGTGTGTGTGCTCGTGTTTGCTTGATTTCAGTTTTAGTTTCATTGTTGGTGTTTGCTCGATTGGAGCAAACTTGTTGGTGTGCTCGGTTGCCTCCTCTCTCAGGTAGCTTACTTGACTAGCTCTTGGTACTTTCTTTAAAATTTGGTATTTGATTTCGGAATAAATAAAGAATCTAATAAAACGTTGCTTCTCTCTGGCACCTCTGTCAATCAACGCTCTGCTGTTCAAGCTGCTAGGCTTCACTACGGTACTTGCTATTCCCCTGACTTTTTTTAATCATTTAGTTGTAACATTAGACATGTTTATTTTAGCATCGGTATACACATGCATTAACCTTAGTTTCCTGTTTAAGAATGATTTGTATATTGTTTTGGGCATAATATACAAGTTGTTCTTGAATTGTCCAAAGTGGACAGTCTAAGATTTTAACTTTGCATTCAATCCATATTATTGTATGTCTTATTTCCTTCTTGATCTAAGAATGTCATTGGTTTGTATTTTCTCTTTGTTCTCTACGTATATACCTAATTTGGGTCATAATTACCTGAATTAAGTTGTGTGCTTGGAGAAACAAGGGGAAATGCTGGCAAATTTTTTTTAGAACAAGAAGTATCTAAGATATACAATAATATAATGCGAAATTTACAATCTTGGATAGGATAGGAACCCCACCCTGTAGTATCAAGTAGACATATGCACCATGCATGCATGTCGTACTCATTGAATGTAGACATCAATCTCTCTAAACTTGTGGTAGATTGTGAAAATATGGATCGGAAGTGGATGTCTGCCAATCGTTTGTCGAAGGAATATAAGGACGGAGTGCAAGATTTTATTAGGTTTGCAGTTGGGCATGCAGAAAACCCTAGTAGAATCATATGTCCTTGTTTAAGTTGTTGTTATACAAGACGAGTTAGTATAGCTGAGTTGGAAGGACATTTAGTGT
The DNA here is from genome assembly GCA_039655645.1 of Ammopiptanthus mongolicus. NCBI lineage: Eukaryota > Viridiplantae > Streptophyta > Magnoliopsida > Fabales > Fabaceae > Ammopiptanthus > Ammopiptanthus mongolicus. Next base: position 32,337,070 of record CM077348.1, on the reverse strand, counting down.
GCTATGGAATTGATCAAAGTTATACCTGTTGGACAAAACATGGTGAGAGGAGAGGTGAATCTAGTGATATGGGTAATAGTGGGAGATATGTGTCAGATGATACGGGTACAAATACATTTGAGGGCGACCATTTTGAGGAGATGACACACGCGGTTGAAGAAGATATCCGTGATTGTCCTCAGATGTTTGAGAAGTTGATAAGTGATGCTGAGAAACCGTTGTATGAGGGTTGTACTAACTTCACAAGATTGTCATCGATGCTAAAGTTGTATAACTTGAAATCGGGCAATGGATGGACTGACAAGAGCTTTACGGACTTACTCACACTATTGAAAGATATGTTGCCGGAGGATAATGTGCTTCCTAATCGGACATATGAGGCTAAACAAATGTTACGATCTATTGGCATGAGCTATGAGAGGATGCACGCTTGTCCTAACGATTGCATTTTATTTCGGAATGACTATGCAAAGTTAAAGACATGTCCTAAGTGTAATGCCTCAAGGTATAAGAAGAAAGAATCGGCTCCAGAGAAGGTCTTGTGGTATTTTCCCATAATTCCCAGATTTAGGCGCATGTATCGTAGTTTAGAAGATGCAAAAAACTTGACATGGCATGAGGATGAAACTATTAAAGATGACAAGCTGCGTCACCCAGCAGATTCTCCTCAATGGAAAAGAATTGATCATGATTATCCTAATTTCGGGCAAGAACCAAGAAACCTATGACTTGCATTATCTACTGACGAATTTAACCCGCATGGTGTTCAAAGTAGCTCTCACAGTACATGGCCTGTGATTTTGGTGATTTATAACTTACCTTCATGGCTATGCATGAAGCGCAAATATATGATGTTGTCTTTGTTAATTTCTGGGCCCAAACAGCCAGGAAATGATATCGACATAAACTTGGCTCCTTTAATTGAAGACTTGAAGCAAATGTGGGAGACAGGTGTAGATGTGTATGATGGGTATAGAGAAGAAAGTTTCACATTGAAATGTATGATCTTCGGCACAATTAAGGATTTTCCGGCATACGGTAATCTGTCAGGATATAGTACCAAAGGTCAGTGTGCGTGCCCTATATGTGAAGATGGTACAGATTGGATGCGGTTGGAACATGGTAAGAAGAATGTCTTCCTTGGGCATCGTAGATTTTTGCATTCGAGTCATCATTATAGATTTTGGAGAAAAGCATTCAATGGGAATACAGAAGAACGTAGAGCTCCTTTGCCGTTGACGAGTGTGCAACTATTTGAAAAGGTAGAAGATTTGAATATTGAATTCGGGAAACCTTTTGCGAGAGAGCTTGTTACACGAGGGTGGAAGAAAAGGTCTATTTTCTTTGAGCTCCCTTATTGGAAGTCATTATACGTAAGACATTTCATTGATGTGATGCATGTTGGAAAAAATATATTTGACAGTGTCATTGGTACCTTACTCAATGTGCCAGGGAAGACTAAAGATGGCATCAATGCAAGGTTGGACTTGGTTAGTATGGGATTGAGACGAGAATTGGGACCGGTAAAGAAGGGGAAACGTACATATTTACCTCCGTCCGCTTATACTCTATCTAGAAAAGAGAAAATTGTTTTGTGTAAGTTTCTTCATGGAGTTAAGGTTCCAGAGGGGTACTCTTCAAACATTAGGAACCTCGTATCAATGAAAGATCTCAAGTTAAAGGGTCTAAAGTCCCATGATTGTCATGTTATCATGGAGAATTTGCTACCCATCGGTATGCGATCCATTTTGCCCAAGAAAGTGCGGGAGACCTTAACTAAACTTTGTTTCTTCTTCAAGGCAATTTGCAGCAGGGTGATTGACCCTGGAAAGTTGCCAGCATTGCAAAAAGAAATTGTTGTGACTCTGTGTGAGCTTGAGATGTATTTCCCACCTTCATTCTTTGACATAATGGTTCATCTAATTGTTCATCTGGTTAGAGAGACACAATTGTGTGGGCCAGCTTACATGAGATGGATGTACTCGTTTGAGCGTTACATGAAAATATTAAAAGGGTATGTGAAAAATCGATCTCGACCAGAGGGTTGTACTGTTGAACGGTACATAGTCGAAAAAACGGTTGAATTCTGTACCGAATACCTATCCATCCAATATTGAATATTCCGTAGGGATGCCAATGTCTTGTCACAGAGAAAGAACCATAGGGCAAGGGATTACTGGAACTGAAATATTGACTATACCAAGGACAGAATGGGAGCAAGCACATTTATATGTTCTTCATAATGCCGATGAGGTTGAGCCATTTGTTGTAAAATACAAGGACCTACTTAAGAGTTCTTATCCAAATAAGACTCAAACTTGGTTAACAAGAGAACACAGTCATTGTTTTATAATGTGGCTTAAAGATCATATTTCTGCAAAGTTGACTATAAATCCTACTTCAGTTTCGGAGAGATTAAGATGGTTAGCGAAGGGTCCAATTGTGCATGTTTTCTCTTACACCGGTTCTCTGATGAATGGATACACATTCTATACAAAAGAACAAGATGATCGGAATATAATGCAAAATAGTGGGGTGACTCTTGTAGCTCAATCTATGCATTTCTCAAGGGCCAAAGATAGAAACCCTATATACGCAAACATGTCATACTTCGGGGTCATTGAACGCATATGGGAGTTGGATTACATTATGTTTCGGGTGCCAATGTTCCATTGTAAGTGGGTTAACAATAATAACGGTATACAAATGGATGAATTGGGGTTCATGCGGGTGGATTTCAGTGAATCTTTTATTTTAGCATCGCAAGCTCATCAAGTGTTCTATGTCACCGATCTAGCTAATACAAATTGGTCCATTGTTCTATTGTCTAACAAAATGATTCTTAATGAGATTAATGATCAAACACATGAAGATGCTGATATTGAGGATGATCCTTTCTCCGGGACGTCACAATCACTCGAGGCTAATCCAACTAGAGAGGATGATATGTATATTAGAAATGATCATGATGAGGGGCTTTGGGTCAATCCATTATTTCGTACCAAAAAGAGAGACGCAAATCTCAATCCAACAAGGAAAAGAAAAAGATAGACTTAAACATGTATGTAGTCATTATGTTTTTTTTAATTTCTTGCTCAATTAAATTTTCATTCATCGATTTCTGTAAATAAACTTGTATGATTGTGAATTGACGTTTTTACTTGTGTGTCTAATTTTGTTATAGGTAAATGGCATCTCCCAGTCATGATAGTGAGGCTGAGCCCAAGAAAAATATGAGGCGTCGTGGACCGACTTTTAAGAAGAATATCATCCGTCATAGGAGTAGAGGAGTGAGACTTGAGGTAATATATTACTAACTCAACAGCAGTTAATGGTTTGATTCTATAGTTTGTTATCTTTAATTTATACATTTCATCAAATATTTTTAGGTTACTTGGAATGTAAAGGGTCAGCCAATTGGTACAAATAATAAGCAGTTGGTTAATTACATTGGGGCCATAGTGCGGCCAATGGTCCCAATTACCTGCGGCAATTGGAAGTCAAGAGATTTGGACGGTTTGAAAGATGACATCTGGCGTGATATACAGGTAAATTAATTAGCATTAGTTAATTATGTAAACATATTTATATTGTGACATTTTTTTATTGTCTTTGCAGGCCTGTTTTAATGTTGATGAGACCCGACAAGACATGATACTTAAGGAAGCCGGAAAATTACACCGCAACTTCAGAAGTAAGCTAACGACAAAATGGCTGAGAGATGATGGTGGGAATGTCAGACAAGAGCCTCCACCCATATATGCTGAGATTATACGACCGGAGGACTGGAGCGCCTTTGTCATAAAACGGACTGAAGATGAGGATTTTTTGGTATGTACTTACTTTTGTGCATACTATGCATTGCTACTTATTTAGGTCAGTGTGCATTAATACTTACTTCTGTGTCTATGTAGAAAATAAGCAGTGAAAATCGGGAGAGAGCGTCATCTCCTCCCTACCCTTACCATAAAGGGAATGTAGGGTATGCCGGCATTGAGGAAAAAAATGTATGTACAATAAGTCATTTTATTTAACGCATTTTTTGGTTTATTTCTTAGCATTGATGGATTTCAATTCGTTTGTTCAAATGTACAGTTACGGGAGGCAGGACGAGACCCAGAAACTGAAAGCATTAAACGGCATATTTTGTGGCCAGATGCCCGTATGAATGAGCAGGGTGTGATTGTAAATCCCAACTCTAGGCAAGTGGCTGAAAAAAATTTAAGTATATGTTCTCATATTAACATTTACATTTGTAATCCTCTTTTGATATTTGTGAATAATGTGAAACATCTTTGTGAATAATATTTGTGTCTCAGGATACCATATCACAGTCTGTATCACAGGGGGGAGATAACAGATTGTGTTGGTCGCCATGACATCCTTGCCAGAGCCATACCCGCTAAAGAGTATCTTGGTCGCTATAGGGGCGTGGAATTTGGTCCCTCACAGAAAACTATCGTAAGAGCACAACAGCGCGCCAAACAAGCAGATGTTGCTGAAGTGGTGGAGTAAAGGAGGGAAGTAGCTGATATGGCGCAACAAGTTCGAGTGTTGCAAAGCTGCATACAGAACAAGACAACGGTGGAGGGACGTGAGCATGAGCATGAGCATGAGCCTGAGCCTGATTTACCTACTCCACGTAGTGTTAGAGATAGTTGCACTCGTATGCCTCCTAAGGTAATAATTGTTATGTTGTTTTCTTTACTTGTACGTATTGCATTGACAGTTCACATATTAATATTTTGTTTATCACTGGTTTAGGGCAACAACCCATGCAACCAATATTTGTCAAGCCCAACTCATCGCATTTAACTAGGGGGATGGTCTATAACGAACCGGGTGTGACACTGCATAACCGACCATTGCCTCCTAGTCATGTGAAAGTTGCAGTTGAGTTTGATGTTGAGGGTGATGCACCATTGCCTGTACCACTTGAGGAGGCAGATGTCATGACAGTGGACCAGGCAATAGGTACCTATGCGGCATGGCCAATCAGCCTCATACGTGTATGTGACAAGGTATATGTCAATAAATAGGATTCATTATCATATATATGTTTGTTAAATTAGGTGGTCCCTAACTCATTAATGTATTGCAATGTTTTTTATATAGGCACCCCAAAAATCCAAATCTAAATCCAAGGGCAAGGGCAAAGGGTCGGAGAACACAGCTGGCATGAAAGTGACAAAACCTCGGCCTTCCCCTACTGTAGCTGGCAAGGAGCACACAAAGGAGTCAATTACATCCCCAGTAAAAAATGGGAACAAATCTCAACCCTCTCAGGCTCTTATAGCACACGGTACAGATTTCATAGTCTACCTTAGAGTCCATGTGCTAACAATATTGGGGAATGATCAAGTCAATATTCATATGGAGGAACACATTCTGGGTTATGAGCACACATTAATGCTCGGTGGTGATACGGAACTCAAAGAAATCCTTAATCATGAATGGCTGGGGTTCTCTGTTATTAGTGTATATCTCAGGTATTACATCAAACTTTAAAGGTTATATCTCGTCTAAAATTTTGATTTATTATTAATCTATTAATTTATATACATGTTTTAATTTTAGATACTTGTACCATATGTTCTTGGTACTTGAACAAAGGACTCAGAGGTTCAGATTTCTATGCCCTTTACGAACAGCTATGCAAGTAGGATCTGGGCATCAACAATATATAGCCGATCGCTTGTCATTAGCAAATCCAGATTATGAGACCTTGTTTTTGTCACTGTGCAACGTAAGGTGAGTCATTAAATCATATAGTATATCACATAGTTAGCGATATTGTTTTCTTTTGTGAAATGTGATAATTGCTAACTATAATAAACCTTTCTGTAGGCCTCATTGGGTATTGTTAGCGATCAATCCAAAGAAGACATAGTGTACTATTTAGACCCCTTGCATACTGACTATAACATTCGCCAAAAAATGAAGGATATCTACAATCAGTAAGTATATATGCATTTATTTTTATCTTCATATATATAAATAGTTATCATGATTGTGTAAGTTAATGAAGTTGTTTGATTTTGAAATCAGGGCTTTGCTAATTCATAGTGCCTGCAGTGGAGGAGCCAAGTCGAGATATTCTAAGTTGTCCAAGACTAAATGGATATCAATAGAGGTATTTACAAAACCTCTTATGCAATTATTTAGGTTAAAAATTAACTTGAAACTTTTAATTTATTATTTTCGGTTTTATAGTGCCCCCGCCAACCGAATAGCGACGATTGTGGCTACTATGTCCTGAAGTTTATCAAGGATATCGTCATTCAAAACCAAACACAAATCCCAACGACGGTATGTAATTTTAGCTCTAATTTAATAATTAAATTACACACATTTTATCATTAATTGAATGTACTTTAATTCTAATTGATTTAATTTTCATTTCGTAGTACTTTCCTGAGTGTAAATGTGACAGATATTATGATGACCAACTTATTGAACTCAGGGAAGAGTGGTGTCGCTATGTTGTTACGAATTTTATCCAAAAATAAAGATAGAGTACACATATACTATGATGTTATAAGTTAGAGTAGTGCCTCTCCTATTAGGTTTGTGTGCATTGTACAAGTGATTGTGTGTGTGTATATCTAATTTGTTGATGTGTTGTAAATTTAAGTTGTGTGTATCTTGTGTGCAGGGACAACAACAAGCTTGGATATATATGAAGTGCACCTACAGCTAGCTAGTATTAAGTAGTGAAGCTATAGTATGTAGTGTAAAGTGTTGTTATAATGTATAAGTGTTGTTAGTGAACCTCTGTTAGTATTGTTAGTGTAGTAGAAATTTTAAGAGCAGACTTCTTTTTGTATATGCAACTAAGTTAACCTTACTTTTGTATACTGTGTTAGTAAGGTATAGAAATTATACTTGAATGGTTATTTTGGTATATATGTACTGGTTTTGATGAGAAATTGCAGCTGGTATGTATTGGTTTTGCTGAGTGTAGGGGGATAATTGAAAAAAGAATGTAAAATTTAAAAAAAAAAAAGCGCTGTCTAAAAGATAATTAGACAGCGCTTTTGTGTATGGTTGCGATGTCTTAGTCACAACAAAGACAGCGCTTCCTCAAGGAAGCGCTGTCTAATTATCTTTTAGACAGCGCTTCAGAATCGCTGCCTTTTCCTTCCAACCTACCACAGCAGTTATATGAACAGCGCTTGTAAACGTTGTTGTAGGTAAAAAATAAACGCTGTCTAATCCCTTTTCTGTTGTAGTGATACCTACAAACATTTTTAGTGACAGTCGTTAAAACTGTAGGTATATGTATTAGTATCAGTCAAACTGTAGGTGAAGCCTATTGGCAGTCAAATACGACTGTAGGTAAACGTATATGGATCGTAGGTAAAACCTATAGTGACAGTCATTTTCTGTTGTTATTTGTCGCTCATAATGGACGGTTGGACCTGCCGTAGGTGAATGTAAGTTTTACATATACCTACGAATTTTAAACATATAGTAACAGATTTTGTTTGTCACTGAAAGACAAATTTCTAATAGTGATGCCTCTTTTAATCATTGTCATTAGTTGGGTAAATCTAGGAATATATATTACTTAATTAATGTGTTTTGGTTAATAATTCCATGGAACATAATCATCATAAAATTAATTAGACATGTGGAATTAGGTAATTGATAGGGTTTAATATAATTGATTCGTTAAAGAATTAGGTTTCAATTATTTAAGGGAGTTAAACCTTCAACAAGCCAGTTGAGATTATGATAATTAGGGTTTTGGTAATTCAAAAAAATATTCCTTATCTATAAGAAATCTGGATTCATAATTGAATGAAATCAAAACTCTAACACCTTTTATTGATTGTTTTCACCCACCAAGTATTTGATTGTTTGCTTAATTAAAAATACAAAAACATTTAATTGCTTTTTTTACTTAAATTGCATGCTTAATGAGTTTTGACTAATAATAATAATCTAATATATTAATAAAATAGAACCTAATTTCATTTAATTTTTATTATTATTATTATTATTATTATTATTATTATTATTATTATTATTATTATTATTATTATGTATAGGAGGACCTAAATGAAACACTAAATAAAATTTCACACTGAATAATAATAATAAAATGAAATTAGGTTCTTTGTCTATGACAACACTCTCTGTGTTTGTGAAAAATAACCTAATTAGGAAGTGGGTTACTTGTCTTGACAACACTCTTTGTGTTTGTTTGTTTATTTAAGACAAAGTGGGCCTTTAGGCCCCAATCCCATCTCCTACTCTTTAACCTAGTGACAAAAGAAGCATCTCTTCACTCTTTAGAACCAAAACGGCGGTGCACTAGATGGGGAAGAGAAACGGCAGAAGCTTTGTCTTCACTCTTCTGCAAAAAATTGGCACACCAGAAGGCTACGAAGCAGATTGCGTCTTCACTATTCAACAACGGCACACCAGAAGGTTACGATGCAAATCCATGTCTTTACTCTTCAACAAAGGCACACCAAAAGGCTACAAAGCAGATCTCTTATGTGCCTTTGAAAGCAGAAAAAGCGACGCCGGCGACGAAGATGCAACTTGTAGATCTGCTTAAAGTCGTCGGAGATATGATTTTTACAGACTGCTGACAACCAGTGACTGCTGGTTTTGGCCGATTTACCTGGTTCCCAGCCGGTTCAACGGTTTCTTACCCGATTTTCTTACACTATGGTTTCAATGGTTCTCCGGACTGGATGGCAGGTCGGTTCCCAGTCCAACCGGCCCGGTCCGATTTTGATTACCATGGTTTTGAGAGGCTCCATGTGGACAATATTCAATATACTTACCATAAAAACTAGGTAATTTGGCCATTGGAAGATTGAACACTTGCCCATTAGAAGATGGTAGTTTGGCCATCGAAGCTGCTAAAAGATTTTGGGTTTGTCGATTGAGGATGACCTCTTTGCAGCAACTTCCTCCAAAAAGTTCATAATATAGTCCAAAAGTCAAATAAAACTTCATGAGGACTACATCTTTACCCTTGCTAAAAGAGATTTAGCTAGACATGCTAAACCCTAAAAAGAGAGGGAGAGAGAGAGAGAGCTACTCCATGAAGTTGAAGGTAAGAGACTCTTTCTTGATGGATTTCTACTTGATTTAGGGACAAACTTGATGCATTTCTACTTGATTTAGGGACTATTACTTCCTTGTTGTATTATTAGGAATTTACATTGTTATTTGTGAAGGCACTCATGCCAATTGTTTACATTAATTCTCTTAAGAAGGACCGCAAGTTTTTATTTTCTAATCACAATTTTAACCCCAACAATTCATTTCCATATTATAAGATGCATATGGGGATGGATTACTCAAAACTAGGAAGTGAAGTTTCTACATGCTTACTACACTATAATCTAAACTTATAAAGTTTCTTTATCATCTATAATTTTCTCCTTTTCTCATCATCTTAATAAGCATATCTCTGCCTTAATTAGCATACCCCCCTCCCTGTCTGCAGTAAGCATACATGAGGTATGTATAACATATTTATTGCGTTTATGCTTTCTTTACCTATTTCAAGATGGTTGAACATTTTCGGTTGAACAAAATTTGGATCCTCTCCATTTGGATTCCTCTTCATCCTCTTTACAGTCAAATATCAGTCCTTGGGTTAATTTAACGACTGACATAAGATATCTCAAGTCCCTATATTAATCTAACGACTTATATTTGGGTAAAGAAAGGATGGGTGAGAAATCCGGATAAAGAAAATCTATTTTGGGTTGAAAATAGAAAAAAAAGTACAAAATCAAATGCAAGTCGTGATTTCTGAGAACGACTTACTCTAATTTGGTCATTTCTTTTTCATTTGCACCATTTTGGTAAAATGTCCAATAGATTGCACCATTTAGGTAAAAAAACCACCTTGGGAAGTTGCTGCGAAGAGATCATCCTCAATCTCCAAACCCAAAATCTTTTAGCAAATTCGATGGCCAAACTACCATAATTCTAATGGGCAAGTGTTCAATCTTCCAATGGCCAAATTACCTAGTTTTTATGGTAAGTATATTGAATATTGTCCACATGGAGCCTCTCAAAACCATCGTAATCAAAACTGGACTGGTCGGACCAGTTGGACCGAGAACTGACCTGCCATCCGATCCGGAGAACCCTTGAAACCGTAGTGTAAGAAAATCGGGTAAGAAACCGTTGAACCAGCTGGGAACAGGGTAAATCAGCCAAAATCGACGGTCACTGGTTGTCTGTGGTCCGTAAAAATCATATCTCCTGTGACTTTAAGCAGATCTACAAGTTGCATCTTCGTCGTTGGCGCCGCTTTTACTGCTTTCAAAGGCACATAAGAGATCTGCTTTGTAGCCTTTTGGTGTGCCTTTGTTGAAGAGTGAAGACATGGATTTGCTTCGTAACCTTCTGGTGCACCGTTGTTGAAGAGTGAAGACGCAATATGCTTTGTAGCCTTCTGGTGCGCTGATTTTTTGCAGAAGAGTGAAGACAGAGCTTCTGCCGTTTCTCTTCCCCATCTAGTGCGCCGCCATTTTTGTTCTAAAGAGTGAAGAGATGCTTCTTTTGTCACTAGGTTAAAGAGTATGAGATGGGATTGGGCCCTAAAGGCCCACTTTGTCTTAAATAAACAAACAAACACAAAGAGTGTTGTCAAGACAAGTAACCCACTTCCTAATTAGGTTATTTTTCACAAACACAAAGAGTGTTGTCATACACAAACACAAGTAACCCACTTCCTAATTAGGCTATTTCGCCGGCGCCGCTTTTTCTGCTTTCAAAGGCACATAAGAGATCTGCTTCGTAGCCTTTTGGTGTGCCTTTGTTGAAGAGTGAAGACATGGATTTGCTTCGTAACCTTCTGGTGCGCCGTTGTCGAAGAGTGAAGACGCAATATGCTTTGTAGCCTTCTGGTGCACCGATTTTTTGCAGAAGAGTGAAGATAGAGCTTCTGCCGTTTCTCTTCCCCATCTAGTGCGCCGCCGTTTTGGTTCTAAAGAATGCTTCTTTTGTCACTAGGTTGAAGAGTAGGAGATGGGATTGGGCCCTAAAGGCTCACTTTGTCTTAAATAAACAAACAAACACAAAGAGTGTTGTCAATTCACTGTGAAATTTTATTTAGCGTTTCATTTAGGTCCTCCTATACATAATAATAATAATAATAATAATAATAATAATAATAATAATAATAATAATAATAATAATGAAATTAGGTTCTATTTTATTAATATATTAGATTATTATTATTATTAGTCAAAACTCATTAAGCATGCAATTTAAAGTAAAAAAAGCAATTAAATGTTTTTGTATTTTTAATTAAGCAAACAATCAAATACTTGGTAGGTGAAAACAATCAATAAAAGGTGTTAGAGTTTTGATTTCAATCAATTATGAATCCAGATTTCTTATAGATAAGGAATATTTCATTGAATTACCAAAACCCTAATTATCTTAATCCCAACTGGCTTGTTGAAGGTTTAACTCCCTTAAATAATTGAAACCTAATTCTTTAGCGAATCAATTATATCAAACCCTATCAATTACCCAATTCCACATGTCTAATTAATTTTATGATGATTATGTTCTGTGGAATTATTAACCAAAACACATTAATTAAGTAATATATATTCCTAGATTTACCCAACTAATAAAAACGATTAAAAGAGGCAAGTAGTTCATAAATCATTATTCTAACATATGAATCAAACCTCACAACAAAAGAATGATGGACAAACCTTCAAACGTCATTAAAACAGTTGTCATTGCATCAAACAAGCCAAAAAGTTCATAATATAGTCCAAAAGTCAAATAAAACTTCATGAGGACTACATCTTTACCCTTGCTAAAAGAGATTTAGCTAGACATGCTAAACCCTAAAAAGAGAGAGAGAGAGAGAGAGAACTACTCCATGAAGTTGAAGATAAGAGACTCTTTCTTGATGGATTTCTACTTGATTTAGGGACAAACTTGATGCATTTCTACTTGATTTAGGGACTCTTACTTCCTTGTTGTATTTGTTAGGCTTAGTGTCAGTTATTTACATGGTTATTTGTGAAGGCTCTCCTGCCAATTGTTTACATTAATTCTCTTAAGAAGGACCGCAATTTTTTATTTTCTAAAACCCCAACATCAACCCAACAATTCATTTCCATATTATAAGATGCATATGGGGATGGATTACTCAAAACTAGGAAGTGAAGTTTCTACATGCTTACTACACTATAATCTAAACTTACGAAGATTCTTTATCATCTATAATTTTCTCCTTTTCTCATTATCTTAATAAGCATATCTTTGCCTTAATTACCCCCCTCGTTTGCAATAAGCATACATGAGGTATGTATAACATAGTTATTGCTTTTATGTTTTCTGCTCCTATTGCAAGATGGTTAAACATTTTCGGTTGAACAAAAATTGGATCCTCTCCATCTAGATTCCCCTTCATCTTTTTTACAGTCATATGTCAGTCGTTGAACTAATCTAACGGCTGACATAAGAGATCTCAAGTCGCTATATTAATCTAACGACGTATATCTAGCTATAGAAAGGATGGATGATAAATCCGAAGGGAGAGAATCTATTTTCAATTGAACATCTCTTCAACAACAAAAAGTGAAGAAACATTGTCGAACTGAATGATAGCAAAAATGAGCAAGGTTTCTACTGCTTCCTCCACATATTTTCTGAAACGTTTATCCATTCCCTTGAATTGCTCGAATAAATGCGTAGTTTGATCTTGTAAGGTTGTTCATATATATAAACTCACTGAAAATTATTTATTGCAGCAAATAATAAAACATGCTTAAGCAGATTATGTTCTCTTACAATCGCAGGATCTGAATAGAGAAAAAGGAAAAGAATACACACACACACATACATTTCATCAATGATCTGCTATGGACAACTAATATAGTAATCATTTGGGAAAGAAACTTTGGTGTCTCTGTAAGGACTGAGCTTATTGTGGCATAGAGAAGGCCCTGATGGTGGCACTGGCCCTTTTGGTAGTTGGCTTTCAAGTGTGCTTTTTAAGTCCCTTAAGTCTCTGATGCACTCAGCTGTTGTAACCATTCCTAAGAGTATAATTAGAACTGCTACAAGAAAGAGAAACAAACCAGATCTCCCAGAACATGGCATGGCTAGCTGCTTTCTTTCACTTCTCCTAAATAAGACAACAGCTAACTCTCTCAGTGCTTTATGAAGGAGAATATATGTAATTATATACACAGTGTGAAGAACATGGAAGTGGGACATTGAATTTTGGTTCCATCTAAGAAAAGTAAATGTATTTTTGCAAGTTTTCAACTCCCATGACGCAAAATTATAAAACATCAAAAGCTGCTTTCTGTAGTGGGAATTAGCTTCTTTTGAATAAGAGTTTGAAAACGTTGTTGTAAGTTGAATATAATATAGCGGCTAGCAGCTAGCAGCCAATTTAGAAAACACTGTGACGACAACTGATAAAATTGGTCTTTTGAAACAAATGTCCACCAAATTAGAACTTCAAAGTTCAGGGCTTATAGCTCGGTTAAGCAACAAAAAAAGTTCAAAGTTCAAACAATGATATACATACTTATACTTTTTTTTTTTTTTAATTCGATCATTGATCGGAGGGCAAAAGCATTGGTTACAACATTACAATGTAAAATTAAACAGAAAATGTAGCTTAGAAAATATGAGGGTATTTGGTGAATGCTAGCTTTCTTATTTCCTTTGTTTTTACTAATAATTATAAAAAGAGTTTCGTTGTGATGAACTGTCAGTTTAAACTTTTTTGTACCGTTAACCAATCACAAATTATAATATAATTGATTTTTAAGGTAGTTAGAATAAAAATCAAATATTTTTACTAAAGTGACAAATTATGATTGGTTATCAGTGGAAAAATTATTACACTAACCGTGCATATCAGTTAAATCCTTATAAAAATATTACTTCATTTTTATTTAATTTCTTGTTTTTAATATTTTTTGAAGAGATTATTTTTAACATTTTATTCCCAGAATCTTGAAAATAGAAATTAAAATAAAAATTAAATGGCATTTTATGATTATTGATAAAACGTGGATACAAAAAAAAAACCAAACATCCTCTATAAGAATTTTTTTGAATGTTTAAAGTTTTATCTTATCAATTAATTAAGCGGCTATCGGAGACATAAAAATTATTATAGGAACTTTTCAATTTCAAAACATAAATTATTTGACTATAGATATATAAATTTATATTATGCCCAAATAGTTGACTTACATTCCTAAGTCAATATAATTTGAAGGAAAAATGGATTATAAACTCTAAGCAAGTAATGGATTCTACTTTTTTATTTTTTTTATTTTTCTATTTTAGTTCTATTTTCGAGGATATATAATTTTCTGCGAATCTTCCGATGAATTTTTTCTACTGAATGTCTTGCAAATATGATTCATATTGATGTTTCGGCGGATTGGTCTGCTACCGAAATTGATGATTTCAAAAAAATGACTGATGATCCACAATTATACCTGCGGATTTCAACATCCGCAAGAAATAATTATCCATGAAAGTATTTTCTACTATCCCCAAAAAACTCTGGAAAATAAAATTCCTGAAGACTTTAAGTCAATATTTGTGCTAAAAAATCCGCAGAAAATGAGTTAATTTTTAATGATTTAAGTTTTTATGTCTAACCTTTAACCTACAAAGTAAAAAAGGGTTGGTTGAGTCAATAAAAATTTTACACTGACCGTGCATATCAATTAAACTCTAAAACTCAAGTGTCGTTCCATAGGTTTTTTGGTATTGTTTTCCAATAAGAATAGTACATGTATTTTCTAATGAGAATAATACATGAGTAAACACATGTATTATTCTTATTGATAAACAAAACCAAGAGTACCTATAAAATTACACCGAAGTTTTTTCCTTAACCTTATAGGAATATTGCATAAACCTTCATATTTTCATAGTTAAACAAAATTAATTTTTTTTTGTGTTCACCAAGATATCACCAATCGATAATTAAAGATTAATCCTTTGCGATGAGTAAAGATCATTACAGTGAGTTTTGCTGCTCTCAACAAAGCTTTTTTGATAAACATGATGGAAATTGTACCCCGACCACATGTTTAAAAAACCAAGTTATATATACCAACTGTGTTAGGTTTTGTTGGTAAAAAAAAAATAATTTTATCAATGATTCAAATGAGTCAAACATATATAATCTAATTGGTATATACTATCAGTCTAAAGATTTTTTACATTGATAATCAATCATAAATTATCATGTCATGAAAAATATTTGATTTTATAATAACTATCTTAAAAATTATATATAATTTTGATTTATGATCGGTTGTAAAAAATACTTTACACCATGGAAGTGGTGCTTGTTCAAAACCGCGACTGTCACGTCGCTTTATCTCGTATTCATTGTGTATTTGGAAGAAAAAAAAAAAGTCGTGACTCCTGTTCGTTTTATTTGTTAAAATTATTTTGTTAAGCATAGTCAAAATAGAGCCACAAAGAAGAAAGATTAAGTGTGAAAATTGTTATGAAGATAGGTGCCGGAATACATTGAGCATTGACAGTTTGACACTGACAATAGAGGAAATGTTTGGTTTATAGACTTGCCAACTTGCCAAGAGAGATGCCAAGTGTGTGTAATCCGTGTACACGAGAAATTTAACACATTTAGTTAAGACAAAATTTAGGTGTAATTTTTTATGTGTTTGTCACTTATTAATAAAAATATAATATATATAATAAAACAATTGTTATATATATCATATTTTGATTGAAAAATACCATCGCAAATATCTATAAAATAGTATATAACTTTTGTGTGTCAGCTTAATGGGCAAAACATTTTATATAAATTTTTAACATATTATAACTATAACTTTTTTTATCTATAAATATTTTTAAATAAATTTTAATAATTTTAGGCCACTTTAATAAAACATTTTATATTTTTATTTTCATGCTTTAAAATTTTAGGAAACATGCTCCGTTTGGTTTAATTTTTTTTTTCTGTTTTAAAAAATGAAAACAATAAAAATGCATTTGGTTTAAGATTTTTTAATAAACTTTCTTTAAATATTTTAAATAAATAAAAATATATTTAAACATTTTTATGTTCATAAATTAATTTGATCATTTTAAATAGATTATAAATTTAAAATTAAATTTTTATATGAAGTGTAAAAGTAAATTTTGAATAATAAAGATATATTTTTATTTTTATTAATGAAAATTTTATGACTGAAAAATTAACACACACATAATATATATTTAATACTATTAAATTCACTCTATTGTTTATTCACAAAAATAATATAATAAAAAAATAGTGTTATATGTTTTTTGATAACCATGACATAGGTTTAGTCCAAAAAAAAAAACATGACATGAGTACGAAGTATTCACCATTGTTAGCAGTGACTAATCTCAGTCGGGGAACCTGCTGGGCACACAAGGTGGGTTCTTCCCTCCCAATCAGGTTTTCTCCAACATAAGAGTCAGGATTCAAACCTCTGACCACTTGTTTAAGATGTCCGAATCCCTTACTACTCGGACCAATCATATGTTGATAAAGAGTGTTATATGTTAAATACAATCATCATAACAAAAACAAATATAAATATAAGCAGTGTTATACATTAAGTATACCTATCATTGCGTCTCAACCTATTTGTCGTCTGAAAAAAAGGAAATAAACATTACCATCAACTATATAAAGCCTTTCAACCGTGACAAATTTCCCACGTTTAATTTGCAATAGTTCTTGTACGTCTACCACTAGCATTTGTATTGATATATGTTGTTGATGTACCCTTAAGCCTATTGATCAACAATCAAGTATTCTTTAGAATATTGGCCAAAAGGTCTATGTGTGCTATGTTGTATTCTACTAAAATTACGTATAGTGCAACAAAGTGTTAGGAAATAGCCTTTGCCTTCTATCGGGATAATCGGGCATATTTGGAAACCTATTTTCCATATTCCAAAGCACCTCTCAATGACATCCCTCAATCAAGAGTGTCCATGATTGTATAATTTATAGAGTGTCCATGATTGTATAATTTATGTCGAGGAATGTTATTTGTACATTTAAAATGGGATATCAATAGATAGATATTTTATTTTGAGTATAATTTTTTTTAACTTCAATTATAAATTTAAAATATATTTAAATTGTAATCATTCAAAATAGGATATCTATTTATAGGTGTCTCATTTTAAATATACAAATAACATTCCTCATTGAAAAAGCATACCTCCACAAGCTTTGGAAAAATCATTTTCAAGAGTTAAAACATCTAAAAACACCCTTGAATAATTCTCGCAAATCATATATATATACCCGTCCAAATTCTCTTTTATTTTTTGCTTTATAATATTTTAACTTTTTATTAACTTTGTTGTTTTTTTATTTAATTTTATGATAACAAAATGGAAAAAGTAATTGATATACGTTAATATACTAAATTTATATTTATTATATACAAATCTAACCCCAGGTCCTACTGGAATGTCCGCTCTCTTTTACCAACGCTTCGGGATACAACAGTGGGGAGTGACGTGACTTGAGTCATATCCAATATGATCTCTAAAAGTCGTATTAATATAATCTTCAAGTTATTAATATTTTAAAATAATTTTTGAAATTATAAAATATAACAAATGCATTTTTAACATTAGACTTAATTATATTTTTGATCCCTCAGGTATCACGATTGTGCAATTTTGATCCCCCAAGTTTTAATTGTGCCAATTGAGTCCTCCAAGTATCACGATTGTGCAATTTTGGTCCCCCATGTTTCAATTGCGCCAATTGGGTCCTCCACGTATCATAATTGTGTAATTTTGATCCCCCAAATATCACGATTGTGCAATTTTGATCCTCCAAGTATCACGATTGTGCAACTTTTAACATCAATAGCCTACGAAGCACATATGCGACTGATTTGGCACTTAACGGGACTAGTTTGGTAGCTTACGTGTCATTCTTATGTGACACTTAATGATGTGCATTTGATCATTAAATTGTGTGAGATGTCAATGATGTCTTATAAGAATGTCCCGTAAATTGTCAAGTTGACTTCACTAAGTGTCAAATCAGTCTCACGTGTCCTATGTAGGCTACTGACGTTAAAAATTACACAATCGTGATAATTGGGGGACCAAAATTACACAATCATGATACGTGGGGGACCCAATTGGCGCAATTGAAACTTGGGGGACCAAAATTGCACAATGATGATATTTGGAGGCCCCAATTGGCGCAATTAAAATCCGGGGGACCAAAATTGAACAATCGTGATACCTAGGGGACCAAAAGTACAATTAAGCCTTAACATTATTCACTTAGTTTCAAATGCATCTCTGACATTACCAACTTAATGTCATTATAGTCCATGCAAATACCAACGGAGGGACGAATCTGATTAACTTTCTGCAATTCCGGGGATCATTTTGGAATATTGATAATGTGGGGGATTAAGTTGATACGATCCTATAATTTCAGAATTAAATTGAATATTTATTTGACGTGACTTCTTTAGTGTTGGAGGTCTTAAACGAAGATGCCCACCAACGTAATATCAACCAAACCCTTATTTATCTCATACCTAAGGTGAAAAAACTTAGTCCTTCGGGTGAATTGAGACCTACATCGCTTTGCAATGTTATTTTTAAATCATTACTAAAACCATTGCTAATAGACTTAAGATAATTCTTCCTAATATTGTTGGTCAATATCAAAGTGCCTTTGTGACGGTTGCCTTATTACTGATAATGCTCTAATTGCATTTGATACTTTTCATCACATGAGAAAGAAAAAAGAAAGGCCAAAAAGGGTGGTAGGTTTAAAACTCGATATGTCAAAGGCTTGTGATCGAATTAAATGGGGTTTTTACATCAAGTTTTATCTTCTATGGGCTTCCCTACTAAATGGATTTCTCTGATTATGAAATGTGTTACTCTTGTATCCTTTTCTGATTAACTTAATGGGAAACCACATCCTTACTTCTACCCTAATAGGGGCCATAGACAGAGAGACCCCTTATCCCCATATCTGTTTATTCTTTGTGCTAAGGTGTTTTCAGGGCTGATTCTCAAAGCTCAAGAAAGAAGTTCCATTCATGGAATTAAAATAGCAAGGTCAGCTCCGGAAATTACCCTCATTTTCTTCGCTGATGACAACCTTGTTTTTTTCAGGGCAAATCAAGTGGAATCTAGAGAGATGATGCACATTCTAAATCAATACCAATCTGCTTCAGGCCAACTCATTAATATGGAGAAGTCAGAGCTTTCATTTAGTCGAAATGTCCCATAAGAAAGAAAAAATAATGTCCAAAGTTGGATGAGAATTAAGGCGGATGAAAGTCATTCTAAATATTTGGGTTTACTCACTTTTGTGTGCAAATTTAAAAATCAAGTTTTTTATTTCATCCAAGATCGATTCTGGAAAAGGCTAAAAGGTTGGAAGGAAAAATTCCTCTCAGCTACAGATAGAGAAATGTTGATAAAAGCAGTTGCTCAATCAATTCCTACATATATCATGTGTTGCCTTCTTCTACCTAACAACTTATGTGCTCATTTAGAGAGCCTTGTTAGCAAGTTCTAGTGGGGTAGCAAACAAGGAAAAAGGAAGATCCATTGGGTTAATTGGAAAACTCTTTGTAAAAAGCAAACTGAAGGAGGATTGGGTTTCAGAAGTTTCAAAGCATTCAATAAAGCTTTACTAGTAAAATAGGGGTGGAGAATTCTTAAACATCCTAAGTCCCTCCTTGCTCGTTGCCTTAAGGCGAAGTATTTCCCGAATTCAAATTTCCTTCAAGCGTTAGAAAGCTATTCTCCAAGCTTCACTTGTCGAAGCATTTTCCATGCTAGCTGGATCTTAAAAAAAAGGGTTTTTGGCGAATAGGCAGTGGGGACAACATAGACATATGGGCAATCAATTGGTTACCACTTCAAGTTGGTCACAAAGTTTGGAGCCATAAACCTCTGAAATGCGATGTCTCCATAGTTTCTTAGCTCATCAATTTCGACTCTTGATCTTGGAGCGTAAAATTTATCAATTCTATGTTCCTCCCGTTTGAAGCAGCCCAAATCTCTCAAATCCCTCTACCCTATTTCAATCAGGCCGGTTCTTTTATTTGGGAAGGAAATAAGGATGGGAAATTTTCAGTCAGATCAGGATACCATAAAATCAAGCAATGAGAAATGCAACAAATACTATCTACATCTAATTCTCCGCAAAATGATAATATCTGGGGGAAAAAAATTGAGAATTAGAATCTTACCAAAGGAAGCTCATATGTTATGGCGAATTCTGAAGAACGCGATTCCAGTCAGAGCCAATCTGAGGAAAAAGAGAGTCTTTTGTCCTCTTCTCTACCATAGATGAAATCGTTATATTGAAAGTGTGAATCACTCTTTCAGGGACTACATTTGGGCGACGCATATCTGGTTCGGATCTCCATTGGGGGGTCGATTCCAGAATCAGGAAGATGAGATTTTGCTGTCTAGCTTGAATCTTTCATCAAACATGCATCCTCGAAATTAGGGCGTCTATCATTTACGACATTTGGTGGGCGCACAATCAGAGTTGTTTTGAAGAACGTTAGGTCGCAGTTCATACCACCATTTCCAAATCCCTAACGGTTTTGCAGGAGTACAAAAGGAGCTGCATGGCTATTCCTCCTCATCTTACTGCTTGTGCTGATCAGATATTCCATGAATGGAAGCCTCCCCTAGAGAACTTCTTCAAATTGAATATGGATGCCGCGATTTTAGAGGATGGTAGATGCAGCAGCTATTATTAGAGACAAGGATGGGTATGTCCTTGCTGCTGCTACTTGGAATGCTCCCTGCATCAATGAATCTAACATTGCGGAGGCGATGGCAGTTTATTTAGGTCTTCAGCTTGTTGCGGATCTACTCTTTCTCAATATCATGGTAAAGTCATATGTCATTCAGATTGTGAGAGGCTTACAAAATGGGCTCTTTTCTGACTCTCACTTGGGCCTTGTTTTATCTGATTGTATAGCTCTAAAAGCCCATTTTATTAATATTATGTTTACCCATCTAGGGAGAAAGGGAAATCAAGTAGCTCATGTTCTAGCAAAGCATGCCTTGACCCATCCTAGTCAAATATGGGTTGAGGAAATCCCTCCCATGATTATTCATTGTATCATTGGTGACTTTTGCCCTATTATATAAATACCAATATCTTTTCTGTAAAAAAAAACTAGTAAATATAAAGAGCTATTACTACTCTTTTGTGTCCATTGACACTTTTATTCTATCAATTTTTTGTTAAATAATTTTTAATTTATTTTCATCCCATGGTTCATATTAATCCACAAAAATTTAATAAAATATGAGTAGTAACAGACGCCAATAAATAAGAAGAGAAATGTTACGCTATCTTACAAATTTTCTTACGAATGTATTTTATTCATTTAAAGTTAATACACATCACAAGTTTCATGTGTAAAACATTAATTATTAATTCAGTATATATTTTACCCAAATGAACATGAGATTTTAAAAAAAAAATTTATAAGGTTGAAGTAAGTCTTTAATTCTTATAAATAAAAGGATTTTTAGATTTAATCTCTATTAAAATTTTATTTATTTGTAGTTCCTACAATTATTAAAAATAGTTTGTTTTTATTCCTAAATAAAAACACATAATATTTTATAAAACGCACGACTAAAATCAAATAAAATTTTAACGTTAATTAAATCTCCAAATTGTCATATTGAGAGAAATCTTATGGAAGCCAATTTATAATAATTTATAGGTAAAATAGGTTGATTGGTCCTATACGTTTATTTAATTTTTTACATCAATCCTATAAGTTTTTTTTTTTTTTTCAAATTGATCCTACATGTTTCATTCCGTTTCCATATTAGTCCTTTCCGTCAATTTCGACCTAACGCCGTCAAATAAAGTGACATGTGTCGCACTAATATCGTGCCACGTCAGCTCAAAACTAACGGTATTAGGTCGAAATTGACGGAAAGGACTAAAGTGAAAACGGAATGAAACGTGTAGGACCAATTTGAAAAAAAAAACTTATGGGATCATTGTGAAAAATTAAATAAACGTATAGGATCAATCAACCTATTTTGCTTAACTTATAATACAATATAAAATTTCTCCACTTTAAATAAAATTTAATTTTAATAAATAAGATCTATAAGTACCAACTAACAAGAATTCTTTCTTATAAATCTTATTTATTAAGAACTAACAAGAATTGTCTTGTAAAAATCAATTTATTCTTTTAAAAATGAAAAATATAAATTTGATCTTTAAGGATGTGAAATATAAGTTAAATTAGTCTTTTTATATTAATTTTTAGAAATATTTTAATCTATATATGAGATTATATTAATTTAATTTTTATATTTTTAAAGTTCAAATTAATATTTTTTCTTTTATTTCTTAGAGGCTAAACCGTCACGATAATTTTTTTTTTTTCGTCGAAAATCGGTTTTAACCTTTATTAAAAAAGAAACACAGGAATTCCGTTGTTCCCCAAGAGATTAGCTGCGTCACCCCAAGTTCGTGAACTCGAGCTCCGAATCTAAATGGAATCCCAACTTTCCCAATACTAGAGGTCCAACATAACTTCGAAAAAGCAAGGAAAAGGATAAGACAGCTTTGGAAACTGATGATAGGAGAAATACCCAATTATTTCAACCACGCACAACTTTTTTAAATTGAAGTGATAAGAGACTCAAATTGTCTTGGATTATGTCTATGAGCTTCAGATTATGGTGGTTGCCACAAAATTTACACATCAAAGAGCGAAGCCCAATACTCAGGTCCTTACTTCACCCTCTGCTTCCTTTAAATTTCATCCAATATATAGTGCTTGACGCAGTGGCACTGAAGGTGCAAAATGAGATGTTTGAACATTATTATTATTATTATTATTATTATTATTATTTTCTTCTTTGCTTAGTATGAGTCGTTTCATTTTTTAACCTTTTCATTTTCCTCTCGTTTCATTTTTAAGCTTTAACAGCTTCCCGCTTAAACTCCAACAGCAATCAAAAGTCAGGTAAAATCCTTCATCTGTTTCTAAATTCTTTCACAGCCATTTCCATAATTTATATTAAGCATTTGGGTTTAAGTTAATGTAAAGGTTTTCTATACTGACAACTAATCATAAATTACATTATTAAGAATGTCTAACTCTTATTATATCTATTTGTGATTAGATGACAGTGTAAAGTTCACCCTAACAGTGTATCTAAATTAAACTCTAAGTATTAACCATTGTAAATGTTTGATTGTTTTGTCTATCCAGTTGGGACATTTTTATATTAATTAGAGGTAGCTAATTTCTTTCTATTCTTTACACTTTATAATCAAATCCTCCGACCTTGACGAATAAGAACTTGTAGTAGTTATCATAATTCTTAGAAAGGGTATAAAAAAAAGTAATGGTAAACAATGTTGTTTTCATGTTAAAATCGAAAGCCTTTTTTCTTGATAGTGTGATTTGGTGATATAATATGGAACATGCTTGCAAATACTTCTTTCGCTTGTTTGTAAATTGCAACATGTATGTATGTAAATGTATAAATTAATTGCTGGTGTTTTGATTTGAATTGTTGGCTTGAGAAAAGCTGACAACTACTCCAGTAATTCGTGATTGAATCCTGGCAATATGAACTAAGTAATTGATTAGATGCACAGAACCTCACGAAACAGTCTATTTGCTGTTCATAGAGTATAAAGCTAGACAGCAACATTTCCATGTGACACAAGATGAATGCCGTATATTTTCTGATTAATTTGCTTTTAATTGTGCACAACTACAGGAGGGTTGTTAAAATGTCTGCAACTGAACTTACAGACTCTAGGATATCATACAAGTCCTTTGCAATAAAGCCTCCCATGCACCCAACTTATGATTTAAAGGGCGTTATCAAGCTAGCCCTTGCAGAAGATGCTGGGGACCGAGGTTTATGTTTAAACTTTCTTCTCAGTTCCTTTCACCAGTTGTCGTGTTTGTTTCCGCGTTTTAATTTCACTTACATGTGCACTCTTGAGTTGATATCTTTGTTTATTGTAAACAAATGTTTTTTTTTTTTTTCCTTTTGTTGGCTTTCTGCAAAATAGTAATACTGATATATACTCTGTAATTTGGTAGTTGTATTGTATACATGGAATTGAGTAGCAAAAAGTGTTCCATTTGTAGGTGATGTAACATGCATGGCCACCATTCCTTCTGAAATGGAAGTGGAGGCTTATTTCTTGGCAAAGGAGGATGGCATTGTTGCAGGAATTGCACTTGCAGAGATGATATTTCATGAGGTTGATCCTTCTTTGAGGGTATGAAAGCAATGAGCAGATGTCCTTTCATTATATGTGTGGTTAGTACTTGGCTGAATCATTGTAGAATTACTTTCAAATATCAGGTGGAGTGGTCTAAAAATGATGGAGATTTTATCCATAAAGGGCTACAGTTTGGAAAAGTTCATGGTAAGATAATTACAAAAGCAAGGGGGAAAAAGTATGTCGTTAGTTTCTAAGTGATTTCTTGAAACTTGGAAGGCTGCTATTAATCCTCAATGATTTTGGTGTAGGACGGGCACATAACATTATTGTAGCTGAAAGGGTAGTGCTAAACTTTATGCAAAGGATGAGTGGCATTGCAACTTTAACTAAGGTCCTTATGTTTTCTTAAATCTTCCTTTTTCTGTTAAATTTTCCGAAATATGCATTCAGCTACCTAACAGTCTGGCATGAAATCTTAATGAGTTTAGTTAGCTGACATTATATGCCCTTTTTAAATGTCCCTTAAGGCTATTGAAAAGTTTTGATATCAATTATTGGAAATGTGGGGAATTTTGGCTGAATTGGTTAGATTTCACAAGATTAATCACTAGGATTTGTTGTTCTTCTGTCTAGAGCATAGTTGTTAATATCATGTCATAGCAATGGCTAGACTAGAGTCTTTAATGGCCTATCATGGGTTCTTGTGCTATGCTACATGTCTAGCATGGCGATTCTGATGTGGTGCATGGGATAGCAGCACTATTGCCGTGTCAAAATATTTCCGCCAGCCAACAAGCTTCAAGTTCAATTGGCACGAGCCCAAGTCAAGGCTTGGGTATGATATTATGTTGGGGGTTTGACCTCCACCTGGCCACCTACCCCCTTGCTTTATCCAGATGCCTGCACCTACAATGTACCAGGAAAAAGGGAAGTGTCTGCCATCATTGTTAACAGTAAAATAATGCAGCCCTAGCTGTTTTTTATGTGTCTGCACTGAACCAATTCAAAAAGCCCCAATCATGGTCATTTTTAATTGTTTCCCTTCATGATATCTTAGGTCTTGCATCCCTTTTGATCAGACTATCTATCATCCTTTTGATCCACTTTTCTCATTGGAGCTTCTATTGAATATCTTCTCACATGACCAAATCACCTTGGACATCTGTGTAATCTTCTTAGCAAGTGCTACTCCAACATTCTCCCAGATATATCCTTTCCCCATCTTAGTTTTTCTTGTATGTCCACTCATCTACCACAAACATTGTCATTGATGCTATACTTAGTTTTTGCTCATGTTTGCACTTCACTGCCCAACATTAACTACCATAGAGCTTGCTGGTCTTATAGCCGACTGGTATAATTTTCCTTTTTGAGTTTGATAAGCACTTTGCTATCATAAGTTGCATTTGAAGCAAATCTCCAGTGAGATGTTGTCTCCATTAGTTTCACAAATTGTTGAGCATAATATCAATATGGCTTCTTACATTTTTTTTTTGTAAACATTATGAACAATTTATGGACTCAAATATGAAAAATTAATTAATTTATATTGGATGTAAAATATGGTAAAGTGTGTTCTTTCTCACTAGGCCCAGTGATTAGTGAAATTATCATTTGTCATCTTTGTTATATTTCTAGACTGTGTTACACATTTCATGTTTTTCCACAGGCAATGGCAGATGCAGCATACCCTGCATATATGTTGGAGACTAGAAAAACTGCTCCTGGTTTACGTTTATTGGATAAGTGGGCGGTCTGGTCTTTGGATCTCTTCCTAGCTGTTACTAATAACTGTTTTGATTTTAGACGTGGAATTTACTCAATAAACTAGTTTACATCTGTTTCTATAGGTATTAATTGGTGGAGGCCGAAATCATAGGATGGGTCTGTTTGATATGGTGATGATAAAAGATAATCATATATCAACTGCAGGAGGTGTTACAAATGCCATTAGGGCTGTTGACCTGTATCTAGAGCAAAAAAATCTACAAATGGAGGTTGAGGTAGTGCTCTCATTCATTGTTTTACACATTTCTTTTCCTTGTTCATTTTGAGGTATTTATTGGTCTGGTCTTCTCCCAACTTTGAAAGTTCATAAAATTGTGATGCCTGCCAAGTGCCAACTTACTTCTTAGCTGTTATTATGAGTTTTAAGAATTTTCAAAATTTCTTGTTCACCTTGCAATATGATAACTATTTGCGTAATAAATGATTTGTTGATGCAACATCAAGATTTATCCCATTGTGCTATTTATTTGCATGTTTGTACTTGCACTGGTATTAGCTGTACATATGGACATGGACATTGTTTTGGCTTTCCATGTTGTAGTACTTGGCATAAAGTGAAGTGTATGTGTGTTTTAGAGCATTCATTATCTGGATGTGCATGCATGTAAAGGACCAATTCTGGCTGCAGCTGCGATTTTTTAGGGTAGTTGTGCTTTTTCCAGGTTGAGACAAGGACTCTCGAGGAAGTGAAAGAAGTATTACATTACGCATCCCAAACAAAGACTTCTTTGACCCGGATAATGTTGGATAATATGGTTCTACCTCTACCGAATGGGGATGTGGACATATCTATGCTGAAAGAAGCCGTGCAGTTGGTCAATGGGAGATTTGAGACTGAGGTATTCATGACTAAATTTGTTTAGTTTAATCTGTATCATATTATTTGGATTAAATATTGACTAAATGCTTAGAATATTTTGCTACAAATTTCATTATTCTTTTATTCATATTATTTTCTTGTTTGTCAATTTGTTGATAAAGTAGCATGTATACTCGACTGTCTAATCTTTTAAAGTAGATGGAAAATCATTGAGTAGTATGTAATGCAAACTCCAAAATTATGGGTTTATTATACTCCACTGTTGACCCTTATTATGACTGGAGGCCATTTTTATGTAATGGCTATTTTTGTAATGAACATGAAGCATGCAGTGAAAGATGGTGCTGTAATGGTTTTGGTTGTCATCGGTTTGGTACTGGTGTAGGTTATTATCTGCCTTGCTAAGGTGTATTCCCTTTTTTCTTTGGATTTGTTAGCCTTTCTTACATTATTGGGATCATTGTTAATTGGGGCCATTGGGTAATTTAAGATGTTATGTGGATATATCGGAATTGGTTGAGATAGACTTTTGTAAATCATTTCATTTTCCTGCTGTTAACTAATTTCTAGCATGTAATTTTGTGATGCCAGGCATCGGGCAATGTTACACTTGATACGGTACATGAAATTGGGCAAAGTGGAGTAACCTACATTTCTAGGTAAAAATATTTTAGTTCCACAGCATTTCATAGTCATAAAATTGGTTAACAGCGTATTAAATGGAAATTGTTTTTATCCTTTTGAAAAAAACTAAGATTTATGCATTCATTCCTTCAGAGAGTTTTTTTTTTTGAGAATCGAATGTCTAAAAGTAGTGATGTTTCAGATAAAAAAAAAGTAACAATTTTTGTATCTGGAATAGGATTATAGAACTATGGTTCTCTTCTTTATCTGAATTTGTTGTTCACGCATTCTGTATTTTCTTGGAGTATGCTAAATCAAGCCCCAAGTTAATTTCCCATGTTTGTAATAGACTGCTTCATTTACAGTTGAGAAAAGCACTGTGTTGAGATGAATTGTTTAAGGATAACCCTTTACTCAACAGGTTGTTTTGCGATCTGATGGATGCTTTGAATTGTTCAATATTCTTCTGGTTAAACTAATCATTTGATCCCTATACGTGACGTCAATTTTGAATTTGGTCCTTATATGTGAATTTTTTTGAAATCGGTCCCTATATGTACATGTTTTTTTAATTTGGTCCTCGCCGTTTATTGGTGTCATAACGTCGTTTGTTGAAGTTTAAGTATAGGGATCGAATTGAAAATGATTGTCACATGTAGGGGCCAAATTCAAATTTTTATTTTGAATTCGATCCCTGCATATAACAATCATTTTTAATTTGATCTCTACATGGGACAATCATTTTGAATTTGGTCCCTATCACATGACAGGGTTATAACACCAATAAACGGCGAGGACCAAATTAAAAATAATTGTACATGTAGAGACCAATTTCAAAATTTTTTACGTATAGGGACCAAATTCAAAATCAGTATTACGTATAAGGACCAAATGATTAGTTTAACCTATTCTTCTTCTAATCAAAGGATTTCTTTAAACTACATTTTTATAGATATGAGAAAGGATAGCACAGTTTATGTTGATTTTATTTATTTATTTTGGTATTGTGATCTTCAATTTTTGTATTAGACTTCTTTCTTTTAATGAACTCCTTTTAACATCTCTCCCCATGTGGGGGAAAGGTTGCGTACATCTACCGTCCCAAACCCGCCTTGGTCCACCCTTTTTATGGATAACTAACTTTAAAAGTCTGGAACAATTATAAAAAAATATAAACTTCACAAACCTGGATGATATATTTATGTAGAGGATGTTTAGGTGGTGGCATAATTGAGGCAAATTAAATAAATAATGCATTATTGGGACATGGTTGCTAGTTCCTATATGTAGGATAACATCAGGATCTTGTGCACAGGAAACAAATATTTAGTTATAATAATAATACACGGAATACAACTTTTGAACAATGTTATGAAATGCATAAACTAATCTCTTGTTCTTATAATCTTCTGCTCCATACGTAGGAGTTCATTTTGTACTTGTTTTTTAGTTTTTATTTCACGGTTACTATGTTTTAAGAAACTCGCATACTGTACTAGTTCTTGTAAACATTACACTGACTTGGCTTTTCTGCAGTGGATCGTTGACTCATTCCGTGAAAGCACTTGACATCTCCCTCAAAATTGATACCGAATTAGCACTAAAAATTGGAAGGCGCACTGGACGAGCTTGATTATCCTTCATCATAGGATATTCTCTTGCATTCTTTCTTGATGGTTCTCATGCATATCTTGATGTGGATTTTTCTTGGTATCTTGTCATTCATGAAGTAACAAAATACAACTCAAATCAAAGATATAAAGCAGTTACTGAATATATCACCTCTGATTATAAGAAAACTTCTAAATATGAGATGAATTTCTGTTTGACCATCAATTGGCTAGACAGAGTAAGCTATGTTCTATGAGATTAAACTGTAGTTCAGCGTGTAGAATAATAAACAGTAATTACATGAGCTTTTTACTAGCCTAATCTACACAAAATTGTATACAGGGTTTATAGAAGGGTTTCTCGTGTTCTGCATGGGACAAACACAGAGATCGTACACAATCTTTTGATTTTGTTTATCCTTCATTTTTCTTGCGTGTAACAATTAAAACTGCTGACATGCAGCGATTACCATTTGATGGGTACAGTGGTGGCCCTAGGTACGGTTGGGATGGAAGACCGTCCAGGTCCCATTTTTTTAGGGCACCAAAGTTTTTTAGTGATTTATATAGATATTAAAATAAATTTTTTATATATTTAAATTATATAAAAACTTTATTATAAAAATTAAACAAAAGTAGTAATTAAAAAAGTTGTTTTCTGAAACCAAGTCAACTATCGAGTGATAAACTAATGTGTGATGTTTCATTTCTCTTTATATCAACAAGAATATACTCGTGATCATGGGCATTGAAACGGTAATAGTCATTTAGGCGCTTTCAACGGGAAAAAAATGAGGGTTTGGTTGGTATAATTGTCCGGTGATGGTCCATTTCTCTCAATTGTTCTGTACCGCGCTTGTTTCGTCATTCTATTTTTCTCTAATATCTGATTCTGTTGATATCTTTGATATTCTATATCTCAACTCTCCCTCTTATCTCTCTGTGCCACTGAAAACGCGGGTCCTCTATCATCTTCCTTTTTCGTCGCACACTTGTCGCCGTCACTTGACATGCGTATTGAAGTAACTATAGAACTAGTTAAAGGTTTGATTAAGTACTTGAAAAAATAGAGAATCAGGATTTGCAAATGCTATTGCTAATGCTGAAAAAATTGTGAATGAAATGGAGATTGAACGTGTGTTTGTTCAAAAACGTTAAATTCGTAGGAAAAAACATTGATGAAAATCCCTTTGAATGCACACAACCAAACCTTGAGTCTGTTAAGGAGTCTTAGGACCCATTATTTTTTATATATTGTAGATCAAACAATTGGCTCACTTAATAGAAGATTTGTTTAGTATTGAAAAGCTTGGGTTATTCTTTGATAAGGACTTGAACTCATGTTGCAAACATCTTGAAACTTATCTAAAATATGATAATTCTTATGATTTTGATGGTGAAATTTTATTTGAAGAATTAAAAGTCATTAGAGAAGTTTTAATAGTGGAATCAAAATCAAGCTTTATGATATTAAGTTCTTTGAAAACATTAATTGTTTTCCTAATGCATGCATAATTTATAGAATAATATTAATTATCCCACCCCTCTTACTGTTGCATCTACTGATAGAAGTTTTTCTAAATTGAAATTATTAAAATCTTATTTGCAATCTACTATGCCACAAGGTAGATTAAATAGTCTTGCTTTGATTTCTATCGAAAATAATTTTTTAAAGAACTTTGATTATGATCGGTTTATTAACGATTTTGCAGCAAAAAATGCAAGGATGACAATGTTTAAATGATTATGAGGACATCAATTTCTCAATTCGCCAGGGCATCCAAAATTTCAGGACTAGCCCTGGGCCCTTTGTCAAGTTTCTCATTTAACGTGTTGAAGGCAATCCTGGAAGAATATTTTTCTTCGAGTGAAGACTCAAATTAGTCCCCGAAATTTTTCGGGAACTCACTTTTAGTCCCCGAAAAAAATAAATTAACCATTTCAAATTTACAAACGCGGGACACTTTAGTCCCTCAATTTAGTTATGACGTCCGTTTACTTGCTTACGTGTTTGATTAACCATGCTACTTGACTTGTTATTGGTCCAGCATGGCCTATGAAGAATTTCCTGCATGGAAAACGAGTAAAAAGTGAAAAATGTGGACAATTTAGAAACCTAAATACCTGAAAATTATACACTTTTTTTCACTTTTCATTAATTTTTCACGGCGAAAATTATCATTGGTCACACGCGACCACTAACGGGCCAAATAAGATGTTAAATGGGACACATAGGCAAGTAAATGAACGTCGAACCTAAATCTAGGGACTAATGTGTCCCGCGTTTGTAAATTTGAGGGACTAAATGATTAATTCATTTTTCAGGGACTAAAAGTGGGTCCTTGAAATTTTTCGGGGACCAATTTGGGTATTTCGGGGACCAATTTGGGTATTCACTCTTTTCCTTCTCATCGTTCAAAAAGTATGAAGATTGAAGAGTATTCTAGATGTAAAATTCCTTAACAATTTGTATGGAGAAATTATAAATTTGAGAGTATTTAAAATTTTGAAGATTAAAATGATGGAATTTGAAATACCAGAATTTATGAAATGCAAGATTTAAATTTAAAATCCTATTATTTTTAAATATTAATTCTGAGATATTTAGTATATTTTATAAAATTTTGTATTAGGATTTCATTTTCTCAAATAGTTATCTAAACACGATTTAATAAATGATAGAAATTGAAATGCATCAATTCAATTTCCTTACATTTCAAGTTCTCTTGAATTTTAAAATGATTCATCAAAACACAAGCTTACTGTTTTATTCTGTCATTTTTATATGAAATTATTTAGGGTTTTAAACTATTCTTATATTTGAAGTGCTTAAAGGTCATGCTCAATGGTTCCCTCAAGTTTGTAAAAGTTTGTATCTTGTCCTAATCGTACGGCTTCCCTCAAGTTTTTTACCATCGGTTAGTACTGCTCCAAGTTCCTGTAAAATGATATCGACACAATATTATCTCGAACCATGAATATAAGTAATGATGTTCATAACTTGTTTGGGGGATGAGAAAAATTCAGATACCCGTATGATTTCACTTGAGACTTGTACATATACCGAATATTGCAAGTCAGATCTTCTACACATCTGTTTTAACTTCCAATCACCTGTTTTCACCATTTTTTTTATGTTTTATTTTAATATATTGTAGCCATTGTCTCCTTGAATGGTGCAGCGGTGCAAGCAAAAATTTTGTACAACTATCACATGCGATAGTCATGAGTATTAGGATTTTTATATACATCTAACGGTTCAGATCAATCAATACATACACTCAATGATTAAAAATTTGCTTCAGAGAGGTTGAAAACAATCCAAATCAGATTGTTAATCACTTTATCCATTCTATTGTCCAGTCTGTTGTTGTCATTAAGAAAAATTCTTCATAAACTTGGAGCAACCAAGTTAAATGAATTAGGTCCATCACATTATTAATTATAGTAAATTATGATACGTAATAATTAATTAATTATAGTATTTGTTAATTAATATTATGATGGCCTAGTATACCAACCTCATATCATACATATTTATGTAACAATTTCTCATCAAGATATATATATATATATTACATAACTAGTTTTTGTTTTAAAGCAAGATAAGTTCTTCAGATAAAAAAATTCGTACGTAAATTTGGTGTACCTAACTTAAGTACATTAGACCAATCACATTTATAATTAATGATTAACAATTATAGTTGATTATTAAATATTATAATCAATAACAATTAAAAATGTAATTCATCTAGGGCCCCTAATTTGGATGCATAGGATTCTCCTTAAAATTATGTTGAACTTTGACACTTGAACAGTAGTGGACTAGTGGCTATTAGAGGGGTTATGCAAATAGCATTACTCTTTGCTCATAATATCACCTAATTTGTTATTTTTTTATTTTCTTGCTGCATCCTTACTGTGGCTAAAGATGCCATTCTTTGATTAATGTTGAGTTCCCTCCTAGTTCACGGAATCTTGAGCATTTACAAGAGTATTTAATAGATTGTCACTTTAGCACATTCCCTCTGATAGGAAAATGAAACAAGTTTTCTTGATAACAGGTCTTCGACTTTTCTACTGTAGTACTCTACTTGTGCAGGCTTGCTTAACTACTATATTGACTTGCAAAGTTGCAAATGAATAATTTGGACCACATTATTGGATGTCCTTTTCTTCACTTTTTGGGGGAAACATCAAAATAATTATATCAGTGTTTGTATAGTAGCATCCGAAGCCAATTGTATACTTCGATAATTGTAGATATACATATATATGATTGATTGTTTTACCGATTTCGGTTTTGTTCTTTGGGAAATAGACATTATTAGTTAAGGAGAAACATCAAAGTATTATAAAATGCCGAGTTTAATTAATATGCATTGTCAGTGTAAAATTTTTTATACTGTCAACCAATCAAAAATCATGGTATGAATTACTTTTAAGTTAGTTAGGATAAGAATCAAACATTTTAGCTTATGTAATAATTTTTAATTGATTGATAATATAAAAACTCTTTATACTCACAGTGCATACCAATTAAATCCTAAAATGCATGCTTCGTATTTGTAGAATCAGAAAGCCAATTGTGTACTTGTATAATGATAGAAAAACATATATTGTTGTACCGATTAATTTCCGTTTAGTTCTTTTGGGAAATAGACATTATTAGTTAAGAAGAGAAAAAAAAAATAAACCGGCTTTTACTTTAGCCTAAAGTATTTATATTTTCTATATAAAAGATTAATCTCAAACTCTTATTTTTTATAAAATGTTAAATTCAAATTATCTTTTTAATTAATTATACATATTTCCTTTATAATTTCAAATTTTGTCAGAATAATTTAACTATGTATATCTTCATTATAATTTTAATATTTTTTTAGTATGTATTTATTTATATTTTATCTAAATTTAAAAAAAAATCCATACATTGTATGTGATATTTACTAGTTTTAATCTATAGAAATAAATATTCTAAGCAAAAAACCATAGATGGAAAGCACGGTTATGTGTCATCTTCAAAGTCATTTTAAAATTTAAACTCTTTTGACACTTAAAAAAATTTCACTTTTAGAAAATATATATTTATCTTGCATGTTCCTTTTGGCATTTGACATTTCATAGGTGCCATGTGTTTTTATAGTGAATCTGATTTCTTTTTCCAAAGCAAAATTATAAATTAGTACTAAACATTTCTTCTCTCACTATATATTGATACTATACTTCTCTCAATATTTAACGTTATATATATGTTTTCAAAACAACAACTACATTTTAAGCTGATTAATCATTTCCCAATGTAATTTATTTAAACCCTAATGCGAAACAATTCCCAATGATCTTGATAATGATATGAATTTTTTTTCACTCTTGAAAATCTATTTGATTTATTTCTCTTCTTTTCTTAATGCAAGTTAACCATTTTTAGAAAATATATTTATCTACCATATTATTTTTAACATTTAGCATTTCTTCCAATATCTTGGTACTCTACTTCTCTCAACATTCAAATATATATGTTTTTAAAGCAACTAAAGTGTTTTCCTATGTAATTTACTTAAACCCTACTGCTAATAGAGGCAACATGATCTTGGTGATCATATAGTATTTATTTCTCCTCTATTGGAAATATGTTTGATTTATTTCTCTCATGTTCCCTATGCAAGTTCACTCTTTATCTAACCTAATAGAGGCACTATAATAATGTAAGCAATCAAATGAAAATATTAAATTCAGGTCTCTTCTGAGAAAGTTTGTTCATATAAAGTTTGTTTTTTATCCTTCACTCGTTGCGAAACCTATTACTTTATTAGTAACCTCATTTCTCCATCAAAAGATGAATGGATTATCAAAATTAGAGTACACGGCTTTGGAAACAACCAAATTTTTTGCAAACTCAATTGGGAGATAATGTAGAGTTAGTGATTTTGGATGAGAATATATTATCTATAATCATTGCTTAACGTTTTTGTTTTCTATGTTTTTTACAACTTCTTTCATGAGTACTATTTGAACTTCTTAATTTTCTTTAATATAGGATGGAAGGATCCAAGCTACTGCTAGACTCTTCGGGGTTAAGAATCACTTGGTTGAAGGCAATGTTTATTAATTCTTTAACTTTGGAGTGACTTTGAATACCCAACTATATAAAACAGTAAGGTATATATACAAGTTGACCTTCAACTTAGGAACGACCTTAACTTTGGTACCAACATCAACCATTCTCATGTAGGGATTTTCCTTTGTCAATTTTGGCGAAATTCTAAACACCAATAAAACTGAAGAATAAAATGAGCAGGCTAAATGTTCAAGTTATGGAAAAGTAGCAGAATTTGAGCCTCCTATTGTCGCATTGTTTCCTTAGTCTTGTCGACGTGCTCTCGTTACTCAACCACAACTGTGTCGCCATCTGCTCGATGTTGGCATCCTTTGCGGTGAGCTCGATTTTGAGGTTCGCGGTCATCTCCCTCAACTATTGCGCATTGATGGCGCCATAGTACTGACTTGACGATGAGATAACGAACTCATTGTCCAAATGTCCTAACTCATACACATGCCCTTTCTTATTCTTTCCTCCAACAGTATTCACAAAGATGTCGTTGTCAGAGCTCGGAGAGTGTTGCCCCTGACTAGAAGCACCCTCCTCCTTGGCACGTGCACGAGCCTCACGTATCGACACTCTTTCTACAAAAAACAATTAAACATGATTATTTATAACGATTGACAATGATAAAATATAAGAATTACAAATTTAAGACTGCAACAATACTTTCAACAATAGATTTAGCCATCTAGTTGACCCACTCTCTTGACTTGAGCTTCTAGATTTAGCGACCGATATAGCGACCAAAATCTAGTTGATCCATATTGTATTTTTTATTGTTAAACATTTATATTTTATTAATAAAATATAGATTTTATTGTTCTATTTCATTTTAGTTTTTATGATTTTATTTGGGTTTTTTTAATGTAAATCAGAAAAAAGAAACAAATAACCAATTTAAAGACTGAATTCGGTTGTTAAAATGGATATTTTTATTTAAAAAATAATAAATTAACAACCAAATTAGCGACAGAATGTATCGGTCGTTAAACTGGATATTAACCTTAGCAACCGATTTAGCTAAGTTGGCTTATGCTATAACCATATATAATTAACAATTTAACAACCGAAATAGTGACTGTCGTCTCGATCGCTAAATTGGTTACCAATAAGATATTGCGACCAATGATTAACGGCCAAATTTTATGAATTAACAATCAAATTTATGATTTTAATGACGGATTTTCGATCGTCAAAACCGTTCTTTTACGGTGTCTAATCAATGTTAACCTTCATTATGGATGAACCTTTCACAAATGAGATTAGACGAATTATAACCCAGCTACCACAAGTTGTGTGAACCACAGAATCCCCCAAAAAAAAAAAAAGAGAAAAAAACATGTAGTTCATTATTAATAGTTGACCATCCAATTTGTATTATGAAAGAACTTAAGCGTGCAATTGTGCATGATTACCTACCGATAACATCTATAATATTCACAATTTTGTGACCTAAATAAAGATTGTACCTCCATGTACCAAAAAAATAAAAGATTGTACGTCCTCTAAAACTTGTCAACTAGCACAATCCGTGGCCTACAAATGGTCATGACATGTCCGAAATGACGGAAAACATAACGCCATTGCCAGAGCGTAGCCATGAATTTTTTATGAGAGAGGTCAAGACTAAATATACATAATATAAATAACAATAAAAAATTAACTAGTATATAAAAGCAAACTATATGAAATTGAATAAAATAATAAGTTGGTGTGCAATAATTAAAATCCACGAATCCATTAATGCATTATCATATTTCGATGA
The DNA here is from genome assembly GCA_039655645.1 of Ammopiptanthus mongolicus. Lineage (NCBI taxonomy): Eukaryota > Viridiplantae > Streptophyta > Magnoliopsida > Fabales > Fabaceae > Ammopiptanthus > Ammopiptanthus mongolicus. The sequence continues at coordinate 32,300,095 of CM077348.1, read as the reverse complement.
GTTTTACTATATTTTCCTACAAATTGCTCATATTAATCCTCCTACTACTAAATAAATAAAATATTAATTAAGTGAAAAAGTAATCTACTTGCTGTTTTGAAAATAGAAAAAGAATTCAATATTTTTTTGTTTAATAAATAGGAGAATTAGCAGGAGGATATCGAATTAAAGTTTAACTTTGATACTCTGTCAGCATAAAATTTTTTTCACTATCAACCAATTAATGTCATCACATGTGTGGCTTTTAATATAGTTAACGTAAAGGGTTTAAATATTGGTATGCTGTGAGTGTCAAGAATTTTTACACTGACAACCAATCACAAATCATCCTACGTGAGATTAATTGACAGTGTAAAAAAATTTACACTAATAATGTATTAAAATTAAGCTCTTTTTGTTAAGAAGTCAAATATTTTTAATGATATAACAATATATGATTGGTTGAGTATAAAAATTATTCACACTGCATTATACTTAAATCCATGAAATAATAATTCCATCTTCTTGTGCCCAGAGAACTAAATTCTCGTAGGCCTCTTTTGTTTAACAAAAAAAAAATGTATAGGAATATAATGTACACGGCTTTGGAAACAACCAAATATTTTGCAACTTCAATTGGGAGATAATGTAGAGTTGGTGCTTTTGGATGAGAATATATTATCTATAACCATTACTTAACGTTTTTGTTTTCTATGTTTTTTCAAACTTCTTTCATGAGTGATATTTGAACTTCTTAATTTTCTTTAATATAGGATGGGAGGATCCAAGCTACCGCTAGAGGTACTCTTCGGGGTTAAGAATCACTTGGTTGAAGGCAATGTTTATTAATTCTTTAACTTTGAAGTGACTTTGAATACCCAACTATATAAAACAATAAGGCATGTATACAAGTTGACCTTCAACTTAAGAACAACCTTAACTTTGATACCAACATCAACCATTCCCATGTAGGGATTTTCCTTTGTCAATTTTGGCGAAATTCTAAACACCAATAAAACTGAAGAATAAAATGAGATCAAATTGACAAAGTCTTACAGTTTTAGAATTTTGATCGATATATCGATCGCTAAATCAAGAAGCTCAAGTCAAGAGAGTAGATCAACTAGAGGCTAAATCTTAAATTTATAATTCTTATATTTTATCATTGTCAATCATTATAAATAATCATGTTTCATTATACTTTGTGGAAAGAGTGTCGACACGTGAGGCTCATGCACGTGCCGAGAAGGAGGGTGCTTCTAGTCAGGGGCAACACTCTCCGACCTTTGACAACGACATCTTTATGAAAATTGTTGGCGGTCGTAGGAATAAGAAAGGGGATGTGTATGAGCTAGGATAGTTGGACAATGAGTTCCTTATCTCATCGTCAAGTCAGTACTCTGGCGCCGTCAATGCGCAATAGTTGAGGGAGATCACCGCGAACCTCAAAATTGAGCTCACCACTAAGGATACCAACATCGAGCAGATGGCGACACAATTGTGGTTGAGTAACGAGAGCACGTCGACAGGACTAAGGAACCGATGCGGCAACAGGGAGGCCCGAATTCTGCAACTTTTCCATAACTTGAACATTTAGCCTGCTCAGCCATCACCTCCACCATTTTTCCCACTGCAGATGATGATGTTGATGACACCGTCCCCCCACCCGACTCCCACCCTATGATTTAGGACATTTTATTTTTTTTTTATTTTTAGTTTCGTTTAGTATATTGTATTTTTTGTTGTTAAACATTTTATATTTTATTAATAAAATGTAGATTTTATTATTCTATTTCATTTTAGTTTTTATGATTTTATTTGGGTTTTTTTAAGGTGAATCAGAAAAAAAAAAAAACAAATAACCAATTTAACGACCGATATATTCGGTTGTTAAAATGAATATTTTTATTTAAAAAATAATAAATTAACAACCAGATTAGCGACCGAATATATCAATCGTTAAACTGGATATTAACCTTAGCGATCGATTTAGCTAAGTTGGCTTATGCTATAACCATATATAACTGACAATTTAACGACCAAAATAGTGACTGTCATCTCAATCGCTAAATTGGTCACCAATAAGATACTGTGAGCAATGATTAGCGGCCAAATTTTATGAATTAACGAACAAATTTATGATTTTAATGACAGATTTTTTCGATTGCCAAAACCGTTCTTTTACGATGTCTAATCAATGTTAACCTTCACTATGGATGAACCTTTGACAAATGAGATTAATAAAATTATAACTCAGTTACCACAAGTGGTGTGAACCACAGAATCCCGAAAGAAAAAGAAGAAAAAAACATATAATTCATTATTAATAGTTGACTATCCAATGTGTATTATGAAAGAACTTAAGCCTGCATGATTACCTACCGATAAAATTTATAATATTCACAATTTTGCGACCTAAATAAAGATTTTACCTCCATGTACCAAAAAAAAAAAAAGATTGTATCTCCTCCGAAACTTGTCAACTAGCACAATCGGTGGCCTAGGAATGGTCACCACATGTTGTCCGAAATGACGGAAAACAAGACACCACTGTCCGAGCGGAGCTATGAATTTTTTATGAGAGAGACCAAGACTAAATATACATAACATAAATAATAATAAAAAATTAACTAATATATAAAAGCAAACTATATGAAATTGAATAAAATAATAAGTTGGTGTGCAATAATTAAAATCCACGAATCCATTAATACATCCTCATATTTCGAGAAGTTTTACTATATTTTCATACAAAATGCTCATACTAATCCTCCTAATACTAAATAAATAAAATATTAATTAAATGAAAAAAATAATCTATTTGCTGTTGTGAAAATAAAAAAAGAATTCAATATTTTTTTGTTTAATAAATAGGAGAATTAGTAAGAGGACATAAAATAAAAGTTTAACTTTGATACATTGTCAGCCAATTAATGTCACCACATGTGTGACTTTTAATGTAGTTAATGTAAAGGGTTTAATTGGTATGTTGTGAGTGTAAAAATTTTTTACACTGATAACCAATCACAAATCATCCTACGTGAGATTAATTGACAGTGTAAAAAACTTTAAACTAATAGTGTATAAAATTAAACTCTTTTTGTTAAGAAATCAAATATTTTTAATGATATAACAATATATGATTGATTGGGTGTAAAAATTATTTAGATTGCATTATACTTAAATCCAAGAAATAATAATTCCATCTTCTTGTGCCCTGAGAAGTAAATTCTCGTAGGCCTCTTTTGTTTAACAAAAAAAAATGTATAGGTATATAATTTTTTTTTTTTTTTTTTAAACTTGGGGAGGTCATGACATTCAAAGCCCTCTCCCTCCCTTCGTCTCTCGAAACTGCAACTACATCACAATTTAAAACCTTAACTAAAAATTGTGGTTATGATCACCGGTGCAACCGTATCATCTCAATTGCTGTGTGATTCTAAATTCCATGAAAGAGTGATCAGAATAATATTGCGGCAGCAGCTAGCATGTCTCAACACGTTTAACAGCCACAAGTTTTCATGTCTCACAATGATCACAATTAATCCACATCGCAAGGACTATAATGTCGGCAATCATAACGATCATGATTATTTTGTGAGTAATGCTAGAGAAATCACTCATAGGCTTTCAATTATTCACAACTTCAAAGGTGCTTGTATAATGAACTACATTTTACTCAACATGTTTATTGTTCTATATGAAACTAATATTACAAACACCCATATAATTATTAAAACCGGTTTTGGTTCATAAATATATATAGTAAAGATCACCACTCTTATATTTAACTAAGCATCATAAAGCTCCTTCGAATGGTGAGATATTCTCCCCTGCTAGAAGTACCACTGAGGATTCACTCTTTAGCTTCATGGTTAATGTAGAATAACTGGTCACGAAGCCACAGCAATTGGACCACCTCCTTCACTGATTGGCATAAAACTCACCCTTTTCTGCAAGTATTGTTAATCCAAAACAAACCGTTTAGTGGGTGCAATTACTCTTCTAAGCATGTTGCTGGAATTATTTAACAGCTACATGCAATTGTGCATAATATTGTTTGCGCAACCACTTTCATAAATAATAGTTTAATGGTAACCAAGTCATATTATACATTTTTTTTAATGAACTTTAAATTATACAATATCTTTGGAAAGAATCATTATTTTCTGCAGAGCCAACAAATTGAAAAGGACAGAGCATTTAACTTTTTGTATATCAATATATTTTCAAACTGCTGGGCCATTACGCCCTCTCCTATAGTCTAATCCAAACTCTGGTGGTGGTTGTAATGTTGTCTGCTATATGAATATATGAGATATGAATTGTGAACTGAATGAAATTTGCTCCTTTGTTTTCATTGAATTGTTCAGGTTGTTACTAATTATGTCATAGGTCTTTGATATATAATGTTGATTCATTTACTTCCTTTGTAGAAGGTAACCATATTGATATAGGGCAGAGCTAGAAGGGTTCTGTTAAGGTCAATGCAGATTCTTTTTTGGTAAATGCCGAAGTAGAAATTTTTTAAGAAAATAATTGAAGAAAAACAGATTATATATGTTATTGTGGAACTGTTGAAGGAAATAGTTGATGCTAAATTGCTAATAGAGTTATGAGTCAAAATATTGACACTGAGCTACAACTTTTTATCATTATGCTGCACTGATTGTAATGTTTTGCTATGAAGATTAGGCATTTTCTATCCCTTGAATCCTCCTATCCAGTGTTCTATTATTCTTTTATAAATACCTAATGCTTTCTCATTTTACATGACTGGGTAGAAAAGATTATATATGGTGCAAGAGAATTATTAGTTAAAATTGATGTGTTAATAATTTAATCTATAACCTATAAAAGTTTAGTTATGGCATGGGTTCATCACAGTTATGTACTGTCAGTTTAAAGTTTTTTATACTGTAACAAACAAAAAAAATTTATTATATTATCAACCAATCAAAAATCATGATTTAAATGAATTTTAAGATAGTTAAGATTAGAGTCAATCATTTTTACTGATATGACAATTTCTAATTGGTTGACAGTGTAAAAAAATTTACACCGTCATGGATAGCAATTAAATCATTTGTTTAATACCAAAAAAAATGTTTTGTTTGACGTCAATTTTTGCAAAAATATGAATATGTTGGAACGTGTGAAAATAATGGATTGCAAATAAGATAATGCTATTAATGATTGTTACTATAAATTGTTCATGCATATTTGTGAATAGGAGATTATGAGTAAGAGAAATGTTATCTCTTCTATAATTTTTCTATAAATCTTTTTATCCATTTAAAAAAGAAGAAAAAACACTAAAAAAAAAGTATTTTAGCATTCAAATTTAACGACTATAAATATAAAAATTTGATTGCTAAATATGAAAATTCGGTTGCTAAACTATTTAATGACCACTAAACGTTTTAACGACTAGGCAATCTGTCATCACATTTGGTGGTCGTTAAATCGATCGCTAAATGATTTATCAATCGAATTTTCATATTTAATAATCGAATTTGATGACCGCTAAACACCTTTTTTGTTATAGTGAATATTAAAAAGTTAAATTTGTATTAGCTTCAAGTAAGGAAGAAAATTATCAGTAATGATGACCTCCCATGCAAATATGACTGCTGTTTTTAGAAAACATACCTCACGTGCCTTTGAACTCTCCCCAGCTCTACCTCTGCCAGTGTTCCAATGCATGAGTTGGTCCTGCACCATCATCTTCTCCCCAATTTCCTCAATTTCATGATTGCTATCACTGCTACTATTCCCCATGCACATTCCCATTATCCTCTTTGCTACCTCAGCCTCATCTTTGCTGCATTGGATCAGCTTCTCCACCTCTTTCTTTGGAAGCCTCATTTTCAAAGTCCTCACCCCACCAATATTCTGCACTGAGTACCCTTCTGCTTCCATGTTGCTCTGTGGTTTCATGATTGTAAGGTCAGAAACAGACCTTCGTGACAAAACTAGGCTCTCAAGCCTGTCTTTGGCACTCATGTTAATGCTGGAACGAACCCTTCTTGGAATAACTGTCTCCTTTGGAAGCTCAACAAGAAAATAAAGCCTCTTTGCCTGAAGCTCTTTGTTTGCTTCCAAAGGCTTTGCTCTTATCCCATAGTGCTTCACTGCTTCGGATTCTAGCAAAACAAGACCTGGATGGTCCTTGAGAACTTCACATGCTTTCACTGGTGTCTTTACCTTGAAGGTTTCACCATCAATTTTCATGACCTTTGTGGTCTTCTTTCCACCTAAGGTATTTCCCATTAGGACTTCAAGTGACCAAAATTTGAGTCTTGTTAATTTTTCAGTTCTATGAGGCACTTAAGAGCAAGCAAAATAATGGTCTTTAATTTCAAGATTGATAAATAACAACAAATATTTTGGTCCGGGTAATCCTCATAAACCACCAATTGTGTAACGCTCACATGGGAAACGGTGGTTGCGAGATAAAGACATGGTTTATGGGTGGTTGAGAAATTTGGGGTCATTGGTCAACAAAGAAGGCAAAAATTGAAAAAGAGACAAATTTTTGACAAGTACAAAAACAGAAGAACACTAAACTAAGTAGCATTTCGCTTTCTAAAGAAGAAAAAAAAATAACACAAGCACACTTACTATAGTGCTACTTGTGAAGGCCTTGTCTCTGTTTAGTTTTTGTTTTTCAACAACCATGCTTTAATCTTCAACGTGGAGCCCCAATTGCTAGATTTTTAAACGCTAGGTGTTTGGTTTGGTTTTCTAATATGTTCAATGATGTGACTAACGGTAATCGCGCGGGGATTGAAGGGTTCAAGGATGTCAAAGGTAGAAGGTGAGATTGATTTTGACTTTTGCATGGGGGCATTTGGAGGATAAGATTCCTCTCAAATGAAGTTGAAGGTAACGTGAGAAAATATGGGCCCTTAATTAGTTAAAATTCATTGAGATTTTAACTCATTAAATAATTTAAAGGTGGATATACATTTACTTTCTCACTTTATACCTAAGCTCACTTTAGAGAAGCTTTATAGTTGTATAACACCCACTCCATTTCACCATCAAGAGGGCTTCTCCCTGTGATTTATGAGTTGACAAAACTACTAAAATAAAGTCCTTTCATTATATAAATATGGTTAAATTGGTTAACCATTACCTTTATCTAAAGGTATTGATTAAGCAATAAAAATAAAATTAAATAATTGCTCTTTTATAAAGTTTGGATACTACTCATCTAAGTCAGTTTTTGAGGTTGAATTAGATCCAAAAATCCGAGAGTTGCATCACATCTGTGCTTTTCAGAAAGCACTCTGTATCGGCTTCATTTTCCCATCTTCTAACTTCCAATGCTCCTTTAGCCTCCAATGTGAAAGGACGATCTTGGATTGATTTTTTTATTTGAATTCGAAATTTGGTTTGGATGGGGTGACTAGTGGTGTGTTGTTTGTAATCATTTGAGAAAGGCATGGGAGTGAAGAGGATGATTATGGCATTTGAAGTATTTGATAAAACCCCTAGCCCACCTGAACAATTTCCAGTAAGGCATGTTTTACTTTTCCCAGGATGAATGTTGATAGATTCTCATTTCTTCTTTGCTCAATGTATAAAACATGTGGAATGAAGGCTGGAACTAAAGCGTGATTGGTTGTCATTACAAATTGGGGGCTTTTGAATGGTTGTATATAAATTGTTTGATAAATTGTGAGAGTGGTGGTGGTGTGAGAGTAAAGGTTGAGAGGCACAGGGTAATTTCAAGTCTTTCCCTAATCCTTGCAAATTTAATATTAATGGCCCAAACAGCTTTTACTTATAAGTAGCTTTTAAGTTAAAAAAAATATGAAAACTATCAAACATCTCTAAATTTTTTAAAAAGTCTTTATTTTTAACTTTAACTTAAAAGTAGCTTTTAATGACCCTGGTGTAGTCTATCGTTGCTGCCAACCCAGCTTACACGATGCAAACTGCCCTCTTGCCTAAATATGTGTGCAACAAACTGGAGAAAATGAGTAGAGACTTCCTTTGGGGAGGTGGGGAAGGAATCCAAAAATGTCACTTAGTGGCTTGGTTGCAACTCGCGGGTTTGTTCTCCAAAATTGTTGGGTGGTCTTGGCTGCAAGGATTTACATGCATTTAATATGGTGGGGGTCTGATTGATAAGCCTGATGAGTTGTGGGTCAGAATTCTTAGGTCAAAGTACAAGTGTGGGAGTGAGGATATTCCTAATGTCAAGAAGGGGAATCGTATGTCTGAAATCTGGAGGGGTGTTTGTTCTACCTGGAAGGATGTCATTCATGGAGCTTGGTGGGTTCTGGGAGATGGTCAGAAAGCGAGGTTTTCGATTGACTTTTAGCTCCCATCGGATCTGATCCTCTTGGAGGTGGTAAATGGGCCTATTCCAGATAAGCAGTTGATGCTATCAATAGCGGCGCATACTGATCCTCATCATGCCTGGGACATGTCATTATTCCAATATGCTCTTCCTTCGTGGGTTTGTTCTCAGATTATCGGTTGCATGCATCCTAATCCGGACCTGGGCTCAGATTGCTTGGAGTTTGACGCAGAATGGTTCTTTCTCCACAAAACGCGTGTATGAACTCCTGACAAAGACTTCGAGAGTGAGTATTTCGGGATTATGGAAGAAGGTTTGGAGGAGTGAACGACCTTAGAGGGTGAATAATTTTATCTGGCTTATCTTATAGGGGCCTTATGACCAATGTTCTTAGGGTCTCTCGTGCTTTTGGGGTATCAGACTTATGCCCTCTTTGTCACTCCCATGCAGAAACGTCAATCCATATTTTACGTGATTGTGAAGTCACGAAGCAGGTTTGGCCTTTCTGGTTAGGGAAGAATGTTTCTGAAGCCTTCTTTATTGGTGGGATTCAGCATTGGATTCATTATAATTTGTTCCATGAGGTGGGTGACTCTATTTCTAGTGCTTGGGAAACAATCTTCGGTGTTACTATCCAGACTATTTGGTTTTTTAGGAACCAAGCCGTCTTTCATGATAAGACTGTGAATGCTTTAGAAGTTGTTAACATGGTACGTAGGAGACTTGGAGAAATCAAGGCAGGGAATGAGTTATGTTGGAACCAAAGTGGTTATAGTCCACTAATCCTTGAAGTTTTGATGTTAACAAAAGACTAATTTAAGAGAACAAAGATTAGCTATGGACTAATGCTTTATTTTAAGTGTGCAGGAAAATCTAAGTCCAAAGACTTACAGTACTTCCAAAGTCTAAAGTTCTCGCTCCGTCTGGACCATAAATCTTTTATCTGAGTCAAAAGACTCTTTTATATACATGTTCTCTTTATTAAGTCCAATGTCATCTGATATTTTAGCGCGAACACATATGTAAACCTTTTGATTTTGTTATTCTATGAGTAAAAGCTAGTATCTTTTGGACAAACATTCTTTGTAATCTTCGTACCATCGAAAGCTGAAGCCAGTCTATCCTTAACACAAAAGGATTTAACTATCTCCAAAAGGAAAGACAAAAGGCAACTTTCGAGTACAAGGAAAAAGTGTCAGCGCTACTTTTAGCTATCAAGCCTGATAGTCTACTTTGCTGATCCGAAGTTTCAACAAGTTATCAGACTCAACTAGCCAATGCATTGAATGCATGATCAGAATGGATCATTTTTCAACCGTTGAAGACTGAAGATTGATCAAGGCCAGAAGGCTATAAATACCTTCTCCTTTGAAGATGCAAAGCTACCGAATTTGAGAAAATACAAGCATACAAGAAAGCAAGCTATCAAGAGATAAATCAAAACTTACAAGCTTACTCTGTTCTTAACTTTCATATCACTCTCTGCGAAGGAGTATTGTCTAGATTTCTAAGCTTTAGTTTCAAACCCTCACATTTAATGAGTTAGTAGAACAAACCTTTTTCAAAACCTTAGTTGGTTGAGCCTGAAGTGGCTTGTTTAGAAAAAAATACTTGAGCTTGAAGAGACTTGCCTGTAAAAGAATACTTAGTGTGCCTGAAGAGTTGAATACTTTCCTGAAGAAGTGTTGAATACTTATAACAAAAGGTTTTTGTTATAGTGGATAAAGCTCTCAAGTAGAGAGGACCGGACGTAGCTCTTTGGTGAAGAGTGAACCAGGATAACATCTCCGTGTTCTTTCTCTTTCCCTTGCTTCTGCTTTAGTTTATTTTCTAACTAACCCCTTGGGATTGAATTGATTTCTTATCGCGCTTGTTGTCTTATCTTATTTCTTCTAAGCAAGCGTCCAACTAGTGTTTGGAAGCGCTCCTTGCGTCCGTTATCATTTTAACGTCCAACCTTTGCGAAAAGTTATTTATCTGCTTGCGAAAAGTTTTAAAAACGTAAGAAACACAATTCAACCTCATTCTTGTGTTTCAAACAGGTTCCTTTAAGTTAAACTCTGCCTTGGATAAACTTTGTTCCCGCTACACTCAAGTTATGATTGGGTGGACCTTT